>OX465276.1:112021328-113221328 GCA_949987645.1 Tachina grossa | reverse complement strand
AATTAAAGCAAGTGGAAAGTGAAGACAACAAACCATGCTAAAAAACTGCATTTACAGTATGTCTGAATTGTATTTGTGAAATTTTTAGAAAACTTTTAAAAATTTGACTTAGTTAAACACTCTTATTTTTCGAGTTCTATGAGGGAAATGACCACTGTGGCCAAACCTTTCTCTCTCAGCAAATCAAACCTAGGGGAAAATGAAGACAACATATTATACTCAAAAACTGCGTTTACAGTATATCTAAAGTGTATTTGTGAAATTTTTTAGAAAACTTTTAAAAATATGACTTAGTAAAACACTCTTATTTTTTGAGTTCTATGAGGAAAATGACCACTGTGGCCAAACCCTTCTTTCTCAGCGAATCAAGCCTAGAAGAAGATGAAGACAACAAATCATACTAAAAAACTGCATTTACAGTATATCCGAATTGTATTTGTGCCATTTTTGAGAAAACTTTTAAAAATATGACTTAGTAAAACACTATTATTTTTCGAGTTCTATGAGGCAAATGACCACTGTGGCCAAACTCTGCTTTCCCAGCAAATCAAGCCTAGTGATAAGTGAAGACAACAAATTGTGCTATAAAACTGCGTTTACAGTATATTTAAATTGTATTTGTGAAATTTTTTAGAAAACTTTTAAAAATATGACTTAGTAAAACACTCTTATTTTTCGAGTTCTATGAGGAAAATGACCACTGTAGCCAAACCTTTCTTTCTCAGCGAATCAAACGTAGTGGAAAATGAAGACAACATATTATGCTAAAAAACTGCATTTACAGTATATCTGAATTGTATTTGTGAAATTTTTAGAAAACTTTTAAAAATATGACTTAGTTAAACACTCTTATTTTTCGAGTTCTATGAGGGAAATGACCACTGTGGCCAAACCCTTCTTCCTCAGCGAATTAAACCTAGTGAAAAACGAGGACAACAAATTATACTAAAAAACTGCATTTACAGTATATCTGAATTGTATTTGTGAAATTTTTTAGAAAACTTTTAAAAATATGACTTAGTAAAACACTCTTATTTTTCGAGTTCTATGAGGGAAATGACCACTGTGGCCAAACCTTTCTCTCTCAGCAAATCAAACCTAGTGGAAAATAAAGACAACATATTATACTCAAAAACTGCATTTACAGTATATCAAAAGTGTATTTGTGAAATTTTTTAGAAAACTTTTAAAAATATGACTTAGTAAAACACTATTATTTTTTGAGTTCTATGAGGAAAATGACCACTGTGGCCAAACCCTTCTTTCTCAGCAAATCAAACCTAGTGGAAGATGAAGACAACAAATTATACTAAAAAACTGCATTTACAGTATATCCGAATTGTATTTGTGCCATTTTTGAGAAAACTTTTAAAAATATGACTTAGTAAAACACTCTTATTTTTCGAGTTCTATGAGGCAAATGACCACTGTGGCCAAACTCTGCTTTCCCAGCAAATCAAGCCTAGTGATAAGTGAAGACAACAAATTATGCTATAAAACTGCGTTTACAGTATATCTAAATTGTATTTGTGAAATTTTTTAGAAAACTTTTAAAAATATGACTTAGTAAAACACTCTTATTTTTCGAGTTCTATGAGGGAAATGACCACTGTGGCCAAATCCTTTTTTCTCAGCAAATCAAACCTAGTGGGAAATAAAGACAACAAATTATGCTAAAAAACTGCATTTGCAGTATATCTGAATTGTATTTGTGAAATTTTTAGAAAACTTTTAAAAATATGACTTAGTTAAACACTCTTATTTTTCGAGTTCTATGAGGGAAATGACCACTGTTGCCAAACCCTTTTTTCTCAGCGAATCAAACCTAGTGGGAAATAAAGAAAACAAACCATACTAAAAAATTGCGTTTACAGTATATCTGAATTGTATTTGTGAAATTTTTTAGAAAACTTTTAAAAATATGACTTAGTAAAACACTCTTATTTTTCGAGTTCTATGAGGGAAATGACCACTGTGGCTAAATCTTTCTTTCCCAGTGAATCAAACCTAGTGGGAAATGAAGACAATAAATCATGCTAAAAACTGCATTTGCAGTATATCTGAATTGTATTTGTGAAATTTTTAGAAAACTTTTAAAAATATGACTTAGTTAAACACTCTTATTTTTCGAGTTCTATGAGCGAAATGACCACTGTGGCCAAACCCTTCTTCCTCAGCGAATTAAGCCTAGTGGAAAATGAAGACAACAAATCATGCTAAAAAACTGCATTTACAGTATATCTGAATTGTATTTGTGAATTTTTTTAGAAAACTTTTAAAAATATGACTTAGTAAAACACTCTTATTTTTCGAGTTCTATGAGGGAAATGACCACTGTAGCCAAACCTTTCTTTCTCAGCGAATCAAACGTAGTGGAAAATGAAGACAACATATCATACTAAAAAACTGCATTCACAAGATATCTGAAGTGTATTTGTGAAATTTTTTAGAAAACTTTTAAAAATATGACATAGTAAAACACTCTAATTTTTTGAGTTCTATGAGGAAAATGACCACTGTGGCCAAACCCTTCTTTCTCAGCGAATCAAACCTAGTGAAAAATTAAGACAACAAATTGTACTAAAAACTACATTTACAGTATGTCTCAATTGTATTTGTGAAATTTTTTAGAAAACTTTTAAAAATATGACTTAGTAAAACACTATTATTTTTCGAGTTCTATGAGGCAAATGACCACTGGGGCCAAACCCTGCTTCCCCAGCAAATCAAGGCTAGTGGAAAGTGTAGACAACAAACCATGCTAAAAAAATGCATTTACAGTATATCTAAATTGTATTTGTGAAATTTGTAGAAACTTTTAAAAATATGACTTAGTTAAACACTCTTATTTTTCGAGTTCTATGAGGGAAATGACCACTGTGGCCAAACCCTTCTTCCTCAGCGAATTAAACCTAGTGAAAAACGAAGACAACAAATTATACTAAAAAACTGCATTTACAGTATATCTGAATTGTATTTGTGAAATTTTTTAGAAAACTTTTAAAAATATGACTTAGTAAAACACTCTTATTTTTCGAGTTCTATGAGGGAAATGACCACTGTGGCCAAACCTTTCTCTCTCAGCAAATCAAACCTAGTGGAAAATGAAGACAACATATTATACTAAAAAACTGCATTTACAGTATATCTAAAGTGTATTTGTGAAATTTTTTAGAAAACTTTTAAAAATATGACTTAGTAAAACACTCTTATTTTTTGAGTTCTATGAGGAAAATGACCACTGTGGCCAAACCCTTCTTTCTCAGCAAATCAAACCTAGTGAAAGATGAAGACAACAAATCATACTAAAAAACTGCATTTACAGTATATCCGAATTGTATTTGTGCCATTTTTGAGAAAACTTTTAAAAATATGACTTAGTAAAACACTATTATTTTTCGAGTTCTATGAGTCAAATGACCACTGTGGCCAAACTCTGCTTTCCTAGTGATAAGTGAAGACAACAAATGATGCTATAAAACTGCGTTTACAGTATATCTAAATTGTATTTGTGAAATTTTTTAGAAAACTTTTAACAATATGACTTAGTAAAACACTCTTATTTTTTGAGTTCTATGAGGAAAATGACCACTGTGGCCAAACCCTTATTTCTCAGCGAATCAAACCTAGTGAAAAATGAAGACAATAAATCATACTAAAAAACTGCTTTAACAGTATATCTGAATTGTATTTGTGACATTTTTGAGAAAACTTTTAAAAATATGACTTAGTAAAACACTCTTATTTTTCGAGTTCTATGAGGCAAATGACCACTGTGGCCAAACCCTGCTTTCCCAGCAAATTAAACCTAGTGGAAAGTGAAGACAACAAATTATGCTATAAAACTGCGTTTACAGTATATCTAAATTGTATTTGTGAAATTTTTTAGAAAACTTTTAAAAATATGACTTAGTAAAACACTCTTATTTTTCGAGTTCTATGAGGGAAATGACCACTGTGGCCAAACCCTTTTTTCTCAGCAAATCAAACCTAGTGGGAAATGAAGACAACAAACTATACTAAAAAACTGCATTTACAGTATATCTGAATTGTATTTGTGAAATTTTTTAGAAAACTTTTAAAAATATGACTTAGTAAAACACTCTTATTTTTCGAGTTCTATAAGGGAAATGACCACTGTGGCCAAACCTTTCTTTCTCAGCGAATCAAACCTAAAGGGAAATGAAGACAACAAATTATGCTAAAAAACTGCATTTACAACATATCTGAATTGTATTTGTGATTTTTTTAGAAAACTTGTAAAAATATGACTTAGTTAAACACTCTTATTTTTCGAGTTCTATGAGGGAAATGACCACTGTGGCCAAACCCTTCTTTCTCAGCGAATTAAACCTAGTGAAAAAGGAAGACAACAAATCATACTAAAAAACTGCATTTACAGTATATCTATAGTGTATTTGTGAAATTTTTGAGAAAACTTTTAAAAATATGACTTAGTAAAACACTCTTATTTTTTGAGTTCTATGAGGAAAATGACCACTGTGGCCATACCCTTCTTTCTCAGCAAATCAAACCTAGTGGAAGATGAAGACAACAAATCATACTAAAAAACTGCATTTACAGTATATCCGAATTGTATTTGTGCCATTTTTGAGAAAACTTTTAAAAATATGACTTAGTAAAACACTATTATTTTTCGAGTTCTATGAGGCAAATGACCACTGTGGCCAAACTCTGCTTTCCTAGTGATAAGTGAAGACAACAAATGATGCTATAAAACTGCGTTTACAGTATATCTAAATTGTATTTGTGAATTTTTTTAGAAAACTTTTAACAATATGACTTAGTAAAACACTCTTATTTTTTGAGTTCTATGAGGAAAATGACCACTGTGGCCAAACCCTTATTTCTCAGCGAATCAAACCTAGTGAAAAATGAAGACAATAAATCATACTAAAAAACTGCTGTAACAGTATATCTGAATTGTATTTGTGACATTTTTGAGAAAACTTTTAAAAATATGACTTAGTAAAACACTCTTATTTTTCGAGTTCTATGAGGCAAATGACCACTGTGGCCAAACCCTGCTTTCCCAGCAAATTAAACCTAGTGGAAAGTGAAGACAACAAATTATGCTATAAAACTGCGTTTACAGTATATCTAAATTGTATTTGTGAAATTTTTTAGAAAACTTTTAAAAATATGACTTAGTAAAACACTCTTATTTTTCGAGTTCTATGAGGGAAATGACCACTGTGGCCAAACCCTTTTTTCTCAGCAAATCAAACCTAGTGGGAAATGAAGACAACAAACTATACTAAAAAACTGCATTTACAGTATATCTGAATTGTATTTGTGAAATTTTTTAGAAAACTTTTAAAAATATGACTTAGTAAAACACTCTTATTTTTCGAGTTCTATGAGGGAAATGACCACTGTGGCCAAACCTTTCTTTCTCAGCGAATCAAACCGAAAGGGAAATGAAGACAACAAATCATGCTAAAAAACTGCATTTACAATATATCTGAATTGTATTTGTGATTTTTTTAGAAAACTTGTAAAAATATGACTTAGTTAAACACTCTTATTTTTCGAGTTCTATGAGGGAAATGACCACTGTGGCCAAACCCTTCTTTCTCAGCGAATTAAACCTAGTGAAGAAGGAAGACAACAAATTATACTAAAAAACTGCATTTACAGTATATCTATAGTGTATTTGTGAAATTTTTGAGAAAACTTTTAAAAATATGACTTAGTAAAACACTCTTATTTTTCGAGTTCTATGAGGGAAATGACCACTGTGGCCAAATCCTTTTTTCTCAGCAAATCAAACCTAGTGGGAAATAAAGACAACAAATCATGCTAAAAAACTGCATTTGCAGTATATCTGAATTGTATTTGTGAAATTTTTAGAAAACTTTTAAAAATATGACTTAGTTAAACACTCTTATTTTTCGAGTTCTATGAGGGAAATGACCACTGTGGCCAAACCCTTTTTTCTCAGCAAATCAAGCCTAGTGGGAAATGAAGACAACAAACTATACTAAAAAATTGCTTTTACAGTATATCTGAAGTGTATTTGTGAAATTTTTTAGAAAACTTTTAAAAATATGACTTAGTAAAACACTCTTATTTTTTGAGTTCTATGAGGAAAATGACCACTGTGGCCAAACCCTTCTTTCCCAGCGAATCACACCTAGTGAAAAATGAAGACAAAAAATCATACTAAAAAACTGCATTAACAGTATATCTGAATTGTATTTGTGACATTTTTGAGAAAACTTTTAAAAATATGACTTAGTAAAACACTCTTATTTTTCGAGTTCTATGAGGCAAATGACCACTGTGGCCAAACCCTGCTTTCCCAGCAAATCAAACCTAGTGGAAAGTGAACACAACAAATTATGCTATAAAACTGCGTTTACAGTATATCTAAATTGTATTTGTGAAATTTTTTAGAAAACTTTTAAAAATATGACTTAGTAAAACACTCTTATTTTTCGAGTTCTATGAGGGAAATGACCACTGTGGCCAAACCCTTCTTTCTCGGCGAATTAAACCTAGTGGAAAAGGAGGACAATAAATCATGCTAAAAAACTGCATTTACAGTATATCTGAATTGTATTTGTGAAATTTTTTAGAAAACTTTTAAAAATATGACTTAGTAAAACACTCTTATTTTTCGAGTTCTATGAGGGAAATGACCACTGTGGCCAAACCTTTCTTTCTCAGCGAATCAAACGTAGTGGAAAATGAAGACAACATATCATACTAAAAACTGCATTTACAATATATCTGAAGTGTATTTGTGAAATTTTTTAAAAAACTTTGAAAAATATGACTTAGTAAAACACTCTTATTTTTTGAGTTCTATGAGGAAAATGACCACTGTGGCCAAATCCTGCTTTCCCAGCAAATGAAACCTAGTGCATAGTAAAGACAACATATCATACTAAAAAACTGCATTTACAGTATATCTGAAATGTATTTGTGAAATTTTTTAGAAAACTTTTAAAAATATGACTTAGTAAAACACTCTTATTTTTTGAGTTCTATGAGGAAAATGACCACTGTGGCCAAATCCTGCTTTTCAGCAAATGAAACCTAGTGCAAAGTAAAAACAATAAATCATGCTAAAAAACTGCATTTACAGTATATCTGAATTGTATTTGTGACATTTTTGAGAAAACTTTTAAAAATATGACTTAGTAAAACACTCTTATTTTTCGAGTTTTATGAGGCAAATGACCAGTGGGGCCAAACCCTGCTTCCATAGCAAATCAAGCTAGTGGAAAGTGAAGACAACAAACCATGCTAAAAAACTGCATTTACAGTATATCTAAAGTGTATTTGTGAAATTTTTTAGAAAACTTTTAAAAATATGACTTAGTAAAACACTCTTATTTTTTGAGTTCTATGAGGAAAATGACCACTGTGGCCAAACCCTTCTTTCTCAGCAAATCAAACCTAGTGGAAGATGAAGACAACAAATCATACTAAAAAACCGCATTTACAGTATATCCGAATTGTATTTGTGCCATTTTTGAGAAAACTTTTAAAAATATGACTTAGTAAAACACTATTATTTTTCGAGTTCTATGAGGCAAATGACCACTGTGGCCAAACCCTGCTTTCCCAGCAAATTAAACCTAGTGGAAAGTGAAGACAACAAATTATGCTATAAAACTGCATTTACAATATATCTGAATTGTATTTGCGAAATTTTTTAGAAAACTTTTAAAAATATGACTTAGTAAAACACTCTTATTTTTCGAGTTCTATGAGGGAAATGACCACTGTGGCCAAACCTTTCTTTCTCAGCGAATCAAACCTAAAGGAAAATGAAGACAACAAATCATGCTAAAAAACTGCATTTACAATATATCTGTATTGTATTTGTGATTTTTGTAGAAAACTTGTAAAAATATGACTTAGTTAAACACTCTTATTTTTCGAGTTCTATGAGGGAAATGACCACTGTGGCCAAACCCTTCTTTCTCAGCGAATTAAGCCTAGTGGAAAATGAAGACAACATATTATACTCAAAAACTGCATTTACAGTATATCCGAATTGTATTTGTGCCATTTTTGAGAAAACTTTTAAAAATATGACTTAGTAAAACACTATTATTTTTCGAGTTCTATGAGGCAAATGACCACTGTGGCCAAACTCTGCTTTCCCAGCAAATCAAGCCTAGTGATAAGTGAAGACAACAAATTATGCTATAAAACTGCGTTTACAGTATATCTAAATTGTATTTGTGAAATTTTTTAGAAAACTTTTAAAAATATGACTTAGTAAAACACTCTTATTTTTCGAGTTCTATGAGGGAAATGACCACTGTGGCCAAACCTTTCTTTCTCAGCGAATCAAACGTAGTGGAAAATGAAGACAACATATCATACTAAAAACTGCATTTACAATATATCTGAAGTGTATTTGTGAAATTTTTTAAAAAACTTTGAAAAATAAGACTTAGTAAAACACTCTTATTTTTTGAGTTCTATGAGGAAAATGACCACTGTGGCCAAATCCTGCTTTCCCAGCAAATCAAACCTAGTGCATAGTAAAGACAACATATCATACTAAAAAACTGCATTTACAGTATATCTGAAATGTATTTGTGAAATTTTTTAGAAAACTTTTAAAAATATGACTTAGTAAAACACTCTTATTTTTTGAGTTCTATGAGGAAAATGACCACTGTGGCCAAATCCTGCTTTCCCAGCAAATGAAACCTAGTGCAGAGTAAAAACAATAAATCATGCTAAAAAGCTGCATTTACAGTATATCTGAATTGTATTTGTGACATTTTTGAGAAAACTTTTAAAAATATGACTTAGTAAAACACTCTTATTTTTCGAGTTCTATGAGGCAAATGACCAGTGGGGCCAAACCCTGCTTCCATAGCAAATCAAGCTAGTGGAAAGTGAAGACAACAAACCATGCTAAAAAACTGCATTTACAGTATATCTAAATTGTATTTGTGAAATTTTAAGAAAACTTTTAAAAATATGACTTAGTTAAACACTCTTATTTTTCGAGTTCTATGAGGGAAATGACCACTGTGGCCAAACCCTTCTTTCTCAGCGAATTAAACCTAGTGGAAAATGAAGACAACATATCATACTAAAAAACTGCATTTACAGTATATCTGAATTGTATTTGTGAAATTTTTTAGAAAACTTTTAAAAATATGACTTAGTAAAACACTCTTATTTTTCGAGTTCTATGAGGGAAATGACCACTGTGGCCAAACCTTTCTCTCTCAGCAAATCAAACCTAGTGGAAAATGAAGACAACATATTATACTAAAAAACTGCATTTACAGTATATCTATAGTGTATTTGTGAAATTTTTGAGAAAACTTTTAAAAATATGACTTAGTAAAACACTATTATTTTTCGAGTTCTATGAGGCAAATGACCACTGTGGCCAAACCCTGCTTTCCCAGCAAATCAAACCTATTGGAAAGTGAAGACAACAAATTATGCTATAAAACTGCGTTTACAGTATATCTAAATTGTATTTGTGCAATTTTTTAGAAAACTTTTAAAAATATGACTTAGTAAAACACTCTTATTTTTCGAGTTCTATGAGGGAAATGACCACTGTGGCCAAACCCTTTTTTCTCAGCAAATCAAACCTAGTGGAAAATAAAGACAACAAACCATACTAAAAAACTGCATTTACAGTATATCTGAATTGTATTTGTGAAATTTTTTAGAAAACTTTTAAAAATATGACTTAGTAAAACACTCTTATTTTTCGAGTTCTATGAGGGAAATGACCACTGTGGCTAAATCTTTCTTTCTCAGTGAATCAAACCTAGTGGGAAATGAAGACAATAAATTATGCTAAAAAACTGCATTTGCAGTATATCTGAATTGTATTTGTGAAATTTTTTAAAAAACTTTGAAAAATATGACTTAGTAAAACACTCTTATTTTTCGAGTTCTATGAGGGAAATGACCACTGTGGCCAAACCTTTCTTTCTCAGCGAATCAAACATAGTGGAAAATGAAGACAACATATCATACTAAAAAACTGCATTTACAATATATCTGAAGTGTATTTGTGAAATTTTTTAAAAAACTTTGAAAAATATGACTTAGTAAAACACTCTTATTTTTTTAGTTCTATGAGGAAAATGACCACTGTGGCCAAATCCTGCTTTCCCAGCAAATGAAACCTAGTGCAAAGTAAAGACAACATATTATACTAAAAAACTGCATTTACAGTATATCTGAAATGTATTTGTGAAATTTTTTTAGAAAACTTTTAAAAATATGACTTAGTAAAACACTCTTATTTTTTGAGTTCTATGAGGAAAATTACCACTGTGGCCAAATCCTGCTTTCCCAGCAAATTAAACCTAGTGCAAAGTAAAAACAATAAATCATGCTAAAAAACTGCATTTACAGTATATCTGAATTGTATTTGTGACATTTTTGAGAAAACTTTTAAAAATATGACTTAGTAAAACACTCTTATTTTTCGAGTTCTATGAGGCAAATGACCAGTGGGGCCAAACCCTGCTTCCATAGCAAATCAAGCTAGTGAAAAGTGAAGACAACAAACCATGCTAAAAAACTGCATTTACAGTATATCTAAATTGTATTTGTGAAATTTTTAGAAAACTTTTAAAAATATGACTTAGTTAAACACTCTTATTTTTCGAGTTCTATGAGGGAAATGACCACTGTGGCCAAACCCTTCTTCCTCAGCGAATTAAACCTAGTGGAAAATGAAGACAACATATCATACTAAAAAACTGCATTTACAGTATATCTGAATTGTATTTGTGAAATTTTTTAGAAAACTTTTAAAAATATGACTTAGTAAAACACTCTTATTTTTCGAGTTCTATGAGGGAAATGACCACTGTGGCCAAACCTTTCTCTCTCAGCAAATCAAACCTAGTGGAAAATGAAGACAACATATTATACTAAAAAACTGCATTTACAGTATATCTATAGTGTATTTGTGAAATTTTTGAGAAAACTTTTAAAAATATGACTTAGTAAAACACTATTATTTTTCGAGTTCTATGAGGCAAATGACCACTGTGGCCAAACCCTGCTTTCCCAGCAAATCAAACCTATTGGAAAGTGAAGACAACAAATTATGCTATAAAACTGCGTTTACAGTATATCTAAATTGTATTTGTGCAATTTTTTAGAAAACTTTTAAAAATATGACTTAGTAAAACACTCTTATTTTTCGAGTTCTATGAGGGAAATGACCACTGTGGCCAAACCCTTTTTTCTCAGCAAATCAAACCTAGTGGAAAATAAAGACAACAAACCATACTAAAAAACTGCATTTACAGTATATCTGAATTGTATTTGTGAAATTTTTTAGAAAACTTTTAAAAATATGACTTAGTAAAACACTCTTATTTTTTTAGTTCTATGAGGAAAATGACCACTGTGGCCAAATCCTGCTTTCCCAGCAAATGAAACCTAGTGCAAAGTAAAGACAACATATTATACTAAAAAACTGCATTTACAGTCTATCTGAAATGTATTTGTGAAATTTTTTAGAAAACTTTTAAAAATATGACTTAGTGAAACACTCTTATTTTTTGAGTTCTATGAGGAAAATTACCACTGTGGCCAAATCCTGCTTTCCTAGCAAATTAAACCTAGTGCAAAGTAAAAACAATAAATCATGCTAAAAAACTGCATTTACAGTATATCTGAATTGTATTTGTGACATTTTTGAGAAAACTTTTAAAAATATGACTTAGTAAAACACTCTTATTTTTCGAGTTCTATGAGGCAAATGACCAGTGGGGCCAAACCCTGCTTCCATAGCAAATCAAGCTAGTGAAAAGTGAAGACAACAAACCATGCTAAAAAACTGCATTTACAGTATATCTAAATTGTATTTGTGAAATTTTTAGAAAACTTTTAAAAATATGACTTAGTTAAACACTCTTATTTTTCGAGTTCTATGAGGGAAATGACCACTGTGGCCAAACCCTTCTTCCTCAGCGAATTAAACCTAGTGGAAAATGAAGACAACATATCATACTAAAAAACTGCATTTACAGTATATCTGAATTGTATTTGTGAAATTTTTTAGAAAACTTTTAAAAATATGACTTAGTAAAACACTCTTATTTTTCGAGTTCTATGAGGGAAATGACCACTATGGCCAAACCTTTCTCTCTCAGCAAATCAAACCTAGTGGAAAATGAAGACAACATATTATACTAAAAAACTGCATTTACAGTATATCTATAGTGTATTTGTGAAATTTTTGAGAAAACTTTTAAAAATATGACTTAGTAAAACACTATTATTTTTCGAGTTCTATGAGGCAAATGACCACTGTGGCCAAACCCTCCTTTCCCAGCAAATCAAGCCTAGTGGAAAGTGAAGACAACAAATTATGCTATAAAACTGCATTTGCAGTATATCTGAATTGTATTTGTGAAATTTTTAGAAAACTTTTAAAAATATGACTTAGTTAAACACTCTTATTTTTCGAGTTCTATGAGGGAAATGACCACTGTGGCTAAATCCTTTTTTCTCAGCAAATCAAACCTAGTGGGAAATAAAGACATCAAATCATGCTAAAAAACTGCATTTGCAGTATATCTGAATTGTATTTGTGAAATTTTTTAGAAAACTTTTAAAAATATGACTTAGTAAAACACTCTTATTTTTCGAGTTCTATGAGGGAAATGACCACTGTGGCCAAACCTTTCTCTCAGCAAATCAAACCTAGTGGAAAATGAAGACAACATATTATACTAAAAAACTGCATTTTCAGTATATCTGAAGTGTATTTGTGAAATTTTTTAAAAAACTTTGAAAAATATGACTTAGTAAAACACTCTTATTTTTTGAGTTCTATGAGGAAAATGACCACTGTGGCCAAATCCTGATTTCCCAGCAAATGAAACCTAGTGCAAAGTAAAGACAACATATCATACTAAAAAACTGCATTTACAGTATATCTGAAATGTATTTGTGAAATTTTTTAGAAAACTTTTAAAAATATGACTTAGTAAAACACTCTTATTTTTTGAGTTCTATGAGGAAAATGACCACTGTGGCCAAATCCTGCTTTCCCAGTAAATAAAACCTAGTGCAAAGTAAAAACAATAAATCATGCTAAAAAACTGCATTTACAGTATATCTGAATTGTATTTGTGACATTTTTGAGAAAACTTTTAAAAATATGACTTAGTAAAACACTCTTATTTTTCGAGTTCTATGAGGGAAATGACCACTATGGCCAAACCTTTCTCTCTCAGCAAATCAAACCTAGTGGAAAATGAAGACAACATATTTTACTAAAAAACTGCATTTACAGTATATCTATAGTGTATTTGCGAAATTTTTGAGAAAACTTTTAAAAATATGACTTAGTAAAACACTATTATTTTTCGAGTTCTATGAGGCAAATGACCACTGTGGCCAAACCCTGCTTTCCCAGCAAATCAAACCTATTGGAAAGTGAAGACAACAAATTATGCTATAAAACTGCGTTTACAGTATATCTAAATTGTATTTGTGCAATTTTTTAGAAAACTTTTAAAAATATGACTTAGTAAAACACTCTTATTTTTCGAGTTCTATGAGGGAAATGACCACTGTGGCCAAACCCTTTTTTCTCAGCAAATCAAACCTAGTGGGAAATGAAGACAACAAACCATACTAAAAACTGCATTTACAGTATATCTGAATTGTATTTGTGAAATTTTTTAGAAAACTTTTAAAAATATGACTTAGTAAAACACTCTTATTTTTCGAGTTCTATGAGGGAAATGACCACTGTGGCTAAATCTTTCTTTCTCAGTGAATCAAACCTAGTGGGAAATGAAGACAATAAATTATGCTAAAAAACTGCATTTGCAGTATATCTGAATTGTATTTGTGAAATTTTTTAAAAAACTTTGAAAAATATGACTTAGTAAAACACTCTTATTTTTCGAGTTCTATGAGGGAAATGACCACTGTGGCCAAACCTTTCTTTCTCAGCGAATCAAACGCAGTGGAAAATGAAGACAACATATCATACTAAAAAACTGCATTTACAATATATCTGAAGTGTATTTGTGAAATTTTTTAAAAAACTTTGAAAAATATGACTTAGTAAAACACTCTTATTTTTTTAGTTCTATGAGGAAAATGACCACTGTGGCCAAATCCTGCTTTCCCAGCAAATGAAACCTAGTGCAAAGTAAAGACAACATATTATACTAAAAAACTGCATTTACAGTATATCTGAAATGTATTTGTGAAATTTTTTAGAAAACTTTTAAAAATATGACTTAGTAAAACACTCTTATTTTTTGAATTCTATGAGGAAAATGACCACTGTGGCCAAATCCTGCTTTCCCAGCTAATGAAACCTAGTGCAAAGTAAAGACAACATATCATACTAAAAAACTGCATTTACAGTATATCTGAAATGTATTTGTGAAATTTTTTAGAAAACTTTTAAAAATATGACTTAGTAAAACACTCTTATTTTTTTAGTTCTATGAGGAAAATGACCACTGTGGCCAAATCCTGCTTTCCCAGCAAATGAAACCTAGTGCAAAGTAAAGACAACATATAATACTAAAAAACTGCATTTACAGTAAATCTGAATTGTATTTGTGACATTTTTGAGAAAACTTTTAAAAATATGACTTAGTAAAACACTCTTATTTTTCGAGTTCTATGAGGCAAATGACCAGTGGGGCCAAATCCTGCTTTCCCAGCTAATGAAACCTAGTGCAAAGTAAAGACAACATATCATACTAAAAAACTTCATTTACAGTATATCTGAAATGTATTTGTGAAATTTTTTTAGAAAACTTTTAAAAATATGACTTAGTAAAACACTCTTATTTTTTTAGTTCTATGAGGAAAATGACCACTGTGGCCAAATCCTGCTTTCCCAGCAAATGAAACCTAGTGCAAAGTAAAGACAACATATCATACTAAAAAACTGCATTTACAGTATATCTGAATTGTATTTGTGACATTTTTGAGAAAACTTTTAAAAATATGACTTAGTAAAACACTCTTATTTTTCGAGTTCTATGAGGCAAATGACCAGTGGGGCCAAACCCTGCTTCCATAGCAAATCAAGCTAGTGGAAAGTGAAGACAACAAACCATGCTAAAAAACTGCATTTATAGTATATCTAAATTGTATTTGTGAAATTTTTAGAAAACTTTTAAAAATATGACTTAGTTAAACACTCTTATTTTTCGAGTTCTATGAGGGAAATGACCACTGTGGCCAAACCCTTCTTCCTCAGCGAATTAAACCTAGTGGAAAATGAAGACAACATATCATACTAAAAAACTGCATTTACAGTATATCTGAATTGTATTTGTGAAATTTTTTAGAAAACTTTTAAAAATATGACTTAGTAAAACACTCTTATTTTTCGAGTTCTATGAGGGAAATGACCACTGTGGCCAAACCTTTCTCTCTCAGCAAATCAAACCTAGTGGAAAATGAAGACAACATATTATACTAAAAAACTGCATTTACAGTATATCTATAGTGTATTTGTGACATTTTTGAGAAAACTTTTAAAAATATGACTTAGTAAAACACTCTTATTTTTCGAGTTCTATGAGGCAAATGCCCAGTGGGGCCAAACCCTGCTTCCATAGCAAATCAAGCTAGTGGAAAGTGAAGACAACAAACCATGCTAAAAAACTGCATTTACAGTATATCTAAATTGTATTTGTGAAATTTTTAGAAAACTTTTAAAAATATGACTTAGTTAAACACTCTTATTTTTCGAGTTCTATGAGGGAAATGACCACTGTGGCCAAACCCTTCTTCCTCAGCGAATTAAACCTAGTGGAAAATGAAGACAACATATCATACTAAAAAACTGCATTTACAGTATATCTGAATTGTATTTGTGAAATTTTTTAGAAAACTTTTAAAAATATGACTTAGTAAAACACTCTTATTTTTCGAGTTCTATGAGGGAAATGACCACTGTGGCCAAACCTTTCTCTCTCAGCAAATCAAACCTAGTGGAAAATGAAGACAACATATTATACTAAAAAACTGCATTTACAGTATATCTATAGTGTATTTGTGAAATTTTTGAGAAAACTTTTAAAAATATGACTTAGTAAAACACTATTATTTTTCGAGTTCTATGAGGCAAATGACCACTGTGGCCAAACCCTGCTTTCCCAGCAAATCAAACCTATTGGAAAGTGAAGACAACAAATTATGCTATAAAACTGCGTTTACAGTATATCTAAATTGTATTTGTGCAATTTTTTAGAAAACTTTTAAAAATATGACTTAGTAAAACACTTTTATTTTTCGAGTTCTATGAGGGAAATGACCACTGTGGCCAAACCCTTTTTTCTCAGCAAATCAAACCTAGTGGGAAATGAAGACAACAAACCATACTAAAAACTGCATTTACAGTATATCTGAATTGTATTTGTGAAATTTTTTAGAAAACTTTTAAAAATATGACTTAGTAAAACACTCTTATTTTTCGAGTTCTATGAGGGAAATGACCACTGTGGCCAAACCACTCTTCCTCAGCGAATTAAACCTAGTGGAAAAGGAAGACAACAAATCATACTAAAAAACTGCATTTGCAGTATATCTGAATTGTATTTGTGAAATTTTTTAAAAAACTTTGAAAAATATGACTTAGTAAAACACTCTTATTTTTTGAGTTCTATGAGGGAAATGACCACTGTGGCCAAACCTTTCTTTCTCAGCGAATCAAACGTAGTGGAAAATAAAGACAACATATCATACTAAAAAACTGCATTTACAATATATCTGAAGTGTATTTGTGAAATTTTTTAAAAAACTTTGAAAAATATGACTTAGTAAAACACTCTTATTTTTTTAGTTCTATGAGGAAAATGACCACTGTGGCCAAATCCTGCTTTCCCAGCAAATGAAACCTAGTGCAAAGTAAAGACAACATATCATACTAAAAAACTGCATTTACAGTATATCTGAAATGTATTTGTGAAATTTTTTAGAAAACTTTTAAAAATATGACTTAGTAAAACACTCTTATTTTTTGAGTTCTATGAGGAAAATGACCACTGTGGCCAAATCCTGCTTTCCCAGCTAATGAAACCTAGTGCAAAGTAAAGACAACATATTATACTAAAAAACTGCATTTACAGTATATCTGAAATGTATTTGTGAAATTTTTTAGAAAACTTTTAAAAATATGACTTAGTAAAACACTCTTATTTTTTTAGTTCTATGAGGAAAATGACCACTGTGGCCAAATCCTGCTTTCCCAGCAAATGAAACCTAGTGCAAAGTAAAGAAAACATATCATACTAAAAAACTGCATTTACAGTATATCTGAATTGTATTTGTGACATTTTTGAGAAAACTTTTAAAAATATGACTTAGTAAAACACTCTTATTTTTCGAGTTCTATGAGGCAAATGACCAGTGGGGCCAAATCCTGCTTTCCCAGCTAATGAAACCTAGTGCAAAGTAAAGACAACATATCATACTAAAAAACTGCATTTACAGTATATCTATAGTGTATTTGTGAAATTTTTGAGAAAACTTTTAAAAATATGACTTAGTAAAACACTATTATTTTTCGAGTTCTATGAGGCAAATGACCACTGTGGCCAAACCCTGCTTTCCCAGCAAATCAAACCTAGTGCAAAGTAAAGACAACATATCATACTAAAAAACTGCATTTACAGTATATCTGAAATGTATTTGTGAAATTTTTAAGAAAACTTTTAAAAATATGACTTAGTAAAACACTCTTATTTTTTGAGTTCTATGAGGAAAATGACTACTGTGGCCAAATCCTGCTTTCCCAGCTAATGAAACCTAGTGCAAAGTAAAGACAACATATCATACTAAAAAACTACATTTACAGTATATCTGAAATGTATTTGTGAAATTTTTTAGAAAACTTTTAAAAATATGACTTAGTAAAACACTCTTATTTTTTTAGTTCTATGAGGAAAATGACCACTGTGGCCAAATCCTGCTTTCCCAGCAAATGAAACCTAGTGCAAAGTAAAGACAACATATCATACTAAAAAACTGCATTTACGGTATATCTGAATTGTATTTGTGACATTTTTGAGAAAACTTTTAAAAATATGACTTAGTAAAACACTCTTATTTTTCGAGTTCTATGAGGCAAATGACCAGTGGGGCCAAATCCTGCTTTCCCAGCTAATGAAACCTAGTGCAAAGTAAAGACAACATATCATACTAAAAAACTGCATTTACAGTATATCTGAAATGTATTTGTGAAATTTTTTAGAAAACTTTTAAAAATATGACTTAGTAAAACACTCTTATTTTTTTAGTTCTATGAGGAAAATGACCACTGTGGCCAAATCCTGCTTTCCCAGCAAATGAAACCTAGTGCAAAGTAAAGACAACATATCATACTAAAAAACTGCATTTACAGTATATCTGAATTGTATTTGTGACATTTTGGAGAAAACTTTTAAAAATATGACTTAGTAAAACACTCTTATTTTTCGAGTTCTATGAGGCAAATGACCAGTGGGGCCAAACCCTGCTTCCATAGCAAATCAAGCTAGTGAAAAGTGAAGACAACAAACCATGCTAAAAAACTGCATTTACAGTATATCTAAATTGTATTTGTGAAATTTTTAGAAAACTTTTAAAAATATGACTTAGTTAAACACTCTTATTTTTCGAGTTCTATGAGGGAAATGACCACTGTGGCCAAACCCTTCTTCCTCAGCGAATTAAACCTAGTGGAAAATGAAGACAACATATCATACTAAAAAACTGCATTTACAGTATATCTGAATTGTATTTGTGAAATTTTTTAGAAAACTTTTAAAAATATGACTTAGTAAAACACTTTTATTTTTCGAGTTCTATGAGGGAAATGACCACTGTGGCCAAACCTTTCTCTCTCAGCAAATCAAACCTAGTGGAAAATGAAGACAACATATTATACTAAAAAACTGCATTTACAGTATATCTATAGTGTATTTGTGAAATTTTTGAGAAAACTTTTAAAAATATGACTTAGTAAAACACTATTATTTTTCGAGTTCTATGAGGCAAATGACCACTGTGGCCAAACCCTGCTTTCATAGCAAATCAAGCTAGTGGAAAGTGAAGACAACAAACCATGCTAAAAAAATGCATTTACAGTATATCTAAATTGTATTTGTGAAATTTTTAGAAAACTTTTAAAAATATGACTTAGTTAAACACTCTTATTTTTCGAGTTCTATGAGGGAAATGACCACTGTGGCCAAACCCTTCTTCCTCAGCGAATTAAACCTAGTGGAAAATGAAGACAACATATCATACTAAAAAACTGCATTTACAATATATCTGAATTGTATTTGTGAAATTTTTTAGAAAACTTTTAAAAATATGACTTAGTAAAACACTCTTATTTTTCGAGTTCTATGAGGGAAATGACCACTGTGGCCAAACCTTTCTCTCTCAGCAAATCAAACCTAGTGGAAAATGAAGACAACATATTATACTAAAAAACTGCATTTACAGTATATCTATAGTGTATTTGTGAAATTTTTGAGAAAACTTTTAAAAATATGACTTAGTAAAACACTATTATTTTTTGAGTTCTATGAGGGAAATGACCACTGTGGCCAAACCTTTCTTTCTCAGCGAATCAGGCCTAGTGGGAAATAAAGACAACAAACCATACTAAAAAACTGCATTTACAGTATATCTGAATTGTATTTGTGAAATTTTTTAGAAAACTTTTAAAAATGTGACTTAGTAAAACACTCTTATTTTTCGAGTTCTATGAGGCAAATGAGCACTGTGGCCAAACCCTGCTTCCCCAGCAAATCAAGCCTAGTGGAAAGTAAAGACAACAAACCATTCTAAAAAACTACATTTACAGTATATCTGAATTGTATTTGTGAAATTTATAGAAAACTTTTAAAAATATGACTTAGTAAAACACTCTTATTTTTCGAGTTCTATGAGGCAAATGAGCACTGTGGCCAAACCCTGCTTCCCGAGCAAATTAAACCTAGTGGAAAATGAAGACAACAAATCATGCTAAAAAACTGCATTTACAGTATATCTGAATTGTATTTGTGAAATTTTTTAGAAAACTTTTAAAAATATGACTTAGTAAAACACTCTTATTTTTTGAGTTCTATGAGGAAAATGACCACTGTGGCCAAATCCTTTTTTCTCAGCGAATCAAACCTAAAGAAAAATGAAGAAAACAAACCATACTAAAAAACTGCATTTACAGTATATCTGAATTGTATTTGTGAAATTTTTTAGAAAACTTTTAAAAATATGACTTAGTAAAACACTCTTATTTTTTGAGTTCTATTAGGAAAATGACCACTGTGGCCAAATCCTTTTTTCTCAGAGAATGAGACCTAGTGGAAAATGAAGACAACAAACCATACTAAAAAACTGCATTTACAGTATATCTGAATTGTATTTGTGAAATTTTTAGAAAACTTTTAAAAATATGACTTAGTTAAACACTCTTATTTTTCGAGTTCTATGAGGGAAATGACCACTGTGGCCAAACCCTTCTTCCTCAGCAAATTAAACCTAGTGAAAAAGGAAGACAACAAATCATACTAAAAAACTGCATTTACAGTATATCTGAATTGTATTTGTGAATTTGTATTTTTCGAGTTCTATGAGGAAAATGACCACTGTGGCCAAATCTTTCTTTCTCAGCGAATCAAACCTAGTGGAAAATGAAGACAACATATCATAGTAAAAAACTGCATTTACAACATATCTGAAGTGTATTTGTGAAATTTTTTAGAAAACTTTTAAAAATATGACTTAGTAAAACACTATTATTTTTTGAGTTCTATGAGGAAAATTACCACTGTGGCGAAACCCTTCTTTCTCAGCGAATCAGGCCTAGTGAAGAATGAAGACAACAAATCATACTAAAAAACTGCATTTACAGTATATCTGAATTGTATTTGTGACATTTTTGAAAAAACTTTTAAAAATATGACTTAGTAAAACACTCTTATTTTTCGAGTTCTATGAGGCAAATGACCACTGTGGCCAAACCCTGCTTCCCCAGCAAATCAAGCCTAGTGGGAAATGAAGACAACAAATCAAACTAAAAAACTGCATTTACAGTATATCTGAATTGTATTTGTGAAATTTTTTAGAAAACTTTTAAAAATGTGACTTAGTAAAACACTCTTATTTTTCGAGTTCTATGAGGCAAATGAGCACTGTGGCCAAACCCTGCTTCCCCAGCAAATCAAACCTAGTGGAAAGTAAAGACAACAAACCATTCTAAAAAACTACATTTACAGTATATCTGAACTGTATTTGTGAAATTTATAGAAAACTTTTAAAAATATGACTTAATAAAACAATCTTATTTTTCGAGTTCTATGAGGCAAATGACCACTGTGGCCAAACCCTTCTTTCTCAGCAAATTAAACCTAGTGAAGAAGGAATACAACAAATTATACTAAAAAACTGCATTTACAGTATATCTGAATTGTATTTGTGAAATTTTTTAGAAAACTTTTAAAAATATGACTTAGTAAAACACTCTTATTTTTCGAGTTCTATGAGGGAAATGACCACTGTGGCCAAACCTTTCTTTCTCAGCGAATCAAGCGTAGTGGAAAATGAAGACAACAAATTATACTAAAAAACTGCATTTACAACATATCTGAAGTGTATTTGTGAAATTTTTTAGAAAACTTTTAAAAATATGACTTAGTAAAACACTATTATTTTTTGAGTTCTATGAGGAAAATGACCACTGTGGCGAAACCCTTCTTTCTCAGCGAATCAGGCCTAGTGGAGAATGAAGACAACAAATCATACTAAAAAACTGCATTTACAGTATATCTGAATTGTATTTGTGACATTTTTGAAAAAACTTTTAAAAATATGACTTAGTAAAACACTCTTATTTTTCGAGTTCTATGAGGCAAATGACCACTGTGGCCAAACCCTGCTTCCCCAGCAAATCAAGCCTAGTGGGAAATGAAGACAACAAACCATACTAAAAAACTGCATTTACAGTATATCTGAATTGTAATTGTGAATTTTTTTTAGAAAACTTTTAAAAATATGACTTAGTAAAACACTCTTATTTTTCGAGTTCTATGAGGGAAATGACCACTGTGGCCAAACCTTTCTTTCTCAGCGAATAAAACCTAGTGGGAAATGAAGACAACAAAGCAAACTAAAAAACTGCATTTACAGTATATCTGAATTGTATTTGTGAAATTTTTTAGAAAACTTTTAAAAATGTGACTTAGTAAAACACTCTTATTTTTCGAGTTCTATGAGGCAAATGAGCACCGTGGCCAAAGCCTGCTTCCCCAGCATATCAAGCCTAGTGGAAAGTGAAGACAACAAACCATTCTAAAAAACTGCATTTACAGTATATCTGAATTGTATTTGTGAAATTTATAGAAAACTTTTAAAAATATGACTTAGTAAAACACTCTTATTTTTCGAGTTCTATGAGGCAAATGACCACTGTGGCCAAACCCTGCTTCACCAGCAATTTAGGCCTAGTGAAGAGTGAAGACAACAAACCATGCTAAATAACTGCATTTATAGTATATCTGAATTGTATTTGTGAAATTTATAGAAAACTTTTAAAAATATGACTTAGTTAAACACTCTTATTTTTCGAGTTCTATGAGGGAAATGACCACTGCGGCCAAACCCTTCTTTCTCAGCAAATTAAACCTAGTGAAGAAGGAAGACAACAAATTATACTAAAAAACTGCATTTACAGTATATCTGAATTGTATTTGTGAAATTTTTTAGAAAACTTTTAAAAATATGACTTAGTAAAACACTCTTATTTTTCGAGTTCTATGAGGGAAATGACCACTGTGGCCAAATCTTTCTTTCTCAGCGAATAAAGCCTAGTGGGAAATGAAGACAACAAATCGTACTAAAAAACTGCATTTACAGTATATCTGAATTGTATTTGTGAAATTTTTTAGAAAACTTTTAAACATATGACTTAGTAAAACACTCTTATTTTTCGAGTTCTATGAGGGAAATGACCACTGTGGCCAAAGCTTTCTTTCTCAGCGAATCAAACCTAGTTGAAAATGAAGACAACATATCATACTAAAAAACTGCATTTACAATATATCTGAAGTGTATTTGTGAAATTTTTTAGAAAACTTTTAAAAATATGACTTAGTAAAACACTATTATTTTTCGAGTTCTATGAGGAAAATGACCACTGTGGCCAAACCCTGCTTCCCCAGCAAATTAAACCTAGTGAAAAATGAAGACAACAAATCATGCTAAAAAACTGCATTTACAGTATATCTGAATTGTATTTTTGAAATTTTTTAGAAAACTTTTAAAAATATGACTTAGTAAAACACTCTTATTTTTTGAGTTCTATTAGGAAAATGACCACTGTGGCCAAATCCTTTTTTCTCAGCGAATCAGACCTAGTGGAAAATGAAGACAACAAATTATACTAAAAAACTGCATTTACAGTATATCTGAATTATATTTGTGAAATTTTTAGAAAACTTTTAAAAATATGACTTAGTAAAACACTCTTATTTTTCGAGTTCTATGAGGGAAATGACCACTGTGGCCAAACTCTTCGTCTTCAGCAAATTAAACCTAAAGGAAAAGGAAGACAACAAATCATACTAAAAAACTGCATTTACAGTATATCTGAATTGTATTTGTGAAATTTTTTAGAAAACTTTTAAAAATATGACTTAGTAAAACACTCTTATTTTTCGAGTTCTATGAGGGAAATGACCACTGTGGCCAAACCTTTCTTTCTCAGCGAATCAAACCTAAAGGAAAATGAAGACAACAAATCATACTAAAAAACTGCATTTACAATATATGTGAAATTTTTTAGAAAACTTTTAAAAATATGACTTAATAAAACACTCTTATTTTTTGAGTTCTATGAGGAAAATGACCACTGTGGCGAAACCCTTCTTTCTCAACGAATCAAGCCTAGTGGAGAATAAAGACAACAAATTATACTAAAAAACTGCATTTACAGTATATCTGAATTGTATTTGTGACATTTTTGAAAAAACTTTTAAAAATATGACTTAGTAAAACACTCTTATTTTTCGAGTTCTATGAGGCAAATGACCACTGTGGCCAAACCCTGCTTCCCCAGCAAATCAAACCTAGTGAGAAATAAAGACAACAAACTATACTAAAAAACTGCATTTACAGTATATCTGAATTGTAATTGTGAATTTTTTTAGAAAACTTTTCAAAATATGACTTAGTAAAACACTCTTATTTTTCGAGTTCTATGAGGGAAATGACCACTGTGGCCAAACCTTTCTTTCTCAGCGAACAAAACTTAGTGGGAAATGAAGACAACAAATCATACTAAAAAACTGCATTTACAGTATATCTGAATTGTATTTGTGAAATTTATAGAAAACTTTTAAAAATATGACTTAGTAAAACACTCTTATTTTTCGAGTTCTATTAGGCAAATGACCACTGTGGCCAAACCCTGCTTCACCAGCAATTTACGCCTAGTGAAAAGTGAAGACAACAAACCATGCTAAATAACTGCATTTATAGTATATCTGAATTGTATTTGTGAAATTTATAGAAAACTTTTAAAAATATGACTTAGTTAAACACTCTTATTTTTCGAGTTCTATGAGGGAAATGACCACTGTGGCCAAACCCTTCTTTCTCAGCAAATTAAACCTAGTGAAGAAGGAAGACAACAAATTATACTAATAAACTGCATTTACAGTATATCTGAATTGTATTTGTGAAATTTTTTAGAAAACTTTTAAAAATATGACTTAGTAAAACACTCTTATTTTTCGAGTTCTATGAGGGAAATGACCACTGTGGCCAAATCTTTCTTTCTCAGCGAATAAAACCTAGTGGGAAATGAAGACAACAAATCGTACTAAAAAACTGCATTTACAGTATATCTGAATTGTATTTGTGAAATTTTTTAGAAAACTTTTAAACATATGACTTAGTAAAACACTCTTATTTTTCGAGTTCTATGAGGGAAATGACCACGGTGGCCAAACCTTTCTTTCTCAGCGAATCAAACCTAGTTGAAAATGAAGACAACATATCATACTAAAAAACTGCATTTACAATATATCTGAAGTGTATTTATGAAATTTTTTAGAAAACTTTTAAAAATATGACTTAGTAAAACACTCTTATTTTTTGAGTTCTATGAGGAAAATGACCACTGTGGCCAAACCCTGCTTTCCCAGCAAATTAAACCTAGTGAAAAATAAAGACAACAAATCATGCTAAAAAACTGCATTTACAGTATATCTGAATTGTATTTGTGAAATTTTTTAGAAAACTTTTAAAAATATGACTTAGTAAAACACTCTTATTTTTTGAGTTCTATTAGGAAAATGACCACTGTGGCCAAATCCTTTTTTCTCAGAGAATCAGACCTAGTGGAAAATGAAGACAACAAACCATACTAAAAACTGCATTTACAGTATATCTGAATTGTATTTGTGAAATTTTTAGAAAACTTTTAAAAATATGACTTAGTTAAACACTCTTATTTTTCGAGTTCTATGAGGGAAATGACCACTGTGGCCAAACTCTTCGTCTTCAGCAAATTAAACCTAAAAGAAAAGGAAGACAACAAATCATACTCAAAAACTGCATTTACAGTATATCTGAATTGTATTTGTGAAATTTTTTAGAAAACTTTTAAAAATATGACTTAGTAAAACACTCTTATTTTTCGAGTTCTATGAGGGAAATGACCACTGTGGCCAAACCTTTCGTTCTCACCGAATCAAACCTAGTGGAAAATGAAGACAACATACCATACTAAAAAACTGCATTTACAATATATCTGAAGTGTATTTGTGAAATTTTTTAGAAAACTTTTAAAAATATGACTTAGTAAAACACTCTTATTTTTTGAGTTCTATGAGGAAAATGACCACTGTGGCGAAACCCTTCTTTCTCAGCGAATCAAGCCTAGTGGAGAAAGAAGACAACAAATCATACTAAAAAACTGCATTTACAGTATATCTGAATTGTATTTGTGACAGTTTTGAAAAAACTTTTAAAAATATGACTTAGTAAAACACTCTTATTTTTCGAGTTCTATGAGGCAAATGACCACTGTGGCCAAACCCTGCTTCCCCAGCAAATCAAACCTAGTGGGAAATGAAGACAACAAACAGTACTAAAAAACTGCATTTACAATATATCTGAATTGTATTTTTGAAATTTTTTAGAAAACTTTTAAAAATATGACTTAGTAAAACACTCTTATTTTTTGAGTTCTATGAGGCAAATGACCACTGTGGCCAAACCCTGCTTCCCCAGCAAATCAAGCCTAGTGGAAAGTGAAAACAACAAATCATACTAAAAAACTGCATTTACAGTATATCTGAATTGTATTTGTGAAATTTATAGAAAACTTTTAAAAATATGACTTAGTTAAACACTCTTATTTTTCGAGTTCTATGAGGGAAATGACCACTGTGGCCAAACCATTCTTTCTCAGCAAATCAAACCTAGTGAAGAATGAAGACAACATATTGTACTAAAAAACTGCATTTACAATATATCTGAAGTGTATTTGTGAAATTTTTTAGAAAACTTTTAAAAATATGACTTAGTAAAACACTCTTATTTTTTGAGTTCTATGAGGGAAATGACCACTGTGGCCAAACCCTTTTTCCTCAGCAAAATAAACCTAGTGGAAAAGGAAGGCAACAAATCATACTAAAAAACTGCATTTACAGTATATCTGAAGTGTATTTGTGAAATTTTTTTGAAAACTTTTAAAAATATGACTTAGTAAAACACTCTTATTTTTTGAGTTCTATGAGGGAAATGACCACTGTGGCCAAACCCTTTTTCCTCAGCAAAATAAACCTAGTGGAAAAGGAAGGCAACAAATCATACTAAAAAACTGCATTTACAGTATATCTGAATTATATTTGTGAAATTTTTAGAAAACTTTTAAAAATATGACTTAGTAAAACACTCTTATTTTTCGAGTTCTATGAGGGAAATGACCACTGTGGCCAAACTCTTCGTCTTCAGCAAATTAAACCTAAAGGAAAAGGAAGACAACAAATCATACTAAAAAACTGCATTTACAGTATATCTGAATTGTATTTGTGAAATTTTTTAGAAAACTTTTAAAAATATGACTTAGTAAAACACTCTTATTTTTCGAGTTCTATGAGGGAAATGACCACTGTGGCCAAACCTTTCTTTCTCAGCGAATCAAACCTAAAGGAAAATGAAGACAACAAATCATACTAAAAAACTGCATTTACAATATATCTGAAGTGTATTTGTGAAATTTTTTAGAAAACTTTTAAAAATATGACTTAATAAAACACTCTTATTTTTTGAGTTCTATGAGGAAAATGACCACTGTGGCGAAACCCTTCTTTCTCAACGAATCAAGCCTAGTGGAGAATAAAGACAACAAATTATACTAAAAAACTGCATTTACAGTATATCTGAATTGTATTTGTGACATTTTTGAAAAAACTTTTAAAAATATGACTTAGTAAAACACTCTTATTTTTCGAGTTCTATGAGGCAAATGACCACTGTGGCCAAACCCTGCTTCCCCAGCAAATCAAACCTAGTGAGAAATAAAGACAACAAACCATACTAAAAAACTGCATTTACAGTATATCTGAATTGTAATTGTGAATTTTTTTAGAAAACTTTTCAAAATATGACTTAGTAAAACACTCTTATTTTTCGAGTTCTATGAGGGAAATGACCACTGTGGCCAAACCTTTCTTTCTCAGCGAACAAAACTTAGTGGGAAATGAAGACAACAAATCATACTAAAAAACTGCATTTACAGTATATCTGAATTGTATTTGTGAAATTTATAGAAAACTTTTAAAAATATGACTTAGTAAAACACTCTTATTTTTCGAGTTCTATTAGGCAAATGACCACTGTGGCCAAACCCTGCTTCACCAGCAATTTAGGCCTAGTGAAAAGTGAAGACAACAAACCATGCTAAATAACTGCATTTATAGTATATCTGAATTGTATTTGTGAAATTTATAGAAAACTTTTAAAAATATGACTTAGTTAAACACTCTTATTTTTCGAGTTCTATGAGGGAAATGACCACTGTGGCCAAACCCTTCTTTCTCAGCAAATTAAACCTAGTGAAGAAGGAAGACAACAAATTATACTAATAAACTGCATTTACAGTATATCTGAATTGTATTTGTGAAATTTTTTAGAAAACTTTTAAAAATATGACTTAGTAAAACACTCTTATTTTTCGAGTTCTATGAGGGAAATGACCACTGTGGCCAAATCTTTCTTTCTCAGCGAATAAACCCTAGTGGGAAATGAAGACAACAAATCGTACTAAAAAACTGCATTTACAGTATATCTGAATTGTATTTGTGAAATTTTTTAGAAAACTTTTAAACATATGACTTAGTAAAACACTCTTATTTTTCGAGTTCTATGAGGGAAATGACCACGGTGGCCAAACCTTTCTTTCTCAGCGAATCAAACCTAGTTGAAAATGAAGACAACATATCATACTAAAAAACTGCATTTACAATATATCTGAAGTGTATTTATGAAATTTTTTAGAAAACTTTTAAAAATATGACTTAGTAAAACACTCTTATTTTTTGAGTTCTATGAGGAAAATGACCACTGTGGCCAAACCCTGCTTTCCCAGCAAATTAAACCTAGTGAAAAATAAAGACAACAAATCATGCTAAAAAACTGCATTTACAGTATATCTGAATTGTATTTGTGAAATTTTTTAGAAAACTTTTAAAAATATGACTTAGTAAAACACTCTTATTTTTTGAGTTCTATTAGGAAAATGACCACTGTGGCCAAATCCTTTTTTCTCAGAGAATCAGACCTAGTGGAAAATGAAGACAACAAACCATACTAAAAACTGCATTTACAGTATATCTGAATTGTATTTGTGAAATTTTTAGAAAACTTTTAAAAATATGACTTAGTTAAACACTCTTATTTTTCGAGTTCTATGAGGGAAATGACCACTGTGGCCAAACTCTTCGTCTTCAGCAAATTAAACCTAAAAGAAAAGGAAGACAACAAATCATACTCAAAAACTGCATTTACAGTATATCTGAATTGTATTTGTGAAATTTTTTAGAAAACTTTTAAAAATATGACTTAGTAAAACACTCTTATTTTTCGAGTTCTATGAGGGAAATGACCACTGTGGCCAAACCTTTCGTTCTCACCGAATCAAACCTAGTGGAAAATGAAGACAACATACCATACTAAAAAACTGCATTTACAATATATCTGAAGTGTATTTGTGAAATTTTTTAGAAAACTTTTAAAAATATGACTTAGTAAAACACTCTTATTTTTTGAGTTCTATGAGGAAAATGACCACTGTGGCGAAACCCTTCTTTCTCAGCGAATCAAGCCTAGTGGAGAAAGAAGACAACAAATCATACTAAAAAACTGCATTTACAGTATATCTGAATTGTATTTGTGACAGTTTTGAAAAAACTTTTAAAAATATGACTTAGTAAAACACTCTTATTTTTCGAGTTCTATGAGGCAAATGACCACTGTGGCCAAACCCTGCTTCCCCAGCAAATCAAACCTAGTGGGAAATGAAGACAACAAACAGTACTAAAAAACTGCATTTACAATATATCTGAATTGTATTTTTGAAATTTTTTAGAAAACTTTTAAAAATATGACTTAGTAAAACACTCTTATTTTTTGAGTTCTATGAGGCAAATGACCACTGTGGCCAAACCCTGCTTCCCCAGCAAATCAAGCCTAGTGGAAAGTGAAAACAACAAATCATACTAAAAAACTGCATTTACAGTATATCTGAATTGTATTTGTGAAATTTATAGAAAACTTTTAAAAATATGACTTAGTTAAACACTCTTATTTTTCGAGTTCTATGAGGGAAATGACCACTGTGGCCAAACCATTCTTTCTCAGCAAATCAAACCTAGTGAAGAATGAAGACAACATATTGTACTAAAAAACTGCATTTACAATATATCTGAAGTGTATTTGTGAAATTTTTTAGAAAACTTTTAAAAATATGACTTAGTAAAACACTCTTATTTTTTGAGTTCTATGAGGGAAATGACCACTGTGGCCAAACCCTTTTTCCTCAGCAAAATAAACCTAGTGGAAAAGGAAGGCAACAAATCATACTAAAAAACTGCATTTACAGTATATCTGAAGTGTATTTGTGAAATTTTTTTGAAAACTTTTAAAAATATGACTTAGTAAAACACTCTTATTTTTTGAGTTCTATGAGGGAAATGACCACTGTGGCCAAACCCTTTTTCCTCAGCAAAATAAACCTAGTGGAAAAGGAAGGCAACAAATCATACTAAAAAACTGCATTTACAGTATATCTGAATTATATTTGTGAAATTTTTAGAAAACTTTTAAAAATATGACTTAGTAAAACACTCTTATTTTTCGAGTTCTATGAGGGAAATGACCACTGTGGCCAAACTCTTCGTCTTCAGCAAATTAAACCTAAAGGAAAAGGAAGACAACAAATCATACTAAAAAACTGCATTTACAGTATATCTGAATTGTATTTGTGAAATTTTTTAGAAAACTTTTAAAAATATGACTTAGTAAAACACTCTTATTTTTCGAGTTCTATGAGGGAAATGACCACTGTGGCCAAACCTTTCTTTCTCAGCGAATCAAACCTAAAGGAAAATGAAGACAACAAATCATACTAAAAAACTGCATTTACAATATATCTGAAGTGTATTTGTGAAATTTTTTAGAAAACTTTTAAAAATATGACTTAATAAAACACTCTTATTTTTTGAGTTCTATGAGGAAAATGACCACTGTGGCGAAACCCTTCTTTCTCAACGAATCAAGCCTAGTGGAGAATAAAGACAACAAATTATACTAAAAAACTGCATTTACAGTATATCTGAATTGTATTTGTGACATTTTTGAAAAAACTTTTAAAAATATGACTTAGTAAAACACTCTTATTTTTCGAGTTCTATGAGGCAAATGACCACTGTGGCCAAACCCTGCTTCCCCAGCAAATCAAACCTAGTGAGAAATAAAGACAACAAACCATACTAAAAAACTGCATTTACAGTATATCTGAATTGTAATTGTGAATTTTTTTAGAAAACTTTTCAAAATATGACTTAGTAAAACACTCTTATTTTTCGAGTTCTATGAGGGAAATGACCACTGTGGCCAAACCTTTCTTTCTCAGCGAACAAAACTTAGTGGGAAATGAAGACAACAAATCATACTAAAAAACTGCATTTACAGTATATCTGAATTGTATTTGTGAAATTTATAGAAAACTTTTAAAAATATGACTTAGTAAAACACTCTTATTTTTCGAGTTCTATTAGGCAAATGACCACTGTGGCCAAACCCTGCTTCACCAGCAATTTAGGCCTAGTGAAAAGTGAAGACAACAAACCATGCTAAATAACTGCATTTATAGTATATCTGAATTGTATTTGTGAAATTTATAGAAAACTTTTAAAAATATGACTTAGTTAAACACTCTTATTTTTCGAGTTCTATGAGGGAAATGACCACTGTGGCCAAACCCTTCTTTCTCAGCAAATTAAACCTAGTGAAGAAGGAAGACAACAAATTATACTAATAAACTGCATTTACAGTATATCTGAATTGTATTTGTGAAATTTTTTAGAAAACTTTTAAAAATATGACTTAGTAAAACACTCTTATTTTTCGAGTTCTATGAGGGAAATGACCACTGTGGCCAAATCTTTCTTTCTCAGCGAATAAACCCTAGTGGGAAAAGAAGACAACAAATCGTACTAAAAAACTGCATTTACAGTATATCTGAATTGTATTTGTGAAATTTTTTAGAAAACTTTTAAACATATGACTTAGTAAAACACTCTTATTTTTCGAGTTCTATGAGGGAAATGACCACGGTGGCCAAACCTTTCTTTCTCAGCGAATCAAACCTAGTTGAAAATGAAGACAACATATCATACTAAAAAACTGCATTTACAATATATCTGAAGTGTATTTATGAAATTTTTTAGAAAACTTTTAAAAATATGACTTAGTAAAACACTCTTATTTTTTGAGTTCTATGAGGAAAATGACCACTGTGGCCAAACCCTGCTTTCCCAGCAAATTAAACCTAGTGAAAAATAAAGACAACAAATCATGCTAAAAAACTGCATTTACAGTATATCTGAATTGTATTTGTGAAATTTTTTAGAAAACTTTTAAAAATATGACTTAGTAAAACACTCTTATTTTTTGAGTTCTATTAGGAAAATGACCACTGTGGCCAAATCCTTTTTTCTCAGAGAATCAGACCTAGTGGAAAATGAAGACAACAAACCATACTAAAAACTGCATTTACAGTATATCTGAATTGTATTTGTGAAATTTTTAGAAAACTTTTAAAAATATGACTTAGTTAAACACTCTTATTTTTCGAGTTCTATGAGGGAAATGACCACTGTGGCCAAACTCTTCGTCTTCAGCAAATTAAACCTAAAAGAAAAGGAAGACAACAAATCATACTCAAAAACTGCATTTACAGTATATCTGAATTGTATTTGTGAAATTTTTTAGAAAACTTTTAAAAATATGACTTAGTAAAACACTCTTATTTTTCGAGTTCTATGAGGGAAATGACCACTGTGGCCAAACCTTTCGTTCTCACCGAATCAAACCTAGTGGAAAATGAAGACAACATACCATACTAAAAAACTGCATTTACAATATATCTGAAGTGTATTTGTGAAATTTTTTAGAAAACTTTTAAAAATATGACTTAGTAAAACACTCTTATTTTTTGAGTTCTATGAGGAAAATGACCACTGTGGCGAAACCCTTCTTTCTCAGCGAATCAAGCCTAGTGGAGAAAGAAGACAACAAATCATACTAAAAAACTGCATTTACAGTATATCTGAATTGTATTTGTGACAGTTTTGAAAAAACTTTTAAAAATATGACTTAGTAAAACACTCTTATTTTTCGAGTTCTATGAGGCAAATGACCACTGTGGCCAAACCCTGCTTCCCCAGCAAATCAAACCTAGTGGGAAATGAAGACAACAAACAGTACTAAAAAACTGCATTTACAATATATCTGAATTGTATTTTTGAAATTTTTTAGAAAACTTTTAAAAATATGACTTAGTAAAACACTCTTATTTTTTGAGTTCTATGAGGCAAATGACCACAGTGGCCAAACCCTGCTTCCCCAGCAAATCAAGCCTAGTGGAAAGTGAAAACAACAAATCATACTAAAAAACTGCATTTACAGTATATCTGAATTGTATTTGTGAAATTTATAGAAAACTTTTAAAAATATGACTTAGTTAAACACTCTTATTTTTCGAGTTCTATGAGGGAAATGACCACTGTGGCCAAACCATTCTTTCTCAGCAAATCAAACCTAGTGAAGAATGAAGACAACATATTGTACTAAAAAACTGCATTTACAATATATCTGAAGTGTATTTGTGAAATTTTTTAGAAAACTTTTAAAAATATGACTTAGTAAAACACTCTTATTTTTTGAGTTCTATGAGGGAAATGACCACTGTGGCCAAACCCTTTTTCCTCAGCAAAATAAACCTAGTGGAAAAGGAAGGCAACAAATCATACTAAAAAACTGCATTTACAGTATATCTGAAGTGTATTTGTGAAATTTTTTTGAAAACTTTTAAAAATATGACTTAGTAAAACACTCTTATTTTTTGAGTTCTATGAGGAAAATGACCACTGTGGCCAAATTCTTCGTTCTCAGCGAATCAAACCTATTGAAAAATGAAGACAACATATTGTACTAAAAAACTGCATTTACAATATATCTGAAGTGTATTTGTGAAATTTTTTAGAAAACTTTTAAAAATATGACTTAGTAAAACACTCTTATTTTTTGAGTTCTATGAGGGAAATGACCACTGTGGCCAAACCCTTTTTCCTCAGCAAAATAAACCTAGTGGAAAAGGAAGGCAACAAATCATACTAAAAAACTGCATTTACAGTATATCTGAATTGTATTTGTGAAATTTTTTAGAAAACTTTTAAAAATGTGACTTAGTAAAACACTCTTATTTTTCGAGTTCTATGAGGCAAATGAGCACTGTGGCCAAACCCTGCTTCTCCAGCAAATCAAACCTAGTGGAAAGTGAAGACAACAAACCATTCTAAAAAACTACATTTACAGTATATCTGAATTGTATTTGTGAAATTTATAGAAAACTTTTAAAAATATGACTTAGTAAAACACTCTTATTTTTCGAGTTCTATGAGGCAAATGACCACTGTGGCCAAACCCTGCTTCACCAGCAATTTAAGCCTAGTGAAAAGTGAAGACAACAAACCATGCTAAATAACTGCATTTATAGTATATCTGAATTGTATTTGTGAAATTTATAGAAAACTTTTAAAAATATGACTTAGTTAAACACTCTTATTTTTCGAGTTCTATGAGGGAAATGACCACTGTGGCCAAACCCTTCTTTCTCAGCAAATTAAACCTAATGAAGAAGGAAGACAACAAATTATACTAAAAAACTGCATTTACAGTATATCTGAATTGTATTTGTGAAATTTTTTAGAAAACTTTTAAAAATATGACTTAGTAAAACACTCTTATTTTTCGAGTTCTATGAGGGAAATGACCACTGTGGCCAAATCTTTCTCTCTCAGCGAATAAAACCTAGTGGGAAATGAAGACAACAAATTGTACTAAAAAACTGCATTTACAGTATATCTGAATTGTATTTGTGAAATTTTTTAGAAAACTTTTAAACATATGACTTAGTAAAACACTCTTATTTTTCGAGTTCTATGAGGGAAATGACCACTGTGGCCAAACCCTGCTTTCCCAGCAAATTAAACCTAGTGAAAAATGAAGACAACAAATCATGCTAAAAAACTGCATTTACAGTATATCTGAATTGTATTTGTGAAATTTTTTAGAAAACTTTTAAAAATATGACTTAGTAAAACACTCTTATTTTTTGAGTTCTATTAGGAAAATGACCACTGTGGCCAAATCCTTTTTTCTCAGAGAATCAGACCTAGTGGAAAATGAAGACAACAAACCATACTAAAAACTGCATTTACAGTATATCTGAATTGTATTTGTGAAATTTTTAGAAAACTTTTAAAAATATGACTTAGTTAAACACTCTTATTTTTCGAGTTCTATGAGGGAAATGACCACTGTGGCCAAACTCTTCGTCTTCAGCAAATTAAACCTAGAAGAAAAGGAAGACAACAAATTATACTCAAAAACTGCATTTACAGTATATCTGAATTGTATTTGTGAAATTTTTTAGAAAACTTTTAAAAATATGACTTAGTAAAACACTCTTATTTTTCGAGTTCTATGAGGGAAATGACCACTGTGGCCAAACCTTTCGTTCTCACCGAATCAAACCTAGTGGAAAATGAAGACAACATATCATACTAAAAACTGCATTTACAATATATCTGAAGTGTATTTGTGAAATTTTTTAGAAAACTTTTAAAAATATGACTTAGTAAAACACTCTTATTTTTTGAGTTCTATGAGGAAAATGACCACTGTGGCGAAACCCTTCTTTCTCAGCGAATCAAGCCTAGTGGAGAAAGAAGACAACAAATCATACTAAAAAACTGCATTTACAGTATATCTGAATTGTATTTGTGAAATTTTTTAGAAAACTTTTAAACATATGACTTAGTAAAACACTCTTATTTTTCGAGTTCTATGAGGGAAATGACCACGGTGGCCAAACCTTTCTTTCTCAGCGAATCAAACCTAGTTGAAAATGAAGACAACATATCATACTAAAAAACTGCATTTACAATATATCTGAAGTGTATTTATGAAATTTTTTAGAAAACTTTTAAAAATATGACTTAGTAAAACACTCTTATTTTTTGAGTTCTATGAGGAAAATGACCACTGTGGCCAAACCCTGCTTTCCCAGCAAATTAAACCTAGTGAAAAATAAAGACAACAAATCATGCTAAAAAACTGCATTTACAGTATATCTGAATTGTATTTGTGAAATTTTTTAGAAAACTTTTAAAAATATGACTTAGTAAAACACTCTTATTTTTTGAGTTCTATTAGGAAAATGACCACTGTGGCCAAATCCTTTTTTCTCAGAGAATCAGACCTAGTGGAAAATGAAGACAACAAACCATACTAAAAACTGCATTTACAGTATATCTGAATTGTATTTGTGAAATTTTTAGAAAACTTTTAAAAATATGACTTAGTTAAACACTCTTATTTTTCGAGTTCTATGAGGGAAATGACCACTGTGGCCAAACTCTTCGTCTTCAGCAAATTAAACCTAAAAGAAAAGGAAGACAACAAATCATACTCAAAAACTGCATTTACAGTATATCTGAATTGTATTTGTGAAATTTTTTAGAAAACTTTTAAAAATATGACTTAGTAAAACACTCTTATTTTTCGAGTTCTATGAGGGAAATGACCACTGTGGCCAAACCTTTCGTTCTCACCGAATCAAACCTAGTGGAAAATGAAGACAACATACCATACTAAAAAACTGCATTTACAATATATCTGAAGTGTATTTGTGAATTTTTTTAGAAAACTTTTAAAAATATGACTTAGTAAAACACTCTTATTTTTTGAGTTCTATGAGGAAAATGACCACTGTGGCGAAACCCTTCTTTCTCAGCGAATCAAGCCTAGTGGAGAAAGAAGACAACAAATCATACTAAAAAACTGCATTTACAGTATATCTGAATTGTATTTGTGACAGTTTTGAAAAAACTTTTAAAAATATGACTTAGTAAAACACTCTTATTTTTCGAGTTCTATGAGGCAAATGACCACTGTGGCCAAACCCTGCTTCCCCAGCAAATCAAACCTAGTGGGAAATGAAGACAACAAACAGTACTAAAAAACTGCATTTACAATATATCTGAATTGTATTTTTGAAATTTTTTAGAAAACTTTTAAAAATATGACTTAGTAAAACACTCTTATTTTTTGAGTTCTATGAGGCAAATGACCACAGTGGCCAAACCCTGCTTCCCCAGCAAATCAAGCCTAGTGGAAAGTGAAAACAACAAATCATACTAAAAAACTGCATTTACAGTATATCTGAATTGTATTTGTGAAATTTATAGAAAACTTTTAAAAATATGACTTAGTTAAACACTCTTATTTTTCGAGTTCTATGAGGGAAATGACCACTGTGGCCAAACCATTCTTTCTCAGCAAATCAAACCTAGTGAAGAATGAAGACAACATATTGTACTAAAAAACTGCATTTACAATATATCTGAAGTGTATTTGTGAAATTTTTTAGAAAACTTTTAAAAATATGACTTAGTAAAACACTCTTATTTTTTGAGTTCTATGAGGGAAATGACCACTGTGGCCAAACCCTTTTTCCTCAGCAAAATAAACCTAGTGGAAAAGGAAGGCAACAAATCATACTAAAAAACTGCATTTACAGTATATCTGAAGTGTATTTGTGAAATTTTTTTTAAAACTTTTAAAAATATGACTTAGTAAAACACTCTTATTTTTTGAGTTCTATGAGGAAAATGACCACTGTGGCCAAATTCTTCGTTCTCAGCGAATCAAACCTATTGAAAAATGAAGACAACATATTGTACTAAAAAACTGCATTTACAATATATCTGAAGTGTATTTGTGAAATTTTTTAGAAAACTTTTAAAAATATGACTTAGTAAAACACTCTTATTTTTTGAGTTCTATGAGGGAAATGACCACTGTGGCCAAACCCTTTTTCCTCAGCAAAATAAACCTAGTGGAAAAGGAAGGCAACAAATCATACTAAAAAACTGCATTTACAGTATATCTGAATTGTATTTGTGAAATTTTTTAGAAAACTTTTAAAAATGTGACTTAGTAAAACACTCTTATTTTTCGAGTTCTATGAGGCAAATGAGCACTGTGGCCAAACCCTGCTTCTCCAGCAAATCAAACCTAGTGGAAAGTGAAGACAACAAACCATTCTAAAAAACTACATTTACAGTATATCTGAATTGTATTTGTGAAATTTATAGAAAACTTTTAAAAATATGACTTAGTAAAACACTCTTATTTTTCGAGTTCTATGAGGCAAATGACCACTGTGGCCAAACCCTGCTTCACCAGCAATTTAAGCCTAGTGAAAAGTGAAGACAACAAACCATGCTAAATAACTGCATTTATAGTATATCTGAATTGTATTTGTGAAATTTATAGAAAACTTTTAAAAATATGACTTAGTTAAACACTCTTATTTTTCGAGTTCTATGAGGGAAATGACCACTGTGGCCAAACCCTTCTTTCTCAGCAAATTAAACCTAATGAAGAAGGAAGACAACAAATTATACTAAAAAACTGCATTTACAGTATATCTGAATTGTATTTGTGAAATTTTTTAGAAAACTTTTAAAAATATGACTTAGTAAAACACTCTTATTTTTCGAGTTCTATGAGGGAAATGACCACTGTGGCCAAATCTTTCTCTCTCAGCGAATAAAACCTAGTGGGAAATGAAGACAACAAATTGTACTAAAAAACTGCATTTACAGTATATCTGAATTGTATTTGTGAAATTTTTTAGAAAACTTTTAAACATATGACTTAGTAAAACACTCTTATTTTTCGAGTTCTATGAGGGAAATGACCACTGTGGCCAAACCCTGCTTTCCCAGCAAATTAAACCTAGTGAAAAATGAAGACAACAAATCATGCTAAAAAACTGCATTTACAGTATATCTGAATTGTATTTGTGAAATTTTTTAGAAAACTTTTAAAAATATGACTTAGTAAAACACTCTTATTTTTTGAGTTCTATTAGGAAAATGACCACTGTGGCCAAATCCTTTTTTCTCAGAGAATCAGACCTAGTGGAAAATGAAGACAACAAACCATACTAAAAACTGCATTTACAGTATATCTGAATTGTATTTGTGAAATTTTTAGAAAACTTTTAAAAATATGACTTAGTTAAACACTCTTATTTTTCGAGTTCTATGAGGGAAATGACCACTGTGGCCAAACTCTTCGTCTTCAGCAAATTAAACCTAGAAGAAAAGGAAGACAACAAATTATACTCAAAAACTGCATTTACAGTATATCTGAATTGTATTTGTGAAATTTTTTAGAAAACTTTTAAAAATATGACTTAGTAAAACACTCTTATTTTTCGAGTTCTATGAGGGAAATGACCACTGTGGCCAAACCTTTCGTTCTCACCGAATCAAACCTAGTGGAAAATGAAGACAACATATCATACTAAAAACTGCATTTACAATATATCTGAAGTGTATTTGTGAAATTTTTTAGAAAACTTTTAAAAATATGACTTAGTAAAACACTCTTATTTTTTGAGTTCTATGAGGAAAATGACCACTGTGGCGAAACCCTTCTTTCTCAGCGAATCAAGCCTAGTGGAGAAAGAAGACAACAAATCATACTAAAAAACTGCATTTACAGTATATCTGAATTGTATTTGTGACAGTTTTGAAAAAACTTTTAAAAATATGACTTAGTAAAACACTCTTATTTTTCGAGTTCTATGAGGCAAATGACCACTGTGGCCAAACCCTGCTTCCCCAGCAAATCAAACCTAGTGGGAAATGAAGACAACAAACCGTACTAAAAAACTGCATTTACAATATATCTGAATTGTATTTTTGAAATTTTTTAGAAAACTTTTAAAAATATGACTTAGTAAAACACTCTTATTTTTTGAGTTCTATGAGGCAAATGACCACTGTGGCCAAACCCTGCTTCCCCAGCAAATCAAGCCTAGTGGAAAGTGAAGACAACAAATCATACTAAAAAACTGCATTTACAGTATATCTGAATTGTATTTGTGAAATTTATAGAAAACTTTTAAAAATATGACTTAGTTAAACACTCTTATTTTTCGAGTTCTATGAGGGAAATGACCACTGTGGCCAAACCATTCTTTCTCAGCAAATCAAACCTAGTGAAGAATGAAGACAACATATCATACTAAAAAACTGCATTTACAGTATATCTGAAGTGTATTTGTGAAATTTTTTTGAAAACTTTTAAAAATATGACTTAGTAAAACACTCTTATTTTTTGAGTTCTATGAGGAAAATGACCACTGTGGCCAAATTCTTCGTTCTCAGCGAATCAAACCTAGTGAAAAATGAAGACAACAAATCATACTCAAAAACTGCATTTACAGTATATCTGAATTGTATTTGTGACATTTTTGAGAAAACTTTTAAGAATATGACTTAGTAAAACACTCTTATTTTTCGAGTTCTATGAGGCAAATGACCACTGTGGCCAAACTCTGCTTTCCCAGCTAATCAAGCCTAGTGATAAGTGAAGACAACAAATTGTGCTATAAAACTGCATTTACAGTATATCTAAATTGTATTTGTGAAATTTTTTAGAAAACTTTTAAAAATATGACTTAGTAAAACACTCTTATTTTTTGAGTTCTATGAGGGAAATGACCACTGTGGCCAAACCCTTTTTCCTCAGCAAAATAAACGTAGTGGAAAAGAAAGGCAACAAATCATACTAAAAAACTGCATTTACAGTATATCTGAATTGTATTTGTGAAATTTTTTAGAAAACTTTTAAAAATGTGACTTAGTAAAACACTCTTATTTTTCGAGTTCTATGAGGCAAATGAGCACTGTGGCCAAACCCTGCTTCTCCAGCAAATCAAACCTAGTGGAAAGTGAAGACAACAAACCATTCTAAAAAACTACATCTACAGTATATCTGAATTGTATTTGTGAAATTTATAGAAAACTTTTAAAAATATGACTTAGTAAAACACTCTTATTTTTCGAGTTCTATGAGGCAAATGACCACTGTGGCCAAACCCTGCTTCACCAGCAATTTAAGCCTAGTGAAAAGTGAAGACAACAAACCATGCTAAATAACTGCATTTATAGTATATCTGAATTGTATTTGTGAAATTTATAGAAAACTTTTAAAAATATGACTTAGTTAAACACTCTTATTTTTCGAGTTCTATGAGGGAAATGACCACTGTGGCCAAACCCTTCTTTCTCAGCAAATTAAACCTAATGAAGAAGGAAGACAACAAATTATACTAAAAAACTGCATTTACAGTATATCTGAATTGTATTTGTGAAATTTATAGAAAACTTTTAAAAATATGACTTAGTTAAACACTCTTATTTTTCGAGTTCTATGAGGGAAATGACCACTGTGGCCAAACCATTCTTTCTCATCAAATCAAACCTAGTGAAGAATGAAGACAACATATCATACTAAAAAACTGCATTTACAGTATATCTGAAGTGTATTTGTGAAATTTTTTTGAAAACTTTTAAAAATATGACTTAGTAAAACACTCTTATTTTTTGAGTTCTATGAGGAAAATGACCACTGTGGCCAAATTCTGCGTTCTCAGCGAATCAAACCTAGTGAAAAATGAAGACAACAAATCATACTCAAAAACTGCATTTACAGTATATCTGAATTGTATTTGTGACATTTTTGAGAAAACTTTTAAGAATATGACTTAGTAAAACACTCTTATTTTTCGAGTTCTATGAGGCAAATGACCACTGTGGCCAAACCCTGCTTTACCAGCAAATGAAACCTAGTGGAAAGTGAAGACAACAAATTGTGCTATAAAACTGCATTTACAGTATATCTAAATTGTATTTGTGAAATTTTTTAGAAAACTTTTAAAAATATGACTTAGTAAAACACTCTTATTTTTCGAGTTCTATGAGGAAAATGACCACTGTGGCCAAATCCTTTTTTCTCACCAAATTAAACCTAGTGGGAAATGAAGACAACAAACCATTCTAAAAAACTACATTTACAGTATATCTGAATTGTATTTGTGAAATTTATAGAAAACTTTTAAAAATATGACTTAGTTAAACACTCTTATTTTTCGAGTTCTATGAGGGAAATGACCACTGTGGCCAAACCTTTCTTTCTCAGCGAATCAAACCTATTGAAAAATGAAGACAACATATTGTACTAAAAAACTGCATTTACAATATATCTGAAGTGTATTTGTGAAATTTTTTAGAAAACTTTTAAAAATATGACTTAGTAAAACACTCTTATTTTTTGAGTTCTATGAGGGAAATGACCACTGTGGCCAAACCCTTTTTCCTCAGCAAAATAAACCTAGTGAAAAAGAAAGGCAACAAATCATACTAAAAAACTGCATTTACAGTATATCTGAATTGTATTTGTGAAATTTTTTAGAAAACTTTTAAAAATGTGACTTAGTAAAACACTCTTATTTTTCGAGTTCTATGAGGCAAATGAGCACTGTGGCCAAACCCTGCTTCTCCAGCAAATCAAACCTAGTGGAAAGTGAAGACAACAAACCATTCTAAAAAACTACATTTACAGTATATCTGAATTGTATTTGTGAAATTTATAGAAAACTTTTAAAAATATGACTTAGTAAAACACTCTTATTTTTCGAGTTCTATGAGGCAAATGACCACTGTGGCCAAACCCTTCTTCCTCAGCAAATCAAACCTAGTAGAATACGAAGACAACAAATTATACTAAAAAATTGCATTTACAGTATATCTGAATTGTATTTGTGAAATTTTTTAGAAAACTTTTAAAAATATGACTTAGTAAAACACTCTTATTTTTCGAGTTCTATGAGGGAAATGACCACTGTGGCCAAACCCTTCTTCCTCAGCAAATTAAGCCTAGTGGAAAACGAAGACAACAAATCATATTAAAAAACTGCATTTACAGTATTTCTGAATTGTATTTGTGAAATTTTTTAGAAAACTTTTAAAAATATGACTTAGTAAAACACTCTTATTTTTCGAGTTCTATGAGGGAAATGACCACTATGTCCAAACCCTTCTTTCTCAGCGAATCAAACCTAGTGGAAAACGAAGACAACAAATCAGACTAAAAAACTGCACTTACAGTATATCTGAATTGTATTTGTGAAAATTTTTAGAAAACTTTTAAAAATATGACTTAGTAAAACACTCTTATTTTTTTAGTTCTATGAGGAAAATGACCACTGTGGCCAAAATCTGCTTTCCTAGCAAATTAAACCAAGTGAAAAGTGAAGACAACAAATCATGCTAAAAAAACTGCATTTACAGTATATCTGACTTGTATTTGTGAAATTTTTTAGAAAACTTTTAAAAATATGACTTATTAAAACACTCTTATTTTTCGAGTTCTATGAGGAAAATGACTACTGTGGCGAAACCCTGCTTCCCCAGCAAATCAAACCTAGTGTAAAGTGAAGACAACAAATTATGTTAAAAAACTGCATTTACAGTATATCTGAATTGTATTTGTGAAATTTTTTAGAAAACTTTTAAAAATATGACTTAGTAAAACACTCTTATTTTTTGAGTTCTATGAGGGAAATGACCACTGTGGCCAAACCCTTTTTTCTGAGCAAATTAAACCTAATGGAAAATGAAGACAACAAGTCGTTCTAAAAAACTGCATTTAAATTATATCTAAATTGTATTTGTGAAATTTTTTAGAAAACTTTTAAAAATATGACTTAGTAAAACACTCTTATTTTTTTAGTTCTATGAGGAAAATGACCAATGTGGCCAAAATCTGCTTCCTTAGCAAATTACGCCAAGTGGAAAGTGAAGACAACAAATCATGTTTAAAAACTGCATTTACAGTATATCTCAATTGTGTTTGTGAAATTTTTTAGAAAACTTTTAAAAATATGACTTAGTAAAACACTCTTATTTTTCGAGTTCTATGAGGGAAATGACCACTGTGGCCAAACCCTTCTTCCTCAGCAAATCAAACCTAGTAGAATATGAAGACAACAAATTATACTAAAAAACCGCATTTACAGTATATCTGAATTGTATTTGTGAAATTTTTTAGAAAACTTTTAAAAATATGACTTAGTAAAACACTCTTATTTTTCGAGTTCTATGAGGGAAATGACCACTGTGGCCAAACCCTTCTTCCTCAGCAAATTAAACCTAGTGGAAAACGAAGACAACAAATCATATTAAAAAACTGCATTTACAGTATTTCTGAATTGTATTTGTGAAATTTTTTAGAAAACTTTTAAAAATATGACTTAGTAAAACACTCTTATTTTTCGAGTTCTATGAGGGAAATGACCACTGTGGCCAAACCCTTCTTTCTCAGCGAATCAAACCTAGTGGAAAACGAAGACAACAAATCATACTAAAAAACTGCACTTACAGTATATCTGAATTGTATTTGTGAAAATTTTTAGAAAACTTTTAAAAATATGACTTAGTAAAACACTCTTATTTTTTTAGTTCTATGAGGAAAATGACCACTGTGTCCAAAATCTGCTTTCTTAGCAAATTAAACCAAGTGAAAAGTGAAGACAACAAATCATGCTAAAAAAACTGCATTTACAGTATATCTGACTTGTATTTGTGAAATTTTTTAGAAAACTTTTAAAAATATGACTTATTAAAACACTCTTATTTTTCGAGTTCTATGAGGAAAATAACTACTGTGGCGAAACCCTGCTTTCCCAGCAAATCAAGCCTAGTGTAAAGTGAAGACAACAAATTGTGCTAAAAAACTGCATTTACAGTATATCTGAATTGTATTTGTGAAATTTTTTAGAAAACTTTTAAAAATATGACTTAGTAAAACACTCTTATTTTTCGAGTTCTATGAGGCAAATGACCACTGTGGCCAAAGCCTTCTTCCTCGGCGAATCAAACCTAGTGAAAAATGAAGACAACAAATCATGCTAAAAAAACTGCATTTACAGTATGTCTGAATTGCATTTGTGAAATTTTTTAAAAAACTTTTAAAAATATGACTTAGTAAAACACTCTTATTTTTTGAGTTCTATGAGGAAAATGACCACTGTGGCCAAACCCTGCTTCCCCAGCAAATTAAACCTAGTGTAAAGTAAAGACAACAAATCATGCTAAAAAACTGCATTTACAGTATATCTGAATTGTATTTGTGAAATTTTTAGAAAACTTTTAAAAATATGACTTAGTAAAACACTCTTATTTTTCAAGTTCTATGAGGGAAATGACCACTGTGGCCAAACCCTTCTTCCTAAGCAAATCAGATTTAGTGAAAAATGAAGACAACAAATTATATTAAAAAACTGCATTTACAGTATGTCTGAATTGTATTTGTGAAATTTTTTAGAAAACTTTTAAAAATATGACTTAGTAAAACACTCTTATTTTTCAAGTTCTATGAGGGAAATGGCCACTGTGGCCAAACCCTTCTTTCTCAGCGAATCAAACCTAGTGAAAAATGAACACAACAAATCATACATACAGTATATCTGAATTGTATTTGTAAAATTTTTTAGAAAACTTTTAAAAATATGACTTAGTAAAACACTCTTATTTTTTTAGTTCTATGAGGAAAATGACCACTGTGGCCAAAATCTACTTCCTTAGCGAATTAAGCCAGGTTGAAAGTGAAGACAACACATCATGCTTAAAAACTGCATTTACGGTATATCTGAATTGTGTTTGTGAAATTTTTTAGAAAACTTTTAAAAATATGACTTAGTAAAACACTCTTATTTTTTGAGTTCTATGAGGGAAATGACCACTGTGGCCAAACCCTTCTTCCTCATCAAATCAAATTTAGTGAAAAATGAAGACAACAAATCATACTAAAAAACTGCATTTACAGTATACCTGAATTGTATTTGTGAAATTTTTTAGAAAACTTTTAAAAATATGACTTAGTAAAACACTCTTATTTTTCGAGTTCTATGAGGGAAATTACCACTGTGGCCAAACCCTTCTTTCTCAGCAAATCAAACCTAGTGGAAAACAAAGACAACAAATCATATTAAAAAACTGCATTTACAGTATGTCTGAATTGTATTTGTGAAATTTTTTAGAAAACTTTTAAAAATATGACTTAGTAAAACACTCTTATTTTTCGAGTTCTATGAGGGAAATGACCACTGTGGCCAAACCCTTCTTTCTCAGCCAATCAAACCTAGTGAAAAACGAAGACAACAAATCATACTAAAAAACTGCACTTATAGTATATCTGAATTGTATTTGTGAAATTTTTTAGAAAACATTTAAAAATATGACTTAGTAAAACACTCTTATTTTTCGAGTTCTATGAGGCAAATGACCACTGTGGCCAAACCCTTCCTCCTCGGCGAATCAAACCTAGTGAAAAATGAAGACAACAAATCATACTAAAAAAACTGCATTTACAGTATGTCTGAATTGCATTTGTGAAATTTTTTAAAAAACTTTTAAAAATATGACTTAGTAAAACACTCTTATTTTTTGAGTTCTATGAGGAAAATGACCACTGTGGCCAAACCCTGCTTCCCCAGCAAATTAAACCAAGTGTAGAGTAAAAACAACAAATCATGCTAAAAAACTGCATTTACAGTATATCTGAATTGTATTTGTGAAATTTTTAGAAAACTTTTAAAAATATGACTTAGTAAAACACTCTTATTTTTTGAGTTCTATGAGGGAAATGACCACTGTGGCCAAACCCTTCTTCCTCATCAAATCAAATTTAGTGAAAAATGAAGACAATAAATCATACTAAAAAACTGCATTTACAGTATATCTGAATTGTATTTGTGAAATTTTTTAGAAAACTTTTAAAAATATGACTTAGTAAAACACTCTTATTTTTCGAGTTCTATGAGGGAAATGACCACTTTGGCCAAACCCTTCTTTCTCAGCAAATCAAACGTAGTGGAAAACGAAGACAACAAATCATATTAAAAAACTGCATTTACAGTATGTCTGAATTGTATTTGTGAAATTTTTTAGAAAACTTTTAAAAATATGACTTAGTAAAACACTCTTATTTTTCGAGTTCTATGAGGGAAATGACAACTGTGGCCAAACCCTTCTTTCTCAGCCAATCAAACCTAGTGAAAAACGAAGACAACAAATCATACTAAAAAACTGCACTTATAGTATATCTGAATTGTATTTGTGAAATTTTTTAGAAAACTTTTAAAAATATGACTTAGTAAAACACTCTTATTTTTCGAGTTCTATGAGGCAAATGACCACTGTGGCCAAACCCTTCTTCCTCGGCGAATCAAACCTAGTGAAAAATGAAGACAACAAATCATACTAAAAAAACTGCATTTACAGTATGTCTGAATTGCATTTGTGAAATTTTTTAAAAAACTTTTAAAAATATGACTTAGTAAAACACTCTTATTTTTTGAGTTCTATGAGGAAAATGACCACTGTGGCCAAACCCTGCTTCCCCAGCAAATTAAACCTAGTGTAAAGTAAAGACAACAAATCATGCTAAAAAACTGCATTTACAGTATATCTGAATTGTATTTGTGAAATTTTTAGAAAACTTTTAAAAATATGACTTAGTAAAACACTCTTATTTTTCGAGTTCTATGAGGGAAATGACCACTGTGGCCAAACCCTTTTTTCTGAGCAAATTAAACCTAGTGTAAAGTAAAGACAACAAGTCGTTCTAAAAAACTGCATTTAAATTATATCTGAATTGTATTTGTGAAATTTTTTAGAAAACTTTTAAAAATATGACTTAGTAAAACACTCTTATTTTTTTAGTTCTATGAGGAAAATGACCACTGTGGCCAAAATCTGCTTCCTTAGCAAATTACGCCAAGTGGAAAGTGAAGACAGCAAATCATGTTTAAAAACTGCATTTACAGTATATCTCAATTGTGTTTGTGAATTTCTTAGAAAACTTTTAAAAATATGACTTAGTAAAACACTCTTATTTTTCGAGTTCTATGAGGGAAATGACCACTGTGGCCAAACCCTTCTTCCTCAGCAAATCAAACCTAGTGTAGTATAAAGACAACAAATTATACTAAAAAATTGCACTTATAGTATATCTGAATTGTATTTGTGAAATTTTTTAGAAAACTTTTAAAAATATGACTTAGTAAAACACTCTTATTTTTCGAGTTCTATGAGGGAAATGACCACTGTGGCCAAACCCTTCCTCCTCGGCGAATCAAACCTAGTGAAAAATGAAGACAACAAATCATACTAAAAAAACTGCATTTACAGTATGTCTGAATTGCATTTGTGAAATTTTTTAAAAAACTTTTAAAAATATGACTTAGTAAAACACTCTTATTTTTTGAGTTCTATGAGGAAAATGACCACTGTGGCCAAACCCTGCTTCCTCAGCAAATTAAACCTAGTGTAAAGTAAAGACAACAAATCATGCTAAAAAACTGCATTTACAGTATATCTGAATTGTATTTGTGAAATTTTTAGAAAACTTTTAAAAATATGACTTAGTAAAACACTCTTATTTTTTGAGTTCTATGAGGGAAATGACCACTGTGGCCAAACCCTTCTTCCTCATCAAATCAAATTTAGTGAAAAATGAAGACAATAAATCATACTAAAAAACTGCATTTACAGTATATCTGAATTGTATTTGTGAAATTTTTTAGAAAACTTTTAAAAATATGACTTAGTAAAACACTCTTATTTTTCGAGTTCTATGAGGGAAATGACCACTTTGGCCAAACCCTTCTTTCTCAGCAAATCAAACCTAGTGGAAAACGAAGACAACAAATCATATTAAAAAACTGCATTTACAGTATGTCTGAATTGTATTTGTGAAATTTTTTAGAAAACTTTTAAAAATATGACTTAGTAAAACACTCTTATTTTTCGAGTTCTATGAGGGAAATGACAACTGTGGCCAAACCCTTCTTTCTCAGCCAATCAAACCTAGTGAAAAACGAAGACAACAAATCATACTAAAAAACTGCACTTATAGTATATCTGAATTGTATTTGTGAAATTTTTTAGAAAACTTTTAAAAATATGACTTAGTAAAACACTCTTATTTTTCGAGTTCTATGAGGCAAATGACCACTGTGGCCAAACCCTTCTTCCTCGGCGAATCAAACCTAGTGAAAAATGAAGACAACAAATCATACTAAAAAAACTGCATTTACAGTATGTCTGAATTGCATTTGTGAAATTTTTTAAAAAACTTTTAAAAATATGACTTAGTAAAACACTCTTATTTTTTGAGTTCTATGAGGAAAATGACCACTGTGGCCAAACCCTGCTTCCCCAGCAAATTAAACCTAGTGTAAAGTAAAGACAACAAATCATGCTAAAAAACTGCATTTACAGTATATCTGAATTGTATTTGTGAAATTTTTAGAAAACTTTTAAAAATATGACTTAGTAAAACACTCTTATTTTTCGAGTTCTATGAGGGAAATGACCACTGTGGCCAAACCCTTTTTTCTGAGCAAATTAAACCTAGTGTAAAGTAAAGACAACAAGTCGTTCTAAAAAACTGCATTTAAATTATATCTGAATTGTATTTGTGAAATTTTTTAGAAAACTTTTAAAAATATGACTTAGTAAAACACTCTTATTTTTTTAGTTCTATGAGGAAAATGACCACTGTGGCCAAAATCTGCTTCCTTAGCAAATTACGCCAAGTGGAAAGTGAAGACAGCAAATCATGTTTAAAAACTGCATTTACAGTATATCTCAATTGTGTTTGTGAATTTCTTAGAAAACTTTTAAAAATATGACTTAGTAAAACACTCTTATTTTTCGAGTTCTATGAGGGAAATGACCACTGTGGCCAAACCCTTCTTCCTCAGCAAATCAAACCTAGTGTAGTATAAAGACAACAAATTATACTAAAAAATTGCACTTATAGTATATCTGAATTGTATTTGTGAAATTTTTTAGAAAACTTTTAAAAATATGACTTAGTAAAACACTCTTATTTTTCGAGTTCTATGAGGGAAATGACCACTGTGGCCAAACCCTTCCTCCTCGGCGAATCAAACCTAGTGAAAAATGAAGACAACAAATCATACTAAAAAAACTGCATTTACAGTATGTCTGAATTGCATTTGTGAAATTTTTTAAAAAACTTTTAAAAATATGACTTAGTAAAACACTCTTATTTTTTGAGTTCTATGAGGAAAATGACCACTGTGGCCAAACCCTGCTTCCTCAGCAAATTAAACCTAGTGTAAAGTAAAGACAACAAATCATGCTAAAAAACTGCATTTACAGTATATCTGAATTGTATTTGTGAAATTTTTAGAAAACTTTTAAAAATATGACTTAGTAAAACACTCTTATTTTTTGAGTTCTATGAGGGAAATGACCACTGTGGCCAAACCCTTCTTCCTCATCAAATCAAATTTAGTGAAAAATGAAGACAATAAATCATACTAAAAAACTGCATTTACAGTATATCTGAATTGTATTTGTGAAATTTTTTAGAAAACTTTTAAAAATATGACTTAGTAAAACACTCTTATTTTTCGAGTTCTATGAGGGAAATGACCACTTTGGCCAAACCCTTCTTTCTCAGCAAATCAAACCTAGTGGAAAACGAAGACAACAAATCATATTAAAAAACTGCATTTACAGTATGTCTGAATTGTATTTGTGAAATTTTTTAGAAAACTTTTAAAAATATGACTTAGTAAAACAGTCTTATTTTTCGAGTTCTATGAGGAAAATGACCACTGTGGCCAAACCCTTCTTTCTCAGCCAATCAAACCTAGTGAAAAACGAAGACAACAAATCATACTAAAAAAACTGCATTTACAGTATGTCTGAATTGCATTTGTGAAATTTTTTAAAAAACTTTTAAAAATATGACTTAGTAAAACACTCTTATTTTTTGAGTTCTATGAGGAAAATGACCACTGTGGCCAAACCCTGCTTCCCCAGCAAATTAAACCTAGTGTAAAGTAAAGACAACAAATCATGCTAAAAAACTGCATTTACAGTATATCTGAATTGTATTTGTGAAATTTTTAGAAAACTTTTAAAAATATGACTTAGTAAAACACTCTTATTTTTCGAGTTCTATGAGGGAAATGACCACTGTGGCCAAACCCTTTTTTCTGAGCAAATTAAACCTAGTGTAAAGTAAAGACAACAAGTCGTTCTAAAAAACTGCATTTAAATTATATCTGAATTGTATTTGTGAAATTTTTTAGAAAACTTTTAAAAATATGACTTAGTAAAACACTCTTATTTTTTTAGTTCTATGAGGAAAATGACCACTGTGGCCAAAATCTGCTTCCTTAGCAAATTACGCCAAGTGGAAAGTGAAGACAACAAATCATGTTTAAAAACTGCATTTACAGTATATCTCAATTGTGTTTGTGAATTTCTTAGAAAACTTTTAAAAATATGACTTAGTAAAACACTCTTATTTTTCGAGTTCTATGAGGGAAATGACCACTGTGGCCAAACCCTTCTTCCTCAGCAAATCAAACCTAGTGTAGTATAAAGACAACAAATTATACTAAAAAATTGCACTTATAGTATATCTGAATTGTATTTGTGAAATTTTTTAGAAAACTTTTAAAAATATGACTTAGTAAAACACTCTTATTTTTCGAGTTCTATGAGGGAAATGACCACTGTGGCCAAACCCTTCCTCCTCGGCGAATCAAACCTAGTGAAAAATGAAGACAACAAATCATACTAAAAAAACTGCATTTACAGTATGTCTGAATTGCATTTGTGAAATTTTTTAAAAAACTTTTAAAAATATGACTTAGTAAAACACTCTTATTTTTTGAGTTCTATGAGGAAAATGACCACTGTGGCCAAACCCTGCTTCCTCAGCAAATTAAACCTAGTGTAAAGTAAAGACAACAAATCATGCTAAAAAACTGCATTTACAGTATATCTGAATTGTATTTGTGAAATTTTTAGAAAACTTTTAAAAATATGACTTAGTAAAACACTCTTATTTTTTGAGTTCTATGAGGGAAATGACCACTGTGGCCAAACCCTTCTTCCTCATCAAATCAAATTTAGTGAAAAATGAAGACAATAAATCATACTAAAAAACTGCATTTACAGTATATCTGAATTGTATTTGTGAAATTTTTTAGAAAACTTTTAAAAATATGACTTAGTAAAACACTCTTATTTTTCGAGTTCTATGAGGGAAATGACCACTTTGGCCAAACCCTTCTTTCTCAGCAAATCAAACCTAGTGGAAAACGAAGACAACAAATCATATTAAAAAACTGCATTTACAGTATGTCTGAATTGTATTTGTGAAATTTTTTAGAAAACTTTTAAAAATATGACTTAGTAAAACAGTCTTATTTTTCGAGTTCTATGAGGAAAATGACCACTGTGGCCAAACCCTTCTTTCTCAGCCAATCAAACCTAGTGAAAAACGAAGACAACAAATCATACTAAAAAAACTGCATTTACAGTATGTCTGAATTGCATTTGTGAAATTTTTTAAAAAACTTTTAAAAATATGACTTAGTAAAACACTCTTATTTTTTGAGTTCTATGAGGAAAATGACCACTGTGGCCAAACCCTGCTTCCCCAGCAAATTAAACCTAGTGTAAAGTAAAGACAACAAATCATGCTAAAAAACTGCATTTACAGTATATCTGAATTGTATTTGTGAAATTTTTAGAAAACTTTTAAAAATATGACTTAGTAAAACACTCTTATTTTTCGAGTTCTATGAGGGAAATGACCACTGTGGCCAAACCCTTTTTTCTGAGCAAATTAAACCTAGTGTAAAGTAAAGACAACAAGTCGTTCTAAAAAACTGCATTTAAATTATATCTGAATTGTATTTGTGAAATTTTTTAGAAAACTTTTAAAAATATGACTTAGTAAAACACTCTTATTTTTTTAGTTCTATGAGGAAAATGACCACTGTGGCCAAAATCTGCTTCCTTAGCAAATTACGCCAAGTGGAAAGTGAAGACAACAAATCATGTTTAAAAACTGCATTTACAGTATATCTCAATTGTGTTTGTGAATTTCTTAGAAAACTTTTAAAAATATGACTTAGTAAAACACTCTTATTTTTCGAGTTCTATGAGGGAAATGAACACTGTGGCCAAACCCTTCTTCCTCAGCAAATCAAACCTAGTAGAATATAAAGAAAACAAATTATACTAAAAAATTGCATTTACAGTATATCTGAATTGTATTTGTGAAATTTTTTAGAAAACTTTTAAAAATATGACTTAGTAAAACACTCTTATTTTTCGAGTTCTATGAGGGAAATGAACACTGTGGCCAAACCCTTCTTTCTCAGCGAATCAAACCTAGTGGAAAACGAAGACAACAAATCATACTAAAAAACTGCACTTACAGTATATCTGAATTGTATTTGTGAAAATTTTTAGAAAACTTTTAAAAATATGACTTAGTAAAACACTCTTATTTTTTTAGTTCTATGAGGAAAATGACCACTGTGGCCAAAATCTGCTTTCTTAGCAAATTAAACCAAGTGAAAAGTGAAGACAACAAATCATGCTAAAAAAACTGCATTTACAGTATATCTGACTTGTATTTGTGAAATTTTTTAGAAAACTTTTAAAAATATGACTTATTAAAACACTCTTATTTTTCGAGTTCTATGAGGAAAATAACTACTGTGGCGAAACCCTGCTTCCCCAGCAAATCAAACCTAGTGTAAAGTGAAGACAACAAATTATGCTAAAAAACTGCATTTACAGTATATCTGAATTGTATTTGTGAAATTTTTTAGAAAACTTTTAAAAATATGACTTAGTAAAACACTCTTATTTTTCGAGTTCTATGAGGCAAATGACCACTGTGGCCAAAGCCTTCTTCCTCGGCGAATCAAACCTAGTGAAAAATGAAGACAACAAATCATGCTAAAAAAACAGCATTTACAGTATGTCTGAATTGCATTTGTGAAATTTTTTAAAAAACTTTTAAAAATATGACTTAGTAAAACACTCTTATTTTTTGAGTTCTATGAGGAAAATGACCACTGTGGCCAAACCCTGCTTCCCCAGCAAATTAAACCTAGTGTAAAGTAAAGACAACAAATCATGCTAAAAAACTGCATTTACAGTATATCTAAATTGTATTTGTGAAATTTTTAGAAAACTTTTAAAAATATGACTTAGTAAAACACTCTTATTTTTCAAGTTCTATGAGGGAAATGGCCACTGTGGCCAAACCCTTCTTTCTCAGCGAATCAAACCTAGTGAAAAATGAACACAACAAATCATACATACAGTATATCTGAATTGTATTTGTAAAATTTTTTAGAAAACTTTTAAAAATATGACTTAGTAAAACACTCTTATTTTTTTAGTTCTATGAGGAAAATGACCACTGTGGCCAAAATCTACTTCCTTAGCGAATTAAGCCAGGTTGAAAGTAAAGACAACACATCATGCTTAAAAACTGCATTTACGGTATATCTGAATTGTGTTTGTGAAATTTTTTAGAAAACTTTTAAAAATATGACTTAGTAAAACACTCTTATTTTTTGAGTTCTATGAGGGAAATGACCACTGTGGCCAAACCCTTCTTCCTCATCAAATCAAATTTAGTGAAAAATGAAGACAACAAATCATACTAAAAAACTGAATTTACAGTATATCTGAATTGTATTTGTGAAATTTTTTAGAAAACTTTTAAAAATATGACTTAGTAAAACACTCTTATTTTTCGAGTTCTATGAGGGAAATTACCACTGTGGCCAAACCCTTCTTTCTCAGCAAATCAAACCTAGTGGAAAACGAAGACAACAAATCATATTAAAAAACTGCATTTACAGTATGTCTGAATTGTATTTGTGAAATTTTTTAGAAAACTTTTAAAAATATGACTTAGTAAAACACTCTTATTTTTCGAGTTCTATGAGGGAAATGACCACTGTGGCCAAACCCTTCTTTCTCAGCCAATCAAACCTAGTGAAAAACAAAGACAACAAATCATACTAAAAAACTGCACTTATAGTATATCTGAATTGTATTTGTGAAATTTTTTAGAAAACTTTTAAAAATATGACTTAGTAAAACACTCTTATTTTTTGAGTTCTATGAGGGAAATGACCACTGTGGCCAAACCCTTCTTCCTCATCAAATCAAATTTAGTGAAAAATGAAGACAATAAATCATACTAAAAAACTGCATTTACAGTATATCTGAATTGTATTTGTGAAATTTTTTAGAAAACTTTTAAAAATATGACTTAGTAAAACACTCTTATTTTTCGAGTTCTATGAGGGAAATGACCACTTTGGCCAAACCCTTCTTTCTCAGCAAATCAAACCTAGTGGAAAACGAAGACAACAAATCATATTAAAAAACTGCATTTACAGTATGTCTGAATTGTATTTGTGAAATTTTTTAGAAAACTTTTAAAAATATGACTTAGTAAAACACTCTTATTTTTCGAGTTCTATGAGGGAAATGACCACTGTGGCCAAACCCTTCTTTCTCAGCCAATCAAACCTAGTGAAAAACGAAGACAACAAATCATACTAAAAAACTGCACTTACAGTATATCTGAATTGTATTTGTGAAATTTTTTAGAAAACTTTTAAAAATATGACTTAGTAAAACACTCTTATTTTTCGAGTTCTATGAGGCAAATGACCACTGTGGCCAAACCCTTCTTCCTCGGCGAATCAAACCTAGTGAAAAATGAAGACAACAAATCATACTAAAAAAACTGCATTTACAGTATGTCTGAATTGCATTTGTGAAATTTTTTAAAAAACTTTTAAAAATATGACTTAGTAAAACACTCTTATTTTTTGAGTTCTATGAGGAAAATGACCACTGTGGCCAAACCCTGCTTCCCCAGCAAATTAAACCTAGTGTAAAGTAAAGACAACAAATTATGCAAAAAAACTGCATTTACAGTATATCTGAATTGTATTTGTGAAATTTTTAGAAAACTTTTAAAAATATGACTTAGTAAAACACTCTTATTTTTCGAGTTCTATGAGGGAAATGACCACTGTGGCCAAACCCTTTTTTCTGAGCAAATTAAACCTAGTGTAAAGTAAAAACAACAAATCGTTCTAAAAAACTGCATTTAAATTATATCTGAATTGTATTTGTGAAATTTTTTAGAAAACTTTTAAAAATATGACTTAGTAAAACACTCTTATTTTTTTAGTTCTATGAGGAAAATGACCACTGTGGCCAAAATCTGCTTCCTTAGCAAATTACGCCAAGTGGAAAGTGAAGACAACAAATCATGTTTAAAAACTGCATTTACAGTATATCTCAATTGTGTTTGTGAATTTCTTAGAAAACTTTTAAAAATATGACTTAGTAAAACACTCTTATTTTTCGAGTTCTATGAGGGAAATGACCACTGTGGCCAAACCCTTCTTCCCCAGCAAATCAAACCTAGTAGAATATAAAGAAAACAAATTATACTAAAAAATTGCATTTACAGTATATCTGAATTGTATTTGTGAAATTTTTTAGAAAACTTTTAAAAATATGACTTAGTAAAACACTCTTATTTTTCGAGTTCTATGAGGGAAATGACCACTGTGGCCAAACCCTTCTTTCTCAGCAAATTAAACCTAGTGGAAAACGAAGACAACAAATCATATTAAAAAACTGCATTTACAGTATTTCTGATTTGTATTTGTGAAATTTTTTAGAAAACTTTTAAAAATATGACTTAGTAAAACACTCTTATTTTTCGAGTTCTATGAGGGAAATGACCACTGTGGCCAAACCCTTCTTTCTCAGCGAATCAAACCTAGTGGAAAACGAAGACAACAAATCATACTAAAAAACTGCACTTACAGTATATCTGAATTGTATTTGTGAAATTTTTAGAAAACTTTTAAAAATATGACTTAGTAAAACACTCTTATTTTTCGAGTTCTATGAGGGAAATGACTACTGTGGCCAAACCCTTCTTCCTAAGCAAATCAAATTTAGTGAAAAATGAAGACAACAAATTATATTAAAAAACTGCATTTACAGTATGTCTGAATTGTATTTGTGAAATTTTTTAGAAAACTTTTAAAAATATGACTTAGTAAAACACTCTTATTTTTCAAGTTCTATGAGGGAAATGGCCACTGTGGCCAAACCCTTCTTTCTCAGCGAATCAAACCTCGTGAAAAATGAACACAACAAATCATACATACAGTATATCTGAATTGTATTTGTAAAATTTTTTAGAAAACTTTTAAAAATATGACTTAGTAAAACACTCTTATTTTTTTAGTTCTATGAGGAAAATGACCACTGTGGCCAAAATCTACTTCCTTAGCGAATTAAGCCAAGTGGAAAGTGAAGACAACACATCATGCTTAAAAACTGCATTTACAGTATATCTGAATTGTGTTTGTGAAATTTTTTAGAAAACTTTTAAAAATATGACTTAGTAAAACACTCTTATTTTTCGAGTTCTATGAGGGAAATGACCACTTTGGCCAAACCCTTCTTTCTCAGCAAATCAAACCTAGTGAAAAACGAAGACAACAAATCATATTAAAAAACTGCATTTACAGTATGTCTGAATTGAATTTGTGAAATTTTTTAGAAAACTTTTAAAAATATGACTTAGTAAAACACTCTTATTTTTCGAGTTCTATGAGGAAAATGACCACTGTGGCCAAACCCTTCTTCCTCAGCAAATTAAACCTAGTGGAAAACGAAGACAACAAATCATATTAAAAAACTGCATTTACAGTATTTCTGAATTGTATTTGTGAAATTTTTTAGAAAACTTTTAAAAATATGACTTAGTAAAACACTCTTATTTTTCGAGTTCTATGAGGGAAATGACTACTGTGGCCAAACCCTTCTTTCTCAGCGAATCAAACCTAGTGGAAAACGAAGACAACAAATCATACTAAAAAACTGCACTTACAGTATATCTGAATTGTATTTGTGAAAATTTTTAGAAAACTTTTAAAAATATGACTTAGTAAAACACTCTTATTTTTTTAGTTCTATGACGAAAATGACCACTGTGGCCAAAATCTGCTTTCTTAGCAAATTAAACCAAGTGAAAAGTGAAGACAACAAATCATGCTAAAAAAACTGCATTTACAGTATATCTGACTTGTATTTGTGAAATTTTTTAGAAAACTTTTAAAAATATGACTTATTAAAACACTCTTATTTTTCGAGTTCTATGCGGAAAATGACTACTGTGGCGAAACCCTGCTTCCCCAGCAAATCAAACCTAGTGTAAAGTGAAGACAACAAATTATGCTAAAAAACTGCATTTACAGTATATCTGAATTGTATTTGTGAAATTTTTTAGAAAACTTTTAAAAATATGACTTAGTAAAACACTCTTATTTTTCGAGTTCTATGAGGCAAATGACCACTGTGGCCAAAGCCTTCTTCCTCGGCGAATCAAACCTAGTGAAAAATGAAGACAACAAATCATGCTAAAAAAACTGCATTTACAGTATGTCTGAATTGCATTTGTGAAATTTTTTAGAAAACTTTTAAAAATATGACTTAGTAAAACACTCTTATTTTTCGAGTTCTATGAGGGAAATGACCACTTTGGCCAAACCCTTCTTTCTCAGCAAATCAAACCTAGTGAAAAACGAAGACAACAAATCATATTAAAAAACTGCATTTACAGTATGTCTGAATTGAATTTGTGAAATTTTTTAGAAAACTTTTAAAAATATGACTTAGTAAAACACTCTTATTTTTCAAGTTCTATGAGGGAAATGGCCACTGTGGCCAAACCCTTCTTTCTCAGCGAATCAAACCTAGTGAAAAATGAACACAACAAATCATACATACAGTATATCTGAATTGTATTTGTAAAATTTTTTAGAAAACTTTTAAAAATATGACTTAGTAAAACACTCTTATTTTTTTAGTTCTATGAGGAAAATGACCACTGTGGCCAAAATCTACTTCCTTAGCGAATTAAGCCAGGTTGAAAGTAAAGACAACACATCATGCTTAAAAACTGCATTTACGGTATATCTGAATTGTGTTTGTGAAATTTTTTAGAAAACTTTTAAAAATATGACTTAGTAAAACACTCTTATTTTTCGAGTTCTATGAGGGAAATGACCACTTTGGCCAAACCCTTCTTTCTCAGCAAATCAAACGTAGTGGAAAACGAAGACAACAAATCATATTAAAAAACTGCATTTACAGTATGTCTGAATTGTATTTGTGAAATTTTTTAGAAAACTTTTAAAAATATGACTTAGTAAAACACTCTTATTTTTCGAGTTCTATGAGGGAAATGACAACTGTGGCCAAACCCTTCTTTCTCAGCCAATCAAACCTAGTGAAAAACGAAGACAACAAATCATACTAAAAAACTGCACTTATAGTATATCTGAATTGTATTTGTGAAATTTTTTAGAAAACTTTTAAAAATATGACTTAGTAAAACACTCTTATTTTTCGAGTTCTATGAGGCAAATGACCACTGTGGCCAAACCCTTCTTCCTCGGCGAATCAAACCTAGTGAAAAATGAAGACAACAAATCATACTAAAAAAACTGCATTTACAGTATGTCTGAATTGCATTTGTGAAATTTTTTAAAAAACTTTTAAAAATATGACTTAGTAAAACACTCTTATTTTTTGAGTTCTATGAGGAAAATGACCACTGTGGCCAAACCCTGCTTCCCCAGCAAATTAAACCTAGTGTAAAGTAAAGACAACAAATCATGCTAAAAAACTGCATTTACAGTATATCTGAATTGTATTTGTGAAATTTTTAGAAAACTTTTAAAAATATGACTTAGTAAAACACTCTTATTTTTCGAGTTCTATGAGGGAAATGACCACTGTGGCCAAACCCTTTTTTCTGAGCAAATTAAACCTAGTGTAAAGTAAAGACAACAAGTCGTTCTAAAAAACTGCATTTAAATTATATCTGAATTGTATTTGTGAAATTTTTTAGAAAACTTTTAAAAATATGACTTAGTAAAACACTCTTATTTTTTTAGTTCTATGAGGAAAATGACCACTGTGGCCAAAATCTGCTTCCTTAGCAAATTACGCCAAGTGGAAAGTGAAGACAACAAATTATGTTTAAAAACTGCATTTACAGTATATCTCAATTGTGTTTGTGAATTTCTTAGAAAACTTTTAAAAATATGACTTAGTAAAACACTCTTATTTTTCGAGTTCTATGAGGGAAATGACCACTGTGGCCAAACCCTTCTTCCTCAGCAAATCAAACCTAGTGTAGTATAAAGACAACAAATTATACTAAAAAATTGCACTTATAGTATATCTGAAGTGTATTTGTGAAATTTTTTAGAAAACTTTTAAAAATATGACTTAGTAAAACACTCTTATTTTTCGAGTTCTATGAGGGAAATGACCACTGTGGCCAAACCCTTCCTCCTCGGCGAATCAAACCTAGTGAAAAATGAAGACAACAAATCATACTAAAAAAACTGCATTTACAGTATGTCTGAATTGCATTTGTGAAATTTTTTAAAAAACTTTTAAAAATATGACTTAGTAAAACACTCTTATTTTTTGAGTTCTATGAGGAAAATGACCACTGTGGCCAAACCCTGCTTCCTCAGCAAATTAAACCTAGTGTAAAGTAAAGACAACAAATCATGCTAAAAAACTGCATTTACAGTATATCTGAATTGTATTTGTGAAATTTTTAGAAAACTTTTAAAAATATGACTTAGTAAAACACTCTTATTTTTTGAGTTCTATGAGGGAAATGACCACTGTGGCCAAACCCTTCTTCCTCATCAAATCAAATTTAGTGAAAAATGAAGACAATAAATCATACTAAAAAACTGCATTTACAGTATATCTGAATTGTATTTGTGAAATTTTTTAGAAAACTTTTAAAAATATGACTTAGTAAAACACTCTTATTTTTCGAGTTCTATGAGGGAAATGACCACTTTGGCCAAACCCTTCTTTCTCAGCAAATCAAACCTAGTGGAAAACGAAGACAACAAATCATATTAAAAAACTGCATTTACAGTATGTCTGAATTGTATTTGTGAAATTTTTTAGAAAACTTTTAAAAATATGACTTAGTAAAACAGTCTTATTTTTCGAGTTCTATGAGGAAAATGACCACTGTGGCCAAACCCTTCTTTCTCAGCCAATCAAACCTAGTGAAAAACGAAGACAACAAATCATACTAAAAAAACTGCATTTACAGTATGTCTGAATTGCATTTGTGAAATTTTTTAAAAAACTTTTAAAAATATGACTTAGTAAAACACTCTTATTTTTTGAGTTCTATGAGGAAAATGACCACTGTGGCCAAACCCTGCTTCCCCAGCAAATTAAACCTAGTGTAAAGTAAAGACAACAAATCATGCTAAAAAACTGCATTTACAGTATATCTGAATTGTATTTGTGAAATTTTTAGAAAACTTTTAAAAATATGACTTAGTAAAACACTCTTATTTTTCGAGTTCTATGAGGGAAATGACCACTGTGGCCAAACCCTTTTTTCTGAGCAAATTAAACCTAGTGTAAAGTAAAGACAACAAGTCGTTCTAAAAAACTGCATTTAAATTATATCTGAATTGTATTTGTGAAATTTTTTAGAAAACTTTTAAAAATATGACTTAGTAAAACACTCTTATTTTTTTAGTTCTATGAGGAAAATGACCACTGTGGCCAAAATCTGCTTCCTTAGCAAATTACGCCAAGTGGAAAGTGAAGACAACAAATCATGTTTAAAAACTGCATTTACAGTATATCTCAATTGTGTTTGTGAATTTCTTAGAAAACTTTTAAAAATATGACTTAGTAAAACACTCTTATTTTTCGAGTTCTATGAGGGAAATGACCACTGTGGCCAAACCCTTCTTCCTCAGCAAATCAAACCTAGTAGAATATAAAGAAAACAAATTATACTAAAAAATTGCATTTACAGTATATCTGAATTGTATTTGTGAAATTTTTTAGAAAACTTTTAAAAATATGACTTAGTAAAACACTCTTATTTTTCGAGTTCTATGAGGGAAATGAACACTGTGGCCAAACCCTTCTTTCTCAGCGAATCAAACCTAGTGGAAAACGAAGACAACAAATCATACTAAAAAACTGCACTTACAGTATATCTGAATTGTATTTGTGAAAATTTTTAGAAAACTTTTAAAAATATGACTTAGTAAAACACTCTTATTTTTTTAGTTCTATGACGAAAATGACCACTGTGGCCAAAATCTGCTTTCTTAGCAAATTAAACCAAGTGAAAAGTGAAGACAACAAATCATGCTAAAAAAACTGCATTTACAGTATATCTGACTTGTATTTGTGAAATTTTTTAGAAAACTTTTAAAAATATGACTTATTAAAACACTCTTATTTTTCGAGTTCTATGCGGAAAATGACTACTGTGGCGAAACCCTGCTTCCCCAGCAAATCAAACCTAGTGTAAAGTGAAGACAACAAATTATGCTAAAAAACTGCATTTACAGTATATCTGAATTGTATTTGTGAAATTTTTTAGAAAACTTTTAAAAATATGACTTAGTAAAACACTCTTATTTTTCGAGTTCTATGAGGCAAATGACCACTGTGGCCAAAGCCTTCTTCCTCGGCGAATCAAACCTAGTGAAAAATGAAGACAACAAATCATGCTAAAAAAACTGCATTTACAGTATGTCTGAATTGCATTTGTGAAATTTTTTAGAAAACTTTTAAAAATATGACTTAGTAAAACACTCTTATTTTTCGAGTTCTATGAGGGAAATGACCACTTTGGCCAAACCCTTCTTTCTCAGCAAATCAAACCTAGTGAAAAACGAAGACAACAAATCATATTAAAAAACTGCATTTACAGTATGTCTGAATTGAATTTGTGAAATTTTTTAGAAAACTTTTAAAAATATGACTTAGTAAAACACTCTTATTTTTCAAGTTCTATGAGGGAAATGGCCACTGTGGCCAAACCCTTCTTTCTCAGCGAATCAAACCTAGTGAAAAATGAACACAACAAATCATACATACAGTATATCTGAATTGTATTTGTAAAATTTTTTAGAAAACTTTTAAAAATATGACTTAGTAAAACACTCTTATTTTTTTAGTTCTATGAGGAAAATGACCACTGTGGCCAAAATCTACTTCCTTAGCGAATTAAGCCAGGTTGAAAGTAAAGACAACACATCATGCTTAAAAACTGCATTTACGGTATATCTGAATTGTGTTTGTGAAATTTTTTAGAAAACTTTTAAAAATATGACTTAGTAAAACACTCTTATTTTTCGAGTTCTATGAGGGAAATGACCACTTTGGCCAAACCCTTCTTTCTCAGCAAATCAAACGTAGTGGAAAACGAAGACAACAAATCATATTAAAAAACTGCATTTACAGTATGTCTGAATTGTATTTGTGAAATTTTTTAGAAAACTTTTAAAAATATGACTTAGTAAAACACTCTTATTTTTCGAGTTCTATGAGGGAAATGACAACTGTGGCCAAACCCTTCTTTCTCAGCCAATCAAACCTAGTGAAAAACGAAGACAACAAATCATACTAAAAAACTGCACTTATAGTATATCTGAATTGTATTTGTGAAATTTTTTAGAAAACTTTTAAAAATATGACTTAGTAAAACACTCTTATTTTTCGAGTTCTATGAGGCAAATGACCACTGTGGCCAAACCCTTCTTCCTCGGCGAATCAAACCTAGTGAAAAATGAAGACAACAAATCATACTAAAAAAACTGCATTTACAGTATGTCTGAATTGCATTTGTGAAATTTTTTAAAAAACTTTTAAAAATATGACTTAGTAAAACACTCTTATTTTTTGAGTTCTATGAGGAAAATGACCACTGTGGCCAAACCCTGCTTCCCCAGCAAATTAAACCTAGTGTAAAGTAAAGACAACAAATCATGCTAAAAAACTGCATTTACAGTATATCTGAATTGTATTTGTGAAATTTTTAGAAAACTTTTAAAAATATGACTTAGTAAAACACTCTTATTTTTCGAGTTCTATGAGGGAAATGACCACTGTGGCCAAACCCTTTTTTCTGAGCAAATTAAACCTAGTGTAAAGTAAAGACAACAAGTCGTTCTAAAAAACTGCATTTAAATTATATCTGAATTGTATTTGTGAAATTTTTTAGAAAACTTTTAAAAATATGACTTAGTAAAACACTCTTATTTTTTTAGTTCTATGAGGAAAATGACCACTGTGGCCAAAATCTGCTTCCTTAGCAAATTACGCCAAGTGGAAAGTGAAGACAACAAATCATGTTTAAAAACTGCATTTACAGTATATCTCAATTGTGTTTGTGAATTTCTTAGAAAACTTTTAAAAATATGACTTAGTAAAACACTCTTATTTTTCGAGTTCTATGAGGGAAATGACCACTGTGGCCAAACCCTTCTTCCTCAGCAAATCAAACCTAGTGTAGTATAAAGACAACAAATTATACTAAAAAATTGCACTTATAGTATATCTGAATTGTATTTGTGAAATTTTTTAGAAAACTTTTAAAAATATGACTTAGTAAAACACTCTTATTTTTCGAGTTCTATGAGGGAAATGACCACTGTGGCCAAACCCTTCTTTCTCAGCAAATTAAACCTAATGGAAAACGAAGACAACAAATCATATTAAAAAACTGCATTTACAGTATTTCTGAATTGTATTTGTGAAATTTTTTAGAAAACTTTTAAAAATATGACTTAGTAAAACACTCTTATTTTTCGAGTTCTATGAGGGAAATGACCACTGTGGCCAAACCCTTCTTTCTCAGCGAATCAAACCTAGTGGAAAACGAAGACAACAAATCATACTAAAAAACTGCACTTACAGTATATCTGAATTGTATTTGTGAAATTTTTTAGAAAACTTTTAAAAATATGACTTAGTAAAACACTCTTATTTTTCGAGTTCTATGAGGCAAATGACCACTGTGGCCAAACCCTTCTTCCTCGGCGAATCAAACCTAGTGAAAAATGAAGACAACAAATCATACTAAAAAAACTGCATTTACAGTATGTCTGAATTGCATTTGTGAAATTTTTTAAAAAACTTTTAAAAATATGACTTAGTAAAACACTCTTATTTTTTGAGTTCTATGAGGAAAATGACCACTGTGGCCAAACCCTGCTTCCCCAGCAAATTAAACCTAGTGTAAAGTAAAGACAACAAATCATGCTAAAAAACTGCATTTACAGTATATCTGAATTGTATTTGTGAAATTTTTAGAAAACTTTTAAAAATATGACTTAGTAAAACACTCTTATTTTTCGAGTTCTATGAGGGAAATGACCACTGTGGCCAAACCCTTTTTTCTGAGCAAATTAAACCTAGTGTAAAGTAAAGACAACAAGTCGTTCTAAAAAACTGCATTTAAATTATATCTGAATTGTATTTGTGAAATTTTTTAGAAAACTTTTAAAAATATGACTTAGTAAAACACTCTTATTTTTTTAGTTCTATGAGGAAAATGACCACTGTGGCCAAAATCTGCTTCCTTAGCAAATTACGCCAAGTGGAAAGTGAAGACAACAAATCATGTTTAAAAACTGCATTTACAGTATATCTCAATTGTGTTTGTGAATTTCTTAGAAAACTTTTAAAAATATGACTTAGTAAAACACTCTTATTTTTCGAGTTCTATGAGGGAAATGACCACTGTGGCCAAACCCTTCTTCCTCAGCAAATCAAACCTAGTGTAGTATAAAGACAACAAATTATACTAAAAAATTGCACTTATAGTATATCTGAATTGTATTTGTGAAATTTTTTAGAAAACTTTTAAAAATATGACTTAGTAAAACACTCTTATTTTTCGAGTTCTATGAGGGAAATGACCACTGTGGCCAAACCCTTCTTTCTCAGCAAATTAAACCTAGTGGAAAACGAAGACAACAAATCATATTAAAAAACTGCATTTACAGTATTTCTGAATTGTATTTGTGAAATTTTTTAGAAAACTTTTAAAAATATGACTTAGTAAAACACTCTTATTTTTCGAGTTCTATGAGGGAAATGACCACTGTGGCCAAACCCTTCTTTCTCAGCGAATCAAACCTAGTGGAAAACGAAGACAACAAATCATACTAAAAAACTGCACTTACAGTATATCTGAATTGTATTTGTGAAATTTTTAGAAAACTTTTAAAAATATGACTTAGTAAAACACTCTTATTTTTCGAGTTCTATGAGGGAAATGACTACTGTGGCCAAACCCTTCTTCCTAAGCAAATCAAATTTAGTGAAAAATGAAGACAACAAATTATATTAAAAAACTGCATTTACAGTATGTCTGAATTGTATTTGTGAAATTTTTTAGAAAACTTTTAAAAATATGACTTAGTAAAACACTCTTATTTTTCAAGTTCTATGAGGGAAATGGCCACTGTGGCCAAACCCTTCTTTCTCAGCGAATCAAACCTCGTGAAAAATGAACACAACAAATCATACATACAGTATATCTGAATTGTATTTGTAAAATTTTTTAGAAAACTTTTAAAAATATGACTTAGTAAAACACTCTTATTTTTTTAGTTCTATGAGGAAAATGACCACTGTGGCCAAAATCTACTTCCTTAGCGAATTAAGCCAAGTGGAAAGTGAAGACAACACATCATGCTTAAAAACTGCATTTACAGTATATCTGAATTGTGTTTGTGAAATTTTTTAGAAAACTTTTAAAAATATGACTTAGTAAAACACTCTTATTTTTCGAGTTCTATGAGGGAAATGACCACTTTGGCCAAACCCTTCTTTCTCAGCAAATCAAACCTAGTGAAAAACGAAGACAACAAATCATATTAAAAAACTGCATTTACAGTATGTCTGAATTGAATTTGTGAAATTTTTTAGAAAACTTTTAAAAATATGACTTAGTAAAACACTCTTATTTTTCGAGTTCTATGAGGGAAATGACCACTGTGGCCAAACCCTTCTTCCTCAGCAAATTAAACCTAGTGGAAAACGAAGACAACAAATCATATTAAAAAACTGCATTTACAGTATTTCTGAATTGTATTTGTGAAATTTTTTAGAAAACTTTTAAAAATATGACTTAGTAAAACACTCTTATTTTTCGAGTTCTATGAGGGAAATGACTACTGTGGCCAAACCCTTCTTTCTCAGCGAATCAAACCTAGTGGAAAACGAAGACAACAAATCATACTAAAAAACTGCACTTACAGTATATCTGAATTGTATTTGTGAAAATTTTTAGAAAACTTTTAAAAATATGACTTAGTAAAACACTCTTATTTTTTTAGTTCTATGACGAAAATGACCACTGTGGCCAAAATCTGCTTTCTTAGCAAATTAAACCAAGTGAAAAGTGAAGACAACAAATCATGCTAAAAAAACTGCATTTACAGTATATCTGACTTGTATTTGTGAAATTTTTTAGAAAACTTTTAAAAATATGACTTATTAAAACACTCTTATTTTTCGAGTTCTATGCGGAAAATGACTACTGTGGCGAAACCCTGCTTCCCCAGCAAATCAAACCTAGTGTAAAGTGAAGACAACAAATTATGCTAAAAAACTGCATTTACAGTATATCTGAATTGTATTTGTGAAATTTTTTAGAAAACTTTTAAAAATATGACTTAGTAAAACACTCTTATTTTTCGAGTTCTATGAGGCAAATGACCACTGTGGCCAAAGCCTTCTTCCTCGGCGAATCAAACCTAGTGAAAAATGAAGACAACAAATCATGCTAAAAAAACTGCATTTACAGTATGTCTGAATTGCATTTGTGAAATTTTTTAGAAAACTTTTAAAAATATGACTTAGTAAAACACTCTTATTTTTCGAGTTCTATGAGGGAAATGACCACTTTGGCCAAACCCTTCTTTCTCAGCAAATCAAACCTAGTGAAAAACGAAGACAACAAATCATATTAAAAAACTGCATTTACAGTATGTCTGAATTGAATTTGTGAAATTTTTTAGAAAACTTTTAAAAATATGACTTAGTAAAACACTCTTATTTTTCAAGTTCTATGAGGGAAATGGCCACTGTGGCCAAACCCTTCTTTCTCAGCGAATCAAACCTAGTGAAAAATGAACACAACAAATCATACATACAGTATATCTGAATTGTATTTGTAAAATTTTTTAGAAAACTTTTAAAAATATGACTTAGTAAAACACTCTTATTTTTTTAGTTCTATGAGGAAAATGACCACTGTGGCCAAAATCTACTTCCTTAGCGAATTAAGCCAGGTTGAAAGTAAAGACAACACATCATGCTTAAAAACTGCATTTACGGTATATCTGAATTGTGTTTGTGAAATTTTTTAGAAAACTTTTAAAAATATGACTTAGTAAAACACTCTTATTTTTCGAGTTCTATGAGGGAAATGACCACTTTGGCCAAACCCTTCTTTCTCAGCAAATCAAACGTAGTGGAAAACGAAGACAACAAATCATATTAAAAAACTGCATTTACAGTATGTCTGAATTGTATTTGTGAAATTTTTTAGAAAACTTTTAAAAATATGACTTAGTAAAACACTCTTATTTTTCGAGTTCTATGAGGGAAATGACAACTGTGGCCAAACCCTTCTTTCTCAGCCAATCAAACCTAGTGAAAAACGAAGACAACAAATCATACTAAAAAACTGCACTTATAGTATATCTAAATTGTATTTGTGAAATTTTTTAGAAAACTTTTAAAAATATGACTTAGTAAAACACTCTTATTTTTCGAGTTCTATGAGGCAAATGACCACTGTGGCCAAACCCTTCTTCCTCGGCGAATCAAACCTAGTGAAAAATGAAGACAACAAATCATACTAAAAAAACTGCATTTACAGTATGTCTGAATTGCATTTGTGAAATTTTTTAAAAAACTTTTAAAAATATGACTTAGTAAAACACTCTTATTTTTTGAGTTCTATGAGGAAAATGACCACTGTGGCCAAACCCTGCTTCCCCAGCAAATTAAACCTAGTGTAAAGTAAAGACAACAAATCATGCTAAAAAACTGCATTTACAGTATATCTGAATTGTATTTGTGAAATTTTTAGAAAACTTTTAAAAATATGACTTAGTAAAACACTCTTATTTTTCGAGTTCTATGAGGGAAATGACCACTGTGGCCAAACCCTTTTTTCTGAGCAAATTAAACCTAGTGTAAAGTAAAGACAACAAGTCGTTCTAAAAAACTGCATTTAAATTATATCTGAATTGTATTTGTGAAATTTTTTAGAAAACTTTTAAAAATATGACTTAGTAAAACACTCTTATTTTTTTAGTTCTATGAGGAAAATGACCACTGTGGCCAAAATCTGCTTCCTTAGCAAATTACGCCAAGTGGAAAGTGAAGACAACAAATCATGTTTAAAAACTGCATTTACAGTATATCTCAATTGTGTTTGTGAATTTCTTAGAAAACTTTTAAAAATATGACTTAGTAAAACACTCTTATTTTTCGAGTTCTATGAGGGAAATGACCACTGTGGCCAAACCCTTCTTCCTCAGCAAATCAAACCTAGTGTAGTATAAAGACAACAAATTATACTAAAAAATTGCACTTATAGTATATCTGAATTGTATTTGTGAAATTTTTTAGAAAACTTTTAAAAATATGACTTAGTAAAACACTCTTATTTTTCGAGTTCTATGAGGGAAATGACCACTGTGGCCAAACCCTTCCTCCTCGGCGAATCAAACCTAGTGAAAAATGAAGACAACAAATCATACTAAAAAAACTGCATTTACAGTATGTCTGAATTGCATTTGTGAAATTTTTTAAAAAACTTTTAAAAATATGACTTAGTAAAACACTCTTATTTTTTGAGTTCTATGAGGAAAATGACCACTGTGGCCAAACCCTGCTTCCTCAGCAAATTAAACCTAGTGTAAAGTAAAGACAACAAATCATGCTAAAAAACTGCATTTACAGTATATCTGAATTGTATTTGTGAAATTTTTAGAAAACTTTTAAAAATATGACTTAGTAAAACACTCTTATTTTTTGAGTTCTATGAGGGAAATGACCACTGTGGCCAAACCCTTCTTCCTCATCAAATCAAATTTAGTGAAAAATGAAGACAATAAATCATACTAAAAAACTGCATTTACAGTATATCTGAATTGTATTTGTGAAATTTTTTAGAAAACTTTTAAAAATATGACTTAGTAAAACACTCTTATTTTTCGAGTTCTATGAGGGAAATGACCACTTTGGCCAAACCCTTCTTTCTCAGCAAATCAAACCTAGTGGAAAACGAAGACAACAAATCATATTAAAAAACTGCATTTACAGTATGTCTGAATTGTATTTGTGAAATTTTTTAGAAAACTTTTAAAAATATGACTTAGTAAAACAGTCTTATTTTTCGAGTTCTATGAGGAAAATGACCACTGTGGCCAAACCCTTCTTTCTCAGCCAATCAAACCTAGTGAAAAACGAAGACAACAAATCATACTAAAAAAACTGCATTTACAGTATGTCTGAATTGCATTTGTGAAATTTTTTAAAAAACTTTTAAAAATATGACTTAGTAAAACACTCTTATTTTTTGAGTTCTATGAGGAAAATGACCACTGTGGCCAAACCCTGCTTCCCCAGCAAATTAAACCTAGTGTAAAGTAAAGACAACAAATCATGCTAAAAAACTGCATTTACAGTATATCTGAATTGTATTTGTGAAATTTTTAGAAAACTTTTAAAAATATGACTTAGTAAAACACTCTTATTTTTCGAGTTCTATGAGGGAAATGACCACTGTGGCCAAACCCTTTTTTCTGAGCAAATTAAACCTAGTGTAAAGTAAAGACAACAAGTCGTTCTAAAAAACTGCATTTAAATTATATCTGAATTGTATTTGTGAAATTTTTTAGAAAACTTTTAAAAATATGACTTAGTAAAACACTCTTATTTTTTTAGTTCTATGAGGAAAATGACCACTGTGGCCAAAATCTGCTTCCTTAGCAAATTACGCCAAGTGGAAAGTGAAGACAACAAATCATGTTTAAAAACTGCATTTACAGTATATCTCAATTGTGTTTGTGAATTTCTTAGAAAACTTTTAAAAATATGACTTAGTAAAACACTCTTATTTTTCGAGTTCTATGAGGGAAATGACCACTGTGGCCAAACCCTTCTTCCTCAGCAAATCAAACCTAGTAGAATATAAAGAAAACAAATTATACTAAAAAATTGCATTTACAGTATATCTGAATTGTATTTGTGAAATTTTTTAGAAAACTTTTAAAAATATGACTTAGTAAAACACTCTTATTTTTCGAGTTCTATGAGGGAAATGAACACTGTGGCCAAACCCTTCTTTCTCAGCGAATCAAACCTAGTGGAAAACGAAGACAACAAATCATACTAAAAAACTGCACTTACAGTATATCTGAATTGTATTTGTGAAAATTTTTAGAAAACTTTTAAAAATATGACTTAGTAAAACACTCTTATTTTTTTAGTTCTATGAGGAAAATGACCACTGTGGCCAAAATCTGCTTTCTTAGCAAATTAAACCAAGTGAAAAGTGAAGACAACAAATCATGCTAAAAAAACTGCATTTACAGTATATCTGACTTGTATTTGTGAAATTTTTTAGAAAACTTTTAAAAATATGACTTATTAAAACACTCTTATTTTTCGAGTTCTATGAGGGAAATGACTACTGTGGCCAAACCCTTCTTTCTCAGCGAATCAAACCTAGTGGAAAACGAAGACAACAAATCATACTAAAAAACTGCACTTACAGTATATCTGAATTGTATTTGTGAAAATTTTTAGAAAACTTTTAAAAATATGACTTAGTAAAACACTCTTATTTTTTTAGTTCTATGACGAAAATGACCACTGTGGCCAAAATCTGCTTTCTTAGCAAATTAAACCAAGTGAAAAGTGAAGACAACAAATCATGCTAAAAAAACTGCATTTACAGTATATCTGACTTGTATTTGTGAAATTTTTTAGAAAACTTTTAAAAATATGACTTATTAAAACACTCTTATTTTTCGAGTTCTATGCGGAAAATGACTACTGTGGCGAAACCCTGCTTCCCCAGCAAATCAAACCTAGTGTAAAGTGAAGACAACAAATTATGCTAAAAAACTGCATTTACAGTATATCTGAATTGTATTTGTGAAATTTTTTAGAAAACTTTTAAAAATATGACTTAGTAAAACACTCTTATTTTTCGAGTTCTATGAGGCAAATGACCACTGTGGCCAAAGCCTTCTTCCTCGGCGAATCAAACCTAGTGAAAAATGAAGACAACAAATCATGCTAAAAAAACTGCATTTACAGTATGTCTGAATTGCATTTGTGAAATTTTTTAGAAAACTTTTAAAAATATGACTTAGTAAAACACTCTTATTTTTCGAGTTCTATGAGGGAAATGACCACTTTGGCAAAACCCTTCTTTCTCAGCAAATCAAACCTAGTGAAAAACGAAGACAACAAATCATATTAACCCTGCACACATAACCCTCGAACGTATCCCTCTAAACCTAACCATTCGTCGTTTCGACGAGCACGTTTTGGGGCGTATAATATCGGTTCTAAACATATATATTTTTGTACTTGCAACACATACATACCTTTAGCAAGTACTTTGTTAGTAAATACAACTATATATTTCTATTCTGTTACAAGGATATTTATTATAATCCATTTTTCCAAAAAGCATTTTTTTTTTGAGATCACATTGTTATAAAATTTATTTAAACAAACAAAACAAAAAAGCCTTTTTCTCTTTGGCATAACTTAACTATAACACTGTTGTCATTTAAAAAAATATATAAAATAAATTTTTTGAAGCGCATTGTGTGCAGAAATCAACTTTATGCTCGCCAACACTCGTCGAAGCGACGAACAAGTTTATCATATCTCAATAATTACGTGCTCACGCGCCGAGTTTGGTTGTCTCCTGCAAAAGCTCAGCGAAAACTAAGTTGGCAAGAAATTTAGCGGCGATCGGTGCACGTGTTAAAAAGAAATAGCAATTTTTTTGTCCGGTGTTCGTCGTTTCGACGAAGGTTATGTGTCTAGGGTTAAAAAACTGCATTTACAGTATGTCTGAATTGAATTTGTGAAATTTTTTAGAAAACTTTTAAAAATATGACTTAGTAAAACACTCTTATTTTTCAAGTTCTATGAGGGAAATGGCCACTGTGGCCAAACCCTTCTTTCTCAGCGAATCAAACCTAGTGAAAAATGAACACAACAAATCATACATACAGTATATCTGAATTGTATTTGTAAAATTTTTTAGAAAACTTTTAAAAATATGACTTAGTAAAACACTCTTATTTTTTTAGTTCTATGAGGAAAATGACCACTGTGGCCAAAATCTACTTCCTTAGCGAATTAAGCCAGGTTGAAAGTAAAGACAACACATCATGCTTAAAAACTGCATTTACGGTATATCTGAATTGTGTTTGTGAAATTTTTTAGAAAACTTTTAAAAATATGACTTAGTAAAACACTCTTATTTTTCGAGTTCTATGAGGGAAATGACCACTTTGGCCAAACCCTTCTTTCTCAGCAAATCAAACGTAGTGGAAAACGAAGACAACAAATCATATTAAAAAACTGCATTTACAGTATGTCTGAATTGTATTTGTGAAATTTTTTAGAAAACTTTTAAAAATATGACTTAGTAAAACACTCTTATTTTTCGAGTTCTATGAGGGAAATGACAACTGTGGCCAAACCCTTCTTTCTCAGCCAATCAAACCTAGTGAAAAACGAAGACAACAAATCATACTAAAAAACTGCACTTATAGTATATCTGAATTGTATTTGTGAAATTTTTTAGAAAACTTTTAAAAATATGACTTAGTAAAACACTCTTATTTTTCGAGTTCTATGAGGCAAATGACCACTGTGGCCAAACCCTTCTTCCTCGGCGAATCAAACCTAGTGAAAAATGAAGACAACAAATCATACTAAAAAAACTGCATTTACAGTATGTCTGAATTGCATTTGTGAAATTTTTTAAAAAACTTTTAAAAATATGACTTAGTAAAACACTCTTATTTTTTGAGTTCTATGAGGAAAATGACCACTGTGGCCAAACCCTGCTTCCCCAGCAAATTAAACCTAGTGTAAAGTAAAGACAACAAATCATGCTAAAAAACTGCATTTACAGTATATCTGAATTGTATTTGTGAAATTTTTAGAAAACTTTTAAAAATATGACTTAGTAAAACACTCTTATTTTTCGAGTTCTATGAGGGAAATGACCACTGTGGCCAAACCCTTTTTTCTGAGCAAATTAAACCTAGTGTAAAGTAAAGACAACAAGTCGTTCTAAAAAACTGCATTTAAATTATATCTGAATTGTATTTGTGAAATTTTTTAGAAAACTTTTAAAAATATGACTTAGTAAAACACTCTTATTTTTTTAGTTCTATGAGGAAAATGACCACTGTGGCCAAAATCTGCTTCCTTAGCAAATTACGCCAAGTGGAAAGTGAAGACAACAAATCATGTTTAAAAACTGCATTTACAGTATATCTCAATTGTGTTTGTGAATTTCTTAGAAAACTTTTAAAAATATGACTTAGTAAAACACTCTTATTTTTCGAGTTCTATGAGGGAAATGACCACTGTGGCCAAACCCTTCTTCCTCAGCAAATCAAACCTAGTGTAGTATAAAGACAACAAATTATACTAAAAAATTGCACTTATAGTATATCTGAATTGTATTTGTGAAATTTTTTAGAAAACTTTTAAAAATATGACTTAGTAAAACACTCTTATTTTTCGAGTTCTATGAGGGAAATGACCACTGTGGCCAAACCCTTCTTTCTCAGCAAATTAAACCTAGTGGAAAACGAAGACAACAAATCATATTAAAAAACTGCATTTACAGTATTTCTGAATTGTATTTGTGAAATTTTTTAAAAAACTTTTAAAAATATGACTTAGTAAAACACTCTTATTTTTCGAGTTCTATGAGGGAAATGACCACTGTGGCCAAACCCTTCTTTCTCAGCAAATCAAACCTAGTGGAAAACGAAGACAACAAATCATACTAAAAAACTGCACTTACAGTATATCTGAATTGTATTTGTGAAATTTTTTAGAAAACTTTTAAAAATATGACTTAGTAAAACACTCTTATTTTTCGAGTTCTATGAGGCAAATGACCACTGTGGCCAAACCCTTCTTCCTCGGCGAATCAAACCTAGTGAAAAATGAAGACAACAAATCATACTAAAAAAACTGCATTTACAGTATGTCTGAATTGCATTTGTGAAATTTTTTAAAAAACTTTTAAAAATATGACTTAGTAACACACTCTTATTTTTTGAGTTCTATGAGGAAAATGACCACTGTGGCCAAACCCTGCTTCCCCAGCAAATTAAGCCTAGTGTAAAGTAAAGACAACAAATCATGCTAAAAAACTGCATTTACAGTATATCTGAATTGTATTTGTGAAATTTTTAGAAAACTTTTAAAAATATGACTTAGTAAAACACTCTTATTTTTCGAGTTCTATGAGGGAAATGACCACTGTGGCCAAACCCTTTTTTCTGAGCAAATTAAACCTAGTGTAAAGTAAAGACAACAAGTCGTTCTAAAAAACTGCATTTAAATTATATCTGAATTGTATTTGTGAAATTTTTTAGAAAACTTTTAAAAATATGACTTAGTAAAACACTCTTATTTTTTTAGTTCTATGAGGAAAATGACCACTGTGGCCAAAATCTGCTTCCTTAGCAAATTACGCCAAGTGGAAAGTGAAGACAACAAATCATGTTTAAAAACTGCATTTACAGTATATCTCAATTGTGTTTGTGAATTTCTTAGAAAACTTTTAAAAATATGACTTAGTAAAACACTCTTATTTTTCGAGTTCTATGAGGGAAATGACCACTGTGGCCAAACCCTTCTTCCTCAGCAAATCAAACCTAGTGTAGTATAAAGACAACAAATTATACTAAAAAATTGCACTTATAGTATATCTGAATTGTATTTGTGAAATTTTTTAGAAAACTTTTAAAAATATGACTTAGTAAAACACTCTTATTTTTCGAGTTCTATGAGGGAAATGACCACTGTGGCCAAACCCTTCTTTCTCAGCAAATTAAACCTAGTGGAAAACGAAGACAACAAATCATATTAAAAAACTGCATTTACAGTATTTCTGAATTGTATTTGTGAAATTTTTTAGAAAACTTTTAAAAATATGACTTAGTAAAACACTCTTATTTTTCGAGTTCTATGAGGGAAATGACCACTGTGGCCAAACCCTTCTTTCTCAGCGAATCAAACCTAGTGGAAAACGAAGACAACAAATCATACTAAAAAACTGCACTTACAGTATATCTGAATTGTATTTGTGAAATTTTTAGAAAACTTTTAAAAATATGACTTAGTAAAACACTCTTATTTTTCGAGTTCTATGAGGGAAATGACTACTGTGGCCAAACCCTTCTTCCTAAGCAAATCAAATTTAGTGAAAAATGAAGACAACAAATTATATTAAAAAACTGCATTTACAGTATGTCTGAATTGTATTTGTGAAATTTTTTAGAAAACTTTTAAAAATATGACTTAGTAAAACACTCTTATTTTTCAAGTTCTATGAGGGAAATGGCCACTGTGGCCAAACCCTTCTTTCTCAGCGAATCCAACCTCGTGAAAAATGAACACAACAAATCATACATACAGTATATCTGAATTGTATTTGTAAAATTTTTTAGAAAACTTTTAAAAATATGACTTAGTAAAACACTCTTATTTTTTTAGTTCTATGAGGAAAATGACCACTGTGGCCAAAATCTACTTCCTTAGCGAATTAAGCCAAGTGGAAAGTGAAGACAACACATCATGCTTAAAAACTGCATTTACAGTATATCTGAATTGTGTTTGTGAAATTTTTTAGAAAACTTTTAAAAATATGACTTAGTAAAACACTCTTATTTTTCGAGTTCTATGAGGGAAATGACCACTTTGGCCAAACCCTTCTTTCTCAGCAAATCAAACCTAGTGAAAAACGAAGACAACAAATCATATTAAAAAACTGCATTTACAGTATGTCTGAATTGAATTTGTGAAATTTTTTAGAAAACTTTTAAAAATATGACTTAGTAAAACACTCTTATTTTTCGAGTTCTATGAGGGAAATGACCACTGTGGCCAAACCCTTCTTCCTCAGCAAATTAAACCTAGTGGAAAACGAAGACAACAAATCATATTAAAAAACTGCATTTACAGTATTTCTGAATTGTATTTGTGAAATTTTTTAGAAAACTTTTAAAAATATGACTTAGTAAAACACTCTTATTTTTCGAGTTCTATGAGGGAAATGACTACTGTGGCCAAACCCTTCTTTCTCAGCGAATCAAACCTAGTGGAAAACGAAGACAACAAATCATACTAAAAAACTGCACTTACAGTATATCTGAATTGTATTTGTGAAAATTTTTAGAAAACTTTTAAAAATATGACTTAGTAAAACACTCTTATTTTTTTAGTTCTATGACGAAAATGACCACTGTGGCCAAAATCTGCTTTCTTAGCAAATTAAACCAAGTGAAAAGTGAAGACAACAAATCATGCTAAAAAAACTGCATTTACAGTATATCTGACTTGTATTTGTGAAATTTTTTAGAAAACTTTTAAAAATATGACTTATTAAAACACTCTTATTTTTCGAGTTCTATGCGGAAAATGACTACTGTGGCGAAACCCTGCTTCCCCAGCAAATCAAACCTAGTGTAAAGTGAAGACAACAAATTATGCTAAAAAACTGCATTTACAGTATATCTGAATTGTATTTGTGAAATTTTTTAGAAAACTTTTAAAAATATGACTTAGTAAAACACTCTTATTTTTCGAGTTCTATGAGGCAAATGACCACTGTGGCCAAAGCCTTCTTCCTCGGCGAATCAAACCTAGTGAAAAATGAAGACAACAAATCATGCTAAAAAAACTGCATTTACAGTATGTCTGAATTGCATTTGTGAAATTTTTTAGAAAACTTTTAAAAATATGACTTAGTAAAACACTCTTATTTTTCGAGTTCTATGAGGGAAATGACCACTTTGGCCAAACCCTTCTTTCTCAGCAAATCAAACCTAGTGAAAAACGAAGACAACAAATCATATTAAAAAACTGCATTTACAGTATGTCTGAATTGAATTTGTGAAATTTTTTAGAAAACTTTTAAAAATATGACTTAGTAAAACACTCTTATTTTTCAAGTTCTATGAGGGAAATGGCCACTGTGGCCAAACCCTTCTTTCTCAGCGAATCAAACCTAGTGAAAAATGAACACAACAAATCATACATACAGTATATCTGAATTGTATTTGTAAAATTTTTTAGAAAACTTTTAAAAATATGACTTAGTAAAACACTCTTATTTTTTTAGTTCTATGAGGAAAATGACCACTGTGGCCAAAATCTACTTCCTTAGCGAATTAAGCCAGGTTTAAAGTAAAGACAACACATCATGCTTAAAAACTGCATTTACGGTATATCTGAATTGTGTTTGTGAAATTTTTTAGAAAACTTTTAAAAATATGACTTAGTAAAACACTCTTATTTTTCGAGTTCTATGAGGGAAATGACCACTTTGGCCAAACCCTTCTTTCTCAGCAAATCAAACGTAGTGGAAAACGAAGACAACAAATCATATTAAAAAACTGCATTTACAGTATGTCTGAATTGTATTTGTGAAATTTTTTAGAAAACTTTTAAAAATATGACTTAGTAAAACACTCTTATTTTTCGAGTTCTATGAGGGAAATGACAACTGTGGCCAAACGCTTCTTTCTCAGCCAATCAAACCTAGTGAAAAACGAAGACAACAAATCATACTAAAAAACTGCACTTATAGTATATCTGAATTGTATTTGTGAAATTTTTTAGAAAACTTTTAAAAATATGACTTAGTAAAACACTCTTATTTTTCGAGTTCTATGAGGCAAATGACCACTGTGGCCAAACCCTTCTTCCTCGGCGAATCAAACCTAGTGAAAAATGAAGACAACAAATCATACTAAAAAAACTGCATTTACAGTATGTCTGAATTGCATTTGTGAAATTTTTTAAAAAACTTTTAAAAATATGACTTAGTAAAACACTCTTATTTTTTGAGTTCTATGAGGAAAATGACCACTGTGGCCAAACCCTGCTTCCCCAGCAAATTAAACCTAGTGTAAAGTAAAGACAACAAATCATGCTAAAAAACTGCATTTACAGTATATCTGAATTGTATTTGTGAAATTTTTAGAAAACTTTTAAAAATATGACTTAGTAAAACACTCTTATTTTTCGAGTTCTATGAGGGAAATGACCACTGTGGCCAAACCCTTTTTTCTGAGCAAATTAAACCTAGTGTAAAGTAAAGACAACAAGTCGTTCTAAAAAACTGCATTTAAATTATATCTGAATTGTATTTGTGAAATTTTTTAGAAAACTTTTAAAAATATGACTTAGTAAAACACTCTTATTTTTTTAGTTCTATGAGGAAAATGACCACTGTGGCCAAAATCTGCTTCCTTAGCAAATTACGCCAAGTGGAAAGTGAAGACAACAAATCATGTTTAAAAACTGCATTTACAGTATATCTCAATTGTGTTTGTGAATTTCTTAGAAAACTTTTAAAAATATGACTTAGTAAAACACTCTTATTTTTCGAGTTCTATGAGGGAAATGACCACTGTGGCCAAACCCTTCTTCCTCAGCAAATCAAACCTAGTGTAGTATAAAGACAACAAATTATACTAAAAAATTGCACTTATAGTATATCTGAATTGTATTTGTGAAATTTTTTAGAAAACTTTTAAAAATATGACTTAGTAAAACACTCTTATTTTTCGAGTTCTATGAGGGAAATGACCACTGTGGCCAAACCCTTCCTCCTCGGCAAATCAAACCTAGTGAAAAATGAAGACAACAAATCATACTAAAAAAACTGCATTTACAGTATGTCTGAATTGCATTTGTGAAATTTTTTAAAAAACTTTTAAAAATATGACTTAGTAAAACACTCTTATTTTTTGAGTTCTATGAGGAAAATGACCACTGTGGCCAAACCCTGCTTCCTCAGCAAATTAAACCTAGTGTAAAGTAAAGACAACAAATCATGCTAAAAAACTGCATTTACAGTATATCTGAATTGTATTTGTGAAATTTTTAGAAAACTTTTAAAAATATGACTTAGTAAAACACTCTTATTTTTTGAGTTCTATGAGGGAAATGACCACTGTGGCCAAACCCTTCTTCCTCATCAAATCAAATTTAGTGAAAAATGAAGACAATAAATCATACTAAAAAACTGCATTTACAGTATATCTGAATTGTATTTGTGAAATTTTTTAGAAAACTTTTAAAAATATGACTTAGTAAAACACTCTTATTTTTCGAGTTCTATGAGGGAAATGACCACTTTGGCCAAACCCTTCTTTCTCAGCAAATCAAACCTAGTGGAAAACGAAGACAACAAATCATATTAAAAAACTGCATTTACAGTATGTCTGAATTGTATTTGTGAAATTTTTTAGAAAACTTTTAAAAATATGACTTAGTAAAACAGTCTTATTTTTCGAGTTCTATGAGGAAAATGACCACTGTGGCCAAACCCTTCTTTCTCAGCCAATCAAACCTAGTGAAAAACGAAGACAACAAATCATACTAAAAAAACTGCATTTACAGTATGTCTGAATTGCATTTGTGAAATTTTTTAAAAAACTTTTAAAAATATGACTTAGTAAAACACTCTTATTTTTTGAGTTCTATGAGGAAAATGACCACTGTGGCCAAACCCTGCTTCCCCAGCAAATTAAACCTAGTGTAAAGTAAAGACAACAAATCATGCTAAAAAACTGCATTTACAGTATATCTGAATTGTATTTGTGAAATTTTTAGAAAACTTTTAAAAATATGACTTAGTAAAACACTCTTATTTTTCGAGTTCTATGAGGGAAATGACCACTGTGGCCAAACCCTTTTTTCTGAGCAAATTAAACCTAGTGTAAAGTAAAGACAACAAGTCGTTCTAAAAAACTGCATTTAAATTATATCTGAATTGTATTTGTGAAATTTTTTAGAAAACTTTTAAAAATATGACTTAGTAAAACACTCTTATTTTTTTAGTTCTATGAGGAAAATGACCACTGTGGCCAAAATCTGCTTCCTTAGCAAATTACGCCAAGTGGAAAGTGAAGACAACAAATCATGTTTAAAAACTGCATTTACAGTATATCTCAATTGTGTTTGTGAATTTCTTAGAAAACTTTTAAAAATATGACTTAGTAAAACACTCTTATTTTTCGAGTTCTATGAGGGAAATGACCACTGTGGCCAAACCCTTCTTCCTCAGCAAATCAAACCTAGTAGAATATAAAGAAAACAAACTATACTAAAAAATTGCATTTACAGTATATCTGAATTGTATTTGTGAAATTTTTTAGAAAACTTTTAAAAATATGACTTAGTAAAACACTCTTATTTTTCGAGTTCTATGAGGGAAATGAACACTGTGGCCAAACCCTTCTTTCTCAGCGAATCAAACCTAGTGGAAAACGAAGACAACAAATCATACTAAAAAACTGCACTTACAGTATATCTGAATTGTATTTGTGAAAATTTTTAGAAAACTTTTAAAAATATGACTTAGTAAAACACTCTTATTTTTTTAGTTCTATGAGGAAAATGACCACTGTGGCCAAAATCTGCTTTCTTAGCAAATTAAACCAAGTGAAAAGTGAAGACAACAAATCATGCTAAAAAAACTGCATTTACAGTATATCTGACTTGTATTTGTGAAATTTTTTAGAAAACTTTTAAAAATATGACTTATTAAAACACTCTTATTTTTCGAGTTCTATGAGGAAAATAACTACTGTGGCGAAACCCTGCTTCCCCAGCAAATCAAACCTAGTGTAAAGTGAAGACAACAAATTATGCTAAAAAACTGCATTTACAGTATATCTGAATTGTATTTGTGAAATTTTTTAGAAAACTTTTAAAAATATGACTTAGTAAAACACTCTTATTTTTCGAGTTCTATGAGGCAAATGACCACTGTGGCCAAAGCCTTCTTCCTCGGCGAATCAAACCTAGTGAAAAATGAAGACAACAAATCATGCTAAAAAAACTGCATTTACAGTATGTCTGAATTGCATTTGTGAAATTTTTTAAAAAACTTTTAAAAATATGACTTAGTAAAACACTCTTATTTTTTGAGTTCTATGAGGAAAATGACCACTGTGGCCAAACCCTGCTTCCCCAGCAAATTAAACCTAGTGTAAAGTAAAGACAACAAATCATGCTAAAAAACTGCATTTACAGTATATCTGAATTGTATTTGTGAAATTTTTAGAAAACTTTTAAAAATATGACTTAGTAAAACACTCTTATTTTTCAAGTTCTATGAGGGAAATGGCCACTGTGGCCAAACCCTTCTTTCTCAGCGAATCAAACCTAGTGAAAAATGAACACAACAAATCATACATACAGTATATCTGAATTGTATTTGTAAAATTTTTTAGAAAACTTTTAAAAATATGACTTAGTAAAACACTCTTATTTTTTTAGTTCTATGAGGAAAATGACCACTGTGGCCAAAATCTACTTCCTTAGCGAATTAAGCCAGGTTGAAAGTAAAGACAACACATCATGCTTAAAAACTGCATTTACGGTATAGCTGAATTGTGTTTGTGAAATTTTTTAGAAAACTTTTAAAAATATGACTTAGTAAAACACTCTTATTTTTTGAGTTCTATGAGGGAAATGACCACTGTGGCCAAACCCTTCTTCCTCATCAAATCAAATTTAGTGAAAAATGAAGACAACAAATCATACTAAAAAACTGAATTTACAGTATATCTGAATTGTATTTGTGAAATTTTTTAGAAAACTTTTAAAAATATGACTTAGTAAAACACTCTTATTTTTCGAGTTCTATGAGGGAAATTACCACTGTGGCCAAACCCTTCTTTCTCAGCAAATCAAACCTAGTGGAAAACGAAGACAACAAATCATATTAAAAAACTGCATTTACAGTATGTCTGAATTGTATTTGTGAAATTTTTTAGAAAACTTTTAAAAATATGACTTAGTAAAACACTCTTATTTTTCGAGTTCTATGAGGGAAATGACCACTGTGGCCAAACCCTTCTTTCTCAGCCAATCAAACCTAGTGAAAAACAAAGACAACAAATCATACTAAAAAACTGCACTTATAGTATATCTGAATTGTATTTGTGAAATTTTTTAGAAAACTTTTAAAAATATGACTTAGTAAAACACTCTTATTTTTTGAGTTCTATGAGGGAAATGACCACTGTGGCCAAACCCTTCTTCCTCATCAAATCAAATTTAGTGAAAAATGAAGACAATAAATCATACTAAAAAACTGCATTTACAGTATATCTGAATTGTATTTGTGAAATTTTTTAGAAAACTTTTAAAAATATGACTTAGTAAAACACTCTTATTTTTCGAGTTCTATGAGGGAAATGACCACTTTGGCCAAAATCTGCTTCCTTAGCAAATTACGCCAAGTGGAAAGTGAAGACAACAAATCATGTTTAAAAACTGCATTTACAGTATATCTCAATTGTGTTTGTGAATTTCTTAGAAAACTTTTAAAAATATGACTTAGTAAAACACTCTTATTTTTCGAGTTCTATGAGGGAAATGACCACTGTGGCCAAACCCTTCTTCCTCAGCAAATCAAACCTAGTAGAATATAAAGAAAACAAATTATACTAAAAAATTGCATTTACAGTATATCTGAATTGTATTTGTGAAATTTTTTAGAAAACTTTTAAAAATATGACTTAGTAAAACACTCTTATTTTTCGAGTTCTATGAGGGAAATGAACACTGTGGCCAAACCCTTCTTTCTCAGCGAATCAAACCTAGTGGAAAACGAAGACAACAAATCATACTAAAAAACTGCACTTACAGTATATCTGAATTGTATTTGTGAAAATTTTTAGAAAACTTTTAAAAATATGACTTAGTAAAACACTCTTATTTTTTTAGTTCTATGAGGAAAATGACCACTGTGGCCAAAATCTGCTTTCTTAGCAAATTAAACCAAGTGAAAAGTGAAGACAACAAATCATGCTAAAAAAACTGCATTTACAGTATATCTGACTTGTATTTGTGAAATTTTTTAGAAAACTTTTAAAAATATGACTTATTAAAACACTCTTATTTTTCGAGTTCTATGAGGAAAATAACTACTGTGGCGAAACCCTGCTTCCCCAGCAAATCAAACCTAGTGTAAAGTGAAGACAACAAATTATGCTAAAAAACTGCATTTACAGTATATCTGAATTGTATTTGTGAAATTTTTTAGAAAACTTTTAAAAATATGACTTAGTAAAACACTCTTATTTTTCGAGTTCTATGAGGCAAATGACCACTGTGGCCAAAGCCTTCTTCCTCGGCGAATCAAACCTAGTGAAAAATGAAGACAACAAATCATGCTAAAAAAACTGCATTTACAGTATGTCTGAATTGCATTTGTGAAATTTTTTAAAAAACTTTTAAAAATATGACTTAGTAAAACACTCTTATTTTTTGAGTTCTATGAGGAAAATGACCACTGTGGCCAAACCCTGCTTCCCCAGCAAATTAAACCTAGTGTAAAGTAAAGACAACAAATCATGCTAAAAAACTGCATTTACAGTATATCTGAATTGTATTTGTGAAATTTTTAGAAAACTTTTAAAAATATGACTTAGTAAAACACTCTTATTTTTCAAGTTCTATGAGGGAAATGGCCACTGTGGCCAAACCCTTCTTTCTCAGCGAATCAAACCTAGTGAAAAATGAACACAACAAATCATACATACAGTATATCTGAATTGTATTTGTAAAATTTTTTAGAAAACTTTTAAAAATATGACTTAGTAAAACACTCTTATTTTTTTTAGTTCTATGAGGAAAATGACCACTGTGGCCAAAATCTACTTCCTTAGCGAATTAAGCCAGGTTGAAAGTAAAGACAACACATCATGCTTAAAAACTGCATTTACGGTATATCTGAATTGTGTTTGTGAAATTTTTTAGAAAACTTTTAAAAATATGACTTAGTAAAACACTCTTATTTTTTGAGTTCTATGAGGGAAATGACCACTGTGGCCAAACCCTTCTTCCTCATCAAATCAAATTTAGTGAAAAATGAAGACAACAAATCATACTAAAAAACTGAATTTACAGTATATCTGAATTGTATTTGTGAAATTTTTTAGAAAACTTTTAAAAATATGACTTAGTAAAACACTCTTATTTTTCGAGTTCTATGAGGGAAATGACCACTGTGGCCAAACCCTTCTTTCTCAGCAAATCAAACCTAGTGGAAAACGAAGACAACAAATCATACTAAAAAACTGCACTTATAGTATATCTGAATTGTATTTGTGAAATTTTTTAGAAAACTTTTAAAAATATGACTTAGTAAAACACTCTTATTTTTTGAGTTCTATGAGGGAAATGACCACTGTGGCCAAACCCTTCTTCCTCATCAAATCAAATTTAGTGAAAAATGAAGACAATAAATCATACTAAAAAACTGCATTTACAGTATATCTGAATTGTATTTGTGAAATTTTTTAGAAAACTTTTAAAAATATGACTTAGTAAAACACTCTTATTTTTCGAGTTCTATGAGGGAAATGACCACTTTGGCCAAACCCTTCTTTCTCAGCAAATCAAACCTAGTGGAAAACGAAGACAACAAATCATATTAAAAAACTGCATTTACAGTATGTCTGAATTGTATTTGTGAAATTTTTTAGAAAACTTTTAAAAATATGACTTAGTAAAACACTCTTATTTTTCGAGTTCTATGAGGGAAATGACCACTGTGGCCAAACCCTTCTTTCTCAGCCAATCAAACCTAGTGAAAAACGAAGACAACAAATCATACTAAAAAACTGCACTTACAGTATATCTGAATTGTATTTGTGAAATTTTTTAGAAAACTTTTAAAAATATGACTTAGTAAAACACTCTTATTTTTCGAGTTCTATGAGGCAAATGACCACTGTGGCCAAACCCTTCTTCCTCGGCGAATCAAACCTAGTGAAAAATGAAGACAACAAATCATACTAAAAAAACTGCATTTACAGTATGTCTGAATTGCATTTGTGAAATTTTTTAAAAAACTTTTAAAAATATGACTTAGTAAAACACTCTTATTTTTTGAGTTCTATGAGGAAAATGACCACTGTGGCCAAACCCTGCTTCCCCAGCAAATTAAACCTAGTGTAAAGTAAAGACAACAAATTATGCAAAAAAACTGCATTTACAGTATATCTGAATTGTATTTGTGAAATTTTTAGAAAACTTTTAAAAATATGACTTAGTAAAACACTCTTATTTTTCGAGTTCTATGAGGGAAATGACCACTGTGGCCAAACCCTTTTTTCTGAGCAAATTAAACCTAGTGTAAAGTAAAAACAACAAGTCGTTCTAAAAAACTGCATTTAAATTATATCTGAATTGTATTTGTGAAATTTTTTAGAAAACTTTTAAAAATATGACTTAGTAAAACACTCTTATTTTTTTAGTTCTATGAGGAAAATGACCACTGTGGCCAAAATCTGCTTCCTTAGCAAATTACGCCAAGTGGAAAGTGAAGACAACAAATCATGTTTAAAAACTGCATTTACAGTATATCTCAATTGTGTTTGTGAATTTCTTAGAAAACTTTTAAAAATATGACTTAGTAAAACACTCTTATTTTTCGAGTTCTATGAGGGAAATGACCACTGTGGCCAAACCCTTCTTCCCCAGCGAATCAAACCTAGTGGAAAACGAAGACAACAAATCATACTAAAAAACTGCACTTACAGTATATCTGAATTGTATTTGTGAAATTTTTAGAAAACTTTTAAAAATATGACTTAGTAAAACACTCTTATTTTTCGAGTTCTATGAGGGAAATGACTACTGTGGCCAAACCCTTCTTCCTAAGCAAATCAAATTTAGTGAAAAATGAAGACAACAAATTATATTAAAAAACTGCATTTACAGTATGTCTGAATTGTATTTGTGAAATTTTTTAGAAAACTTTTAAAAATATGACTTAGTAAAACACTCTTATTTTTCAAGTTCTATGAGGGAAATGGCCACTGTGGCCAAACCCTTCTTTCTCAGCGAATCAAACCTCGTGAAAAATGAACACAACAAATCATACATACAGTATATCTGAATTGTATTTGTAAAATTTTTTAGAAAACTTTTAAAAATATGACTTAGTAAAACACTCTTATTTTTTTAGTTCTATGAGGAAAATGACCACTGTGGCCAAAATCTACTTCCTTAGCGAATTAAGCCAAGTGGAAAGTGAAGACAACACATCATGCTTAAAAACTGCATTTACAGTATATCTGAATTGTGTTTGTGAAATTTTTTAGAAAACTTTTAAAAATATGACTTAGTAAAACACTCTTATTTTTCGAGTTCTATGAGGGAAATGACCACTTTGGCCAAACCCTTCTTTCTCAGCAAATCAAACCTAGTGAAAAACGAAGACAACAAATCATATTAAAAAACTGCATTTACAGTATGTCTGAATTGAATTTGTGAAATTTTTTAGAAAACTTTTAAAAATATGACTTAGTAAAACACTCTTATTTTTCGAGTTCTATGAGGGAAATGACCACTGTGGCCAAACCCTTCTTCCTCAGCAAATTAAACCTAGTGGAAAACGAAGACAACAAATCATATTAAAAAACTGCATTTACAGTATTTCTGAATTGTATTTGTGAAATTTTTTAGAAAACTTTTAAAAATATGACTTAGTAAAACACTCTTATTTTTCGAGTTCTATGAGGGAAATGACTACTGTGGCCAAACCCTTCTTTCTCAGCGAATCAAACCTAGTGGAAAACGAAGACAACAAATCATACTAAAAAACTGCACTTACAGTATATCTGAATTGTATTTGTGAAAATTTTTAGAAAACTTTTAAAAATATGACTTAGTAAAACACTCTTATTTTTTTAGTTCTATGACGAAAATGACCACTGTGGCCAAAATCTGCTTTCTTAGCAAATTAAACCAAGTGAAAAGTGAAGACAACAAATCATGCTAAAAAAACTGCATTTACAGTATATCTGACTTGTATTTGTGAAATTTTTTAGAAAACTTTTAAAAATATGACTTATTAAAACATTCTTATTTTTCGAGTTCTATGCGGAAAATGACTACTGTGGCGAAACCCTGCTTCCCCAGCAAATCAAACCTAGTGTAAAGTGAAGACAACAAATTATGCTAAAAAACTGCATTTACAGTATATCTGAATTGTATTTGTGAAATTTTTTAGAAAACTTTTAAAAATATGACTTAGTAAAACACTCTTATTTTTCGAGTTCTATGAGGCAAATGACCACTGTGGCCAAAGCCTTCTTCCTCGGCGAATCAAACCTAGTGAAAAATGAAGACAACAAATCATGCTAAAAAAACTGCATTTACAGTATGTCTGAATTGCATTTGTGAAATTTTTTAAAAAACTTTTAAAAATATGACTTAGTAAAACACTCTTATTTTTTGAGTTCTATGAGGAAAATGACCACTGTGGCCAAACCCTGCTTCCCCAGCAAATTAAACCTAGTGTAAAGTAAATACAACAAATCATGCTAAAAAACTGCATTTACAGTATATCTGAATTGTATTTGTGAAATTTTTTAGAAAACTTTTAAAAATATGACTTAGTAAAACACTCTTATTTTTCAAGTTCTATGAGGGAAATGGCCACTGTGGCCAAACCCTTCTTTCTCAGCGAATCAAACCTCGTGAAAAATGAACACAACAAATCATACATACAGTATATCTGAATTGTATTTGTAAAATTTTTTAGAAAACTTTTAAAAATATGACTTAGTAAAACACTCTTATTTTTTTAGTTCTATGAGGAAAATGACCACTGTGGCCAAAATCTACTTCCTTAGCGAATTAAGCCAAGTGGAAAGTGAAGACAACACATCATGCTTAAAAACTGCATTTACAGTATATCTGAATTGTGTTTGTGAAATTTTTTAGAAAACTTTTAAAAATATGACTTAGTAAAACACTCTTATTTTTCGAGTTCTATGAGGGAAATGACCACTTTGGCCAAACCCTTCTTTCTCAGCAAATTAAACCTAGTGGAAAACGAAGACAACAAATCATATTAAAAAACTGCATTTACAGTATGTCTGAATTGTATTTGTGAAATTTTTTAGAAAACTTTTAAAAATATGACTTAGTAAAACACTCTTATTTTTCGAGTTCTATGAGGGAAATGACCACTGTGGCCAAACCCTTCTTCCTCAGCAAATTAAACCTAGTGGAAAACGAAGACAACAAATCATATTAAAAAACTGCATTTACAGTATTTCTGAATTGTATTTGTGAAATTTTTTAGAAAACTTTTAAAAATATGACTTAGTAAAACACTCTTATTTTTCGAGTTCTATGAGGGAAATGACTACTGTGGCCAAACCCTTCTTTCTCAGCGAATCAACCCTAGTGGAAAACGAAGACAACAAATCATACTAAAAAACTGCACTTACAGTATATCTGAATTGTATTTGTGAAAATTTTTAGAAAACTTTTAAAAATATGACTTAGTAAAACACTCTTATTTTTTTAGTTCTATGAGGAAAATGACCACTGTGGCCAAAATCTGCTTTCTTAGCAAATTAAACCAAGTGAAAAGTGAAGACAACAAATCATGCTAAAAAAACTGCATTTACAGTATATCTGACTTGTATTTGTGAAATTTTTTAGAAAACTTTTAAAAATATGACTTATTAAAACACTCTTATTTTTCGAGTTCTATGCGGAAAATGACTACTGTGGCGAAACCCTGCTTCCCCAGCAAATCAAGCCTAGTGTAAAGTGAAGACAACAAATTATGCTAAAAAACTGCATTTACAGTATATCTGAATTGTATTTGTGAAATTTTTTAGAAAACTTTTAAAAATATGACTTAGTAAAACACTCTTATTTTTCGAGTTCTATGAGGCAAATGACCACTGTGGCCAAAGCCTTCTTCCTCGGCGAATCAAACCTAGTGAAAAATGAAGACAACAAATCATGCTAAAAAAACTGCATTTACAGTATGTCTGAATTGCATTTGTGAAATTTTTTAAAAAACTTTTAAAAATATGACTTAGTAAAACACTCTTATTTTTTGAGTTCTATGAGGAAAATGACCACTGTGGCCAAACCCTGCTTCCCCAGCAAATTAAACCTAGTGTAAAGTAAATACAACAAATCATGCTAAAAAACTGCATTTACAGTATATCTGAATTGTATTTGTGAAATTTTTTAGAAAACTTTTAAAAATATGACTTAGTAAAACACTCTTATTTTTCAAGTTCTATGAGGGAAATGGCCACTGTGGCCAAACCCTTCTTTCTCAGCGAATCAAACCTCGTGAAAAATGAACACAACAAATCATACATACAGTATATCTGAATTGTATTTGTAAAATTTTTTAGAAAACTTTTAAAAATATGACTTAGTTAAACACTCTTATTTTTTTAGTTCTATGAGGAAAATGACCACTTTGGCCAAACCCTTCTTTCTCAGCAAATTAAACCTAGTGGAAAACGAAGACAACAAATCATATTAAAAAACTGCATTTACAGTATGTCTGAATTGTATTTGTGAAATTTTTTAGAAAACTTTTAAAAATATGACTTAGTAAAACACTCTTATTTTTCGAGTTCTATGAGGGAAATGACCACTGTGGCCAAACCCTTCTTCCTCAGCAAATTAAACCTAGTGGAAAACGAAGACAACAAATCATATTAAAAAACTGCATTTACAGTATTTCTGAATTGTATTTGTGAAATTTTTTAGAAAACTTTTAAAAATATGACTTAGTAAAACACTCTTATTTTTCGAGTTCTATGAGGGAAATGACTACTGTGGCCAAACCCTTCTTTCTCAGCGAATCAACCCTAGTGGAAAACGAAGACAACAAATCATACTAAAAAACTGCACTTACAGTATATCTGAATTGTATTTGTGAAAATTTTTAGAAAACTTTTAAAAATATGACTTAGTAAAACACTCTTATTTTTTTAGTTCTATGAGGAAAATGACCACTGTGGCCAAAATCTGCTTTCTTAGCAAATTAAACCAAGTGAAAAGTGAAGACAACAAATCATGCTAAAAAAACTGCATTTACAGTATATCTGACTTGTATTTGTGAAATTTTTTAGAAAACTTTTAAAAATATGACTTATTAAAACACTCTTATTTTTCGAGTTCTATGCGGAAAATGACTACTGTGGCGAAACCCTGCTTCCCCAGCAAATCAAACCTAGTGTAAAGTGAAGACAACAAATTATGCTAAAAAACTGCATTTACAGTATATCTGAATTGTATTTGTGAAATTTTTTAGAAAACTTTTAAAAATATGACTTAGTAAAACACTCTTATTTTTCGAGTTCTATGAGGCAAATGACCACTGTGGCCAAAGCCTTCTTCCTCGGCGAATCAAACCTAGTGAAAAATGAAGACAACAAATCATGCTAAAAAAACTGCATTTACAGTATGTCTGAATTGTATTTGTGAAATTTTTTAGAAAACTTTTAAAAATATGACTTAGTAAAACACTCTTATTTTTCGAGTTCTATGCGGAAAATGACTACTGTGGCGAAACCCTGCTTCCCCAGCAAATCAAACCTAGTGTAAAGTGAAGACAACAAATTATGCTAAAAAACTGCATTTACAGTATATCTGAATTGTATTTGTGAAATTTTTTAGAAAACTTTTAAAAATATGACTTAGTAAAACACTCTTATTTTTCGAGTTCTATGAGGCAAATGACCACTGTGGCCAAAGCCTTCTTCCTCGGCGAATCAAACCTAGTGAAAAATGAAGACAACAAATCATGCTAAAAAAACTGCATTTACAGTATGTCTGAATTGCATTTGTGAAATTTTTTAAAAAACTTTTAAAAATATGACTTAGTAAAACACTCTTATTTTTTGAGTTCTATGAGGAAAATGACCACTGTGGCCAAACCCTGCTTCCCCAGCAAATTAAACCTAGTGTAAAGTAAATACAACAAATCATGCTAAAAAACTGCATTTACAGTATATCTGAATTGTATTTGTGAAATTTTTTAGAAAACTTTTAAAAATATGACTTAGTAAAACACTCTTATTTTTCAAGTTCTATGAGGGAAATGGCCACTGTGGCCAAACCCTTCTTCCTCATCAAATCAAATTTAGTGAAAAATGAAGACAACAAATCATACTAAAAAACTGCATTTACAGTATATCTGAATTGTATTTGTGAAATTTTTTAGAAAACTTTTAAAAATATGACTTAGTAAAACACTCTTATTTTTCGAGTTCTATGAGGGAAATGACCACTTTGGCCAAACCCTTCTTTCTCAGCAAATTAAACCTAGTGGAAAACGAAGACAACAAATCATATTAAAAAACTGCATTTACAGTATGTCTGAATTGTATTTGTGAAATTTTTTAGAAAACTTTTAAAAATATGACTTAGTAAAACACTCTTATTTTTCGAGTTCTATGAGGCAAATGACCACTGTGGCCAAAATCTGCTTTCTTAGCAAATTAAACCAAGTGAAAAGTGAAGACAACAAATCATGCTAAAAAAACTGCATTTACAGTATATCTGACTTGTATTTGTGAAATTTTTTAGAAAACTTTTAAAAATATGACTTATTAAAACACTCTTATTTTTCGAGTTCTATGCGGAAAATGACTACTGTGGCGAAACCCTGCTTCCCCAGCAAATCAAACCTAGTGTAAAGTGAAGACAACAAATTATGCTAAAAAACTGCATTTACAGTATATCTGAATTGTATTTGTGAAATTTTTTAAAAAACTTTTAAAAATATGACTTAGTAAAACACTCTTATTTTTCGAGTTCTATGAGGCAAATGACCACTGTGGCCAAAGCCTTCTTCCTCGGCGAATCAAACCTAGTGAAAAATGAAGACAACAAATCATGCTAAAAAAACTGCATTTACAGTATGTCTGAATTGCATTTGTGAAATTTTTTAAAAAACTTTTAAAAATATGACTAAGTAAAACACTCTTATTTTTTGAGTTCTATGAGGAAAATGACCACTGTGGCCAAACCCTGCTTCCCCAGCAAATTAAACCTAGTGTAAAGTAAATACAACAAATCATGCTAAAAAACTGCATTTACAGTATATCTGAATTGTATTTGTGAAATTTTTAGAAAACTTTTAAAAATATGACTTAGTAAAACACTCTTATTTTTCGAGTTCTATGAGGGAAATGACTACTGTGGCCAAACCCTTCTTCCTAAGCAAATCAAATTTAGTGAAAAATGAAGACAACAAATTACATTAAAAAACTGCATTTACAGTATGTCTGAATTGTATTTGTGAAATTTTTTAGAAAACTTTTAAAAATATGACTTAGTAAAACACTCTTATTTTTCAAGTTCTATGAGGGAAATGGCCACTGTGGCCAAACCCTTCTTTCTCAGCGAATCAAACCTAGTGAAAAATGAACACAACAAATCATACATACAGTATATCTGAATTGTATTTGTAAAATTTTTTAGAAAACTTTTAAAAATATGACTTAGTAAAACACTCTTATTTTTTTAGTTCTATGAGGAAAATGACCACTGTGGCCAAAATCTGCTTCCTTAGCAAATTACGCCAAAAGGAAAGTGAAGACAACAAATCATGTTTAAAAACTGCATTTACAGTATATCTCAATTGTGTTTGTGAAATTTTTTAGAAAACTTTTAAAAATATGACTTAGTAAAACACTCTTATTTTTCGAGTTCTATGAGGGAAATGACCACTGTGGCCAAACCCTTCTTCCTCAGCAAATCAAACCTAGTAGAATATAAAGACAACAAATTATACTAAAAAATTGCATTTACAGTATATCTGAATTGTATTTGTGAAATTTTTTAGAAAACTTTTAAAAATATGACTTAGTAAAACACTCTTATTTTTCGAGTTCTATGAGGGAAATAACCACTGTGGCCAAACCCTTCTTCCTCAGCAAATTAAACCTAGTGGAAAACGAAGACAACAAATCATATTAAAAAACTGCATTTACAGTATTTCTGAATTGTATTTGTGAAATTTTTTAGAAAACTTTTAAAAATATGACTTAGTAAAACACTTTTATTTTTCGAGTTCTATGAGGGAAATGACCACTGTGGCCAAACCCTTCTTTCTCAGCGAATCAAGCCTAGTGGAAAACGAAGACAACAAATCATACTAAAAAACTGCACTTACAATATATCTGAATTGCATTTGTGAAATTTTTTAAAAAACTTTTAAAAATATGACTTAGTAAAACACTCTTATTTTTTGAGTTCTATAGGGTGTTTTTTTTAGAGGTATAGAACTTAGTAAAACACTCTTATTTTTTTTGTTCTATAAGGAAAATGACCACTGTGGCCAAAATCTGCTTTCTTAGCAAATTAAACCAAGTGAAAAGTGAAGACAACAAATCATGCTAAAAAAACTGCATTTACAGTATATCTGACTTGTATTTGTGAAATTTTTTAGAAAACTTTTAAAAATATGACTTATTAAAACACTCTTATTTTTCGAGTTCTATGAGGAAAATGACTACTGTGGCGAAACCCTGCTTCCCCAGCAAATCAAACCTAGTGAAAAATGAAGACAACAAATCATGCTAAAAAAACTGCATTTACAGTATGTCTGAATTGCATTTGTGAAATTTTTTAAAAAACTTTTAAAAATATGACTTAGTAAAACACTCTTATTTTTTGAGTTATATAGGGTGTTTTTTTTAGAGGTATAGAACTTCGAATTGACATAAAACACAAGAAAATCATTTTAATGTCCATCAATTTGGCTTTATTGGAAGGATAATTTTATGCCATTAATGTTTAAATATAATTTTGGGCATGTGGCCGCCGCGGCTGGCTCGAATAAAGCCAATTCTACAGGTCCAATTTTCAACCACTTTTTCGAGCATATGGGGCCGTATGTTGGCAATAACGCCACGAATGTTGGCTTCCAAGTCCCCTAACGTTTCTGGTTTGTTGGCGTAGACGAGCGACTTCACATATCCCTAAAGAAAATAATCCAATGGTGTCAAATCACACGATCTTGGTGGCCAATTGACAGGTCCATTCCGCGAAATTATGCGCTCATCGAATGTTTCCTTCAATAAATCGATTGTGACGTGCGCTGTGTGGCATGTAGCCGTCTTGTTGGAACCACAGCTTATCCACATTCATGCCATCCAATTCGGGAACAAAATAGTCGGTTAGTCGGCTCCAATTGCTGTGCACGGTGGCGAATCGATTCATTCGGGTCCTCTTCAACACTTTGCTCTACAGCGGCAATTGTTTCTTCGGTGCGCACTGTTCGACGTCTCTGCGGATGCGTATTATCACATAGAGTAAACGTAGTGCGGAAACGATCCATGGTTAACCGAATTAATTGCTCTGATGGACGATTATGTCGACCATAAAATGGACGGAGCTTGCGGTAAACTTCGCAAACTGAACAATTATTTTCGAAATAAATTTGCACGATTTGCAAGCGTTGTTCTTTTGTCAACCTGTTCATGATGAAATGGCAAACCAAACTAAATATTAATCATTTGACAGCTGACAAAATGGCCGCCAGTTAAAAAAGTGATGCCAACTTAAAGTTATATACCTCAATAAAAAGCACCCTTTATTATATCTGAATTGTATTTGTGAAATTTTTTAGAAAACTTTTAAAAATATTACTTAGTAAAACACTCTTATTTTTTTAGTTCTATGAGGAAAATGACCACTGTGGCCAAAATCTGCTTCCTTAGCGAACTACGCCAAGTGAAAAGTGAAGACAACAAATTATGCTTAAAAACTGCATTTACAGTATATCTGAATTGTGTTTGTGAAATTTTTTAGAAAACTTTTAAAAATATGACTTAGTAAAACACTCTTATTTTTCGAGTTCTATGAGGGAAATGAGAACTGTGGCCAAACCCTTCTTCCTCAGCAAATCAAATTTAGTGAAAAATGAAGACAACAAATCATACTAAAAAACTGTATTTACAGTATATCTGAATTCTATTTGTGAAATTTTTTAGAAAACTTTTAAAAATATGACTTAGTAAAACACTCTTATTTTTCGAGTTCTATGAGGGAAATGACCATTGTGGCCAAACCCTTCTTCCTTATCTAATCAAACGTAGTGAAAAATTAAGACAACAAATCATACTAAAAAACTGCATTTACAAAATATCTGAATTGTATTTGTAAAATTTTTTAGAAAACTTTTAAAAATATGACTTAGTAAAACACTCTTATTTTTCGAGTTCTATGAGGGAAATGACCACTGTGGCCAAACCCTTCTTCTTCAGCAAATTAAACCTAGTAGAATATCAAAACAACAAATCATACTAAAAAACTGCATTTACAGCATGTCTGAATTGCATTTGTGAAATTTTTTAAAAAACTTTTAAAAATATGACTTAGTAAAACACTCTTATTTTTTGAGTTCTATGAGGAAAATGACCACTGTGCCCAAACCCTGCTTCCCCAGCAAATTAAGCCTAGTGTAAAGTGAAGACAACAAATCATGCTAAAAAACTGCATTTACAGTATATCTGAATTGTATTTGTGAAAATTTTTAGAAAACTTTTAAAAATATTACTTAGTAAAACACTCTTATTTTTTTAGTTCTATGAGGAAAATGACCACTGTGGCCAAAATCTGCTTTCTTAGCAAATTAAACCAAGTGAAAAGTGAAGACAACAAATCATGCTAAAAAAACTGCATTTACAGTATATCTGACTTGTATTTGTGAAATTTTTTAGAAAACTTTTAAAAATATGACTTATTAAAACACTCTTATTTTTCGAGTTCTATGAGGAAAATGACTACTGTGGCGAAACCCTGCTTCCCCAGCAAATCAAACCTAGTGTAAAGTGAAGACAACAAATCATGCTAAAAAACTGCATTTACAGTATATCTGAATTGTATTTGTGAAATTTTTTAGAAAACTTTTAAAAATATGACTTAGTAAAACACTCTTATTTTTCGAGTTCTATGAGGCAAATGACCACTGTGGCCAAAGCCTTCTTCCTCGGCGAATCAAACCTAGTGAAAAATGAAGACAACAAATCATGCTAAAAAAACTGCATTTACAGTATGTCTGAATTGCATTTGTGAAATTTTTTAAAAAACTTTTAAAAATATGACTTAGTAAAACACTCTTATTTTTTGAGTTCTATGAGGAAAATGACCACTGTGCCCAAACCCTGCTTTCCCAGCAAATTAAACATAGTGTAAAGTGAAGACAACAAATCATGCTAAAAAACTGCATTTACAGTATATCTGAATTGTATTTGTGAAATTTTTTAGAAAACTTTTAAAAATATGACTTAGTAAAACACTCTTATTTTTCGAGTTCTATGAGGCAAATGACCACTGTGGCCAAACCCTTCTTCCTCGGCGAATCAAGCCTAGTGGAAAATGTAGACAACAAATCATACTAAAAAAACTGCATTAACAGTATGTCTGAATTGCATTTGTGAAATTTTTTAAAAAACTTTTAAAAACATGACTTAGTAAAACACTCTTATTTTTTGAGTTCTATAAGGAAAATGACCACTGTGGCCAAACCCTGCTTCCCCAGCAAATTAAACCTAGTGTAAAGTAAAGACAACAAATCATGCTAAAAAACTGCATTTACAGTATATCTGAATTGTATTTGTGAAATTTTTAGAAAACTTTTAAAAATATGACTTAGTAAAACACTCTTATTTTTCGAGTTCTATGAGGGAAATGACCACTGTGGCCAAACCCTTTTTTCTGAGCAAATTAAGCCTAATGGAAAATGAAGACAACAAATCGTACTAAAAAACTGCATTTATATAGGGAGTTTTTTGAGGGGTATATAACTTCGAATTGAAATAAAACACAAGAAAATCGTTTTAATGTCCATCAATTTGGCTTTGTTGGAAGGATTATTTTATGCCATTAATGTTTAAATATGATTTCGGGCATGTGGCCGCCGCGGCTGGCTCGAATAAAGCTAATTCTACAGGTCCAATTTTCAACCACTTTTTCGAGCATATGGGGCCGTATGTTGGCAATAACGCCACGAATGTTGGCTTCCAAGTCCCCTAACGTTTCTGGTTTGTTGGCGTAGACGAGCGACTTCACATATCCCCAAAGAAAATAATCCAATGGTGTCAAATCACACGATCTTGGTGGCCAATTGACAGGTCCATTCCGCGAAATTATGCGCTCATCGAATGTTTCCTTCAATAAATCGATTGTGACGTGCGCTGTGTGGCATGTAGCGCCGTCTTGTTGGAACCACAACTCATCCACATTCATGCCATCCAATTCGGGAACAAAATAGTCGGTTAGTCGGCTCCAATTGCTGTGCACGGTGGCGAATCGATTCATTCGGGTCCTCTTCAACACTTTGCTCTACAGCGGCAATTGTTTCTTCGGTGCGCACTGTTCGACGTCTCTGCGGATGCGTATTATCACATAGAGTAAACGTAGTGCGGAAACGATCCATGGTTAACCGAATTAATTGCTCTGATGGACGATTATGTCGACCATAAAATGGACGGAGCTTGCGGTAAACTTCGCAAACTGAACCATTATTTTCGAAATAAATTTGCACGATTTGCAAGCGTTGTTCTTTTGTCAACCTGTTCATGATGAAATGGCAAACCAAACTAAATATTAATCATTTGACAGCTGCCAAAATGGCCGCCAGTTAAAAAAGTGATGCCAACTTAAAGTTCTATACCTCAATAAAAAGCACCCTTTATTATATCTGAATTGTATTTGTGAAATTTTTTAGAAAACTTTTAAAAATATTACTTAGTAAAACACTCTTATTTTTTTAGTTCTATGAGGAAAATGACCACTGTGGCCAAAATCTGCTTCCTTAGCGAACTACGCCAAGTGAAAAGTGAAGACAACAAATTATGCTTAAAAACTGCATTTACAGTATATCTGAATTGTGTTTGTGAAATTTTTTAGAAAACTTTTAAAAATATGACTTAGTAAAACACTCTTATTTTTCGAGTTCTATGAGGGAAATGAGAACTGTGGCCAAACCCTTCTTCCTCAGCAAATCAAATTTAGTGAAAAATGAAGACAACAAATCATACTAAAAAACTGTATTTACAGTATATCTGAATTCTATTTGTGAAATTTTTTAGAAAACTTTTAAAAATATGACTTAGTAAAACACTCTTATTTTTCGAGTTCTATGAGGGAAATGACCATTGTGGCCAAACCCTTCTTCCTCATCTAATCAAACGTAGTGAAAAATTAAGACAACAAATCATACTAAAAAACTGCATTTACAAAATATCTGAATTGTATTTGTAAAATTTTTTAGAAAACTTTTAAAAATATGACTTAGTAAAACACTCTTATTTTTCGAGTTCTATGAGGGAAATGACCACTGTGGCCAAACCCTTCTTCTTCAGCAAATCAAACCTAGTAGAATATCAAAACAACAAATCATACTAAAAAACTGCATTTACAGCATGTCTGAATTGCATTTGTGAAATTTTTTAAAAAACTTTTAAAAATATGACTTAGTAAAACACTCTTATTTTTTGAGTTCTATGAGGAAAATGACCACTGTGCCCAAACCCTGCTTCCCCAGCAAATTAAACCTAGTGTAAAGTGAAGACAACAAATCATGCTAAAAAACTGCATTTACAGTATATCTGAATTGTATTTGTGAAAATTTTTAGAAAACTTTTAAAAATATTACTTAGTAAAACACTCTTATTTTTTTAGTTCTATGAGGAAAATGACCACTGTGGCCAAAATCTGCTTTCTTAGCAAATTAAACCAAGTGAAAAGTGAAGACAACAAATCATGCTAAAAAAACTGCATTTACAGTATATCTGACTTGTATTTGTGAAATTTTTTAGAAAACTTTTAAAAATATGACTTATTAAAACACTCTTATTTTTCGAGTTCTATGAGGAAAATGACTACTGTGGCGAAACCCTGCTTCCCCAGCAAATCAAACCTAGTGTAAAGTGAAGACAACAAATCATGCTAAAAAACTGCATTTACAGTATATCTGAATTGTATTTGTGAAATTTTTTAGAAAACTTTTAAAAATATGACTTAGTAAAACACTCTTATTTTTCGAGTTCTATGAGGCAAATGACCACTGTGGCCAAAGCCTTCTTCCTCGGCGAATCAAACCTAGTGAAAAATGAAGACAACAAATCATGCTAAAAAAACTGCATTTACAGTATGTCTGAATTGCATTTGTGAAATTTTTTAAAAAACTTTTAAAAATATGACTTAGTAAAACACTCTTATTTTTTGAGTTCTATGAGGAAAATGACCACTGTGCCCAAACCCTGCTTTCCCAGCAAATTAAACCTAGTGTAAAGTGAAGACAACAAATCATGCTAAAAAACTGCATTTACAGTATATCTGAATTGTATTTGCGAAATTTTTAGAAAACTTTTAAAAATATGACTTAGTAAAACACTCTTATTGTTCGAGTTCTATGAGGGAAATGACCACTGTGGCCAAACCCTTTCTTCTGAGCAAATTAAGCCTAATTAAAAATGAAGACAACAAGTCGTACTAAAAAACTGCATTTAAATTATATCTGAATTGTGTTTGTGAAATTTTTTAGAAAACTTTTAAAAATATGACTTAGTAAAACACTCTTATTTTTTTAGTTCTATGAGGAAAATGACCACTGTGGCCAAAATCTGCTTCCTTAGCAAATTACGCCAAGTGAAAAGTGAAGACAACAAATCATGTTTAAAAACTGCATTTACAGTATATCTCAATTGTGTTTGTGAAATTTTTTAGAAAACTTTTAAAAATATGACTTAGTAAAACACTCTTATTTTTCGAGTTCTATGAGGGAAATGACCACTGTGGCCAAACCCTTCTTCCTCAGCAAATCAAACCTAGTAGAATATGAAGACAACAAATTATACTAAAAAACTGCATTTACAGTATATCTGAATTGTATTTGTGAAATTTTTTAGAAAACTTTTAAAAATATGACTTAGTAAAACACTCTTATTTTTCGAGTTCTATGAGGGAAATGAGAAGTGTGGCCAAACCCTTGTTCCTCAGCAAATCAAATTTAGTGAAAAATGAAGACAACAAATTATACTAAAAACTGTATTTACAGTATATCTGAATTGTATTTGTGAAATTTTTTAGAAAACTTTTAAAAATATGACTTAGTAAAACACTCTTATTTTTCGAGTTCTATGAGGGAAATGAGAACTGTGGCCAAACCCTTCTTCCTCAGCAAATCAAATTTAGTGAAAAATGAAGACAACAAATCATACTAAAAAACTGTATTTACAGTATATCTGAATTCTATTTGTGAAATTTTTTAGAAAACTTTTAAAAATATGACTTAGTAAAACACTCTTATTTTTCGAGTTCTATGAGGGAAATGACCATTGTGGCCAAACCCTTCTTCCTCATCTAATCAAACGTAGTGAAAAATTAAGACAACAAATCATACTAAAAAACTGCATTTACAAAATATCTGAATTGTATTTGTAAAATTTTTTAGAAAACTTTTAAAAATATGACTTAGTAAAACACTCTTATTTTTCGAGTTCTATGAGGCAAATGACCACTGTGGCCAAAGCCTTCTTCCTCGGCGAATCAAACCTAGTGAAAAATGAAGACAACAAATCATGCTAAAAAAACTGCATTTACAGTATGTCTGAATTGCATTTGTGAAATTTTTTAAAAAACTTTTAAAAATATGACTTAGTAAAACACTCTTATTTTTTGAGTTCTATGAGGAAAATGACCACTGTGCCCAAACCCTGCTTTCCCAGCAAATTAAACCTAGTGTAAAGTGAAGACAACAAATCACGCTAAAAAACTGCATTTACAGTATATCTGAATTGTATTTGTGAAATTTTTAGAAAACTTTTAAAAATATGACTTAGTAAAACACTCTTATTTTTCGAGTTCTATGAGGGAAATGACCACTGTGGCCAAACCCTTTCTTCTGAGCAAATTAAACCTAATGAAAAATGAAGACAACAAGTTGTACTAAAAAACTGCATTTAAATTATATCTGAATTGTATTTGTGAAATTTTTTAGAAAACTTTTAAAAATATGACTTAGTAAAACACTCTTATTTTTTTAGTTCTATGAGGAAAATGACCACTGTGGCCAAAATCTGCTTCCTTAGCAAATTACGCCAAGTGAAAAGTGAAGACAACAAATCATGTTTAAAAACTGCATTTACAGTATATCTCAATTGTGTTTGTGAAATTTTTTAGAAAACTTTTAAAAATATGACTTAGTAAAACACTCTTATTTTTCGAGTTCTATGAGGGATATGACCACTGTGGCCAAACCCTTCTTCCTCAGCAAATCAAACCTAGTAGAATATGAAGACAACAAATTATACTAAAAAACTGCATTTACAGTATATCTGAATTGTATTTGTGAAATTTTTTAGAAAACTTTTAAAAATATGACTTAGTAAAACACTCTTATTTTTCGAGTTCTATGAGGGAAATGAGAACTGTGGCCAAACCCTTCTTCCTCAGCAAATCAAATTTAGTGAAAAATGAAGACAACAAATTATACTAAAAACTGTATTTACAGTATATCTGAATTGTATTTGTGAAATTTTTTAGAAAACTTTTAAAAATATGACTTAGTAAAACACTCTTATTTTTCGAGTTCTATGAGGGAAATGACCATTGTGGCCAAACCCTTCTTCCTCATCGAATCAAACGTAGTGAAAAATGAAGACAACAAAACATACTAAAAAACTGCATTTACAAAATATCTGAATTGTATTTGCAAAATTTGTTAGAAAACTTTTAAAAATATGACTTAGTAAAACACTATTATTTTTTTAGTTCTATGAGGAAAATGACCACTGTGGCCAAAATCTGCTTTCTTAGCAAATTAAACCAAGTGAAAAGTGAAGACAACAAATCATGCTAAAAAAACTGCATTTACAGTATATCTGACTTGTATTTGTGAAATTTTTTTAGAAAACTTTTAAAAATATGACTTATTAAAACACTCTTATTTTTCGAGTTCTATGAGGAAAATGACTACTGTGGCGAAACCCTGCTTCCCCAGCAAATCAGACCTAGTGTAAAGTGAAGACAACAAACCATGCTAAAAAACTGCATTTACAGTATATCTGAATTGTATTTGTGAAATTTTTTAGAAAACTTTTAAAAATATGACTTAGTAAAACACTCTTATTTTTCGAGTTCTATGAGGCAAATGACCACTGTGGCCAAAGCCTTCTTCCTCGGCGAATCAAACCTAGTCAAAAATGAAGACAACAAATCATGCTAAAAAAACTGCATTTACAGTATGTCTGAATTGCATTTGTGAAATTTTTTAAAAAACTTTTAAAAATATGACTTAGTAAAACACTCTTATTTTTTTAGTTCTATGAGGAAAATGACCACTGTGGCCAAACCCTGCTTCCCCAGCAAATTAAGCCTAGTGTAAAGTAAAGACAACAAATCATGCTAAAAAAGTGCATTTACAGTATATCTGAATTGTATTTGTGAAATTTTTAGAAAACTTTTAAAAATATGACTTAGTAAAACACTCTTATTTTTCGAGTTCTATGAGGGAAATGACCACTGTGGCCAAACAATTTTTTCTGAGCAAATTAAATCTAATGGAAAATGAAGACAACAAATCATACTAAAAAACTGCATTTATATTATATCTAAATTGTATTTGTGAAATTTTTTAGAAAACTTTTAAAAATATGACTTAGTAAAACACTCTTATTTTTTAGTTCTATGAGGAAAATGACCACTGTGGCCAAAATCTGCTTCCTAAGCGAATTACGCCAAGTGGAAAGTGAAGACAACAAATCATGCTTAAAAACTGCATTTCTAGTATATCTGAATTGTGTTTGTGAAATTTTTTAGAAAACTTTTAAAAATATGACTTAGTAAAACACTCTTATTTTTCGAGTTCTATGAGGGAAATGAGAACTGTGGCCAAACCCTTCTTCCTCAGCAAATCAAATTTAGTGAAAAATGAAGACAACAAATAATACTAAAAAACTGCATTTACAGTATGTCTGAATTGCATTTGTGAAATTTTTTAAAAAACTTTTAAAGATATGACTTAGTAAAACACTCTTATTTTTTGAGTTCTATGAGGAAAATGACCACTGTGGCCAAACCCTGCTTCCCCAGCAAATTAAACCTAGTGTAAAGTGAAGACAACAAATCATGCTAAAAAACTGCATTTACAGTATATCTGAATTGTATTTGTGAAATTTTTAGGAAACTTTTAAAAATATGACTTAGTAAAACACTCTTATTTTTCGAGTTCTAGGAGGAAAATGACCACTGTGGCCAAACCCTTTTTTCTGAGCAAACTAAACCTATTGGAAAATAAAGACAACAAATCATACTAAAAAACTGCATTTAAATTATATCTGAATTGTATTTGTGAAATTTTTTAGAAAACTTTTAAAAATATGACTTAGTAAAACACTCTTATTTTTTTAGTTATATGAGGAAAATGACCACTGTGGCCAAAATCTGCTTCCTTAGCGAATTACGTCAAGTGAAAAGTGATGACAAGAAATCTTGCTTAAAAACTGCATTTACAGTATATCTGAATTGTGTTTGTGAAATTTTTTAGAAAACTTTTAAAAATATGACTTAGTAAAACACTCTTATTTTTCGAGTTCTATGAGGGAAATGACCACTGTGGCCAAACCCTTTTTTCTGAGCAAATTAAACCTAATGAAAAATGAAGACAACAAATCATACTAAAAAACTGCATTTAAATTATATCTGAATTGTATTTGTGAAATTTTGTAGAAAACTTTTAAAAATATGACTTAGTAAAACACTCTTATTTTTTTAGTTCTATGAGGAAAATGACCACTGTGGCCAAAATCTGCTTCCTTAGCGAATTACGCTAAGTGGAAAGTGAAGACAACAAATCATGCTTAAAAACTGCATTTACAGTATATCTGAATTGTGTTTGTGAAATTTTTTAGAAAACTTTTAAAAATATGACTTAGTAAAACACTCTTATTTTTCGAGTTCTATGAGGGAAATGAGAACTGTGGCCAAACCCTTCTTCCTCAGCAAATCAAATTTAGTGAAAAATGAAGACAACAAATTATACTAAAAACTGTATTTACAGTATATCTGAATTGTATTTGTGAAATTTTTTAGAAAACTTTTAAAAATATGACTCAGTAAAACACTCTTATTTTTCGAGTTCTATGAGGGAAATGACCATTGTGGCCAAACCCTTCTTCCTCATCGAATCAAACGTAGTGAAAAATGAAGACAACAAAACATACTAAAAAACTGCATTTACAAAATATCTGAATTGTATTTGCAAATTTTGTTAGAAAACTTTTAAAAATATGACTTAGTAAAACACTCTTATTTTTCGAGTTCTATGAGGGAAATGACCACTGTGGCCAAACCCTTCTTCCTCAGCAAATCAAACCTAGTAGAATATGAAGACAACAAATCATACTAAAAAAATGCATTTACAGTATATCTGAATTGTATTTGTGAAATTTTTTAGAAAACTTTTAAAAATATGACTTAGTAAAACATTCTTATTTTTCGAGTTCTATGAGGGAAATGACCACTGTGGCCAAACCCTTCTTTGTCAGCGAATCAAACCTAGTGAAAAACAAAGACAACAAATCATACTAAAAAACTGCACTTACAGTATATCTGAATTGTATTTGTGAAAATTTTTAGAAAACTTTTAAAAATATGACTTAGTAAAACACTCTTATTTTTTTAGTTCTATGAGGAAAATGACCACTGTGGCCAAAATCTGCTTTCTTAGCAAATTAAACCAAGTGAAAAGTGAAGACAACAAATCATGCTAAAAAAAACTGCATTTACAGTATATCTGACTTGTATTTGTAAAATTTGTTAGAAAACTTTTAAAAATATGACTTTGTAAAACCTCTTATTTTTCGAGTTCTATGAGGGAAATGACCTTTGTGGCCAAACCCTTCTTCCTCATCGAATCAAACGTAGTGAAAAATGAAGACAACAAATTATACTAAAAAACTGTATTTACAGTATATCTGAATTGTATTTGTAAAATTTTTTAGAAAACTTTTAATAATATGACTTAGTAAAACACTCTTATTTTTCGAGTTCTATGAGGGAAATGAACATTGTGGCCAAACCCTTCTTCCTCATCGAATCAAACGTAAAAAAAAATTAAGACAACAAATCATACTAAAAAACTGCATTTACAGTATATCTTAATTGTAATTGTAAAATTTTTTAGAAAACTTTTAAAAATATGACTTAGTAAAACACTCTTATTTTTCGAGTTCTATGAGGGAAATGACCACTGTGGCCAAACCCTTCTTCCTCAGCACATCAAACCTAGTGGAGTATGAAGACAACAAATCATTTTAAAAAACTGCATTTACAGTATGTCTGACTTGTATTTGTGAAATTTTTTAGAAAACTTTTAAAAATATGACTTAGTAAAACACTCTTATTTTTCGAGTTCTATGAGGGAAATGACCACTGTGGCCAAACCCTTCTTCCTCAGCAAATCAAATTTAGTGAAAAATGAAGACAACAAATCATACTAAAAAACTGCATTTACAGTATATCTGAATTGTGTTTGTGAAATTTTTTAGATAACTTTTAAAAATATGACTTAGTAAAACACTCTTATTTTTCGAGTTCTATGAGGGAAATGACCACTGTGGCCAAACCCTTTTTTCTGAGCAAATTAAACCTAATGAAAAATGAAGACAACAAATCATACTAAAAAACTGCATTTAAATTATATCTGAATTGTATTTGTGAAATTTTGTAGAAAACTTTTAAAAATATGACTTAGTAAAACACTCTTATTTTTTTAGTTCTATGAGGAAAATGACCACTGTGGCCAAAATCTGCTTCCTTAGCGAACTACGCCAAGTGGAAAGTGAAGACAACAAATCATGCTTAAAAACTGCATTTACAGTATATCTGAATTGTGTTTGTGAAATTTTTTAGAAAACTTTTAAAAATATGACTTAGTAAAACACTCTTATTTTTCGAGTTCTATGAGGGAAATGAAAACTGTGGCCAAACCCTTCTTCCTCAGCAAATCAAATTTAGTGAAAAATGAAGACAACAAAACATACTAAAAAACTGCATTTACAAAATATCTGAATTGTATTTGCAAAATTTGTTAGAAAACTTTTAAAAATATGACTTAGTAAAACACTCTTATTTTTCGAGTTCTATGAGGGAAATGACCACTGTGGCCAAACCCTTCTTCCTCAGCAAATCAAACGTAGTAGAATATGAAGACAACAAATCATACTAAAAAAATGCATTTACAGTATATCTGAATTGTATTTGTGAAATTTTTTAGAAAACTTTTAAAAATATGACTTAGTAAAACATTCTTATTTTTCGAGTTCTATGAGGGAAATGACCACTGTGGCCAAACCCTTCTTTGTCAGCGAATCAAACCTAGTGAAAAACGAAGACAACAAATCATACTAAAAAACTGCACTTACAGTATATCTGAATTGTATTTGTGAAAATTTTTAGAAAACTTTTAAAAATATGACTTAGTAAAACACTCTTATTTTTTTAGTTCTATGAGGAAAATGACCACTGTGGCCAAAATCTGCTTTCTTAGCAAATTAAACCAAGTGAAAAGCGAAGACAACAAATCATGCTAAAAAAAACTGCATTTACAGTATATCTGACTTGTATTTGTAAAATTTGTTAGAAAACTTTTAAAAATATGACTTTGTAAAACCTCTTATTTTTCGAGTTCTATGAGGGAAATGACCATTGTGGCCAAACCCTTCTACCTCATCGAATCAAACGTAGTGAAAAATGAAGACAACAAATCATACTAAAAAACTGTATTTACAGTATATCTGAATTGTATTTGTGAAATTTTTTAGAAAACTTTTAATAATATGACTTAGTAAAACACTCTTATTTTTCGAGTTCTATGAGGGAAATGAACATTGTGGCCAAACCCTTCTTCCTCATCGAATCAAACGTAAAAAAAAAATGAAGACAACAAATCATACTAAAAAACTGCATTTACAGTATGTCTGACTTGTATTTGTGAAATTTTTTAGAAAACTTTTAAAAATATGACTTAGTAAAACACTCTTATTTTTCGAGTTCTATGAGGGAAATGACCACTGTGGCCAAACCCTTCTTCCTCAGCAAATCAAATTTAGTGAAAAATGAAGACAACAAATCATACTAAAAAACTGCATTTACAGTATGTCTGAATTGCATTTGTGAAATTTTTTAAAAAACTTTTAAAGATATGACTTAGTAAAACACTCTTATTTTTTGAGTTCTATGAGGAAAATGACCACTGTGGCCAAACCCTTCTTCCTCAGCAAATCAAATTTAGTGAAAAATGAAGACAACAAATCATACTAAAAAACTGCATTTACAGTATATCTGAATTGTATTTGTGAAATTTTTAGAAAACTTTTAAAAATATGACTTAGTAAAACACTCTTATTTTTCGAGTTCTAGGAGGAAAATGACCACTGTGGCCAAACCCTTTTTTCTGAGCAAACTAAACCTATTGGAAAATAAAGACAACAAATCATACTAAAAAACTGCATTTAAATTATAGCTGAATTGTATTTGTGAAATTTTTTAGAAAACTTTTAAAAATATGACTTAGTAAAACACTCTTATTTTTTTAGTTATATGAGGAAAATGACCACTGTGGCCAAAATCTGCTTCCTTAGCGAATTACGCCAAGTGAAAAGTGATGACAAGAAATCTTGCTTAAAAACTGCATTTACAGTATATCTGAATTGTGTTTGTGAAATTTTTTAGAAAACTTTTAAAAATATGACTTAGTAAAACACTCTTATTTTTCGAGTTCTATGAGGGAAATGACCACTGTGGCCAAACCCTTTTTTTCTGAGCAAATCAAACCTAATGAAAAATGAAGACAACAAATCATACTAAAAAACTGCATTTAAATTATATCTGAATTGTATTTGTGAAATTTTGTAGAAAACTTTTAAAAATATGACTTAGTAAAACACTCTTATTTTTTTAGTTCTATGAGGAAAATGACCACTGTGGCCAAAATCTGCTTCCTTAGCGAATTACGCCAAGTGGAAAGTGAAGACAACAAATCATGCTTAAAAACTGCATTTACAGTATATCTGAATTGTGTTTGTGAAATTTTTTAGAAAACTTTTAAAAATATGACTTAGTAAAACACTCTTATTTTTCGAGTTCTATGAGGGAAATGAGAACTGTGGCCAAACCCTTCTTCCTCAGCAAATCAAATTTAGTGAAAAATGAAGACAACAAATTATACTAAAAACTGTATTTACAGTATATCTGAATTGTATTTGTGAAATTTTTTAGAAAACTTTTAAAAATATGACTTAGTAAAACACTCTTATTTTTCGAGTTCTATGAGGGAAATGACCATTGTGGCCAAACCCTTCTTCCCCATCGAATCAAACGTAGTGAAAAATGAAGACAACAAAACATACTAAAAAACTGCATTTACAAAATATCTGAATTGTATTTGCAAAATTTGTTAGAAAACTTTTAAAAATATGACTTAGTAAAACACTCTTATTTTTCGAGTTCTATGAGGGAAATGACCACTGTGGCCAAACCCTTCTTCCTCAGCAAATCAAACCTAGTAGAATATGAAGACAACAAATCATACTAAAAAAAATGCATTTACAGTATATCTGAATTGTATTTGTGAAATTTTTTAGAAAACTTTTAAAAATATGACTTAGTAAAACATTCTTATTTTTCGAGTTCTATGAGGGAAATGACCACTGTGGCCAAACCCTTCTTTGTCAGCGAATCAAACCTAGTGAAAAACGAAGACAACAAATCATACTAAAAAACTGCACTTACAGTATATCTGAATTGTATTTGTGAAAATTTTTAGAAAACTTTTAAAAATATGACTTAGTAAAACACTCTTATTTTTTTAGTTCTATGAGGAAAATGACCACTGTGGCCAAAATCTGCTTTCTTAGCAAATTAAACCAAGTGAAAAGTGAAGACAACAAATCATGCTAAAAAAACTGCATTTACAGTATATCTGACTTGTATTTGTAAAATTTGTTAGAAAACTTTTAAAAATATGACTTTGTAAAACCTCTTATTTTTCGAGTTCTATGAGGGAAATGACCATTGTGGCCAAACCCTTCTTCCTCATCGAATCAAACGTAGTGCAAAATGAAGACAACAAATCATACTAAAAAACTGTATTTACAGTATATCTGAATTGTATTTGTGAAATTTTTTAGAAAACTTTTAAAAATATGACTTAGTAAAACACTCTTATTTTTCGAGTTCTTTGAGGGAAATGAACATTGTGGCCAAACCCTTCTTCCTCATCGAATCAAACGTAAAAAAAAATGAAGACAACAAATCATACTAAAAAACTGCATTTACAGTATATCTGAATTGTATTTGTAAAATTTTTTAGAAAACTTTTAAAAATATGACTTAGTAAAACACTCTTATTTTTCGAGTTCTATGAGGGAAATGACCACTGTGGCCAAACCCTTCTTCCTCAGCACATCAAACCTAGTGGAGTATGAAGACAACAAATCATTTTAAAAAACTGCATTTACAGTATGTCTGACTTGTATTTGTGAAATTTTTTAGAAAACTTTTAAAAATATGACTTAGTAAAACACTCTTATTTTTCGAGTTCTATGAGGGAAATGACCACTGTGGCCAAACCCTTCTTTCTCAGCAAATCAAACCTAGTGCAGAACAAAGACAACAAATCATACTAAAAAACTGCACTTACAGTATATCTGAATTGTATTTGTGAAATTTTTTAGAAAACTTTTAAAAATATGACTTAGTAAAACACTCTTATTTTTTTAGTTCTATGAGGAAAATGACCACTGTGGCCAAAATCTGCTTTCTTAGCAAATTAAACCAAGTGAAAAGTGAAGACAACAAATCATGCTAAAAAAACTGCATTTACAGTATATCTGAATTGTATTTGTGAAATTTTTTAGAAAACTTTTAAAAATATGACTTATTAAAACACTCTTATTTTTCGAGTTCTATGAGGGAAATGACCACTGTGGCCAAACCCTTCTTCCTCAGCGAATCAAGCCTAGTGGAAAACGAAGACGACAAATCATACTAAGAAACTGCATTTACAGTATGTCTGATTTGTATTTGTGAAATTTTTTTAGAAAACTTTTAAAATATGACTTAGTAAAACACTCTTATTTTTCGAGTTCTATGAGGCAAATGACCACTGTGGCCAAACCCTTCTTCCTCAGCGAATCAAACCTAGTGGAAAACGAAGACAACAAATCATACTAAAAAACTGCATTTACAGTATATCTGATTTGTATTTGTGAAATTTTTTAGAAAACTTTTAAAAATATGACTTAGTAAAACACTCTTATTTTTCGAGTTCTATGAGGCAAATGACCACTGTGGCCAAACCCTTCTTCCTCAGCGAATCAAGCCTAGTGAAAAATGAAGACAACAAATCATAATAAAAAAACTGCATTTACAGTATGTCTGAATTGCATTTGTGAAATTTTTTACAAAACTTTTAAAAATATGACTTAGTAAAACACTCTTATTTTTTGAGTTCTATGAGGAAAATGACCACTGTGACCAAACCCTGCTTTCCCAGCAAATCAAACCTAGTGTAAAGTAAAGACAACAAATCATGCTAAAAAACTGCATTTACAGTATATCTGAATTGTATTTGTGAAATTTTTAGAAAACTTTTAAAAATATGACTTAGTAAAACACTCTTATTTTTCGAGTTCTATGAGGGAAATGACCACTGTGGCCAAACGCTTTTTTCTAAGCAAATCAAACCTAGTGAAATATGAAGACAACAAATCATTCTAAAAAACTGCGTTTATATTATAGCTGAATTGTATTTGTGAAATTTTTTACAAAACTTTTAAAAATATGACTTAGTAAAACACTCTTATCTTTCGAGTTCTATGAGGGAAATGACCACTGTGGCCAAACGCTTTTTTCTGAGCAAATCAAACTTAGTGGAATATGAAGACAACAAATGATGCTAAAAAACTGCATTTACAGTATATCTGAATTGTTTTTGTGAAATTTTTTAGAAAACTTTTAAAAATATGACTTAGTAAAACACTCTTATTTTTCGAGTTCTATGAGGGAAATGACCACTGTGGCCAAACCCTTCTTTCTCAGCAAATCAAACCTAGTGCAGAACAAAGACAACAAATCATACTAAAAAACTGCACTTACAGTATATCTGAATTGTATTTGTGAAATTTTTTAGAAAACTTTTAAAAATATGACTTAGTAAAACACTCTTATTTTTTTAGTTCTATGAGGAAAATGACCACTGTGGCCAAAATCTGCTTTCTTAGCAAATTAAACCAAGTGAAAAGTGAAGACAACAAATCATGCTAAAAAAACTGCATTTACAGTATATCTGAATTGTATTTGTGAAATTTTTTAGAAAACTTTTAAAAATATGACTTATTAAAACACTCTTATTTTTCGAGTTCTATGAGGGAAATGACCACTGTGGCCAAACCCTTCTTCCTCAGCGAATCAAGCCTAGTGGAAAACGAAGACAACAAATCATACTAAGAAACTGCATTTACAGTATGTCTGATTTGTATTTGTGAAATTTTTTAGAAAACTTTTAAAATATGACTTAGTAAAACACTCTTATTTTTCGAGTTCTATGAGGCAAATGACCACTGTGGCCAAACCCTTCTTCCTCATTGAATCAAACCTAGTGGAAAACGAAGACAACAAATCATACTAAAAAACTGCATTTACAGTATATCTGATTTGTATTTGTGAAATTTTTTAGAAAACTTTTAAAAATATGACTTAGTAAAACACTCTTATTTTTCGAGTTCTATGAGGCAAATGACCACTGTGGCCAAACCCTTCTTCCTCAGCGAATCAAGCCTAGTGCAAAATGAAGACAACAAATCATAATAAAAAAACTGCATTTACAGTATGTTACTTTCCCAGCAAATCAAACCTAGTGTAAAGTAAAGACAACAAATCATGCTAAAAAACTGCATTTACAGTATATCTGAATTGTATTCGTGAAATTTTTAGAAAACTTTTAAAAATATGACTTAGTAAAACACTCTTATTTTTCGACTTCTATGAGGGAAATGACCACTGTGGCCAAACGCTTTTTTCTGAGCAAATCAAACCTAGTGGAATATGAAGACAACAAATCATTCTAAAAAACTGCGTTTATATTATAGCTGAATTGTATTTGTGAAATTTTTTACAAAACTTTTAAAAATATGACTTAGTAAAACACTCTTATCTTTCGAGTTCTATGAGGGAAATGACCACTGTGGCCAAACGCTTTTTTCTGAGCAAATCAAACCTAGTGGAATATGAAGACAACAAATGATGCTAAGAAACTGCATTTACAGTATATCTGAATTGTATTTGTGAAATTTTTTAGAAAACTTTTAAAAATATGACTTAGTAAAACACTCTTATTTTTCGAATTCTATGAGGGAAATGACCACTGTGGCCAAACCCTTCTTCCTCAGCAAATTTAACCTAGTGGAAAACGAAGACAACAAATCATATTAAAAAACTGCATTTACAGTATGTCTGACTTGTATTTGTGAAATTTTTTAGAAAACTTTTAAAAATATGACTTAGTAAAACACTCTTATTTTTCGAGTTCTATGAGGGAAATGACCACTGTGGCCAAACCCTTCTTTCTCAGCAAATCAAACCTAGTGCAGAACAAAGACAACAAATCATACTAAAAAACTGCACTTACAGTATATCTGAATTGTATTTGTGAAATTTTTTAGAAAACTTTTAAAAATATGACTTAGTAAAACACTCTTATTTTTTTAGTTCTATGAGGAAAATGACCACTGTGGCCAAAATCTGCTTTCTTAGCAAATTAAACCAAGTGAAAAGTGAAGACAACAAATCATGCTAAAAAAAACTGCATTTACAGTATATCTGAATTGTATTTGTGAAATTTTTTAGAAAACTTTTAAAAATATGACTTATTAAAACACTTTTATTTTTCGAGTTCTATGAGGGAAATGACCACTGTGGCCAAACCCTTCTTCCTCAGCAAATTAAACCTAGTGGAAAACGCAGACAACAAATCATACTAAGAAACTGCATTTACAGTATATCTAATTTGTATTTGTGAAATTTTTTAGAAAACTTTTAAAAATATGACTTAGTAAAACACTCTTATTTTTCGAGTTCTATGAGGCAAATGACCACTGTGGCCAAACCCTTCTTCCTCAGCGAATCAAGCCTAATGAAAAATGAAGACAACAAATCATACTAAAAAAACTGCATTTACAGTATGTCTGAATTGCATTTGTGAAATTTTTTACAAAACTTTTAAAAATATGACTTAGTAAAACACTCTTATTTTTTGAGTTCTATGAGAAAAATGACCACTGTGGCCAAACCCTGCTTCCCCAGCAAATCAAGCCTAGTGTAAAGTGAAGACAACAAATCATACTAAAAAACTGCATTTACAGTATATCTGAATTGTATTTGTGAAATTTTTAGAAAACTTTTAAAAATATGACTTAGTAAAACACTCTTATTTTTCGAGTTCTATGAGGGAAATGACCACTGTGGCCAAAACCTTCTTTGTCAGCGAATCAAACCTAGTGGAAAACGAAGACAACAAATCAAACTAAAAAACTGCACTTACAGTATATGTGAATTGTATTTGTGAAATTTTTTAGAAAACTTTTAAAAATATGACTTAGTAAAACACTCTTATTTTTCGAGTTCTATGAGGGAAATGACCATTGTGGCCAAACCCTTCTTCCTCATCGAATCAAACGTAGTGAAAAATGAAGACAACAAAAGATACTAAAAAACTGCATTTACAAAATATCTGAATTGTATTTGCAAAATTTGTTAGAAAACTTTTAAAAATATGACTTAGTAAAACACTCTTATTTTTCGAGTTCTATGAGGCAAATGACCACTGTGGCCAAACCCTTCTTCCTCAGCGAATCAAGCCTAGTGAAAAATGAAGACAACAAATCATAATAAAAAAACTGCATTTACAGTATGTCTGAATTGCATTTGTGAAATTTTTTACAAAACTTTTAAAAATATGACTTAGTAAAACACTCTTATTTTTTGAGTTCTATGAGGAAAATGACCACTGTGACCAAACCCTGCTTTCCCAGCAAATCAAACCTAGTGTAAAGTAAAGACAACAAATCATGCTAAAAAACTGCATTTACAGTATATTTGAATTGTATTTGTGAAATTTTTAGAAAACTTTTAAAAATATGACTTAGTAAAACACTCTTATTTTTCGAGTTCTATGAGGGAAATGACTACTGTGGCCAAACGCTTTTTTCTAAGCAAATCAAACCTAGTGGAATATGAAGACAACAAATCATTCTAAAAAACTGCGTTTATATTATAGCTGAATTGTATTTGTGAAATTTTTTACAAAACTTTTAAAAATATGACTTAGTAAAACACTCTTATCTTTCGAGTTCTATGAGGGAAATGACCACTGTGGCCAAACGCTTTTTTCTGAGCAAATCAAACCTAGTGGAATATGAAGACAACAAATGATGCTAAAAAACTGCTTTTACAGTATATCTGAATTGTTTTTGTGAAATTTTTTAGAAAACTTTTAAAAATATGACTTAGTAAAACACTCTTATTTTTCGAGTTCTATGAGGGAAATGACCACTGTGGCCAAACCCTTCTTTCTCAGCAAATCAAACCTAGTGCAGAACAAAGACAACAAATCATACTAAAAAACTGCACTTACAGTATATCTGAATTGTATTTGTGAAATTTTTTAGAAAACTTTTAAAAATATGACTTAGTAAAACACTCTTATTTTTTTAGTTCTATGAGGAAAATGACCACTGTGGCCAAAATCTGCTTTCTTAGCAAATTAAACCAAGTGAAAAGTGAAGACAACAAATCATGCTAAAAAAACTGCATTTACAGTATATCTGAATTGTATTTGTGAAATTTTTTAGAAAACTTTTAAAAATATGACTTATTAAAACACTCTTATTTTTCGAGTTCTATGAGGGAAATGACCACTGTGGCCAAACCCTTCTTCCTCAGCGAATCAAGCCTAGTGGAAAACGAAGACAACAAATCATACTAAGAAACTGCATTTACAGTATGTCTGATTTGTATTTGTGAAATTTTTTAGAAAACTTTTAAAATATGACTTAGTAAAACACTCTTATTTTTCGAGTTCTATGAGGCAAATGACCACTGTGGCCAAACCCTTCTTCCTCATTGAATCAAACCTAGTGGAAAACGAAGACAACAAATCATACTAAAAAACTGCATTTACAGTATATCTGATTTGTATTTGTGAAATTTTTTAGAAAACTTTTAAAAATATGACTTAGTAAAACACTCTTATTTTTCGAGTTCTATGAGGCAAATGACCACTGTGGCCAAACCCTTCTTCCTCAGCGAATCAAGCCTAGTGAAAAATGAAGACAACAAATCATAATAAAAAAACTGCATTTACAGTATGTTACTTTCCCAGCAAATCAAACCTAGTGTAAAGTAAAGACAACAAATCATGCTAAAAAACTGCATTTACAGTATATCTGAATTGTATTTGTGAAATTTTTAGAAAACTTTTAAAAATATGACTTAGTAAAACACTCTTATTTTTCGACTTCTATGAGGGAAATGACCACTGTGGCCAAACGCTTTTTTCTGAGCAAATCAAACCTAGTGGAATATGAAGACAACAAATCATTCTAAAAAACTGCGTTTATATTATAGCTGAATTGTATTTGTGAAATTTTTTACAAAACTTTTAAAAATATGACTTAGTAAAACACTCTTATCTTTCGAGTTCTATGAGGGAAATGACCACTGTGGCCAAACGCTTTTTTCTGAGCAAATCAAACCTAGTGGAATATGAAGACAACAAATGATGCTAAAAAACTGCATTTACAGTATATCTGAATTGTATTTGTGAAATTTTTTAGAAAACTTTTAAAAATATGACTTAGTAAAACACTCTTATTTTTCGAATTCTATGAGGGAAATGACCACTGTGGCCAAACCCTTCTTCCTCAGCAAATTTAACCTAGTGGAAAACGAAGACAACAAATCATATTAAAAAACTGCATTTACAGTATGTCTGACTTGTATTTGTGAAATTTTTTAGAAAACTTTTAAAAATATGACTTAGTAAAACACTCTTATTTTTCGAGTTCTATGAGGGAAATGACCACTGTGGCCAAACCCTTCTTTCTCAGCAAATCAAACCTAGTGCAGAACAAAGACAACAAATCATACTAAAAAACTGCACTTACAGTATATCTGAATTGTATTTGTGAAATTTTTTAGAAAACTTTTAAAAATATGACTTAGTAAAACACTCTTATTTTTTTAGTTCTATGAGGAAAATGACCACTGTGGCCAAAATCTGCTTTCTTAGCAAATTAAACCAAGTGAAAAGTGAAGACAACAAATCATGCTAAAAAAAACTGCATTTACAGTATATCTGAATTGTATTTGTGAAATTTTTTAGAAAACTTTTAAAAATATGACTTATTAAAACACTTTTATTTTTCGAGTTCTATGAGGGAAATGACCACTGTGGCCAAACCCTTCTTCCTCAGCAAATTAAACCTAGTGGAAAACGCAGACAACAAATCATACTAAGAAACTGCATTTACAGTATATCTGATTTGTATTTGTGAAATTTTTTAGAAAACTTTTAAAAATATGACTTAGTAAAACACTCTTATTTTTCGAGTTCTATGAGGCAAATGACCACTGTGGCCAAACCCTTCTTCCTCAGCGAATCAAGCCTAGTGAAAAATGAAGACAACAAATCATACTAAAAAAACTGCATTTACAGTATGTCTGAATTGCATTTGTGAAATTTTTTACAAAACTTTTAAAAATATGACTTAGTAAAACACTCTTATTTTTTGAGTTCTATGAGAAAAATGACCACTGTGGCCAAACCCTGCTTCCCCAGCAAATCAACCCTAGTGTAAAGTGAAGACAACAAATTATACTAAAAAACTGCATTTACAGTATATCTGAATTGTATTTGTGAAATTTTTAGAAAACTTTTAAAAATATGACTTAGTAAAACACTCTTATTTTTCGAGTTCTATGAGGGAAATGACCACTGTGGCCAAAACCTTCTTTGTCAGCGAATCAAACCTAGTGGAAAACGAAGACAACAAATCAAACTAAAAAACTGCACTTACAGTATATGTGAATTGTATTTGTGAAATTTTTTAGAAAACTTTTAAAAATATGACTTAGTAAAACACTCTTATTTTTCGAGTTCTATGAGGGAAATGACCATTGTGGCCAAACCCTTCTTCCTCATCGAATCAAACGTAGTGAAAAATGAAGACAACAAAACATACTAAAAAACTGCATTTACAAAATATCTGAATTGTATTTGCAAAATTTGTTAGAAAACTTTTAAAAATATGACTTAGTAAAACACTCTTATTTTTCGAGTTCTATGAGGGAAATGACCACTGTGGCCAAACCCTTCTTCCTCAGCAAATTAAACCTAGTAGAATATGAAGAATACAAATCATACTAAAAAACTGCATTTACAGTATATCTGAATTGTATTTGTGAAATTTTTTAGAAAACTTTTAAAAATATGACTTAGTAAAACATTCTTATTTTTCGAGTTCTATGAGGGAAATGACCACTGTGGCCAAACCCTTCTTTGTCAGCGAATCAAACCTAGTGAAAAACGAAGACAACAAATCATACTAAAAAAAACTGCATTAACAGTATATCTGACTTGTATTTGTAAAATTTGTTAGAAAACTTTTAAAAATATGACTTAGTAAAACCTCTTATTTTTCGAGTTCTATGAGGGAAATGACCATTGTGGCCAAACCATTCTTCCTCATCGAATCAAACGTAGTGAAAAATGAAGACAACAAATCATACTAAAAAACTGCATTTACAGTATATCTGAATTGTATTTGTGAAATTTTTTAGAAAACTTTTAAAAATATGACTTAGTAAAACATTCTTATTTTTCGAGTTCTATGAGGGAAATGACCACTGTGGCCAAACCCTTCTTTTTCAGCGAATCAAACCTAGTGAAAAACGAAGACAACAAATCATACTAAAAAACTGCACTTACAGTATATCTGAATTGTATTTGTGAAAATTTTTAGAAAACTTTTAAAAATATGACTTAGTAAAACACTCTTATTTTTTTAGTTCTATGAGGAAAATGACCACTGTGGCCAAAATCTGCTTTCTTAGCAAATTAAACCAAGTGAAAAGTGAAAACAACAAATCATGCTAAAAAAAACTGCATTTACAGTATATCTGACTTGTATTTGTAAAATTTGTTAGAAAACTTTTAAAAATATGACTTAGTAAAACCTCTTATTTTTCGAGTTCTATGAGGGAAATGATCATTGTGGCCAAACCCTTCTTCCTCATCGAATCAAACGTAGTGAAAAATGAAGACAACAAATCATACTAAAAAACTGTATTTACAGTATATCTGAATTGTATTTGTGAAATTTTTTAGAAAACTTTTAATAATATGACTTAGTAAAACACTCTTATTTTTCGAGTTCTATGAGGGAAATGACCACTGTGGCCAAACCCTTCTTCCTCAGCACATCAAACCTAGTGGAATATGAAGACAACAAATCATTTTAAAAAACTGCATTTACAGTATGTCTGACTTGTATTTGTGAAATTTTTTACAAAACTTTTAAAAATATGACTTAGTAAAACACTCTTATCTTTCGAGTTCTATGAGGGAAATGACCACTGTGGCCAAACGCTTTTTTCTGAGCAAATCAAACCTAGTGGAATATGAAGACAACAAATGATGGTAAAAAACTGCATTTACAGTATATCTGAATTATATTTGTGAAATTTTTTAGAAAACTTTTAAAAATATGACTTAGTAAAACACTCTTATTTTTCGAATTCTATGAGGGAAATGACCACTGTGGCCAAACCCTTCTTCCTCAGCAAATTAAACCTAGTGGAAAACGAAGACAACAAATCATATTAAAAAACTGTTTTTACAGTATGTCTGACTTGTATTTGTGAAATTTTTTAGAAAACTTTTAAAAATATGACTTAGTAAAACACTCTTATTTTTCGAGTTCTATGAGGGAAATGACCACTGTGGCCAAACCCTTCTTTCTCAGCAAATCAAACCTAGTGCAGAACAAAGACAACAAATCATACTAAAAAACTGCACTTACAGTATATCTGAATTGTATTTGTGAAATTTTTTAGAAAACTTTTAAAAATATGACTTAGTAAAACACTCTTATTTTTTTAGTTCTATGAGGAAAATGACCACTGTGGCCAAAATCTGCTTTCTTAGCAAATTAAACCAAGTGAAAAGTAAAGACAACAAATCATGCTAAAAAAAACTGCATTTACAGTATATCTGAATTGTATTTGTGAAATTTTTTAGAAAACTTTTAAAAATATGACTTATTAAAACACTCTTATTTTTTGAGTTCTATGAGAAAAATGACCACTGTGGCCAAACCCTGCTTCCCCAGCAAATCAAGCCTAGTGTAAAGTGAAGACAACAAATCATACTAAAAAACTGCATTTACAGTATATCTGAATTGTATTTGTGAAATTTTTTAGAAAACTTTTAAAAATATGACTTAGTAAAACACTCTTATTTTTCGAGTTCTATGAGGGAAATGACCACTGTGGCCAAACCCTTCTTTCTCAGCAAATCAAACCTAGCGCAGAACAAAGACAACAAATTATACTAAAAAACTGCATTTACAGTATATCTGATTTGTATTTGTGAAATTTTTTAGAAAACTTTTAAAATATGACTTAGTAAAACACTCTTATTTTTCGAGTTCTATGAGGCAAATGACCACTGTGGCCAAACCCTTCTTCCTCAGCGAATCAAGCCTAGTGAAAAATGAAGACAACAAATCATTCTAAAAAAACTGCATTTACAGTATGTCTGAATTGCATTTGTGAAATTTTTTAGAAAACTTTTAAAAATATGACTTAGTAAAACACTCTTATTTTTCGAGTTCTATGAGGGAAATGCGAACTGTGGCCAAACCCTTCTTCCTCAGCAAATCAAACCTAGTGTAAAGTGAAGACAACAAATCATGCTAAAAAACTGCATTAACAGTATATCTGAATTGTATTTGTGAAATTTTTAGAAAACTTTTAAAAATATAACTTAGTAAAACACTCTTATTTTTCGAGTTCTATGAGGGAAATGACCACTGTGGCCAAACCCGTCTTTGTCAGTGAATAAAACCTAGTGGAAAACGAAGACAACAAATTATACTAAAAAACTGCGCTTACAGTATATGTGAATTGTATTTGTGAAATTTTTTAGAAAACTTTTAAAAATATGACTTAGTAAAACACTCTTATTTTTTTTATTCTATGAGGAAAATGACCACTGTGGCCAAACTCTGCTTTCTTAGCAAATTAAACCAAGTGAAAAGTGAAGACAACGAATCATGCTAAAAAAACTGCATTTACAGTATATCTGAATTGTATTTGTGAAATTTTTTAGAAAACTTTTAAAAATATGACTTAGTAAAACACTTTTATTTTTTGAGTTCTATGAGGGAAATGACCACTGTGGCCAAACCCTTTTTCCTCAGCAAATTAAACCAAAAGAAAAGTGAAGACAACAAATCATGCTAAAAAACCGCATTTACAGTATGTCTGAATTGTATTTGTGAAATTTTTTAGAAAACTTTTAAAAATATGACTTAGTAAAACGCTCTTATTTTTCGAGATCTATGAGGGAAATGACCACTGTGGCCAAACCATGCTTCCTCAGCAAATCAAACCTAGTGAAAAGTGAGGCCAACAAATCATACTAAAAACTGCATTTACAGTATATCTGAACTGTATTTGTGAAATTTTTTTACAAAACTCTTAAAAATATGACTTAGTAAAACACTCTTATTTTTTTAATTCTATGAGGAAAATGACCACTGTAACCAAATCCTGCTTCCTCAGCGAATCAAACCTATTGGAAAATGAAGACAACAATACAGACTAAAAAACTGCATTTACAGTATATCTAAATTGTATTTGTGAAATTTTTTTAGAAAGCTTTTAAAAATATGACTTAGTAAAACACTCTTATTTTTCGAGTTCTATGATGGAAATGACCACTGTAACCAAACCCTGCTTCCCCAGCAAATCAAGCCTAGTTAAAAGTGAAGACAACAAATTGTACTAAAAAACTGCATTTACAATATATCTGAATTGTATTTGTGAAATTTTTTAGAAAACTTTTAAAAATATGACTTAGTAAAACACTTTTATTTTTTGAGTTCTATGAGGGAAATGACCACTGTGGCCAAACCCTTCTTCCTCAGCGAATCAAGCCTAGTGAAAAATGAAGACAACAAATCATAATAAAAAAACTGCATTTACAGTATGTCTGAATTGCATTTGTGAAATTTTTTACAAAACTTTTAAAAATATGACTTAGTAAAACACTCTTATTTTTTGAGTTCTATGAGGAAAATGACCACTGTGACCAAACCCTGCTTTCCCAGCAAATCAAACCTAGTGTAAAGTAAAGACAACAAATCATGCTAAAAAACTGCATTTACAGTATATCTGAATTGTATTTGTGAAATTTTTAGAAAACTTTTAAAAATACGACTTAGTAAAACACTCTTATTTTTCGAGTTCTATGAGGGAAATGACCACTATGGCCAAACGCTTTTTTCTGAGCAAATCAAACCTAGTGGAATATGAAGACAACAAATCATTCTAAAAAACTGCGTTTATATTATAGCTGAATTGTATTTGTGAAAATTTTTAGAAAACTTTTAAAAATATGACTTAGTAAAACACTCTTATTTTTCGAGTTCTATGAATGAAATGACCTCTGTGGCCAAACGCTTTTTTCTGAGCAAATCAAACCTAGTGGAATATGAAGACAACAAATGATGCTAAAAAACTGCATTTACAGTATATCTGAATTGTATTTGTGAAATTTTTTAGAAAACTTTTAAAAATATGACTTAGTAAAACACTCTTATTTTTCGAATTCTATGAGGGAAATGACCACTGTGGCCAAACCCTTCTTCCTCAGCGAATCAAGCCTAGTGAAAAATGAAGACAACAAATCTTTCTAAAAAAACTGCATTTACATTATGTCTGAATTGCATTTGTGAAATTTTTTACAAAACTTTTAAAAATATGACTTAGTAAAACACTCTTATTTTTTGAGTTCTATGAGAAAAATGACCACTGTGGCCAAACCCTGCTTCCCAAGCAAATCAAGCCTAGTGTAAAGTGAAGACAACAAATCGTACTAAAAAACTGCATTTACAGTATATCTGAATTGTATTTGTGAAATTTTTAGAAAACTTTTAAAAATATGACTTAGTAAAACACTCTTATTTTTCGAGTTCTATGAGGGAAATGACCACTGTGGCCAAAACCTTCTTTGTCAGCGAATCAAACCTAGTGGAAAACGAAGACAACAAATCATACTAAAAAATTGCACTTACAGTATATGTGAATTGTATTTGTGAAATTTTTTAGAAAACTTTTAAAAATATGACTTAGTAAAACACCCTTATTTTTCGAGTTCTATGAGGGAAATGACCATTGTGGCCAAACCCTTCTTCCTCATCGAATCAAACGTAGTGAAAAATGAAGACAACAAAACATACTAAAAAACTGCATTTACAAAATATCTGAATTGTATTTGCAAAATTTGTTAGAAAACTTTTAAAAATATGACTTAGTAAAACACTCTTATTTTTCGAGTTCTATGAGGGAAATGACCACAGTGGCCAAACCCTTCTTCCTCAGCAAATCAAGCCTAGTAGAATATGAAGACAACAAATCATACTAAAAAACTGCATTTACAGTATATCTGAATTGTATTTGTGAAATTTTTTAGAAAACTTTTAAAAATATGACTTAGTAAAACATTCTTATTTTTCGAGTTCTATGAGGGAAATGACCACTGTGGCCAAACCCTTCTTTGTCAGCGAATCAAACCTAGTGAAAAACGAAGACAACAAATCATACTAAAAAACTGCACTTACAGTATATCTGAATTGTATTTGTGAAAATTTTTAGAAAACTTTTAAAAATATGACTTAGTAAAACACTCTTATTTTTTTAGTTCTATGAGGAAAATGACCACTGTGGCCAAAATCTGCTTTCTTAGCAAATTAAACCAAGTGAAAAGTGAAAACAACAAATCATGCTAAAAAAAACTGCATTTACAGTATATCTGACTTGTATTTGTAAAATTTGTTAGAAAACTTTTAAAAATATGACTTAGTAAAACCTCTTATTTTTCGAGTTCTATGAGGGAAATGACCATTGTGGCCAAACCCTTCTTCCTCATCGAATCAAACGTAGTGAAAAATGAAGACAACAAATCATACTAAAAAACTGTATTTACAGTATATCTGAATTGTATTTGTGAAATTTTTTAGAAAACTTTTAATAATATGACTTAGTAAAACACTCTTATTTTTCGAGTTCTATGAGGGAAATGACCACTGTGGCCAAACCCTTCTTCCTCAGCACATCAAACCTAGTGGAATATGAAGACAACAAATCATTTTAAAAAACTGCATTTACAGTATGTCTGACTTGTATTTGTGAAATTTTTTAGAAAACTTTTAAAAATATGACTTAGTAAAACACTCTTATTTTTCGAGTTCTATGAGGGAAATGACCACTGTGGCCAAACCCTTCTTTCTCAGCAAATCAAACCTAGTGCAGAACAAAGACAACAAATCATACTAAAAAACTGCACTTACAGTATATCTGAATTGTATTTGTGAAATTTTTTAGAAAACTTTTAAAAATATGACTTAGTAAAACACTCTTATTTTTTTAGTTCTATGAGGAAAATGACCACTGTGGCCAAAATCTGCTTTCTTAGCAAATTAAACCAAGTGAAAAGTGAAGACAACAAATCATGCTAAAAAAACTGCATTTACAGTATATCTGAATTGTATTTGTGAAATTTTTTAGAAAACTTTTAAAATATGACTTAGTAAAACACTCTTATTTTTTTAGTTCTATGAGGAAAATGACCACTGTGGCCAAAATCTGCTTTCTTAGCAAATTAAACCAAGTGAAAAGTGAAGACAACAAATCATACTAAGAAACTGCATTTACAGTATATCTGATTTGTATTTGTGAAATTTTTTAGAAAACTTTTAAAATATGACTTAGTAAAACACTCTTATTTTTCGAGTTCTATGAGGCAAATGACCACTGTGGCCAAACCCTTCTTCCTCAGCGAATCAAGCCTAGTGAAAAATGAAGACAACAAATCATACTAAAAAAACTGCATTTACAGTATGTCTGAATTGCATTTGTGAAATTTTTTTACAAAACTCTTAAAAATATGACTTAGTAAAACACTCTTATTTTTTTAATTCTATGAGGAAAATGACCACTGTAACCAAATCCTGCTTCCTCAGCGAATCAAACCTATTGGAAAATGAAGACAACAATACAGACTAAAAAACTGCATTTACAGTATATCTAAATTGTATTTGTGAAATTTTTTTAGAAAGCTTTTAAAAATATGACTTAGTAAAACACTCTTATTTTTCGAGTTCTATGATGGAAATGACCACTGTAACCAAACCCTGCTTCCCCAGCAAATCAAGCCTAGTTAAAAGTGAAGACAACAAATTGTACTAAAAAACTGCATTTACAATATATCTGAATTGTATTTGTGAAATTTTTTAGAAAACTTTTAAAAATATGACTTAGTAAAACACTTTTATTTTTTGAGTTCTATGAGGGAAATGACCACTGTGGCCAAACCCTTCTTCCTCAGCGAATCAAGCCTAGTGAAAAATGAAGACAACAAATCATAATAAAAAAACTGCATTTACAGTATGTCTGAATTGCATTTGTGAAATTTTTTACAAAACTTTTAAAAATATGACTTAGTAAAACACTCTTATTTTTTGAGTTCTATGAGGAAAATGACCACTGTGACCAAACCCTGCTTTCCCAGCAAATCAAACCTAGTGTAAAGTAAAGACAACAAATCATGCTAAAAAACTGCATTTACAGTATATCTGAATTGTATTTGTGAAATTTTTAGAAAACTTTTAAAAATACGACTTAGTAAAACACTCTTATTTTTCGAGTTCTATGAGGGAAATGACCACTATGGCCAAACGCTTTTTTCTGAGCAAATCAAACCTAGTGGAATATGAAGACAACAAATCATTCTAAAAAACTGCGTTTATATTATAGCTGAATTGTATTTGTGAAAATTTTTAGAAAACTTTTAAAAATATGACTTAGTAAAACACTCTTATTTTTCGAGTTCTATGAATGAAATGACCTCTGTGGCCAAACGCTTTTTTCTGAGCAAATCAAACCTAGTGGAATATGAAGACAACAAATGATGCTAAAAAACTGCATTTACAGTATATCTGAATTGTATTTGTGAAATTTTTTAGAAAACTTTTAAAAATATGACTTAGTAAAACACTCTTATTTTTCGAATTCTATGAGGGAAATGACCACTGTGGCCAAACCCTTCTTCCTCAGCGAATCAAGCCTAGTGAAAAATGAAGACAACAAATCTTTCTAAAAAAACTGCATTTACATTATGTCTGAATTGCATTTGTGAAATTTTTTACAAAACTTTTAAAAATATGACTTAGTAAAACACTCTTATTTTTTGAGTTCTATGAGAAAAATGACCACTGTGGCCAAACCCTGCTTCCCAAGCAAATCAAGCCTAGTGTAAAGTGAAGACAACAAATCGTACTAAAAAACTGCATTTACAGTATATCTGAATTGTATTTGTGAAATTTTTAGAAAACTTTTAAAAATATGACTTAGTAAAACACTCTTATTTTTCGAGTTCTATGAGGGAAATGACCACTGTGGCCAAAACCTTCTTTGTCAGCGAATCAAACCTAGTGGAAAACGAAGACAACAAATCATACTAAAAAATTGCACTTACAGTATATGTGAATTGTATTTGTGAAATTTTTTAGAAAACTTTTAAAAATATGACTTAGTAAAACACCCTTATTTTTCGAGTTCTATGAGGGAAATGACCATTGTGGCCAAACCCTTCTTCCTCATCGAATCAAACGTAGTGAAAAATGAAGACAACAAAACATACTAAAAAACTGCATTTACAAAATATCTGAATTGTATTTGCAAAATTTGTTAGAAAACTTTTAAAAATATGACTTAGTAAAACACTCTTATTTTTCGAGTTCTATGAGGGAAATGACCACAGTGGCCAAACCCTTCTTCCTCAGCAAATCAAGCCTAGTAGAATATGAAGACAACAAATCATACTAAAAAACTGCATTTACAGTATATCTGAATTGTATTTGTGAAATTTTTTAGAAAACTTTTAAAAATATGACTTAGTAAAACATTCTTATTTTTCGAGTTCTATGAGGGAAATGACCACTGTGGCCAAACCCTTCTTTGTCAGCGAATCAAACCTAGTGAAAAACGAAGACAACAAATCATACTAAAAAACTGCACTTACAGTATATCTGAATTGTATTTGTGAAAATTTTTAGAAAACTTTTAAAAATATGACTTAGTAAAACACTCTTATTTTTTTAGTTCTATGAGGAAAATGACCACTGTGGCCAAAATCTGCTTTCTTAGCAAATTAAACCAAGTGAAAAGTGAAAACAACAAATCATGCTAAAAAAAACTGCATTTACAGTATATCTGACTTGTATTTGTAAAATTTGTTAGAAAACTTTTAAAAATATGACTTAGTAAAACCTCTTATTTTTCGAGTTCTATGAGGGAAATGACCATTGTGGCCAAACCCTTCTTCCTCATCGAATCAAACGTAGTGAAAAATGAAGACAACAAATCATACTAAAAAACTGTATTTACAGTATATCTGAATTGTATTTGTGAAATTTTTTAGAAAACTTTTAATAATATGACTTAGTAAAACACTCTTATTTTTCGAGTTCTATGAGGGAAATGACCACTGTGGCCAAACCCTTCTTCCTCAGCACATCAAACCTAGTGGAATATGAAGACAACAAATCATTTTAAAAAACTGCATTTACAGTATGTCTGACTTGTATTTGTGAAATTTTTTAGAAAACTTTTAAAAATATGACTTAGTAAAACACTCTTATTTTTCGAGTTCTATGAGGGAAATGACCACTGTGGCCAAACCCTTCTTTCTCAGCAAATCAAACCTAGTGCAGAACAAAGACAACAAATCATACTAAAAAACTGCACTTACAGTATATCTGAATTGTATTTGTGAAATTTTTTAGAAAACTTTTAAAAATATGACTTAGTAAAACACTCTTATTTTTTTAGTTCTATGAGGAAAATGACCACTGTGGCCAAAATCTGCTTTCTTAGCAAATTAAACCAAGTGAAAAGTGAAGACAACAAATCATGCTAAAAAAACTGCATTTACAGTATATCTGAATTGTATTTGTGAAATTTTTTAGAAAACTTTTAAAATATGACTTAGTAAAACACTCTTATTTTTTTAGTTCTATGAGGAAAATGACCACTGTGGCCAAAATCTGCTTTCTTAGCAAATTAAACCAAGTGAAAAGTGAAGACAACAAATCATACTAAGAAACTGCATTTACAGTATATCTGATTTGTATTTGTGAAATTTTTTAGAAAACTTTTAAAATATGACTTAGTAAAACACTCTTATTTTTCGAGTTCTATGAGGCAAATGACCACTGTGGCCAAACCCTTCTTCCTCAGCGAATCAAGCCTAGTGAAAAATGAAGACAACAAATCATACTAAAAAAACTGCATTTACAGTATGTCTGAATTGCATTTGTGAAATTTTTTAGAAAACTTTTAAAAATATGATTTAGTAAAACACTCTTATTTTTCGAGTTCTATGAGGGAAATGAGAACTGTGGCCAAACCCTTCTTCCTCAGCAAATCAAGCCTAGTGTAAAGTGAAGACAACAAATGATGCTAAAAAACTGCATTTACAGTATATCTGAATTGTATTTGTGAAATTTTGAGAAAACTTTTAAAAATATGACTTAGTAAAACACTCTTATTTTTCGAGTTCTATGAGGGAAATGTTCACTGTGGCCAAACCCTTCTTTGTCAGTGAATCAAACCTAGTGGAAAACGAAGACAACAAATTATACTAAAAAACTGCACTTACAGTATATGTGAATTGTATTTGTGAAATTTTTTAGAAAACTTTTAAAAATATGACTTAGTAAAACACTCTTATTTTTTTTATTCTATGAGGAAAATGACCACTGTGGCCAAACTCTGCTTTCTTAGCAAATTGAACCAAGTGTAAAGTAAAGACAACAAATCATGCTAAAAAACTGCATTTACAGTATATCTGAATTGTATTTGTGAAATTTTTAGAAAACTTTTAAAAATATGACTTAGTAAAACACTCTTATTTTTCGAGTTCTATGAGGGAAATGACCACTATGGCCAAACGCTTTTTTCTGAGCAAATCAAACCTAGTGGAATATGAAGACAACAAATTATTCTAAAAAACTGCGTTTATATTATAGCTGAATTGTATTTGTGAAATTTTTTAGAAAACTTTTAAAAATATGACTTAGTAAAACACTCTTATTTTTCGAGTTCTATGAGGGAAATGACCACTGTGGCCAAACGCTTTTTTCTGAGCAAATCAAACCTAGTGGAATATGAAGACAACAAATGATGCTAAAAAACTGCATTTACAGTATATCTGAATTGTATTTGTGAAATTTTTTAGAAAACTTTTAAAAATATGACTTAGTAAAACACTCTTATTTTTCGAATTCTATGAGGGAAATGACCACTGTGGCCAAACCCTTCTTCCTCAGCAAATTAAACCTAGTGGAAAACGAAGACAACAAATCATATTAAAAAACTGCATTTACAGTATGTCTGACTTGTATTTGTGAAATTTTTTAGAAAACTTTTAAAAATATGACTTAGTAAAACACTCTTATTTTTCGAGTTCTATGAGGGAAATGACCACTGTGGCCAAACCCTTCTTTCTCAGCAAATCAAACCTAGTGCAGAACAAAGACAACAAATCATACTAAAAAACTGCACTTACAGTATATCTGAATTGTATTTGTGAAATTTTTTAGAAAACTTTTAAAAATATGACTTAGTAAAACACTCTTATTTTTTTAGTTCTATGAGGAAAATGACCACTGTGGCCAAAATCTGCTTTCTTAGCAAATTAAACCAAGTGAAAAGTGAAGACAACAAATCATGCTAAAAAAAACTGCATTTACAGTATGTCTGAATTGCATTTGTGAAATTTTTTACAAAACTTTTAAAAATATGACTTAGTAAAACACTCTTATTTTTTGAGTTCTATGAGAAAAATGACCACTGTGGCCAAACCCTGCTTCCCCAGCAAATCAAGCCTAGTGTAAAGTGAAGACAACAAATCATACTAAAAAACTGCATTTACAGTATATCTGAATTGTATTTGTGAAATTTTTAGAAAACTTTTAAAAATATGACTTAGTAAAACACTCTTATTTTTCGAGTTCTATGAGGGAAATGACCACTGTGGCCAAAACCTTCTTTGTCAGCGAATCAAACCTAGTGGAAAACGAAGACGACAAATCATACTAAAAAACTGCACTTACAGTATATGTGAATTGTATTTGTGAAATTTTTTAGAAAACTTTTAAAAATATGACTTAGTAAAACACTCTTATTTTTCGAGTTCTATGAGGGAAATGACCATTGTGGCCAAACCCTTCTTCCTCATCGAATCAAACGTAGTGAAAAATGAAGACAACAAAACATTATAAAAAACTGCATTTACAAAATATCTGAATTGTATTTGCAAAATTTGTTAGAAAACTTTTAAAAATATGACTTAGTAAAACACTCTTATTTTTCGATTTCTATGAGGGAAATGACCACTGTGGCCAAACCCTTCTTCCTCAGCAAATCAAACCTAGTAGAATATGAAGAAAACAAATCATACTAAAAAACTGCATTTACAGTATATCTGAATTGTATTTGTGAAATTTTTTAGAAAACTTTTAAAAATATGACTTAGTAAACCATTCTTATTTTTCGAGTTCTATGAGGGAAATGACCACTGTGGCCAAACCCTTCTTTGTCAGCGAATCAAACCTAGTGAAAAACGAAGACAACAAATCATACTAAAAAACTGCACTTACAGTATATCTGAATTGTATTTGTGAAAATTTTTAGAAAACTTTTAAAAATATGACTTAGTAAAACACTCTTATTTTTTTAGTTCTATGAGGAAAATGACCACTGTGGCCAAAATCTGCTTTCTTAGCAAATTAAACCAAGTGAAAAGTGAAAACAACAAATCATGCTAAAAAAAACTGCATTTACAGTATATCTGACTTGTATTTGTAAAATTTGTTAGAAAACTTTTAAAAATATGACTTAGTAAAACCTCTTATTTTTCGAGTTCTATGAGGGAAATGACCATTGTGGCCAAACCCTTCTTCCTCATCGAATCAAACGTAGTGAAAAATGAAGACAACAAATCATACTAAAAAACTGTATTTACAGTATATCTGAATTGTATTTGTGAAATTTTTTAGAAAACTTTTAATAATATGACTTAGTAAAACACTCTTATTTTTCGAGTTCTATGAGGGAAATGACCACTGTGGCCAAACCCTTCTTCCTCAGCACATCAAACCTAGTGGAATATGAAGACAACAATTCATTTTAAAAAACTGCATTTACAGTATGTCTGACTTGTATTTGTGAAATTTTTTAGAAAACTTTTAAAAATATGACTTAGTAAAACACTCTTATTTTTCGAGTTCTATGAGGGAAATGACCACTGTGGCCAAACCCTTCTTTCTCAGCAAATCAAACCTAGTGCAAAACAAAGACAACAAATCATACTAAAAAACTGCACTTACAGTATATCTGAATTGTATTTGTGAAATTTTTTAGAAAACTTTTAAAAATATGACTTAGTAAAACACTCTTATTTTTTTAGTTCTATGAGGAAAATGACCACTGTGGCCAAAATCTGCTTTCTTAGCAAATTAAACCAAGTGAAAAGTGAAGACAACAAATCATGCTAAAAAAACTGCATTTACAGTATATCTGAATTGTATTTGTGAAATTTTTTAGAAAACTTTTAAAAATATGACTTATTAAAACACTCTTATTTTTCGAGTTCTATGAGGGAAATGACCACTGTGGCCAAACCCTTCTTTGTCAGTGAATCAAACCTAGTTGAAAACGAAGACAACAAATTATACTAAAAAAACTGCACTTACAGTATATGTGAATTGTATTTGTGAAATTTTTTAGAAAACTTTTAAAAATATGACTTAGTAAGACACTCTTATTTTTTTTATTCTATAAGGAAAATGACCACTGTGGCCAAACTCTGCTTTCTTAGCAAATTAAACCAAGTGAAAAGTGAAGACAACAAATCATGCTAAAAAAACTGCATTTACAGTATATCTGAATTGTATTTGTGAAATTTTTTAGAAAACTTTTAAAAATATGACTTATTAAAACACTCTTATTTTTCGAGTTCTATGAGGGAAATGACCACTGTGGCCAAACCCTTCTTCTTCAGCGAATCAAACCTAGTGAAAAATGAAGACAACAAATCATAATAAAAAAACTGCATTTACAGTATGTCTGAATTCCATTTGTGAAATTTTTTACAAAACTTTTAAAAATATGACTTAGTAAAACACTCTCATTTTTTGAGTTCTATGAGGAAAATGACCACTGTGACCAAACTCTGCTTTCCCAGCAAATCAAGCCTAGTGTAAAGTAAAGACAACAAATCATGCTAAAAAACTGCATTTACAGTATATCTGAATTGTATTTGTGAAATTTTTAGAAAACTTTTAAAAATATGACTTAGTAAAACACTCTTATTTTTCGAGTTCTATGAGGGAAATGACCACTATGGCCAAACGCTTTTTTCTGAGCAAATCAAACCTAGTGGAATATGAAGACAACAAATCATTCTAAAAAACTGCGTTTATATTATAGCTGAATTGTATTTGTGAAATTTTTTAGAAAACTTTTAAAAATATGACTTAGTAAAACACTCTTATTTTTCGAGTTCTATGAGGGAAATGACCACTGTGGCCAAACCCTTCTTCCTCAGCAAATTAAACCTAGTGGAAAACGAAGACAACAAATCATATTAAAAAACTGCATTTACAGTATGTCTGACTTGTATTTGTGAAATTTTTTAGAAAACTTTTAAAAATATGACTTAGTAAAACACTCTTATTTTTCGAGTTCTATGAGGGAAATGACCACTGTGGCCAAACCCTTCTTTCTCAGCAAATCAAACCTAGTGCAGAATAAAGACAACAAATTATACTAAAAAACTGCACTTACAGTATATCTGAATTGTATTTGTGAAATTTTTTATAAAACTTTTAAAAATATGACTTAGTAAAACACTCTTATTTTTTTAGTTCTATGAGGAAAATGACCACTGTGGCCAAAATCTGCTTTCTTAGCAAATTAAACCAAGTGAAAAGTGAAGACAACAAATCATGCTAAAAAAACTGCATTTACAGTATATCTGAATTGTATTTGTGAAATTTTTTAGAAAACTTTTAAAAATATGACTTATTAAAACACTCTTATTTTACGAGTTCTATGAGGGAAATGACCACTGTGGCCAAACCCTTCTTCCTCAGCGAATTAAACTTTGTGGAAAACGCAGACAACAAATCATACTAAGAAACTGCATTTACAGTATATCTGATTTGTATTTGTGAAATTTTTTAGAAAACTTTTAAAAATATGACTTAGTAAAACACTCTTATTTTTCGAGTTCTATGAAAAAAATGACCACTGTGGCCAAACCCTGCTTCCCCAGCAAATCAAGCCTAAAGAAAAATGAAGACAACAAATCATACTAAAAAAACTGCATTTACAGTATGTCTGAATTGCATTTGTGAAATTTTTTACAAAACTTTTAAAAATATGACTTAGTAAAACACTCTTATTTTTCGAGTTCTATGAGGGAAATGACCACTGTGGCCAAACCCTTCTTTGTCAGCGAATCAAACCTAGTGAAAAACGAAGACAACAAATCATACTAAAAAACTGCACTTACAGTATATCTGAATTGTATTTGTGAAAATTTTTAGAAAACTTTTAAAAATATGACTTAGTAAAACACTCTTATTTTTTTAGTTCTATGAGGAAAATGACCACTGTGGCCAAAATCTGCTTTCTTAGCAAATTAAACCAAGTGAAAAGTGAAAACAACAAATCATGCTAAAAAAAACTGCATTTACAGTATATCTGACTTGTATTTGTAAAATTTGTTAGAAAACTTTTAAAAATATGACTTAGTAAAACCTCTTATTTTTCGAGTTCTATGAGGGAAATGACCATTGTGGCCAAACCCTTCTTCCTCATCGAATAAGACGTAGTGAAAAATGAAGACAACAAATCATACTAAAAAACTGTATTTACAGTATATCTGAATTGTATTTGTGAAATTTTTTAGAAAACTTTTAATAATATGACTCAGTAAAACACTCTTATTTTTCGAGTTCTATGAGGGAAATGACCACTGTGGCCAAACCCTTCTTCCTCAGCACATCAAACCTAGTGGAATATGAAGACAACAAATCATTTTAAAAAACTGCATTTACAGTATGTCTGACTTGTATTTGTGAAATTTTTTAGAAAACTTTTAAAAATATGACTTAGTAAAACACTCTTATTTTTCGAGTTCTATGAGGGAAATGACCACTGTGGCCAAACCCTTCTTTCTCAGCAAATCAAACCTAGTGCAGAACAAAGACAACAAATCATACTAAAAAACTGCACTTACAGTATATCTGAATTGTATTTGTGAAATTTTTTAGAAAACTTTTAAAAATATGACTTAGTAAAACACTCTTATTTTTTTAGTTCTATGAGGAAAATGACCACTGTGGCCAAAATCTGCTTTCTTAGCAAATTAAACCAAGTGAAAAGTGAAGACAACAAATCATGCTAAAAAAACTGCATTTACAGTATATCTGAATTGTATTTGTGAAATTTTTTAGAAAACTTTTAAAAATATGACTTATTAAAACACTCTTATTTTTCGAGTTCTATGAGGGAAATGACCACTGTGGCCAAACCCTTCTTTGTCAGTGAATCAAACCTAGTTGAAAACGAAGACAACAAATTATACTAAAAAACTGCACTTACAGTATATGTGAATTGTATTTGTGAAATTTTTTAGAAAACTTTTAAAAATATGACTTAGTAAAACACTCTTATTTTTTTTTATTCTATGAGGAAAATGACCACTGTGGCCAAACTCTGCTTTCTTAGCAAATTAAACCAAGTGAAAAGTGAAGACAACAAATCATGCTAAAAAAACTGCATTTACAGTATATCTGAATTGTATTTGTGAAATTTTTTAGAAAACTTTTAAAAATATGACTTATTAAAACACTCTTATTTTTCGAGTTCTATGAGGGAAATGACCACTGTGGCCAAACCCTTCTTCCTCAGCGAATCAAACCTAGTGAAAAATGAAGACAACAAATCATAATAAAAAAACTGCATTTACAGTATGTCTGAATTGCATTTGTGAAATTTTTTACAAAACTTTTAAAAATATGACTTAGTAAAACACTCTTATTTTTTTAAGTTCTATGAGGAAAATGACCACTGTGACCAAACTCTGCTTTCTCAGCAAATCAAACCTAGTGTAAAGTAAAGACAACAAATCATGCTAAAAAACTGCATTTACAGTATATCTGAATTGTATTTGTGAAATTTTTAGAAAACTTTTAAAAATATGACTTAGTAAAACACTCTTATTTTTCGAGTTCTATGAGGGAAATGACCACTATGGCCAAACGCTTTTTTCTGAGCAAATCAAACCTAGTGGAATATGAAGACAACAAATCATTCTAAAAAACTGCGTTTATATTATAGCTGAATTGTATTTGTGAAATTTTTTAGAAAACTTTTAAAAATATGACTTAGTAAAACACTCTTATTTTTCGAGTTCTATGAGGGAAATGACCACTGTGGCCAAACCCTTCTTCCTCAGCGAATTAAACTTTGTGGAAAACGCAGACAACAAATCATACTAAGAAACTGCATTTACAGTATATCTGATTTGTATTTGTGAAATTTTTTAGAAAACTTTTAAAAATATGACTTAGTAAAACACTCTTATTTTTCGAGTTCTATGAGAAAAATGACCACTGTGGCCAAACCCTGCTTCCCCAGCAAATCAAGCCTAGTGAAAAATGAAGACAACAAATCATACTAAAAAAACTGCATTTACAGTATGTCTGAATTGCATTTGTGAAATTTTTTACAAAACTTTTAAAAATATGACTTAGTAAAACACTCTTATTTTTTGAGTTCTATGAGAAAAATGACCACTGTGGCCAAACCCTGCTTCCCCAGCAAATCAAGCCTAGTGTAAAGTGAAGACAACAAATCATGCTAAAAAACTGCATTTACAGTATATCTGAATTGTATTTGTGAAATTTTTAGAAAACTTTTAAAAATATGACTTAGTAAAACACTCTTATTTTTCGAGTTCTATGAGGGAAATGACCACTGTGGCCAAACCCTTCTTTCTCAGCAAATCAAACCTAGTGCAGAACAAAGACAACAAATCATACTAAAAAACTGCACTTACAGTATATCTGAATTGTATTTGTGAAATTTTTTAGAAAACTTTTAAAAATATGACTTAGTAAAACACTCTTATTTTTTTAGTTCTATGAGGAAAATGACCACTGTGGCCAAAATCTGCTTTCTTAGCAAATTAAACCAAGTGAAAAGTGAAGACAACAAATCATGCTAAAAAAACTGCATTTACAGTATATCTGAATTGTATTTGTGAAATTTTTTAGAAAACTTTTAAAAATATGACTTATTAAAACACTCTTATTTTACGAGTTCTATGAGGGAAATGACCACTGTGGCCAAACCCTTCTTCCTCAGCGAATTAAACTTTGTGGAAAACGCAGACAACAAATCATACTAAGAAACTGCATTTACAGTATATCTGATTTGTATTTGTGAAATTTTTTAGAAAACTTTTAAAAATATGACTTAGTAAAACACTCTTATTTTTCGAGTTCTATGAAAAAAATGACCACTGTGGCCAAACCCTGCTTCCCCAGCAAATCAAGCCTAAAGAAAAATGAAGACAACAAATCATACTAAAAAAACTGCATTTACAGTATGTCTGAATTGCATTTGTGAAATTTTTTACAAAACTTTTAAAAATATGACTTAGTAAAACACTCTTATTTTTCGAGTTCTATGAGGGAAATGACCACTGTGGCCAAACCCTTCTTTGTCAGCGAATCAAACCTAGTGAAAAACGAAGACAACAAATCATACTAAAAAACTGCACTTACAGTATATCTGAATTGTATTTGTGAAAATTTTTAGAAAACTTTTAAAAATATGACTTAGTAAAACACTCTTATTTTTTTAGTTCTATGAGGAAAATGACCACTGTGGCCAAAATCTGCTTTCTTAGCAAATTAAACCAAGTGAAAAGTGAAAACAACAAATCATGCTAAAAAAAACTGCATTTACAGTATATCTGACTTGTATTTGTAAAATTTGTTAGAAAACTTTTAAAAATATGACTTAGTAAAACCTCTTATTTTTCGAGTTCTATGAGGGAAATGACCATTGTGGCCAAACCCTTCTTCCTCATCGAATAAAACGTAGTGAAAAATGAAGACAACAAATCATACTAAAAAACTGTATTTACAGTATATCTGAATTGTATTTGTGAAATTTTTTAGAAAACTTTTAATAATATGACTTAGTAAAACACTCTTATTTTTCGAGTTCTATGAGGGAAATGACCACTGTGGCCAAACCCTTCTTCCTCAGCACATCAAACCTAGTGGAATATGAAGACAACAAATCATTTTAAAAAACTGCATTTACAGTATGTCTGACTTGTATTTGTGAAATTTTTTAGAAAACTTTTAAAAATATGACTTAGTAAAACACTCTTATTTTTCGAGTTCTATGAGGGAAATGACCACTGTGGCCAAACCCTTCTTTCTCAGCAAATCAAACCTAGTGCAGAACAAAGACAACAAATCATACTAAAAAACTGCACTTACAGTATATCTGAATTGTATTTGTGAAATTTTTTAGAAAACTTTTAAAAATATGACTTAGTAAAACACTCTTATTTTTTTAGTTCTATGAGGAAAATGACCACTGTGGCCAAAATCTGCTTTCTTAGCAAATTAAACCAAGTGAAAAGTGAAGACAACAAATCATGCTAAAAAAACTGCATTTACAGTATATCTGAATTGTATTTGTGAAATTTTTTAGAAAACTTTTAAAAATATGACTTATTAAAACACTCTTATTTTTCGAGTTCTATGAGGGAAATGACCACTGTGGCCAAACCCTTCTTTGTCAGTGAATCAAACCTAGCTGAAAACGAAGACAACAAATTATACTAAAAAACTGCACTTACAGTATATGTGAATTGTATTTGTGAAATTTTTTAGAAAACTTTTAAAAATATGACTTAGTAAAACACTCTTATTTTTTTTATTCTATGAGGAAAATGACCACTGTGGCCAAACTCTGCTTTCTTAGCAAATTAAACCAAGTGAAAAGTGAAGACAACAAATCATGCTAAAAAAACTGCATTTACAGTATATCTGAATTGTATTTGTGAAATTTTTTAGAAAACTTTTAAAAATATGACTTATTAAAACACTCTTATTTTTCGAGTTCTATGAGGGAAATGACCACTGTGGCCAAACCCTTCTTCCTCAGCGAATCAAACCTAGTGAAAAATGAAGACAACAAATCATAATAAAAAAACTGCATTTACAGTATGTCTGAATTGCATTTGTGAAATTTTTTACAAAACTTTTAAAAATATGACTTAGTAAAACACTCTTATTTTTTAAGTTCTATGAGGAAAATGACCACTGTGACCAAACTCTGCTTTCTCAGCAAATCAAACCTAGTGTAAAGTAAAGACAACAAATCATGCTAAAAAACTGCATTTACAGTATATCTGAATTGTATTTGTGAAATTTTTAGAAAACTTTTAAAAATATGACTTAGTAAAACACTCTTATTTTTCGAGTTCTATGAGGGAAATGACCACTATGGCCAAACGCTTTTTTCTGAGCAAATCAAACCTAGTGGAATATGAAGACAACAAATCATTCTAAAAAACTGCGTTTATATTATAGCTGAATTGTATTTGTGAAATTTTTTAGAAAACTTTTAAAAATATGACTTAGTAAAACACTCTTATTTTTCGAGTTCTATGAGGGAAATGACCACTGTGGCCAAACCCTTCTTCCTCAGCGAATTAAACTTTGTGGAAAACGCAGACAACAAATCATACTAAGAAACTGCATTTACAGTATATCTGATTTGTATTTGTGAAATTTTTTAGAAAACTTTTAAAAATATGACTTAGTAAAACACTCTTATTTTTCGAGTTCTATGAGAAAAATGACCACTGTGGCCAAACCCTGCTTCCCCAGCAAATCAAGCCTAGTGAAAAATGAAGACAACAAATCATACTAAAAAAACTGCATTTACAGTATGTCTGAATTGCATTTGTGAAATTTTTTACAAAACTTTTAAAAATATGACTTAGTAAAACACTCTTATTTTTTGAGTTCTATGAGAAAAATGACCACTGTGGCCAAACCCTGCTTCCCCAGCAAATCAAGCCTAGTGTAAAGTGAAGACAACAAATCATGCTAAAAAACTGCATTTACAGTATATCTGAATTGTATTTGTGAAATTTTTAGAAAACTTTTAAAAATATGACTTAGTAAAACACTCTTATTTTTCGAGTTCTATGAGGGAAATGACCACTGTGGCCAAACCCTTCTTTCTCAGCAAATCAAACCTAGTGCAGAACAAAGACAACAAATCATACTAAAAAACTGCACTTACAGTATATCTGAATTGTATTTGTGAAATTTTTTAGAAAACTTTTAAAAATATGACTTAGTAAAACACTCTTATTTTTTTAGTTCTATGAGGAAAATGACCACTGTGGCCAAAATCTGCTTTCTTAGCAAATTAAACCAAGTGAAAAGTGAAGACAACAAATCATGCTAAAAACAACTGCATTTACAGTATATCTGAATTGTATTTGTGAAATTTTTTAGAAAACTTTTAAAAATATGACTTATTAAAACACTTTTATTTTTCGAGTTCTATGAGGGAAATGACCACTGTGGCCAAACCCTTCTTCCTCAGCGAATTAAACTTTGTGGAAAACGCAGACAACAAATCATACTAAGAAACTGCATTTACAGTATATCTGATTTGTATTTGTGAAATTTTTTAGAAAACTTTTAAAAATATGACTTAGTAAAACACTCTTATTTTTCGAGTTCTATGAAAAAAATGACCACTGTGGCCAAACCCTGCTTCCCCAGCAAATCAAGCCTAAAGAAAAATGAAGACAACAAATCATACTAAAAAAACTGTATTTACAGTATGTCTGAATTGCATTTGTGAAATTTTTTACAAAACTTTTAAAAATATGACTTAGTAAAACACTCTTATTTTTCGAGTTCTATGAGGGAAATGACCACTGTGGCCAAACCCTTCTTTGTCAGCGAATCAAACCTAGTGAAAAACGAAGACAACAAATCATACTAAAAAACTGCACTTACAGTATATCTGAATTGTATTTGTGAAAATTTTTAGAAAACTTTTAAAAATATGACTTAGTAAAACACTCTTATTTTTTTAGTTCTATGAGGAAAATGACCACTGTGGCCAAAATCTGCTTTCTTAGCAAATTAAACCAAGTGAAAAGTGAAAACAACAAATCATGCTAAAAAAAACTGCATTTACAGTATATCTGACTTGTATTTGTAAAATTTGTTAGAAAACTTTTAAAAATATGACTTAGTAAAACCTCTTATTTTTCGAGTTCTATGAGGGAAATGACCATTGTGGCCAAACCCTTCTTCCTCATCGAATAAAACGTAGTGAAAAATGAAGACAACAAATCATACTAAAAAACTGTATTTACAGTATATCTGAATTGTATTTGTGAAATTTTTTAGAAAACTTTTAATAATATGACTTAGTAAAACACTCTTATTTTTCGAGTTCTATGAGGGAAATGACCACTGTGGCCAAACCCTTCTTCCTCAGCACATCAAACCTAGTGGAATATGAAGACAACAAATCATTTTAAAAAACTGCATTTACAGTATGTCTGACTTGTATTTGTGAAATTTTTTAGAAAACTTTTAAAAATATGACTTAGTAAAACACTCTTATTTTTCGAGTTCTATGAGGGAAATGACCACTGTGGCCAAACCCTTCTTTCTCAGCAAATCAAACCTAGTGCAGAACAAAGACAACAAATCATACTAAAAAACTGCACTTACAGTATATCTGAATTGTATTTGTGAAATTTTTTAGAAAACTTTTAAAAATATGACTTAGTAAAACACTCTTATTTTTTTAGTTCTATGAGGAAAATGACCACTGTGGCCAAAATCTGCTTTCTTAGCAAATTAAACCAAGTGAAAAGTGAAGACAACAAATCATGCTAAAAAAACTGCATTTACAGTATATCTGAATTGTATTTGTGAAATTTTTTAGAAAACTTTTAAAAATATGACTTATTAAAACACTCTTATTTTTCGAGTTCTATGAGGGAAATGACCACTGTGGCCAAACCCTTCTTTGTCAGTGAATCAAACCTAGTTGAAAACGAAGACAACAAATTATACTAAAAAACTGCACTTACAGTATATGTGAATTGTATTTGTGAAATTTTTTAGAAAACTTTTAAAAATATGACTTAGTAAAACACTCTTATTTTTTTTATTCTATGAGGAAAATGACCACTGTGGCCAAACTCTGCTTTCTTAGCAAATTAAACCAAGTGAAAAGTGAAGACAACAAATCATGCTAAAAAAACTGCATTTACAGTATATCTGAATTGTATTTGTGAAATTTTTTAGAAAACTTTTAAAAATATGACTTATTAAAACACTCTTATTTTTCGAGTTCTATGAGGGAAATGACCACTGTGGCCAAACCCTTCTTCCTCAGCGAATCAAACCTAGTGAAAAATGAAGACAACAAATCATAATAAAAAAACTGCATTTACAGTATGTCTGAATTGCATTTGTGAAATTTTTTACAAAACTTTTAAAAATATGACTTAGTAAAACACTCTTATTTTTTTAAGTTCTATGAGGAAAATGACCACTGTGACCAAACTCTGCTTTCTCAGCAAATCAAACCTAGTGTAAAGTAAAGACAACAAATCATGCTAAAAAACTGCATTTACAGTATATCTGAATTGTATTTGTGAAATTTTTAGAAAACTTTTAAAAATATGACTTAGTAAAACACTCTTATTTTTCGAGTTCTATGAGGGAAATGACCACTATGGCCAAACGCTTTTTTCTGAGCAAATCAAACCTAGTGGAATATGAAGACAACAAATCATTCTAAAAAACTGCGTTTATATTATAGCTGAATTGTATTTGTGAAATTTTTTAGAAAACTTTTAAAAATATGACTTAGTAAAACACTCTTATTTTTCGAGTTCTATGAGGGAAATGACCACTGTGGCCAAACCCTTCTTCCTCAGCGAATTAAACTTTGTGGAAAACGCAGACAACAAATCATACTAAGAAACTGCATTTACAGTATATCTGATTTGTATTTGTGAAATTTTTTAGAAAACTTTTAAAAATATGACTTAGTAAAACACTCTTATTTTTCGAGTTCTATGAGAAAAATGACCACTGTGGCCAAACCCTGCTTCCCCAGCAAATCAAGCCTAGTGAAAAATGAAGACAACAAATCATACTAAAAAAACTGCATTTACAGTATGTCTGAATTGCATTTGTGAAATTTTTTACAAAACTTTTAAAAATATGACTTAGTAAAACACTCTTATTTTTTGAGTTCTATGAGAAAAATGACCACTGTGGCCAAACCCTGCTTCCCCAGCAAATCAAGCCTAGTGTAAAGTGAAGACAACAAATCATGCTAAAAAACTGCATTTACAGTATATCTGAATTGTATTTGTGAAATTTTTAGAAATCTTTTAAAAATATGACTTAGTAAAACACTCTTATTTTTCGAGTTCTATGAGGGAAATGACCACTGTGGCCAAACCCTTCTTTCTCAGCAAATCAAACCTAGTGCAGAACAAAGACAACAAATCATACTAAAAAACTGCACTTACAGTATATCTGAATTGTATTTGTGAAATTTTTTAGAAAACTTTTAAAAATATGACTTAGTAAAACACTCTTATTTTTTTAGTTCTATGAGGAAAATGACCACTGTGGCCAAAATCTGCTTTCTTAGCAAATTAAACCAAGTGAAAAGTGAAGACAACAAATCATGCTAAAAACAACTGCATTTACAGTATATCTGAATTGTATTTGTGAAATTTTTTAGAAAACTTTTAAAAATATGACTTATTAAAACACTTTTATTTTTCGAGTTCTATGAGGGAAATGACCACTGTGGCCAAACCCTTCTTCCTCAGCAAATTAAACCTAGTGGAAAACGCAGACAACAAATCATACTAAGAAACTGCATTTACAGTATATCTGATTTGTATTTGTGAAATTTTTTAGAAAACTTTTAAAAATATGACTTAGTAAAACACTCTTATTTTTCGAGTTCTATGAGGGAAATGACCACTGTGGCCAAACCCTTCTTTCCCAGCAAATCAAACCTAGTGCAGAACAAAGACAACAAATCATACTAAAAAACTGCACTTACAGTATATCTAAATTGTATTTGTGAAATTTTTTAGAAAACTTTTAAAAATATGACTTAGTAAAACACTCTTATTTTTTTAGTTCTATGAGGAAAATGACCACTGTGGCCAAAATCTGCTTTCTTAGCAAAATAAACCAAGTGAAAAGTGAAGACAACAAATCATGCTAAAAAAAACTGCATTTACAGTATATCTGACTTGTATTTGTGAAATTTTTTAGAAAACTTTTAAAAATATGACTTAGTAAAACACTCTTATTTTTCGAGTTCTATGAGGGAAATGACCACTGTGGCCAAACCATTCTTTCTCAGCAAATCAAACCTAGTGCAGAACAAAGACAACAAATCATACTAAAAAACTGCACTTACAGTATATCTGAATTGTATTTGTGAAATTTTTTAGAAAACTTTTAAAAATATGACTTAGTAAAACACTCTTATTTTTTTAGTTCTATGAGGAAAATGACCACTGTGACCAAACCCTTCTTCCTCAGCAAATCAAACCTAGTGGAATCTGAACACAACAAATTGTACTAAAAAACTGCATTTACAGTATATCTGAATTGTATTTGTAAAATTTTTTAGAAAACTTTTAAAAATATGACTTAGTAAAACACTCTTATTTTTCGAGTTCTATGAGAGAAATGACCACTGTGGCCAAACCCTTCTTTCTCAGCAAATCAAACCAAATGGAAAATGAAGACAACAAATCATGCTAAAAAACTGCATTTATAGTATATCTGAAGTGTATTTGTGAAATTTAGAAAACTTTTAAAAATATGGCTTAGTAAAACACTCTTATTTTTTTAGTTCTATGAGGAAAATGACCACTGTGGCCAAAATCTGCTTCCTTAGCGAATTAAGCCAAGTGGAGAGTTAAGACAACAAATCATGCTAAAAAACTGCATTTACAGTATATCTGAATTGTGTTTGTGAAATTTTTTAGAAAACTTTTAAAAATATGACTTAGTAAAACACTCTTATTTTTCGAGTTCTATGAGGAAAATGACCACTGTGGCCAAACCCTTCTTCCTCAGCGAATCAAACCTAGTGAAAAATGAAGACAACAAATCATAATAAAAAAACTGCATTTACAGTATGTCTGAATTGCATTTGTGAAATTTTTTACAAAACTTTTAAAAATATGACTTAGTAAAACACTCTTATTTTTTTAAGTTCTATGAGGAAAATGACCACTGTGACCAAACTCTGCTTTCTCAGCAAATCAAACCTAGTGTAAAGTAAAGACAACAAATCATGCTAAAAAACTGCATTTACAGTATATCTGAATTGTATTTGTGAAATTTTTAGAAAACTTTTAAAAATATGACTTAGTAAAACACTCTTATTTTTCGAGTTCTATGAGGGAAATGACCACTATGGCCAAACGCTTTTTTCTGAGCAAATCAAACCTAGTGGAATATGAAGACAACAAATCATTCTAAAAAACTGCGTTTATATTATAGCTGAATTGTATTTGTGAAATTTTTTAGAAAACTTTTAAAAATATGACTTAGTAAAACACTCTTATTTTTCGAGTTCTATGAGGGAAATGACCACTGTGGCCAAACCCTTCTTCCTCAGCGAATTAAACTTTGTGGAAAACGCAGACAACAAATCATACTAAGAAACTGCATTTACAGTATATCTGATTTGTATTTGTGAAATTTTTTAGAAAACTTTTAAAAATATGACTTAGTAAAACACTCTTATTTTTCGAGTTCTATGAGAAAAATGACCACTGTGGCCAAACCCTGCTTCCCCAGCAAATCAAGCCTAGTGAAAAATGAAGACAACAAATCATACTAAAAAAACTGCATTTACAGTATGTCTGAATTGCATTTGTGAAATTTTTTACAAAACTTTTAAAAATATGACTTAGTAAAACACTCTTATTTTTTGAGTTCTATGAGAAAAATGACCACTGTGGCCAAACCCTGCTTCCCCAGCAAATCAAGCCTAGTGTAAAGTGAAGACAACAAATCATGCTAAAAAACTGCATTTACAGTATATCTGAATTGTATTTGTGAAATTTTTAGAAAACTTTTAAAAATATGACTTAGTAAAACACTCTTATTTTTCGAGTTCTATGAGGGAAATGACCACTGTGGCCAAACCCTTCTTTCTCAGCAAATCAAACCTAGTGCAGAACAAAGACAACAAATCATACTAAAAAACTGCACTTACAGTATATCTGAATTGTATTTGTGAAATTTTTTAGAAAACTTTTAAAAATATGACTTAGTAAAACACTCTTATTTTTTTAGTTCTATGAGGAAAATGACCACTGTGGCCAAAATCTGCTTTCTTAGCAAATTAAACCAAGTGAAAAGTGAAGACAACAAATCATGCTAAAAAAAACTGCATTTACAGTATATCTGAATTGTATTTGTGAAATTTTTTAGAAAACTTTTAAAAATATGACTTATTAAAACACTTTTATTTTTCGAGTTCTATGAGGGAAATGACCACTGTGGCCAAACCCTTCTTCCTCAGCAAATTAAACCTAGTGGAAAACGCAGACAACAAATCATACTAAGAAACTGCATTTACAGTATATCTGATTTGTATTTGTGAAATTTTTTAGAAAACTTTTAAAAATATGACTTAGTAAAACACTCTTATTTTTCGAGTTCTATGAGGGAAATGACCACTGTGGCCAAACCCTTCTTTCCCAGCAAATCAAACCTAGTGCAGAACAAAGACAACAAATCATACTAAAAAACTGCACTTACAGTATATCTAAATTGTATTTGTGAAATTTTTTAGAAAACTTTTAAAAATATGACTTAGTAAAACACTCTTATTTTTTTAGTTCTATGAGGAAAATGACCACTGTGGCCAAAATCTGCTTTCTTAGCAAAATAAACCAAGTGAAAAGTGAAGACAACAAATCATGCTAAAAAAAACTGCATTTACAGTATATCTGACTTGTATTTGTGAAATTTTTTAGAAAACTTTTAAAAATATGACTTAGTAAAACACTCTTATTTTTCGAGTTCTATGAGGGAAATGACCACTGTGGCCAAACCATTCTTTCTCAGCAAATCAAACCTAGTGCAGAACAAAGACAACAAATCATACTAAAAAACTGCACTTACAGTATATCTGAATTGTATTTGTGAAATTTTTTAGAAAACTTTTAAAAATATGACTTAGTAAAACACTCTTATTTTTTTAGTTCTATGAGGAAAATGACCACTGTGACCAAACCCTTCTTCCTCAGCAAATCAAACCTAGTGGAATCTGAACACAACAAATTGTACTAAAAAACTGCATTTACAGTATATCTGAATTGTATTTGTAAAATTTTTTAGAAAACTTTTAAAAATATGACTTAGTAAAACACTCTTATTTTTCGAGTTCTATGAGAGAAATGACCACTGTGGCCAAACCCTTCTTTCTCAGCAAATCAAACCAAATGGAAAATGAAGACAACAAATCATGCTAAAAAATTGCATTTATAGTATATCTGAAGTGTATTTGTGAAATTTAGAAAACTTTTAAAAATATGGCTTAGTAAAACACTCTTATTTTTTTAGTTCTATGAGGAAAATGACCACTGTGGCCAAAATCTGCTTCCTTAGCGAATTAAGCCAAGTGGAGAGTTAAGACAACAAATCATGCTAAAAAACTGCATTTACAGTATATCTGAATTGTGTTTGTGAAATTTTTTAGAAAACTTTTAAAAATATGACTTAGTAAAACACTCTTATTTTTCGAGTTCTATGAGGGAAATGACCACTGTGGCCAAACCCTTCTTTCTCAGCAAATCAAACCTAGTGCAGAACAAAGACTACAAATCATACTAAAAAACTGCACTTACAGTATATCTGAATTGTATTTGTGAAATTTTTTAGAAAACTTTTAAAAATATGACTTATTAAAACACTCTTATTTTACGAGTTCTATGAGGGAAATGACCACTGTGGCCAAAATCTGCTTTCTTAGCAAATTAAACCAAGTGAAAAGTGAAGACAACAAATCATGCTAAAAAAACTGCATTTACAGTATATCTGAATTGTATTTGTGAAATTTTTTAGAAAACTTTTAAAAATATGACTTATTAAAACACTCTTATTGTTCGAGTTCTATGAGGGAAATGACCACTGTGGACAAACCCTTCTTCCTCAGCGAATCAAACCTAGTGGAAAACGCAGACAACAAATCATACTAAGAAACTGCATTTACAGTATATCTGATTTGTATTTGTGAAATTTTTTAGAAAACTTTTAAAAATATGACTTAGTAAAACACTCTTATTTTTCGAGTTCTATGAGGCAAATGACCACTGTGGCCAAACCCTTCTTCCTCAGCGAATCAAGCCTAGTGAAAAATGAAGACAACAAATCATACTAAAAAAACTGCATTTACAGTATGTCTGAATTGCATTTGTGAAATTTTTTACAAAACTTTTAAAAATATGACTTAGTAAAACACTCTTATTTTTTGAGTTCTATGAGGAAAATGACCACTGTGGCCAAACCCTTCTTTGTCAGCGAATCTAACCTAGTGGAAAACAAAGACAACAAATCATACTAAAAAACTGCACTTACAGTATATGTGAATTATATTTGTGAAATTTTTTAGAAAACTTTTAAAAATATGACTTAGTAAAACACTATTATTTTTCGAGTTCTATTAGGGAAATGACCACTGTGACCAAACCCTTCTTCCTCAGCAAATCAAACCTAGTGAAATCTAAAGACAACAAATTGTACTAAAAAACTGCATTTACAGTATATCTGAATTGTATTTGTAAAATTTTTTAGAAAACTTTTAAAAATATGACTTAGTAAAACACTCTTATTTTTCGAGTTCTATGAGAGAAATGACCACTGTGGCCGAACCCTTCTTTCTCAGCAAATCAAACCAAATGGAAAATGAAGACAACAAATCATGCTAAAAAACTGCATTTATAGTATATCTGAAGTGTATTTGTGAAATTTAGAAAACTTTTAAAAATATGGCTTAGTAAAACACTCTTATTTTTTTAGTTCTATGAGGAAAATGACCACTGTGGCCAAAATCTGCTTCCTTAGCGAATTAAGCCAAGTGGAGAGTTAAGACAACAAATCATGCTAAAAAACTGCATTTACAGTATATCTGAATTGTGTTTGTGAAATTTTTTAGAAAACTTTTAAAATATGACTTAGTAAAACACTCTTATTTTTCGAGTTCTATGAGGGAAATGACCACTGTGGCCAAACCCTTCTTTCTCAGCAAATCAAATTTAGTGAAAAATGAAGACAACAAATCATACTAAAAACTGCATTTATATTATAGCTGAATTGTATTTGTGAAATTTTTTAGAAAACTTTTAAAAATATGACTTATTAAAACACTCTTATTTTTCGAGTTCTATGAGGGAAATGACCACTGTGGCCAAACGCTTTTTTCTGAGCAAATTAAACCTAAAGGAATATGAAGACAACAAATCATTCTAAAAAACTGCGTTTATATTATAGCTGAATTGTATTTGTGAAATTTTTTAGAAAACTTTTAAAAATATGACTTAGTAAAACACTCTTATTTTTCGAGTTCTATGAGGGAAATGACCACTGTGGCCAAACCCTTCTTTCTCAGCAAATCAAATTTAGTGGAAAATGAAGACAACAAATCATACTAAAAAACTGCATTTATATTATAGCTGAATTGTATTTGTGAAATTTTTTAGAAAACTTTTAAAAATATGACTTAGTAAAACACTCTTATTTTTCGAGTTCTATGAGCGAAATGACCACTGTGGCCAAACGCTTTTTTCTGAGCAAATCAAACCTAGTGGAATATGAAGACAACAAATCATACTAAAAAACTGCATTTACAGTATATCTAAATTGTATTGGTGAAATTTTTTAGAAAACTTTTAAAAATATGACTTAGTAAAACACTCTTATTTTTCGAGTTCTATGAGGGAAATGACCACTGTGGCCAAACCCTTCTTCCTCAGCAAATCAAACCTAGTGAAAAGTAAAGACAACAAATCATGCTAAAAAAACTGCATTTACAGTATATCTGAATTGTATTTGTGAAATTTTTAGAAAACTTTTAAAAATATGACTTAGTAAAACACTCTTCTTTTTCGAGTTCTATGAGGGAAATGACCACTGTGGCCAAACGCTTTTTTCTGAGCAAATCAAACCTAGTGGAATATGAAGACAACAAATCATACTAAAAAACTGCATTTACAGTATATCTGAATTGTGTTTGTGAAATTTTTTAGAAAACTTTTAAAAATATGACTTAGTAAAACACTCTTATTTTTCGAGTTCTATGAGGGAAATGACCACTGTGGCCAAACCCTTCTTCCTCAGCAAATCAAGCCTAGTGGAAATAGAAGTCAACAAATGATGCTAAAAAACTGCATTTACAGTATATCTAAATTGTATTGGTGAAATTTTTTAGAAAACTTTTAAAAATATGACTTAGTAAAACAATCTTATTTTTCGAGTTCTATGAGGGAAATGACCACTGTGGCCAAACCCTTCTTCCTCATGGAATCAAACGTAGTGAAAAATGAAGACAACAGATCATACTAAAAAACTGCATTTACAGTATATTTGAATTCTATTTGTGAAATTTTTTAGAAAACTTTTAAAAATATGACTTAGTAAAACACTTTTATTTTTTGAGTTCTATGAGGGAAATGACCACTGTGGCCAAACCCTTCTTTCTCAGCGAATCAAACCTAGTGGAAAACGAAGACAACAAATCGTACTAAAAAACTGCACTTACAGTATATGTGAATTGTATTTGTGAAATTTTTTAGAAAACTTTTAAAAATATGACTTAGTAAAACACTCTTATTTTTTTAGTTCTATGAGGAAAATGACCATTTTGGCCAAACTCTGCTTTCTTAGCAAATTAAACCAAGTGAAAAGTAAAGACAACAAATCATGCTAAAAAAACTGCATTTACAGTATATCTGAATTGTATTTGTGAAATTTTTTAGAAAACTTTTAAAAATATGACTTATTAAAACACTCTTATTTTTAGAGTTCTATGAGGGAAATGACCACTGTGGCCAAACCCTTCTTCCTCAGCGAATAAAACCTAGTGGAAAACGAAGATAACAAATCGTGCTAAAAAACTGCATTTACAGTATATCTGAATTGTATTTGTAAAATTTTTTACAAAACTTTTAAAAATATGACTTAGTAAAACACTCTTATTTTTTGAGTTCTATGAGGAAAATGACCACTGTGAACAAACCCTGCTTTCCCAGCAAATCAAACCTAAAGCAGGGTGAAGACAACAAATCATGCTAAAAAACTGCATTTACAGTATATCTGAATTGTATTTGTGAAATTTTTAGAAAACTTTTAAAAATATGACTTAGTAAAACACTCTTCTTTTTCGAGTTCTATGAGGGAAATGACCACTGTGGCCAAACGCTTTTTTCTGAGCAAATCAAACCTAGTGGAATATAAACACAACAAATCATACTAAAAAACTGCGTTTATATTATAGCTGAATTGTATTTGTGAAATTTTTTAGAAAACTTTTAAAAATATGACTTAGTAAAACACTCTTATTTTTTTATTTCTATGAGGAAAATGACCACTGTGGCCAAAATCTGCATCCTTAGCGAATTAACCCAAGTGGAAAATGAAGACAACAAATCATGCTAAAAAACTGCATTTACAGTATATCTGAATTGTATTTGTGAAATTTTTAGAAAACTTTTAAAAATATGACTTAGTAAAACACTCTTATTTTTCGAGTTCTATGAGGGAAATGACCACTGTGGCCAAACGCTTTTTTCTGAGCAAATCAAACCTAGTGGAATATGAAGACAACAAATCATACTAAAAAACTGCATTTACAGTATATCTAAATTGTATTGGTGAAATTTTTTAGAAAACTTTTAAAAATATGACTTAGTAAAACACTCTTATTTTTCGAGTTCTATTAGGGAAATGACCACTGTGGCCAAACCCTTCTTCCTCAGCAAATCAAACCTAGTGAAGGACAAAGACAACAGATCATACTAAAAAACTGCATTTACAGTATATTTGAATTGTATTTGTGAATTTTTTTAGAAAACTTTAAAAAATATGACTTAGTAAAACACTTTCATTTTTCGAGCTCTATGAGGGAAATGACCACTGTGGCCAAACCCTTCTTTCTCAGCGAATCAAACCTAGTGAAAAATTAAGACAACAAGTCATACTAAAAAATTGCATTTACAGTATGTCTGAATTGTATTTGTGAAATTTTTTAGAAAACTTTTAAAAATATGACTTAGTAAAACACTCTTATTTTTTGAGTTCTATGAGGAAAATAACCACTGTGGCCAAACCCTGCTTCCCCAGCAAATCAAATTTAGTGAAAAATGAAGACAACAAATCATACTAAAAAACTGCATTTACAGTATATCTGAATTGTATTTGTGAATTTTTTTAGAAAACTTTTAAAAATATGACTTAGTAAAACACTCTTATTTTTCGAGTTCTATGAGGGAAATGACCACTGTGGCCAAACCCTTCTTCCCCATCGAATCAAACGTAGTGAAAAATGAAGACAACAGAATATACTAAAAAACTGCATTTACAGTATATAGGAATTGTATTTGTGAAATTTTTTAGAAAACTTTTAAAAATATGACTTAGTAAAACACTTTTATTTTTTGAGTTCTATGAGGGAAATGACCACTGTGGCCAAACCCTTCTTTCTCAGCGAATCAAACCTAGTCAAAAATTAAGACAACAAGTCATACTAAAAAACTGCATTTACAGTATGTCTGTATTGTATTTGTGAAATTTTTGAGAAAACTTTTAAAAATATGACTTAGTAAAACACTCTTATTTTTTGAGTTCTATGAGGAAAATAACCACTGTGGCCAAACCCTGCTTCCCCAGCAAATCAAAATTAAAGGAAAGTGAAGACAACAAATTATGCTTAAAAACTGCATTTACAGTATGTCAGAATTGTATTTGTGAAATTTTTTAGAAAACTTTTAAAAATATGACTTAGTAAAACAATCTTATTTTTTGAGTTCTATTAGGAAAATAACCACGGTGGCCAAACCCTGCTTCCCCAGCAAATCAAACCTAAAGCAAAGTGAAGACAACAAATCATGCTAAAAAAACTGCATTTACAGTATATCTGAATTGTATTTGTGAAATTTTTAGAAAACTTTTAAATATATTACTTAGTAAAACGCTCTTATTTTTCGAGTTCTATGAGGGAAATGACCACTGTGGTTAAATTCTTCTTTCCCAGCAAATCAAACCTAATGGAAAATAAAGACCACAAATCATATTAAAAAACTGCATTTATAGTATATCTGAATTGTATTTGTGAAATTTTTTAGAAAACTTTTAAAAATATGACTTAGTAAAACACTCTTATTTTTCGAGTTCTATGAGGGAAATGACGACTTTGACCAAACCCTTCTTCCTCAGCAAATCAAACTTAGTGGAATCTGAAGACAACAAATTGTACTAAAAAACTGCATTTACAGTATATCTGAATTGTATTTGTAAATTTTTTTAGAAAACTTTTAAAAATATGACTTAGTAAAACACTCTTATTTTTCGAGTTCTATGAGGGAAATGACCACTGTGGCCAAACCCTTCTTTCTCAGCAAATCAAACCAAATGGAAAATGAAGACAACAAATCATGCTAAAAAACTGCATTTATAGTATATCTGAAGTGTATTTGTGAAATTTAGAAAACTTTTAAAAATATGGCTTAGTAAAACACTCTTATTTTTTTAGTTCTATGAGGAAAATGACCACTGTGGCCAAAATCTGCTTCCTTAGCGAATTAAGCCAATAAGAGAGTTAAGACAACAAATCATGCTAAAAAACTGCATTTACAGTATATATGAATTGTGTTTGTGAAATTTTTTAGAAAACTTTTAAAAATATGACTTAGTAAAACACTCTTATTTTTCGAGTTCTATGAGGGAAATGACCACTGTGGCCAAACCCTTCTTCCTCAGCAAATCAAATTTAGTGGAAAATGAAGACAACAAATCATGCTAAAAAACTGCATTTACAGTATGTCTGAATTGTATTTGTGAAATTTTTTTAGAAAACTTTTAAAAATATGACTTAGTAAAACACTCTTATTTTTTGAGTTCTATGAGGAATATAACCACTGTGGCCAAACCCTGCTTCCCCAGCAAATCAAAATTAAAGAAAAGTGAAGACAACAAATCATGCTAAGAAACTGAATTTACAGTATATCTGAATTGTATTTGTGAAATTTTTAGAAAACTTTTAAAAATATTACTTAGTAAAACGCTATTCTTTTTCGAGTTCTATGAGGGAAATGACCACTGTGGCCAAACCCTTCTTTCTCAGCAAATCCAACCTAAAGCAAAGTGAAGACAACAAATCATGCTAAAAAAACTGCATTTACAGTATATCTGAATTGTATTTGTGAAAATTTTAGAAAACTTTTAAAAATATTACTTAGTAAAACGCTCTTATTTTTCGAGTTCTATGAGGGAAATGACCACTGTGGTTAAACCCTTCTTTCCCAGCAAATCAAACCTAATGGAAAATAAAGACCACAAATCATATTAAAAAACTGCATTTATAGTATATCTGAATTGTATTTGTGAAATTTTTTAGAAAACTTTTAAAAATATGACTTAGTAAAACACTCTTATTTTTCGAGTTCTATGAGGGAAATGTTGACTGTGACCAAACCCTTCTTCCTCAGCAAATCAAACTTAGTGGAATCTGAAGACAACAAATTGTACTAAAAAACTGCATTTACAGTATATCTGAATTGTATTTGTAAAATTTTTTAGAAAACTTTTAAAAATATGACTTAGTAAAACACTCTTATTTTTCGAGTTCTATGAGGGAAATGACCACTGTGCCCAAACCCTTCTTTCTCAGCAAATCAAACCAAATGGAAAATGAAGACAACAAATCATGCTAAAAAACTGCATTTATAGTATATCTGAAGTGTATTTGTGAAATTTAGAAAACTTTTAAAAATATGGCTTAGTAAAACACTCTTATTTTTTTAGTTCTATGAGGAAAATGACCACTGTGGCCAAAATCTGCTTCCTTAGCGAATTAAGCCAAGTAGAGAGTTAAGACAACAAATCATGCTAAAAAACTGCATTTACAGTATATATGAATTGTGTTTGTGAAATTTTTTAGAAAACTTTTAAAAATATGACTTAGTAAAACACTCTTATTTTTCGAGTTCTATGAGGGAAATGACCACTGTGGCCAAACCCTTCTTCCTCAGCAAATCAAATTTAGTGGAAAATGAAGACAATAAATCATGCTAAAAAACTGCATTTACAGTATATCTGAATTGTATTTGTGAAATTTTTAGAAAACTTTTAAAAATATGACTTAGTAAAACACTCTTATTTTTCGAGTTCTATGAGGGAAATGACCACTGTGGCCAAACCCTTCTTCGTAAGCAAATCAAACCTAGTGAAGAATGAAGACAACAAATTGTGCTAAAAAAGTGCATTTACAGTATATCTGAATTGTATTTGTGAAATTTTTAGAAAACTTTTAAAAATATGACTTAGTAAAACACTCTTATTTTTCGAGTTCTATGAGGGAAATGACCACTGTGGCCAAACGCTTTTTTCTGAGCAAATCAAAGCTAGTGGAATATGAAGACAACAAATCATACTAAAAAACTGCATTTACAGTATATCTAAATTGTATTGGTGAAATTTTTTAGAAAACTTTTAAAAATATGACTTAGTAAAACACTCTTATTTTTCGAGTTCTATAAGGGAAATGACCACTGTGGCCAAACCCTTCTTCCTCAGCAAATCAAACCTAGTGAAAAACGAAGACAACAGATCATACTAAAAAACTGCATTTACAGTATATTTGAATTGTATTTGTGAATTTTTTTAGAAAACTTTAAAAAATATGACTTAGTAAAACACTTTCATTTTTCGAGCTCTATGAGGGAAATGACCACTGTGGCCAAACCCTTCTTTCTCAGCAAATCAAGCCTAGTGAAAAATTAAGACAACAAGTCATACTAAAAAACTGCATTTACAGTATGTCTGAATTGTATTTGTGAAATTTTTTAGAAAACTTTTAAAAATATGACTTAGTAAAACACTCTTATTTTTCGAGTTCTATGAGGGAAATGACCACTGTGGCCAAACCCTTCTTCCTCAGCAAATCAAGCCTAGTGAAAAATTAAGACAACAAGTCGTACTAAAAAACTGCATTTACCGTATATCTGAATTCTGTTTGTGAAATTTTTTAGAAAACTTTTAAAAATATGACTTAGTAAAACACTCTTATTTTTCGAGTTCTATGAGGGAAATGACCACTGTGGCCAAACCCTTCTTCCTCAGCAAATCAAACCTAATGTAAAATGAAGACAACAAATCATGCTAAGAAACTGCATTTACAGTATATCTGAATTGTATTTGTGAAATTTTTAGAAAACTTTTAAAAATATGACTTAGTAAAACACTCTTATTTTTCGAGTTCTATGAGGGAAATGACCACTGTGGCCAAACGCTTTTTTCTGAGCAAATCAAACCTAGTGGAATATGAAGACAACAAATCATACTAAAAAACTGCATTTACAGTATATCTAAATTGTATTGGTGAAATTTTTTAGAAAACTTTTAAAAATATGACTTAGTAAAACACTCTTATTTTTCGAGTTCTATTAGGGAAATGAACACTGTGGCCAAACCCTTCTTCCTCAGCAAATCAAACCTAGTGAAAAACAAAGACAACAGATCATACTAAAAAACTGCATTTACAGTATATTTGAATTGTATTTGTGAATTTTTTTAGAAAACTTTAAAAAATATGACTTAGTAAAACACTTTCATTTTTCGAGCTCTATGAGGGAAATGACCACTGTGGCCAAACCGTTCTTTCTCAGCGAATCAAACCTAGTGAAAAATTAAGACAACAAGTCATACTAAAAAATTGCATTTACAGTATGTCTGAATTGTATTTGTGAAATTTTTTAGAAAACTTTTAAAAATATGACTTAGTAAAACACTCTTATTTTTTGAGTTCTATGAGGAAAATAACCACTGTGGCCAAACCCTGCTTCCTCAGCAAATCAAATTTAGTGAAAAATGAAGACAACAAATCATACTAAAAAACTGCATTTACAGTATATCTGAATTGTATTTGTGAATTTTTTTAGAAAACTTTTAAAAATATGACTTAGTAAAACACTCTTATTTTTCGAGTTCTATGAGGGAAATGACCACTGTGGCCAAACCCTTCTTCCCCATCGAATCAAACGTAGTGAAAAATGAAGACAACAAATTATACTAAAAAACTGCATTTACAGTATATTGGAATTGTATTTGTGAAATTTTTTAGAAAACTTTTAAAAATATGACTTAGTAAAACACTTTTATTTTTTGAGTTCTATGAGGGAAATGACCACTGTGGCCAAACCCTTCTTTCTCAGCGAATCAAACCTAGTGAAAAATTAAGACAACAAGTCATACTAAAAAACTGCATTTACAGTATGTCTGTATTGTATTTGTGAAATTTTTTAGAAAACTTTTAAAAATATGACTTAGTAAAACACTCTTATTTTTTGAGTTCTATGAGGAAAATAACCACTGTGGCCAAACCCTGCTTCCCCAGCAAATCAAAATTAAAGGAAAGTGAAGACAACAAATTATGCTTAAAAACTGCATTTACAGTATGTCAGAATTGTATTTGTGAAATTTTTTAGAAAACTTTTAAAAATATGACTTAGTAAAACAATCTTATTTTTTGAGTTCTATTAGGAAAATAACCACGGTGGCCAAACCCTGCTTCCCCAGCAAATCAAACCTAAAGCAAAGTGAAGACAACAAATCATGCTAAAAAAACTGCATTTACAGTATATCTGAATTGTATTTGTGAAATTTTTAGAAAACTTTTAAAAATATTACTTAGTAAAACGCTCTTATTTTTCGAGTTCTATGAGGGAAATGACCACTGTGGTTAAACCCTTCTTTCCCAGCAAATCAAACCTAATGGAAAATAAAGACCACAAATCATATTAAAAAACTGCATTTATAGTATATCTGAATTGTATTTGTGAAATTTTTTAGAAAACTTTTAAAAATATGACTTAGTAAAACACTCTTATTTTTCGAGTTCTATGAGGGAAATGACGACTGTGACCAAACCCTTCTTCCTCAGCAAATCAAACTTAGTGGAGTCTGAAGACAACAAATTGTACTAAAAAACTGCATTTACAGTATATCTGAATTGTATTTGTAAAATTTTTTAGAAAACTTTTAAAAATATGACTTAGTAAAACACTCTTATTTTTCGAGTTCTATGAGGGAAATGACCACTGTGGCCAAACCCTTCTTTCTCAGCAAATCAAACCAAATGGAAAATGAAGACAACAAATCATGCTAAAAAACTGCATTTATAGTATATCTGAAGTGTATTTGTGAAATTTAGAAAACTTTTAAAAATATGGCTTAGTAAAACACTCTTATTTTTTTAGTTCTATGAGGAAAATGACCACTGTGGCCAAAATCTGCTTCCTTAGCGAATTAAGCCAAGTAGAGAGTTAAGACAACAAATCATGCTAAAAAACTGCATTTACAGTATATATGAATTGTGTTTGTGAAATTTTTTAGAAAACTTTTAAAAATATGACTTAGTAAAACACTCTTATTTTTCGAGTTCTATGAGGGAAATGACCACTGTGGCCAAACCCTTCTTCCTCAGCAAATCAAATTTAGTGGAAAATGAAGACAACAAATCATGCTAAAAAACTGCATTTACAGTATGTCTGAATTGTATTTGTGAAATTTTTTTAGAAAACTTTTAAAAATATGACTTAGTAAAACACTCTTATTTTTTGAGTTCTATGAGGAAAATAACCACTGTGGCCAAACCCTGCTTCCCCAGCAAATCAAAATTAAAGAAAAGTGAAGACAACAAATCATGCTAAGAAACTGAATTTACAGTATATCTGAATTGTATTTGTGAAATTTTTAGAAAACTTTTAAAAATATTACTTAGTAAAACGCTATTCTTTTTCGAGTTCTATGAGGGAAATGACCACTGTGGCCAAACCCTTCTTTCTCAGCAAATCAAACATAATGGAAAATAAAGACAACAAACCATACTAAAAAACTGCATTTATAGTATATCTGAATTGTATTTGTGAAATTTTTTAGAAAACTTTTAAAAATATGACTTAGTAAAACACTCTTATTTTTCGAGTTCTATGAGGGAAATGACCACTGTGGCCAAACCCTTCTTCCTCATCGAATCAAACGTAGTGAAAAATGAAGACAACAGATCATACTAAAAAACTGCATTTACAGTATATTTGAATTATATTTGTGAAATTTTTTAGAAAACTTTTAAAAATATGACTTAGTAAAACACTTTTATTTTTTGAGTTCTATGAGGGAAATGACCACTGTGGCCAAACCCTTCTTTCTCAGCAAATCAAACATAATGGAAAATAAAGACAACAAACCATACTAAAAAACTGCATTTATAGTATATCTGAATTGTATTTGTGAAATTTTTTAGAAAACTTTTAAAAATATGACTTAGTAAAACACTCTTATTTTTCGAGTTCTATGAGGGAAATGACCACTGTGGCCAAACCCTTCTTCCTCATCGAATCAAACGTAGTGAAAAATGAAGACAACAGATCATACTAAAAAACTGCATTTACAGTATATTGGAATTGTATTTGTGAAATTTTTTAGAAAACTTTTAAAAATATGACTTAGTAAAACACTCTTATTTTTTTAGTTCTATGAGGAAAATAACCACTGTGGCCAAACCCTGCTTCCTTAGCAAATCAAAATTAAGGGAAAGTGAAGACAACAAATTGTACTTAAAAACTGCATTTACAGTATGTCTGAATTGTATTTGTGAAATTTTTTAGAAAACTTTTAAAAATATGACTTAGTAAAACACTCTTATTTTTTGAGTTCTATGAGGAAAATAACCACTGTGGCCAAACCCTGCTTCCCCAGCAAATCAAACCTAAAGCAAAGTGAAGACAACAAATCATGCTAAAAAAACTGCATTTACAGTATATCTGAATTGTATTTGTGAAATTTTTAGAAAACTTTTAAAAATATTACTTAGTAAAACACTCTTATTTTTCGAGTTCTATGAGGGAAATGACCACTGTGGCCAAACCCTTCTTTGTCAGCGAATCAAACCTAGTGGAAAACAAAGACAACAAATCATACTAAAAAACTACACTTACAGTATATGTGAATTGTATTTGTGAAATTTTTTAGAAAACTTTTAAAAATATGACTTAGTAAAACACTCTTATTTTTTTAGTTCTATGAGGAAAATGACCACTGTGGCCAAACTCTGCTTTCTTAGCAAATTAAACCAAGTGAAAAGTGAAGACAACAAATTATGCTAAAAAAATGCATTTACAGTATATCTGAATTGTATTTGTGAAATTTTTTAGAAAACTTTTAAAAATATGACTTATTAAAACACTCTTATTTTTCGAGTTCTATGAGGGAAATGACCACTGTGGCCAAACCCTTCTTCCTCAGCGAATCAAACCTAGTGGAAAACGAAGACAACAAATCATACTAAAAAACTGCATTTACAGTATATCTGATTTGTATTTGTGAAATTTTTTAGAAAACTTTTAAAAATATGACTTAGTAAAACACTCTTATTTTTCGAGTTCTATGAGGCAAATGACCACTGTGGCCAAACCCTTCTTCCTCAGCGAATCAAGCCTAGTGAAAAATGAAGACAACAAATCATACTAAAAAAACTGCATTTACAGTATGTCTGAATTGCATTTGTGAAATTTTTTACAAAACTTTTAAAAATATGACTTAGTAAAACACTCTTATTTTTTGAGTTCTATGAGGAAAATGACCACTGTGACCAAACCCTGCTTTCCCAGCAAATCAAACCTAGTGTAAAGTGAAGACAACAAACCATGCTAAAAAACTCTATTTACAGTATATCTGAATTGTATTTGTGAAATTTTTAGAAAACTTTTAAAAATATGACTTAGTAAAACACTCTTATTTTTCGAGTTCTATGAGGGAAATGACCACTGTGGCCAAACGCTTTTTTCTGAGCAAATCAAACCTAGTGGAATATAAAGACAACAAATCATACCAAAAAACTGCGTTTATATTATAGCTGAATTGTATTTTTTAAACTTTTTAGAAAACTTTTAAAAATATGACTTAGTAAAACACTTTTATTTTTTGAGTTCTATGAGGGAAATGACCACTGTGGCCAAACCCTTCTTTCTCAGCGAATCAAACCTAGTGAAAAATTAAGACAACAAGTCATACTAAAAAACTGCATTTACAGTATGTCTGTATTGTATTTGTGAAATTTTTTAGAAAACTTTTAAAAATATGACTTAGTAAAACACTCTTATTTTTTGAGTTCTATGAGGAAAATAACCACTGTGGCCAAACCCTGCTTCCCCAGCAAATCAAAATTAAAGGAAAGTGAAGACAACAAATTATGCTTAAAAACTGCATTTACAGTATGTCAGAATTGAATTTGTGAAATTTTTTAGAAAACTTTTAAAAATATGACTTAGTAAAACAATCTTATTTTTTGAGTTCTATTAGGAAAATAACCACGGTGGCCAAACCCTGCTTCCCCAGCAAATCAAACCTAAAGCAAAGTGAAGACAACAAATCATGCTAAAAAAACTGCATTTACAGTATATCTGAATTGTATTTGTGAAATTTTTAGAAAACTTTTAAAAATATTACTTAGTAAAACGCTCTTATTTTTCGAGTTCTATGAGGGAAATGACCACTGTGGCCAAACCCTTCTTTCTCAGCAAATCAAACCAAAAGGAAAATGAAGACAACAAATCATGCTAAAAAACTGCATTTATAGTATATCTGAAGTGTATTTGTGAAATTTAGAAAACTTTTAAAAATATGGCTTAGTAAAACACTCTTATTTTTTTAGTTCTATGAGGAAAATGACCACTGTGGCCAAAATCTGCTTCCTTAGCGAATTAAGCCAAGTAGAGAGTTAAGACAACAAATCATGCTAAAAAACTGCATTTACAGTATATATGAATTGTGTTTGTGAAATTTTTTAGAAAACTTTTAAAAATATGACTTAGTAAAACACTCTTATTTTTCGAGTTCTATGAGGGAAATGACCACTGTGGCCAAACCCTTCTTCCTCAGCAAATCAAATTTAGTGGAAAATGAAGACAACAAATCATGCTAAAAAACTGCATTTACAGTATGTCTGAATTGTATTTGTGAAATTTTTTTAGAAAACTTTTAAAAATATGACTTAGTAAAACACTCTTATTTTTTGAGTTCTATGAGGAAAATAACCACTGTGGCCAAACCCTGCTTCCCCAGCAAATCAAAATTAAAGAAAAGTGAAGACAACAAATCATGCTAAGAAACTGAATTTACAGTATATCTGAATTGTATTTGTGAAATTTTTAGAAAACTTTTAAAAATATTACTTAGTAAAACACTCTTATTTTTCGAGTTCTATGAGGGAAATGACCACTGTGGCCAAACGCTTTTTTCTGAGCAAATCAAACCTAGTGGAATATAAAGACAACAAATCATACCAAAAAACTGCGTTTATATTATAGCTGAATTGTATTTTTTAAACTTTTTAGAAAACTTTTAAAAATATGACTTAGTAAAACACTTTTATTTTTTGAGTTCTATGAGGGAAATGACCACTGTGGCCAAACCCTTCTTTCTCAGCGAATCAAACCTAGTGAAAAATTAAGACAACAAGTCATACTAAAAAACTGCATTTACAGTATGTCTGTATTGTATTTGTGAAATTTTTTAGAAAACTTTTAAAAATATGACTTAGTAAAACACTCTTATTTTTTTGAGTTCTATGAGGAAAATAACCACTGTGGCCAAACCCTGCTTCCCCAGCAAATCAAAATTAAAGGAAAGTGAAGACAACAAATTATGCTTAAAAACTGCATTTACAGTATGTCAGAATTGAATTTGTGAAATTTTTTAGAAAACTTTTAAAAATATGACTTAGTAAAACAATCTTATTTTTTGAGTTCTATTAGGAAAATAACCACGGTGGCCAAACCCTGCTTCCCCAGCAAATCAAACCTAAAGCAAAGTGAAGACAACAAATCATGCTAAAAAAACTGCATTTACAGTATATCTGAATTGTATTTGTGAAATTTTTAGAAAACTTTTAAAAATATTACTTAGTAAAACGCTCTTATTTTTCGAGTTCTATGAGGGAAATGACCACTGTGGTTAAACCCTTCTTTCCCAGCAAATCAAACCTAATGGAAAATAAAGACCACAAATCATATTAAAAAACTGCATTTATAGTATATCTGAATTGTATTTGTGAAATTTTTTAGAAAACTTTTAAAAATATGACTTAGTAAAACACTCTTATTTTTCTAGTTCTATGAGGGAAATGACGACTGTGACCAAACCCTTCTTCCTCAGCAAATCAAACTTAGTGGAATCTGAAGACAACAAATTGTACAAAAAAACTGCATTTACAGTATATCTGAATTGTATTTGTAAAATTTTTTAGAAAACTTTTAAAAATATGACTTAGTAAAACACTCTTATTTTTCGAGTTCTATGAGGGAAATGACCACTGTGGCCAAACCCTTCTTTCTCAGCAAATCAAACCAAATGGAAAATGAAGACAACAAATCATGCTAAAAAACTGCATTTATAGTATATCTGAAGTGTATTTGTGAAATTTAGAAAACTTTTAAAAATATGGCTTAGTAAAACACTCTTATTTTTTTAGTTCTATGAGGAAAATGACCACTGTGGCCAAAATCTGCTTCCTTAGCGAATTAAGCCAAGTAGAGAGTTAAGACAGCAAATCATGCTAAAAAACTGCATTTACAGTATATATGAATTGTGTTTGTGAAATTTTTTAGAAAACTTTTAAAAATATGACTTAGTAAAACACTCTTATTTTTCGAGTTCTATGAGGGAAATGACCACTGTGGCCAAACCCTTCTTCCTCAGCAAATCAAATTTAGTGGAAAATGAAGACAACAAATCATGCTAAAAAACTGCATTTACAGTATGTCTGAATTGTATTTGTGAAATTTTTTTAGAAAACTTTTAAAAATATGACTTAGTAAAACACTCTTATTTTTTGAGTTCTATGAGGAAAATAACCACTGTGGCCAAACCCTTCTTTCTCAGCAAATCAAACCAAATGGAAAATGAAGACAACAAATCATGCTAAAAAAACTGCATTTACAGTATATCTGAATTGTATTTGTGAAATTTTTAGAAAACTTTTAAAAATATTACTTAGTAAAACACTCTTATTTTTCGAGTTCTATGAGGGAAATGACCACTGTGGCCAAACCCTTCTTTGTCAGCGAATCAAACCTAGTGGAAAACAAAGACAACAAATCATACTAAAAAACTACACTTACAGTATATGTGAATTGTATTTGTGAAATTTTTTAGAAAACTTTTAAAAATATGACTTAGTAAAACACTCTTATTTTTTTAGTTCTATGAGGAAAATGACCACTGTGGCCAAACTCTGCTTTCTTAGCAAATTAAACCAAGTGAAAAGTGAAGACAACAAATTATGCTAAAAAAATGCATTTACAGTATATCTGAATTGTATTTGTGAAATTTTTTAGAAAACTTTTAAAAATATGACTTATTAAAACACTCTTATTTTTCGAGTTCTATGAGGGAAATGACCACTGTGGCCAAACCCTTCTTCCTCAGCGAATCAAACCTAGTGGAAAACGAAGACAACAAATCATACTAAAAAACTGCATTTACAGTATATCTGATTTGTATTTGTGAAATTTTTTAGAAAACTTTTAAAAATATGACTTAGTAAAACACTCTTATTTTTCGAGTTCTATGAGGCAAATGACCACTGTGGCCAAACCCTTCTTCCTCAGCGAATCAAGCCTAGTGAAAAATGAAGACAACAAATCATACTAAAAAAACTGCATTTACAGTATGTCTGAATTGCATTTGTGAAATTTTTTACAAAACTTTTAAAAATATGACTTAGTAAAACACTCTTATTTTTTGAGTTCTATGAGGAAAATGACCACTGTGACCAAACCCTGCTTTCCCAGCAAATCAAACCTAGTGTAAAGTGAAGACAACAAACCATGCTAAAAAACTCTATTTACAGTATATCTGAATTGTATTTGTGAAATTTTTAGAAAACTTTTAAAAATATGACTTAGTAAAACACTCTTATTTTTCGAGTTCTATGAGGGAAATGACCACTGTGGCCAAACGCTTTTTTCTGAGCAAATCAAACCTAGTGGAATATAAAGACAACAAATCATACCAAAAAACTGCGTTTATATTATAGCTGAATTGTATTTTTTAAACTTTTTAGAAAACTTTTAAAAATATGACTTAGTAAAACACTTTTATTTTTTGAGTTCTATGAGGGAAATGACCACTGTGGCCAAACCCTTCTTTCTCAGCGAATCAAACCTAGTGAAAAATTAAGACAACAAGTCATACTAAAAAACTGCATTTACAGTATGTCTGTATTGTATTTGTGAAATTTTTTAGAAAACTTTTAAAAATATGACTTAGTAAAACACTCTTATTTTTTGAGTTCTATGAGGAAAATAACCACTGTGGCCAAACCCTGCTTCCCCAGCAAATCAAAATTAAAGGAAAGTGAAGACAACAAATTATGCTTAAAAACTGCATTTACAGTATGTCAGAATTGAATTTGTGAAATTTTTTAGAAAACTTTTAAAAATATGACTTAGTAAAACAATCTTATTTTTTGAGTTCTATTAGGAAAATAACCACGGTGGCCAAACCCTGCTTCCCCAGCAAATCAAACCTAAAGCAAAGTGAAGACAACAAATCATGCTAAAAAAACTGCATTTACAGTATATCTGAATTGTATTTGTGAAATTTTTAGAAAACTTTTAAAAATATTACTTAGTAAAACGCTCTTATTTTTCGAGTTCTATGAGGGAAATGACCACTGTGGCCAAACCCTTCTTTCTCAGCAAATCAAACCAAAAGGAAAATGAAGACAACAAATCATGCTAAAAAACTGCATTTATAGTATATCTGAAGTGTATTTGTGAAATTTAGAAAACTTTTAAAAATATGGCTTAGTAAAACACTCTTATTTTTTTAGTTCTATGAGGAAAATGACCACTGTGGCCAAAATCTGCTTCCTTAGCGAATTAAGCCAAGTAGAGAGTTAAGACAACAAATCATGCTAAAAAACTGCATTTACAGTATATATGAATTGTGTTTGTGAAATTTTTTAGAAAACTTTTAAAAATATGACTTAGTAAAACACTCTTATTTTTCGAGTTCTATGAGGGAAATGACCACTGTGGCCAAACCCTTCTTCCTCAGCAAATCAAATTTAGTGGAAAATGAAGACAACAAATCATGCTAAAAAACTGCATTTACAGTATGTCTGAATTGTATTTGTGAAATTTTTTTAGAAAACTTTTAAAAATATGACTTAGTAAAACACTCTTATTTTTTGAGTTCTATGAGGAAAATAACCACTGTGGCCAAACCCTGCTTCCCCAGCAAATCAAAATTAAAGAAAAGTGAAGACAACAAATCATGCTAAGAAACTGAATTTACAGTATATCTGAATTGTATTTGTGAAATTTTTAGAAAACTTTTAAAAATATTACTTAGTAAAACACTCTTATTTTTCGAGTTCTATGAGGGAAATGACCACTGTGGCCAAACGCTTTTTTCTGAGCAAATCAAACCTAGTGGAATATAAAGACAACAAATCATACCAAAAAACTGCGTTTATATTATAGCTGAATTGTATTTTTTAAACTTTTTAGAAAACTTTTAAAAATATGACTTAGTAAAACACTTTTATTTTTTGAGTTCTATGAGGGAAATGACCACTGTGGCCAAACCCTTCTTTCTCAGCGAATCAAACCTAGTGAAAAATTAAGACAACAAGTCATACTAAAAAACTGCATTTACAGTATGTCTGTATTGTATTTGTGAAATTTTTTAGAAAACTTTTAAAAATATGACTTAGTAAAACACTCTTATTTTTTTGAGTTCTATGAGGAAAATAACCACTGTGGCCAAACCCTGCTTCCCCAGCAAATCAAAATTAAAGGAAAGTGAAGACAACAAATTATGCTTAAAAACTGCATTTACAGTATGTCAGAATTGAATTTGTGAAATTTTTTAGAAAACTTTTAAAAATATGACTTAGTAAAACAATCTTATTTTTTGAGTTCTATTAGGAAAATAACCACGGTGGCCAAACCCTGCTTCCCCAGCAAATCAAACCTAAAGCAAAGTGAAGACAACAAATCATGCTAAAAAAACTGCATTTACAGTATATCTGAATTGTATTTGTGAAATTTTTAGAAAACTTTTAAAAATATTACTTAGTAAAACGCTCTTATTTTTCGAGTTCTATGAGGGAAATGACCACTGTGGTTAAACCCTTCTTTCCCAGCAAATCAAACCTAATGGAAAATAAAGACCACAAATCATATTAAAAAACTGCATTTATAGTATATCTGAATTGTATTTGTGAAATTTTTTAGAAAACTTTTAAAAATATGACTTAGTAAAACACTCTTATTTTTCTAGTTCTATGAGGGAAATGACGACTGTGACCAAACCCTTCTTCCTCAGCAAATCAAACTTAGTGGAATCTGAAGACAACAAATTGTACAAAAAAACTGCATTTACAGTATATCTGAATTGTATTTGTAAAATTTTTTAGAAAACTTTTAAAAATATGACTTAGTAAAACACTCTTATTTTTCGAGTTCTATGAGGGAAATGACCACTGTGGCCAAACCCTTCTTTCTCAGCAAATCAAACCAAATGGAAAATGAAGACAACAAATCATGCTAAAAAACTGCATTTATAGTATATCTGAAGTGTATTTGTGAAATTTAGAAAACTTTTAAAAATATGGCTTAGTAAAACACTCTTATTTTTTTAGTTCTATGAGGAAAATGACCACTGTGGCCAAAATCTGCTTCCTTAGCGAATTAAGCCAAGTAGAGAGTTAAGACAGCAAATCATGCTAAAAAACTGCATTTACAGTATATATGAATTGTGTTTGTGAATTTTTTTAGAAAACTTTTAAAAATATGACTTAGTAAAACACTCTTATTTTTCGAGTTCTATGAGGGAAATGACCACTGTGGCCAAACCCTTCTTCCTCAGCAAATCAAATTTAGTGGAAAATGAAGACAACAAATCATGCTAAAAAACTGCATTTACAGTATGTCTGAATTGTATTTGTGAAATTTTTTTAGAAAACTTTTAAAAATATGACTTAGTAAAACACTCTTATTTTTTGAGTTCTATGAGGAAAATAACCACTGTGGCCAAACCCTGCTTCCCCAGCAAATCAAAATTAAAGAAAAGTGAAGACAACAAATCATGCTAAGAAACTGAATTTACAGTATATCTGAATTGTATTTGTGAAATTTTTAGAAAACTTTTAAAAATATTACTTAGTAAAACGCTATTCTTTTTCGAGTTCTATGAGGGAAATGACCACTGTGGCCAAACCCTTCTTTCTCAGCAAATCAAACATAATGGAAAATAAAGACAACAAACCATACTAAAAAACTGCATTTATAGTATATCTGAATTGTATTTGTGAAATTTTTTAGAAAACTTTTAAAAATATGACTTAGTAAAACACTCTTATTTTTCGAGTTCTATGAGGGAAATGACCACTGTGGCCAAACCCTCATTCGAATCAAACGTAGTGAAAAATGAAGACAACAGATCATACTAAAAAACTGCATTTACAGTATATTTGAATTATATTTGTGAAATTTTTTAGAAAACTTTTAAAAATATGACTTAGTAAAACACTTTTATTTTTTGAGTTCTATGAGGGAAATTACCACTGTGGCCAAACCCTTCTTTCTCAGCAAATCAAACATAATGGAAAATAAAGACAACAAACCATACTAAAAAACTGCATTTATAGTATATCTGAATTGTATTTGTGAAATTTTTTAGAAAACTTTTAAAAATATGACTTAGTAAAACACTCTTATTTTTCGAGTTGTATGAGGGAAATGACCACTGTGGCCAAACCCTTCTTCCTCATCGAATCAAACGTAGTGAAAAATAAAGACAACAGATCATACTAAAAAACTGCATTTACAGTATATTGGAATTGTATTTGTGAAATTTTTTAGAAAACTTTTAAAAATATGACTTAGTAAAACACTCTTATTTTTTTAGTTCTATGAGGAAAATAACCACTGTGGCCAAACCCTGCTTCCCCAGCAAATCAAGATTAAAGGAAAGTGAAGACAACAAATTATACTTAAAAACTGCATTTACAGTATGTCTGAATTGTATTTGTGAAATTTTTTAGAAAACTTTTAAAAATATGACTTAGTAAAACACTCTTATTTTTTGAGTTCTATTAGGAAAATAACCACGGTGGCCAAACCCTGCTTCCCCAGCAAATCAAACCTAAAGCAAAGTGAAGACAACAAATCATGCTAAAAAAACTGCATTTACAGTATATCTGAATTGTATTTGTGAAATTTTTAGAAAACTTTTAAAAATATTACTTAGTAAAACACTCTTATTTTTCGAGTTCTATGAGGGAAATGACCACTGTGGCCAAACCCTTCTTTGTCAGCGAATCAAACCTAGTGGAAAACAAAGACAACAAATCATACTAAAAAACTACACTTACAGTATATGTGAATTGTATTTGTGAAATTTTTTAGAAAACTTTTAAAAATATGACTTAGTAAAACACTCTTATTTTTTTAGTTCTATGAGGAAAATGACCACTGTGGCCAAACTCTGCTTTCTTAGCAAATTAAACCAAGTGAAAAGTGAAGACAACAAATTATGCTAAAAAAATGCATTTACAGTATATCTGAATTGTATTTGTGAAATTTTTTAGAAAACTTTTAAAAATATGACTTATTAAAACACTCTTATTTTTCGAGTTCTATGAGGGAAATGACCACTGTGGCCAAACCCTTCTTCCTCAGCGAATCAAACCTAGTGGAAAACGAAGACAACAAATCATACTAAAAAACTGCATTTACAGTATATCTGATTTGTATTTGTGAAATTTTTTAGAAAACTTTTAAAAATATGACTTAGTAAAACACTCTTATTTTTCGAGTTCTATGAGGCAAATGACCACTGTGGCCAAACCCTTCTTCCTCAGCGAATCAAGCCTAGTGAAAAATGAAGACAACAAATCATACTAAAAAAACTGCATTTACAGTATGTCTGAATTGCATTTGTGAAATTTTTTACAAAACTTTTAAAAATATGACTTAGTAAAACACTCTTATTTTTTGAGTTCTATGAGGAAAATGACCACTGTGACCAAACCCTGCTTCCCCAGCAAATCAAACCTAAAGCAAAGTGAAGACAACAAATAATGCTAAAAAACTCTATTTACAGTATATCTGAATTGTATTTGTGAAATTTTTAGAAAACTTTTAAAAATATGACTTAGTAAAACACTCTTATTTTTCGAGTTCTATGAGGGAAATGACCACTGTGGCCAAACGCTTTTTTCTGAGCAAATCAAACCTAGTGGAATATAAAGACAACAAATCATACCAAAAAACTGCGTTTATATTATAGCTGAATTGTATTTTTTAAACTTTTTAGAAAACTTTTAAAAATATGACTTAGTAAAACACTCTTATTTTCTTAGTTCTATGAGGAAAATGACCACTGTGGCCAAAATCTGCATCCTTAGCGAATTAAGCCAAGTGGAAAGTGAAGACAACAAATCATGCTTAAAAACTGCATTTACAGTATATCTGAATTGTGTTTGTGAAATTTTTTAGAAAACTTCTAAAAATATGACTTAGTAAAACACTCTTATTTTTCGAGTTCTATGAGGGAAATGACCACTGTGGCCAAACCCTTCTTCCTCAGCAAATCAAATTTAGTGGAAAATGAAGACAACAAATCATGCTAAAAAACTGCATTTACAGTATGTCTCAATTGTATTTGTGAAATTTTTTAGAAAACTTTTAAAAATATGACTTAGTAAAACACTCTTATTTTTTTAGTTCTATGAGGAAAATGACCACTGTGGCCAAACTCTGCTTTCTTAGCAAATTAAAATTAAATGAAAGTAAAGACAACAAATTATACTTAAAAACTGCATTTACAGTATGTCTGAATTGTATTTGTGAAATTTTTTAGAAAACTTTTAAAAATATGACTTAGTAAAACACTCTTATTTTTTGAGTTCTATGAGGAAAATGACCACTGTGACCAAACCCTGCTTTCCCAGCAAATCAAACCTAGTGTAAAGTGAAGACAACAAATCATGCTAAAAAACTCCATTTACAGTATATCTGAATTGTATTTGTGAAATTTTTAGAAAACTTTTAAAAATATGACTTAGTAAAACACTCTTATTTTTCGAGTTCTATGAGGGAAATGACCACTGTGGCCAAACGCTTTTTTCTGAGCAAATCAAACCTAGTGAAATATAAAGACAACAAATCATACCAAAAAACTGCGTTTATATTATAGCTGAATTGTATTTTTTAAACTTTTTAGAAAACTTTTAAAAATATGACTTAGTAAAACACTCTTATTTTTTTAGTTCTATGAGGAAAATGACCACTGTGGCCAAAATCTGCATCCTTAGCGAATTAAGCCAAGTGGAAAGTGAAGACAACACATCGTGCTTTAAAACTGCATTTACAGTATATTTGAATTGTATTTGTGAATTTTTTTTAGAAAACTTTAAAAAATATGACTTAGTAAAACACTTTCATTTTTCGAGCTCTATGAGGGAAATGACCACTGTGGCCAAACCCTTCTTTCTCAGCGAATCAAACCTAGTGAAGAATTAAGACAACAAGTCATACTAAAAAACTGCATTTACAGTATGTCTGAATTGTATTTGTGAAATTTTTTAGAAAACTTTTAAAAATATGACTTAGTAAAACACTCTTATTTTTTGAGTTCTATGAGGAAAATAACCACTGTGGCCAAACCCTGCTTCCCCAGCAAATCAAATTTAGTGAAAAATGAAGACAACAAATCATACTAAAAAACTGCATTTACAGTATATCTGAATTGTATTTGTGAATTTTTTTAGAAAACTTTTAAAAATATGACTTAGTAAAACACTTTTATTTTTTGAGTTCTATGAGGGAAATGACCACTGTGGCCAAACCCTTCTTTCTCAGCGAATCAAACCTAGTGAAAAATTAAGACAACAAGTCATACTAAAAAACTGCATTTACAGTATGTCTGTATTGTATTTGTGAAATTTTTTAGAAAACTTTTAAAAATATGACTTAGTAAAACACTCTTATTTTTTGAGTTCTATGAGGAAAATAACCACTGTGGCCAAACCCTGCTTCCCCAGCAAATCAAAATTAAAGGAAAGTGAAGACAACAAATTATACTTAAAAACTGCATTTACAGTATGTCTAAATTGTATTTGTGAAATTTTTTAGAAAACTTTTAAAAATATGACTTAGTAAAACACTCTTATTTTTTGAGTTCTATTAGGAAAATAACCACGGTGGCCAAACCCTGCTTCCCCAGCAAATCAAACCTAAAGCAAAGTGAAGACAACAAATCATGCTAAAAAAACTGCATTTACAGTATATCTGAATTGTATTTGTGAAATTTTTAGAAAACTTTTAAAAATATTACTTAGTAAAACGCTCTTATTTTTCGAGTTCTATGAGGGAAATGACCACTGTGGTTAAACCCTTCTTTCCCAGCAAATCAAACCTAATGGAAAATAAAGACCACAAATCATATTAAAAAACTGCATTTATAGTATATCTGAATTGTATTTGTGAAATTTTTTAGAAAACTTTTAAAAATATGACTTAGTAAAACACTCTTATTTTTCGAGTTCTATGAGGGAAATGACGACTGTGACCAAACCCTTCTTCCTCAGCAAATCAAACTTAGTGGAATCTGAAGACAACAAATTGTACTAAAAAACTGCATTTACAGTATATCTGAATTGTATTTGTAAAATTTTTTAGAAAACTTTTAAAAATATGACTTAGTAAAACACTCTTATTTTTCGAGTTCTATGAGGGAAATGACCACTGTGGCCAAACCCTTCTTTCTCAGCAAATCAAACCAAATGGAAAATGAAGACAACAAACCATACTAAAAAACTGCATTTATAGTATAGGGTGTTTTTTTAAGAGGTATAGAACTTTGAATTGAAATAAAACACAAGAAAATCATTTTAATGTCCATTAATTTGGCTTAATTGGAAGGATAATTTTATGCCATTAATGTTTAAATATGATTTCGGGCATGTGGCCGCCGCGGCTGGCTCGAATAAAGCCAATTCTACAGGTCCAATTTTCAACCACTTTTTCGAGCATATGGGGCCGTATGTTGGCAATAACGCCACGAATGTTGGCTTCCAAGTCCCCTAACGTTTCTGGTTTGTTGGCGTAGACGAGCGACTTCACATATCCCCAAAGAAAATAATCCAATGGTGTCAAATCACACGATCTTGGTGGCCAATTGACAGGTCCATTCCGCGAAATTATGCGCTCATCGAATGTTTCCTTCAATAAATCGATTGTGACGTGCGCTGTGTGGCATGTAGCGCCGTCTTCTTGGAACCACAACTCATCCACATTCATGCCATCCAATTCGGGAATAAAATAGTCGGTTAGTCGGCTCCAATTGCTGTGCACGGTGGCGAATCGATTCATTCGGGTCCTCTTCAGCACTTTGCTCTACAGCGGCAATTGTTTCTTCGGTGCGCACTGTTCGACGTCTCTGCGGATGCGTATTATCACATAGAGTAAACGTAGTGCGAAAACGATCCATGGTTAACCGAATTAATTGCTCTGATGGACGATTATGTCGACCATAAAATGGACGGAGCTTGCGGTAAACTTCGCGAACTGAACCATTATTTTCGAAATAAATTTGCACGATTTGCAAGCGTTGTTCTTTTGTCAACCTGTTCATGATGAAATGGCAAACCAAACTAAATATTAATCACTTGACAGCTGACAAAATGGCCGCCAGTTAAAAAAGTGATGCCAACTTAAAGTTCTATACCTCAATAAAAAACACCCTTTATATCTGAAGTGTATTTGTGAAATTTAGAAAACTTTTAAAAATATGGCTTAGTAAAACACTCTTATTTTTTTAGTTCTATGAGGAAAATGACCACTGTGGCCAAAATCTGCTTCCTTAGCGAATTAAGCCAAGTAGAGAGTTAAGACAACAAATCATGCTAAAAAACTGCATTTATAGTATATATGAATTGTGTTTGTGAAATTTTTTAGAAAACTTTTAAAAATATGACTTAGTAAAACACTCTTATTTTTCGAGTTCTATGAGGGAAATGACCACTGTGGCCAAACCCTTCTTCCTCAGCAAATCAAATTTAGTGGAAAATAAAGACCACAAATCATATTAAAAAACTGCATTTATAGTATATCTGAATTGTATTTGTGAAATTTTTTAGAAAACTTTTAAAAATATGACTTAGTAAAACACTCTTATTTTTCGAGTTCTATGAGGGAAATGACGACTGTGACCAAACCCTTCTTCCTCAGCAAATCAAACTTAGTGGAATCTGAAGACAACAAATTGTACTAAAAAACTGCATTTACAGTATATCTGAATTGTATTTGTAAAATTTTTTAGAAAACTTTTAAAAATATGACTTAGTAAAACACTCTTATTTTTCGAGTTCTATGAGGGAAATGACCACTGTGGCCAAACCCTTCTTTCTCAGCAAATCAAACCAAATGGAAAATGAAGACAACAAACCATACTAAAAAACTGCATTTATAGTATAGGGTGTTTTTTTAAGAGGTATAGAACTTTGAATTGAAATAAAACACAAGAAAATCATTTTAATGTCCATTAATTTGGCTTAATTGGAAGGATAATTTTATGCCATTAATGTTTAAATATGATTTCGGGCATGTGGCCGCCGCGGCTGGCTCGAATAAAGCCAATTCTACAGGTCCAATTTTCAACCACTTTTTCGAGCATATGGGGCCGTATGTTGGCAATAACGCCACGAATGTTGGCTTCCAAGTCCCCTAACGTTTCTGGTTTGTTGGCGTAGACGAGCGACTTCACATATCCCCAAAGAAAATAATCCAATGGTGTCAAATCACACGATCTTGGTGGCCAATTGACAGGTCCATTCCGCGAAATTATGCGCTCATCGAATGTTTCCTTCAATAAATCGATTGTGACGTGCGCTGTGTGGCATGTAGCGCCGTCTTCTTGGAACCACAACTCATCCACATTCATGCCATCCAATTCGGGAATAAAATAGTCGGTTAGTCGGCTCCAATTGCTGTGCACGGTGGCGAATCGATTCATTCGGGTCCTCTTCAGCACTTTGCTCTACAGCGGCAATTGTTTCTTCGGTGCGCACTGTTCGACGTCTCTGCGGATGCGTATTATCACATAGAGTAAACGTAGTGCGAAAACGATCCATGGTTAACCGAATTAATTGCTCTGATGGACGATTATGTCGACCATAAAATGGACGGAGCTTGCGGTAAACTTCGCGAACTGAACCATTATTTTCGAAATAAATTTGCACGATTTGCAAGCGTTGTTCTTTTGTCAACCTGTTCATGATGAAATGGCAAACCAAACTAAATATTAATCACTTGACAGCTGACAAAATGGCCGCCAGTTAAAAAAGTGATGCCAACTTAAAGTTCTATACCTCAATAAAAAACACCCTTTATATCTGAAGTGTATTTGTGAAATTTAGAAAACTTTTAAAAATATGGCTTAGTAAAACACTCTTATTTTTTTAGTTCTATGAGGAAAATGACCACTGTGGCCAAAATCTGCTTCCTTAGCGAATTAAGCCAAGTAGAGAGTTAAGACAACAAATCATGCTAAAAAACTGCATTTATAGTATATATGAATTGTGTTTGTGAAATTTTTTAGAAAACTTTTAAAAATATGACTTAGTAAAACACTCTTATTTTTCGAGTTCTATGAGGGAAATGACCACTGTGGCCAAACCCTTCTTCCTCAGCAAATCAAATTTAGTGGAAAATGAAGACAACAAATCATGCTAAAAAACTGCATTTACAGTATGTCTGAATTGTATTTGTGAAATTTTTTTAGAAAACTTTTAAAAATATGACTTAGTAAAACACTCTTATTTTTTGAGTTCTATGAGGAAAATAACCACTGTGGCCAAACCCTGCTTCCCCAGCAAATCAAAATTAAAGAAAAGTGAAGACAACAAATCATGCTAAGAAACTGAATTTACAGTATATCTGAATTGTATTTGTGAAATTTTTAGAAAACTTTTAAAAATATTACTTAGTAAAACGCTATTCTTTTTCGAGTTCTATGAGGGAAATGACCACTGTGGCCAAACCCTTCTTTCTCAGCAAATCAAACATAATGAAAAATAAAGACAACAAACCATACTAAAAAACTGCATTTATAGTATATCTGAATTGTATTTGTGAAATTTTTTAGAAAACTTTTAAAAATATGACTTAGTAAAACACTCTTATTTTTCGAGTTCTATGAGGGAAATGACCACTGTGGCCAAACCCTTCTTCCTCATCGAATCAAACGTAGTGAAAAATGAAGACAACAGATCATACTAAAAAACTGCATTTACAGTATATTTGAATTATATTTGTGAAATTTTTTAGAAAACTTTTAAAAATATGACTTAGTAAAACACTTTTATTTTTTGAGTTCTATGAGGGAAATGACCACTGTAGCCAAACCCTTCTTTCTTAGCAAATCAAACATAATGGAAAATAAAGACAACAAACCATACTAAAAAACTGCATTTATAGTATATCTGAATTGTATTTGTGAAATTTTTTAGAAAACTTTTAAAAATATGACTTAGTAAAACACTCTTATTTTTCGAGTTCTTTGAGGGAAATGACCACTGCGGCCAAACCCTTCTTCCTCATCGAATCAAACGTAGTGAAAAATGAAGACAACAAATTATACTTAAAAACTGCATTTACAGTATGTCTGAATTGTATTTGTGAAATTTTTTAGAAAACTTTTAAAAATATGACTTAGTAAAACACTCTTATTTTTTGAGTTCTATTAGGAAAATAACCACGGTGGCCAAACCCTGCTTCCCCAGCAAATCAAACCTAAAATTAAGTGAAGACAACAAATCATGCTAAAAAAACTGCATTTACAGTATATCTGAATTGTATTTGTGAAATTTTTAGAAAACTTTTAAAAATATTACTTAGTAAAACACTCTTATTTTTCGAGTTCTATGAGGGAAATGACCACTGTGGCCAAACCCTTCTTTGTCAGCGAATCAAACCTAGTGGAAAACGAAGACAACAAATCATACTAAAAAACTGCACTTACAGTATATGTGAATTGTATTTGTGAAATTTTTTAGAAAACTTTTAAAAATATGACTTAGTAAAACACTCTTATTTTTTTAGTTCTATGAGGAAAATGACCACTGTGGCCAAACTCTGCTTTCTTAGCAAATTAAACCAAGTGAAAAGTGAAGACAACAAATTATGCTAAAAAAAATGCATTTACAGTATATCTGAATTGTATTTGTGAAATTTTTTAGAAAACTTTTAAAAATATGACTTATTAAAACACTCTTATTTTTCGAGTTCTATGAGGGAAATGACCACTGTGGCCAAACCCTTCTTCCTCAGCGAATCAAACCTAGTGGAAAACGAAGACAACAAATCATACTAAAAAACTGCATTTACAGTATATCTGATTTGTATTTGTGAAATTTTTTAGAAAACTTTTAAAAATATGACTTAGTAAAACACTCTTATTTTTCGAGTTCTATGAGGCAAATGACCACTGTGGCCAAACCCTTCTTCCTCAGCGAATCAAGCCTAGTGAAAAATGAAGACAACAAATCATACTAAAAAAACTGCATTTACAGTATGTCTGAATTGCATTTGTGAAATTTTTTACAAAACTTTTAAAAATATGACTTAGTAAAACACTCTTATTTTTTAAATTCTATGAGGAAAATGACCACTGTGGCCAAACCCTGCTTCCCCAGCAAATCGAACCTAGTGTAAAGTGAAGACAACAAATCATGCTAAAAAACTCCATTTACAGTATATCTGAATTGTATTTGTGAAATTTTTAGAAAACTTTTAAAAATATGACTTAGTAAAACACTCTTATTTTTCGAGTTCTATGAGGGAAATGACCACTGTGGCCAAACGCTTTTTTCTGAGCAAATCAAACCTAGTGGAATATAAAGACAACAAATCATACCAAAAAACTGCGTTTATATTATAGCTGAATTGTATTTTTTAAACTTTTTAGAAAACTTTTAAAAATATGACTTAGTAAAACACTCTTATTTTTTTAGTTCTATGAGGAAAATGACCACTGTGGCCAAAATCTGCATCCTTAGCGAATTAAGCCAAGTGGAAAGTGAAGACAACAAATCATGCTTAAAAACTGCATTTACAGTATATCTGAATTGTGTTTGTGAAATTTTTTAGAAAACTTCTAAAAATATGACTTAGTAAAACAATCTTATTTTTCGAGTTCTATGAGGGAAATGACCACTGTGGCCAAACCCTTCTTCCTCAGCAAATCAAATTTAGTGGAAAATGAAGACAACAAATTATGCTAAAAAACTGCATTTACAGTATGTCTCAATTGTATTTGTGAAATTTTTTAGAAAACTTTTAAAAATATGACTTAGTAAAACACTCTTATTTTTTGAGTTCTATGAGGAAAATAACCACTGTAGCCAAACCCTGCTTCTCCAGCAAATTAAAATTAAAGAAAAGTGAAGACAACAAATTATACTTAAAAACTGCATTTACAGTATGTCTGAATTGTATTTGTGAAATTTTTTAGAAAACTTTTAAAAATATGACTTAGTAAAACACTCTTATTTTTTGAGTTCTATGAGGAAAATAACCACGGTGGCCAAACCCTGCTTCCCCAGCAAATCAAACCTAAAGCAAAGTGAAGACAACAAATCATGCTAAGAAACTGAATTTACAGTATATCTGAATTGTATTTGTGAAATTTTTAGAAAACTTTTAAAAATATTACTTAGTAAAACGCTATTATTTTTCGAGTTCTATGAGGGAAATGACCACTGTGGCCAAACCCTTCTTCCTCATCGAATCAAACGTAGTGAAAAATGAAGACAACAGATCATACTAAAAAACTGCATTTACAGTATATTTGAATTATATTTGTGCAATTTTTTAGAAAACTTTTAAAAATATGACTTAGTAAAACACTTTTATTTTTTGAGTTCTATGAGGGAAATGACCACTGTGGCCAAACCCTTCTTTCTCAGCAAATTAAACATAATGGAAAATAAAGACAACAAACCATACTAAAAAACTGCATTTATAGTATATCTGAATTGTATTTGTGAAATTTTTTAGAAAACTTTTAAAAATATGACTTAGTAAAACACTCTTATTTTTCGAGTTCTATGAGGGAAATGACCACTGTGGCCAAACCCTTCTTCCTCATCGAATCAAACGTAGTGAAAAATGAAGACAACAGATCATACTAAAAACTGCATTTACAGTATATTTAAATTATATTTGTGAAATTTTTTAGAAAACTTTTAAAAATATGACTTAGTAAAACACTTTTATTTTTTGAGTTCTATGAGGGAAATGACCACTGTGGCCAAACCCTTCTTTCTCAGCAAATCAAACATAATGGAAAATAAAGACAACAAACCATACTAAAAAACTGCATTTATAGTATATCTGAATTGTATTTGTGAAATTTTTTAGAAAACTTTTAAAAATATGATTTAGTAAAACACTCTTATTTTTCGAGTTCTATAAGGGAAATGACCACTGTGGCCAAACCCTTCTTCCTCATCGAATCAAACGTAGTGAAAAATGAAGACAACAGATCATACTAAAAAACTGCATTTACAGTATATTGGAATTGTATTTGTGAAATTTTTTAGAAAACTTTTAAAAATATGACTTAGTAAAACACTCTTATTTTTTTAGTTCTATGAGGAAAATAACCACTGTGGCCAAACCCTGCTTCCTTAGCAAATCAAAATTAAAGGAAAGTGAAGACAACAAATTATACTTAAAAACTGCATTTACAGTATGTCTGAATTGTATTTGTGAAATTTTTTAGAAAACTTTTAAAAATATGACTTAGTAAAACACTCTTATTTTTTGAGTTCTATTAGGAAAATAACCACGGTGGCCAAACCCTGCTTCCCCAGCAAATCAAACCTAAAGCAAAGTGATGACAACAAATCATGCTAAAAAAACTGCATTTACAGTATATCTGAATTTTATTTGTGAAATTTTTAGAAAACTTTTAAAAATATTACTTAGTAAAACACTCTTATTTTTCGAGTTCTATGAGGGAAATGACCACTGTGGCCAAACCCTTCTTTGTCAGCGAATCAAACCTAGTGGAAAACAAAGACAACAAATCATACTAAAAAACTACACTTACAGTATATGTGAATTGTATTTGTGAAATTTTTTAGAAAACTTTTAAAAATATGACTTAGTAAAACACTCTTATTTTTTTAGTTCTATGAGGAAAATGACCACTGTGGCCAAACTCTGCTTTCTTAGCAAATTAAACCAAGTGAAAAGTGAAGACAACAAATTATGCTAAAAAAATGCATTTACAGTATATCTGAATTGTATTTGTGAAATTTTTTAGAAAACTTTTAAAAATATGACTTATTAAAACACTCTTATTTTTCGAGTTCTATGAGGGAAATGACCACTGTGGCCAAACCCTTCTTCCTCAGCGAATCAAACCTAGTGGAAAACGAAGACAACAAATCATACTAAAAAACTGCATTTACAGTATATCTGATTTGTATTTGTGAAATTTTTTAGAAAACTTTTAAAAATATGACTTAGTAAAACACTCTTATTTTTCGAGTTCTATGAGGCAAATGACCACTGTGGCCAAGCCCTTCTTCCTCAGCGAATCAAGCCTAGTGAAAAATGAAGACAACAAATCATACTAAAAAAACTGCATTTACAGTATGTCTGAATTGCATTTGTGAAGTTTTTTACAAAACTTTTAAAAATATGACTTAGTAAAACACTCTTATTTTTTGAGTTCTATGAGGAAAATAACCACGGTGGCCAAACCCTGCTTCCCCAGCAAATCAAACCTAAAGCAAAGTGAAGACAACAAATCATGCTAAGAAACTGAATTTACAGTATATCTAATTTGTATTTGTGAAATTTTTAGAAAACTTTTAAAAATATTACTTAGTAAAACGCTATTATTTTTCGAGTTCTATGAGGGAAATGACCACTGTGCCCAAACCCTTCTTTCTCAGCAAATCAAACCTAATGGAAAATAAAGACAACAAACCATACTAAAAAACTGCATTTATAGTATATCTAAATGGTATTTGTGAAATTTTTTAGAAAACTTTTAAAAATATGACTTAGTAAAACACTCTTATTTTTCGAGTTCTATGAGGGAAATGACCACTGTGGCCAAACCCTTCTTCCTCAGCGAATCAAACCTAGTGGAAAACGAAGACAACAAATCATACTAAAAAACTGCATTTACAGTATATCTGATTTGTATTTGTGAAATTTTTTAGAAAACTTTTAAAAATATGACTTAGTAAAACACTCTTATTTTTCGAGTTCTATGAGGCAAATGACCACTGTGGCCAAACCCTTCTTCCTCAGCGAATCAAGCCTAGTGAAAAATGAAGACAACAAATCATACTAAAAAAACTGCATTTACAGTATGTCTGAATTGCATTTGTGAAATTTTTTACAAAACTTTTAAAAATATGACTTAGTAAAACACTCTTATTTTTTGAGTTCTATGAGGAAAATAACCACGGTGGCCAAACCCTGCTTCCCCAGCAAATCAAACCTAAAGCAAAGTGAAGACAACAAATCATGCTAAGAAACTGAATTTACAGTATATCTGAATTGTATTTGTGAAATTTTTAGAAAACTTTTAAAAATATTACTTAGTAAAACGCTATTATTTTTCGAGTTCTATGAGGGAAATGACCACTGTGGCCAAACCCTTCTTTCTCAGCAAATCAAACCTAAAGCAAAGTGAAGACAACAAATCATGCTAAAAAAACTGCATTTACAGTATATCTGAATTTTATTTGTGAAATTTTTAGAAAACTTTTAAAAATATTACTTAGTAAAACACTCTTATTTTTCGAGTTCTATGAGGGAAATGACCACTGTGGCCAAACCCTTCTTTGTCAGCGAATCAAACCTAGTGGAAAACAAAGACAACAAATCATACTAAAAAACTACACTTACAGTATATGTGAATTGTATTTGTGAAATTTTTTAGAAAACTTTTAAAAATATGACTTAGTAAAACACTCTTATTTTTTTAGTTCTATGAGGAAAATGACCACTGTGGCCAAACTCTGCTTTCTTAGCAAATTAAACCAAGTGAAAAGTGAAGACAACAAATTATGCTAAAAAAATGCATTTACAGTATATCTGAATTGTATTTGTGAAATTTTTTAGAAAACTTTTAAAAATATGACTTATTAAAACACTCTTATTTTTCGAGTTCTATGAGGGAAATGACCACTGTGGCCAAACCCTTCTTCCTCAGCGAATCAAACCTAGTGGAAAACGAAGACAACAAATCATACTAAAAAACTGCATTTACAGTATATCTGATTTGTATTTGTGAAATTTTTTAGAAAACTTTTAAAAATATGACTTAGTAAAACACTCTTATTTTTCGAGTTCTATGAGGCAAATGACCACTGTGGCCAAGCCCTTCTTCCTCAGCGAATCAAGCCTAGTGAAAAATGAAGACAACAAATCATACTAAAAAAACTGCATTTACAGTATGTCTGAATTGCATTTGTGAAGTTTTTTACAAAACTTTTAAAAATATGACTTAGTAAAACACTCTTATTTTTTGAGTTCTATGAGGAAAATAACCACGGTGGCCAAACCCTGCTTCCCCAGCAAATCAAACCTAAAGCAAAGTGAAGACAACAAATCATGCTAAGAAACTGAATTTACAGTATATCTAATTTGTATTTGTGAAATTTTTAGAAAACTTTTAAAAATATTACTTAGTAAAACGCTATTATTTTTCGAGTTCTATGAGGGAAATGACCACTGTGGCCAAACCCTTCTTTCTCAGCAAATCAAACCTAATGGAAAATAAAGACAACAAACCATACTAAAAAACTGCATTTATAGTATATCTAAATGGTATTTGTGAAATTTTTTAGAAAACTTTTAAAAATATGACTTAGTAAAACACTCTTATTTTTCGAGTTCTATGAGGGAAATGACCACTGTGGCCAAACCCTTCTTCCTCAGCGAATCAAACCTAGTGGAAAACGAAGACAACAAATCATACTAAAAAACTGCATTTATAGTATATCTGATTTGTATTTGTGAAATTTTTTAGAAAACTTTTAAAAATATGACTTAGTAAAACACTCTTATTTTTCGAGTTCTATGAGGCAAATGACCACTGTGGCCAAACCCTTCTTCCTCAGCGAATCAAGCCTAGTGAAAAATGAAGACAACAAATCATACTAAAAAAACTGCATTTACAGTATGTCTGAATTGCATTTGTGAAATTTTTTACAAAACTTTTAAAAATATGACTTAGTAAAACACTCTTATTTTTTGAGTTCTATGAGGAAAATAACCACGGTGGCCAAACCCTGCTTCCCCAGCAAATCAAACCTAAAGCAAAGTGAAGACAACAAATCATGCTAAGAAACTGAATTTACAGTATATCTGAATTGTATTTGTGAAATTTTTAGAAAACTTTTAAAAATATGACTTAGTAAAACACTCTTATTTTTTTAGTTCTATGAGGAAAATAACCACTGTGGCCAAACCCTGCTTCCGCAGCAAATCAAAATTAAAGGAAAGTGAAGACAACAAATTATACTTAAAAACTGCATTTACAGTATATCTGAATTGTATTTGTGAAATTTTTTAGAAAACTTTTAAAAATATGACTTAGTAAAACACTCTTATTTTTTGAGTTCTATTAGGAAAATAACCACGGTGGCCAAACCCTGCTTCCCCAGCAAATCAAACCTAAAGAAAAGTGAAGACAACAAATCATGCTAAAAAACTGCATTTACAGTATATCTGAATTGTATTTGTGAAATTTTTTAGAAAACTTTTAAAAATATGACTTAGTAAAACACTCTTATTTTTCGAGTTCTATGAGGGAAATGACCACTGTGGCCAAACCCTTCTTTGTCAGCGAATCAAACCTAGTGGAAAACAAAGACAACAAATTATACTAAAAAACTGCACTTACAGTATATGTGAATTGTATTTGTGAAATTTTTTAGAAAACTTTTAAAAATATGACTTAGTAAAACACTCTTATTTTTTTAGTTCTATGAGGAAAATGACCACTGTGGCCAAACTCTGCTTTCTTAGCAAATTAAACCAAGTGAAAAGTGAAGACAACAAATTATGCTAAAAAAATTGCATTTACAGTATATCTGAATTGTATTTGTGAAATTTTTTAGAAAACTTTTAAAAATATGACTTATTAAAACACTCTTATTTTTCGAGTTCTATGAGGGAAATGACCACTGTGGCCAAACCCTTCTTCCTCAGCGAATCAAACCTAGTGGAAAACAAAGACAACAAATTATACTAAAAAACTGCATTTACAGTGTATCTGATTTGTATTTGTGAAATTTTTTAAAAAACTTTTAAAAATATGACTTAGTAAAACACTCTTATTTTTCGAGTTCTATGAGGCAAATGACCACTGTGGCCAAACCCTTCTTCCTCAGCGAATCAAGCCTAGTGAAAAATGAAGACAACAAATCATACTAAAAAAAGTGCATTTACAGTATGTCTGAATTGCATTTGTGAAATTTTTTACAAAACTTTTAAAAATATGACTTAGTAAAACACTCTTATTTTTTGAGTTCTATGAGGAAAATGACCACTGTGACCAAATCCTGCTTTCCCGGCAAATCAAACCTAGTGTAAAGTGAAGACAACAAATCATGCTTAAAAACTGCATTTACAGTATATCTGAATTGTGTTTGTGAAATTTTTTAGAAAACTTCTAAAAATATGACTTAGTAAAACACTCTTATTTTCCGAGTTCTATGAGGGAAATGACCACTGTGGCCAAACCCTTCTTCCTCAGCAAATCAAATTTAGTGGAAAATGAAGACAACAAATTATACTTAAAAACTGCATTTACAGTATGTCTCAATTGTATTTGTGAAATTTTTTAGAAAACTTTTAAAAATATGACTTAGTAAAACACTCTTATTTTTTGAGTTCTATGAGGAAAATAACCACTGTAGCCAAACCCTGCTTCCCCAGCAAATTAAAGTTAAAGAAAAGTGAAGACAACAAATTATACTTAAAAACTGCATTTACAGTATGTCTGAATTGTGTTTGTGAAATTTTTTAGAAAACTTTTAAAAATATGACTTAGTAAAACACTCTTATTTTTTGAGTTCTATGAGGAAAATAACCACGGTGGCCAAACCCTGCTTCCCCAGCAAATCAAACCTAAAGCAAAGTGAAGACAACAAATCATGCTAAGAAACTGAATTTACAGTATATCTGAATTGTATTTGTGAAATTTTTAGAAAACTTTTAAAAATATTACTTAGTAAAACGCTATTATTTTTCGAGTTCTATGAGGGAAATGACCACTGTGGCCAAACCCTTCTTTCTCAGCGAATCAAACCTAGTGAAAAATTAAGACAACAAGTCATAATAAAAAACTGCATTTAAAGTTTGTCTGAATTGTATTTGCGAAATTTGTTAGAAAACTTTTAAAAATATGACTTAGTAAAACACTCTTATTTTTTTAGTTCTATGAGGAAAATAACCACTGTGGCCAAACCCTGCTTCCCCAGCAAATCAAAATTAAAGGAAAGTGAAGACAACAAATTATACTTAAAAACTGCATTTACAGTATGTCTGAATTGTATTTGTGAAATTTTTTAGAAAACTTTTAAAAATATGACTTAGTAAAACACTCTTATTTTTTGAGTTCTATTAGGAAAATAACCACGGTGGCCAAACCCTGCTTCCCCAGCAAATCAAACCTAAAGCAAAGTGAAGACAACAAATCATGCTAAAAAAACTGCATTTACAGTATATCTGAATTGTATTTGTGAAATTTTTAGAAAACTTTTAAAAATATTACTTAGTAAAACACTCTTATTTTTCGAGTTCTATGAGGGAAATGACCACTGTGGCCAAACCCTTCTTTGTCAGCGAATCAAACCTAGTGGAAAACGAAGACAACAAATCATACTGAAAAACTGCACTTACAGTATATGTGAATTGTATTTGTGAAATTTTTTAGAAAACTTTTAAAAATATGACTTAGTAAAACACTCTTATTTTTTTAGTTCTATGAGGAAAATGACCACTGTGGCCAAACTCTGCTTTCTTAGCAAATTAAACCAAGTGAAAAGTGAAGACAACAAATTATGCTAAAAAAATTGCATTTACAGTATATCTGAATTGTATTTGTGAAATTTTTTAGAAAACTTTTAAAAATATGACTTATTAAAACACTCTTATTTTTCGAGTTCTATGAGGGAAATGACCACTGTGGCCAAACCCTTCTTCCTCAGCAAATCAAACCTAGTGGAAAACGAAGACAACAAATCATACTAAAAAACTGCATTTACAGTGTATCTGATTTGTATTTGTGAAATTTTTTAGAAAACTTTTAAAAATATGACTTAGTAAAACACTCTTATTTTTCGAGTTCTATGAGGCAAATGACCACTGTGGCCAAACCCTTCTTCCTCAGCGAATCAAGCCTAGTGAAAAATGAAGACAACAAATCATACTAAAAAAACTGCATTTACAGTATGTCTGAATTGCATTTGTGAAATTTTTTACAAAGCTTTTAAAAATATGACTTAGTAAAACACTCTTATTTTTTGAGTTCTATGAGGAAAATGACCACTGTGACCAAACCCTGCTTTCCCAGCAAATCAAACCTAGTGTAAAGTGAAGACAACAAATCATGCTAAAAAACTGCATTTACAGTATATCTGAATTGTATTTGTGAAATTTTTAGAAAACTTTTAAAAATATGACTTAGTAAAACACTCTTATTTTTCGAGTTCTATGAGTGAAATGACCACTGTGGCCAAACGCTTTTTTCTGAGCAAATCAAACCTAGTGGAATATAAAGGCAACAAATCATACTAAAAAACTGCGTTTATATTATAGCTGAATTGTATTTGTGAAACTTTTTAGAAAACTCTTAAAAATATGACTTAGTAAAACACTCTTATTTTTTTAGTTCTATGAGGAAAATGACCACTGTGGCCAAAATCTGCATCCTTAGCGAATCAAACCAAATGGAGAATAAAGACAACAAATCATGCTTAAAAACTGCATTTATAGTATATCTGAAGTGTATTTGTGAAATTTAGAAAACTTTTAAAAATATGGCTTAGTAAAACACTCTTATTTTTTTAGTTCTATGAGGAAAATGACCACTGTGGCCAAAATCTGCTTCCTTAGCGAATTAAGCCAAGTGGAGAGTTAAGACAACAAATCATACTAAAAAACTGCACTTACAGTATATCTGAATTGTATTTGTGAAATTTTTTAGAAAACTTTTAAAAATATGACTTAGTAAAACACTCTTATTTTTTTAGTTCTATGAGGAAAATGACCACTGTGGCCAAAATCTGCTTTCTTAGCAAATCAAACCAAGTGAACAGTGAAGACAACAAATCATGCTAAAAAAAACTGCATTCATAGTATATCTGAATTGTATTTGTGAAATTTTTTAGAAAACTTTTAAAAATATGACTTATTAAAACACTTTTATTTTTCGAGTTCTATGAGGGAAATGACCACTGTAGCCAAACCCTTCTTCCTCAGCAAATCAAACCTAGTGCAAAACAAAGACAACAAATTATACTAAAAAACTGCATTTACAGTGTATCTGATTTGTATTTGTGAAATTTTTTAAAAAACTTTTAAAAATATGACTTAGTAAAACACTCTTATTTTTCGAGTTCTATGAGGCAAATGACCACTGTGGCCAAACCCTTCTTCCTCAGCGAATCAAGCCTAGTGAAAAATGAAGACAACAAATCATACTAAAAAAAACTGCATTTACAGTATGTCTGAATTGCATTTGTGAAATTTTTTACAAAACTTTTAAAAATATGACTTAGTAAAACACTCTTATTTTTTGAGTTCTATGAGGAAAATGACCACTGTGACCAAACCCTGCTTTCCCGGCAAATCAAACCTAGTGTAAAGTGAAGACAACAAATCATGCTTAAAAACTGCATTTACAGTATATCTGAATTGTGTTTGTGAAATTTTTTAGAAAACTTCTAAAAATATGACTTAGTAAAACACTCTTATTTTTCGAGTTCTATGAGGGAAATGACCACTGTGGCCAAACCCTTCTTCCTCAGCAAATCAAATTTAGTGGAAAATGAAGACAACATATTATACTTAAAAACTGCATTTACAGTATGTCTCAATTGTATTTGTGAAATTTTTTAGAAAACTTTTAAAAATATGACTTAGTAAAACACTCTTATTTTTTGAGTTCTATGAGGAAAATAACCACTGTAGCCAAACCCTGCTTCCCCAGCAAATTAAAATTAAAGAAAAGTGAAGACAACAAATTATACTTAAAAACTGCATTTACAGTATGTCTGAATTGTGTTTGTGAAATTTTTTAGAAAACTTTTAAAAATATGACTTAGTAAAACACTCTTATTTTTTGAGTTCTATGAGGAAAATAACCACGGTGGCCAAACCCTGCTTCCCCAGCAAATCAAACCTAAAGCAAAGTGAAGACAACAAATCATGCTAAGAAACTGAATTTACAGTATATCTGAATTGTATTTGTGAAATTTTTAGAAAACTTTTAAAAATATTACTTAGTAAAACGCTATTATTTTTCGAGTTCTATGAGGGAAATGACCACTGTGGCCAAACCCTTCTTTCTCAGCGAATCAAACCTAGTGAAAAATTAAGACAACAAGTCATAATAAAAAACTGCATTTACAGTTTGTCTGAATTGTATTTGCGAAATTTGTTAGAAAACTTTTAAAAATATGACTTAGTAAAACACTCTTATTTTTTTAGTTCTATGAGGAAAATAACCACTGTGGCTAAACCCTGCTTCCCCAGCAAAACAAAATTAAAGGAAAGTGAAGACAACAAATTATACTTAAAAACTGCATTTACAGTGTGTCTGAATTGTATTTGTGAAATTTTTTAGAAAACTTTTAAAAATATGACTTAGTAAAACACTCTTATTTTTTGAGTTCTATTAGGAAAATAACCACGGTGGCCAAACCCTGCTTCCCCAGCAAATCAAACCTAAAGCAAAGTGAAGACAACAAATCATGCTAAAAAAACTGCATTTACAGTATATCTGAATTGTATTTGTGAAATTTTTAGAAAACTTTTAAAAATATTACTTAGTAAAACACTCTTATTTTTCGAGTTCTATGAGGGAAATGACCACTGTGGCCAAACCCTTCTTTGTCAGCGAATCAAACCTAGTGGAAAACAAAGACAACAAATCATACTGAAAAACTGCACTTACAGTATATGTGAATTGTATTTGTGAAATTTTTTAGAAAACTTTTAAAAATATGACTTAGTAAAACACTCTTATTTTTTTAGTTCTATGAGGAAAATGACCACTGTGGCCAAACTCTGCTTTCTTAGCAAATTAAACCAAGTGAAAAGTGAAGACAACAAATTATGCTAAAAAAATTGCATTTACAGTATATCTGAATTGTATTTGTGAAATTTTTTAGAAAACTTTTAAAAATATGACTTATTAAAACACTCTTATTTTTCGAGTTCTATGAGGGAAATGACCACTGTGGCCAAACCCTTCTTCCTCAGCGAATCAAACCTAGTGGAAAACGAAGACAACAAATCATACTAAAAAACTGCATTTACAGTGTATCTGATTTGTATTTGTGAAATTTTTTAGAAAACTTTTAAAAATATGACTTAGTAAAACACTCTTATTTTTCGAGTTCTATGAGGCAAATGACCACTGTGGCCAAACCCTTCTTCCTCAGCGAATCAAGCCTAGTGAAAAATGAAGACAACAAATCATACTAAAAAACTGCGTTTATATTATAGCTGAATTGTATTTGTGAAACTTTTTAGAAAACTTTTAAAAATATGACTTAGTAAAACACTCTTATTTTTTTAGTTCTATGAGGAAAATGACCACTGTGGCCAAAATCTGCATCCTTAGCGAATCAAACCAAATGGAAAATAAAGACAACAAATCATGCTTAAAAACTGCATTTATAGTATATCTGAAGTGTATTTGTGAAATTTAGAAAACTTTTAAAAATATGGCTTAGTAAAACACTCTTATTTTTTTAGTTCTATGAGGAAAATGACCACTGTGGCCAAAATCTGCTTCCTTAGCGAATTAAGCCAAGTGGAGAGTTAAGACAACAAATCATACTAAAAAACTGCACTTACAGTATATCTGAATTGTATTTGTGAAATTTTTTAGAAAACTTTTAAAAATATGACTTAGTAAAACACTCTTATTTTTTTAGTTCTATGAGGAAAATGACCACTGTGGCCAAAATCTGCTTTCTTAGCAAATTAAACCAAGTGAACAGTGAAGACAACAAATCATGCTAAAAAAAACTGCATTCATAGTATATCTGAATTGTATTTGTGAAATTTTTTAGAAAACTTTTAAAAATATGACTTATTAAAACACTTTTATTTTTCGAGTTCTATGAGGGAAATGACCACTGTGGCCAAACCCTTCTTCCTCAGCAAATCAAACCTAGTGCAAAACAAAGACAACAGATCATACTAAAAAACTGCATTTACAGTATATCTGATTTGTATTTGTGAAATTTTTTAGAAAACTTTTAAAAATATGACTTAGTAAAACACTCTTATTTTTCGAGTTCTATGAGGCAAATGACCACTGTGGCCAAACCCTTCTTCCTCAGCGTATCACGCCTAGTGAAAAATGAAGACAACAAATCATACTAAAAAAACTGCATTTACAGTATGTCTGAATTGCATTTGTGAAATTTTTTACAAAACTTTTAAAAATATGACTTAGTAAAACACTCTTATTTTTTGAGTTCTATGAGGAAAATGACCACTGTGGCCAAACCCTGCTTCCCCAGCAAATCAAACCTAGTGTAGAGTGAAGACAACAAATCATGCTAAAAAACTGCATTTACAGTATATCTGAATTGTGTTTGTGAAATTTTTAGAAAACTTTTAAAAATATGACTTAGTAAAACACTCTTATTTTTCGAGTTCTATGAGGGAAATGACCACTGTGGCCAAACCCTTTTTTCTGAGCAAATCGAACCTAGTGTAATATGAAGACAACAAATCATACTAAAAAACTGCATTTATTTTATAGCTGAATTGTATTTGTGAAATTTTTTAGAAAACTTTTAAAAATATGACTTAGTAAAACACTCTTTTTTTTTAGTTCTATGAGGAAAATGACCACTGTGGCCAAAATCTGCATTCTTAGCGAATTAAGCCAAGTGGAAAGTGAAGACAACAAATCATGCTTAAAAACTGCATTTACAGTATATCTGAATTGTGTTTGTGAAATTTTTTAGAAAACTTTTAAAAATATGACTTAGTAAAACACTCTTATTTTTCGAGTTCTATGAGGCAAATGACCACTGTGGCCAATTCTTCTTCCTCAGCGAATCAAGCCTAGTGAAAAATGAAGACAACAAATCATACTAAAAAAACTGCATTTACAGTATGTCTGAATTGCATTTGTGAAATTTTTTACAAAACTTTTAAAAATATGACTTAGTAAAACACTCTTATTTTTTGAGTTCTATGAGGAAAATGACCACTGTGACCAAACCCTGCTTTCCCAGCAAATCAAACCTAGTGTAAAGTGAAGACAACAAATCATGCTAAAAAACTGCATTTACAGTATATCTGAATTGTATTTGTGAAATTTTTAGAAAACTTTTAAAAATATGACTTAGTAAAACACTCTTATTTTTCGAGTTCTATGAGTGAAATGACCACTGTGGCCAAACGCTTTTTTCTGAGCAAATCAAACCTAGTGGAATATAAAGACAACAAATCATACTAAAAAACTGCGTTTATATTATAGCTGAATTGTATTTGTGAAACTTTTAAGAAAACTTTTAAAAATATGACTTAGTAAAACACTCTTATTTTTTTAGTTCTATGAAGAAAATGACCACTGTGGCCAAAATCTGCATCCTTAGCGAATCAAACCAAATATAAAATAAAGACAACAAATCATGCTAAAAAACTGTATTTACAGTATATCTGAATTATATTTGTGAAATTTTTTAGAAAACTTTTAAAAATATGACTTAGTAAAACACTCTTATTTTTCGAGTTCTATGTGGGAAATGACTATTGTGGCTAAACCCTTCTTCCTCATCGAATCAAACGTAGTGAAAAATGAAGACAACAAATCATTTTAAAAAACTGCATTTACAGTATATCTGAATTGTATTTGTAAAATTTTTTAGAAAACTTTTCAAAATATGACTTAGTAAAACACTCTTATTTTTCGAGTTCTATGAGGGAAATGACCACTGTGGCCAAACCCTTCTTCCTCAGCAAATCAAGCCTAGTGGAATATAAAGACAACAAATTACACTAAAAAACTGCATTTACATTATATTGAAATTGTATTGGTGAAATTTTTTAGAAAACTTTTAAAAATATGACTTAGTAAAACACTCTTATTTTTCGAGTTCTATGAGGGAAATGACCACTGTGGCCAAACCCTTCTTCCTCAGCAAATCAAGCCTAGTGCAAATAGAAGTCAACAAATGATGCTAAAAAATTGCATTTACAGTATATCTGAATTGTATTTGTGAAATTTTTAGAAATCTTTTAAAAATATGACTAAGTAAAACACTCTTATTTTTCGAGTTCTATGAGGGAAATGCCCACTGTGGCCAAACCCTTCTTCGTCAGCGAATCAAACCTAGTGAAAAATTAAGACAACAAGTCATACTAAAAAACTGCATTTACAGTAAATTTGAATTGTATTTGTGAAATTTTTTAGAAAACTTTTAAAAATATGACTTAGTAAAACACTCTTATTTTTTGAGTTCTATGAGGAAAATAACCACTGTGGCCAAACCCTGCTTTTCCAGCAAATTAAAGTTAAAGGAAAGTGAAGACAACAAATTATACTTAAAAATTGCATTTACAGTATGTCTGAATTGTATTTGTGAAATTTTTTAGAAAACTTTTAAAAATATGACTTAGTAAAACACTCTTATTTTTTGAGTTCTATGAGGAAAATAACCACGGTGGCCATACCCTTCTTCCTCAGCAAATCAAACCTAATGGAAAATGAAGACAACAAATCATGCTAAAAAACTGCATTTATAGTATATCTGAAGTGTATTTGTGAAATTTAGAAAACTTTTAAAAATATGGCTTAGTAAAACACTCTTATTTTTTTAGTTCTATGAGGAAAATGACCACTGTGGCCAAAATCTGCTTCCTTAGCGAATTACGCCAAGTGAAGAGTTAAGACAACAAATCAGCCTAAAAAACTGCATTTATAGTATATCTGAATTGTATTTGTGAAATTTTTTAGAAAACTTTTAAAAATATGACTTATAAAACACTCTTATTTTTCGAGTTCTATGAGGGAAATGACCACTGTGACCAAACCCTTCTTCCTCAGCAAATCAAACCTAGTGGAATATAAAGACAACAAATTGTACTAAAAAACTACATTTACTGTATATCTGAATTGTATTTGTAAAATTTTTTAGAAAACTTTTAAAAATGTGACTTAGTAAAACACTCTTATTTTTCGAGTTCTATGAGGGAAATGACCACTGTGGCCAAACCCTGCTTCCCCAGCAAATCAAAATTGAAGGAAAGTGAAGACAACAAATTATACTTAAAAATTGCATTTACAGTATGTCTGAATTGTATTTGTGAAATTTTTTAGAAAACTTTTAAAAATATGACTTAGTAAAACACTCTTATTTTTTGAGTTCTATGAGGAAAATAACCACGGTGGCCAAACCCTTCTTCCTCAGCAAATCAAACCTAGTGCAAAACAAAGACAACAGATCATACTAAAAAACTGCATTTACAGTATATCTGAATTGTATTTGTGAAATTTTTTAGAAAACTTTTAAAAAAATATGATTTAGTAAAACACTTTTATTTTTCGAGTTCTATGAGGGAAATGACCACTGTGGCCAAACCCTTCTTCCTCAGCGAATCAAACCTAGTGAAAAATTAAGAAATTAAGTCATACTAAAAAACTGCATTTACAGTAAATTTGAATTGTATTTGTGAAATTTTTTAGAAAACTTTTAAAAATATGACTTAGTAAAACACTCTTATTTTTTTAATTCTATGAGGAAAATAACCACTGTGGCCAAACCCTGCTTCCCCAGCAAATCAAAATTAAAGGAAAGTGAAGACAACAAATTAAACTTAAAAATTGCATTTACAGTATGTCTGAATTGTATTTGTGAAATTTTTTAGAAAACTTTTAAAAATATGACTTAGTAAAACACTCTTATTTTTTGAGTTCTATGAGGAAAATAACCACGGTGGCCAAACCCTTCTTCCTCAGCAAATCAAGCCTAATGGAAAATGAAGACAACAAATCATTCTAAAAAACTGCATTTATAGTATATCTGAATTGTATTTGTGAAATTTTTAGAAAACTTTTAAAAATATTACTTAGTAAAACACTCTTATTTTTCGAGTTCTATGAGGGAAATGCCCACTGTGGCCAAACCCTTCTTCGTCAGCGAATCAAACCTAGTGAAAAATTAAGACAACAAGTCATACTAAAAAACTGCATTTACAGTAAATTTGAATTGTATTTGTGAAATTTTTTAGAAAACTTTTAAAAATATGACTTAGTAAAACACTCTTATTTTTTGAGTTCTATGAGGAAAATAACCACTGTGGCCAAACCCTGCTTTTCCAGCAAATTAAAGTTAAAGGAAAGTGAAGACAACAAATTATACTTAAAAATTGCATTTACAGTATGTCTGAATTGTATTTGTGAAATTTTTTAGAAAACTTTTAAAAATATGACTTAGTAAAACACTCTTATTTTTTGAGTTCTATGAGGAAAATAACCACGGTGGCCATACCCTTCTTCCTCAGCAAATCAAACCTAATGGAAAATGAAGACAACAAATCATGCTAAAAAACTGCATTTATAGTATATCTGAAGTGTATTTGTGAAATTTAGAAAACTTTTAAAAATATGGCTTAGTAAAACACTCTTATTTTTTTAGTTCTATGAGGAAAATGACCACTGTGGCCAAAATCTGCTTCCTTAGCGAATTACGCCAAGTGAAGAGTTAAGACAACAAATCAGCCTAAAAAACTGCATTTATAGTATATCTGAATTGTATTTGTGAAATTTTTTAGAAAACTTTTAAAAATATGACTTAGTAAAACACTCTTATTTTTCGAGTTCTATTAGGGAAATGACCACTGTGACCAAACCCTTCTTCCTCAGCAAATCAATACTAATGGAAAATGAAGACAACAAATCATTCTAAAAAACTGCATTTATAGTATATCTGAATTGTATTTGTGAAATTTTTTAGAAAACTTTTAAAAATATGACTTATAAAACACTCTTATTTTTCGAGTTCTATGAGGGAAATGACCACTGTGACCAAACCCTTCTTCCTCAGCAAATCAAACCTAGTGGAATATAAAGACAACAAATTGTACTAAAAAACTACATTTACTGTATATCTGAATTGTATTTGTAAAATTTTTTAGAAAACTTTTAAAAATGTGACTTAGTAAAACACTCTTATTTTTCGAGTTCTATGAGGGAAATGACCACTGTGGCCAAACCCTGCTTCCCCAGCAAATCAAAATTGAAGGAAAGTGAAGACAACAAATTATACTTAAAAATTGCATTTACAGTATGTCTGAATTGTATTTGTGAAATTTTTTAGAAAACTTTTAAAAATATGACTTAGTAAAACACTCTTATTTTTTGAGTTCTATGAGGAAAATAACCACGGTGGCCAAACCCTTCTTCCTCAGCAAATCAAACCTAGTGCAAAACAAAGACAACAGATCATACTAAAAAACTGCATTTACAGTATATCTGAATTGTATTTGTGAAATTTTTTAGAAAACTTTTAAAAAAATATGATTTAGTAAAACACTTTTATTTTTCGAGTTCTATGAGGGAAATGACCACTGTGGCCAAACCCTTCTTCCTCAGCGAATCAAACCTAGTGAAAAATTAAGAAATTAAGTCATACTAAAAAACTGCATTTACAGTAAATTTGAATTGTATTTGTGAAATTTTTTAGAAAACTTTTAAAAATATGACTTAGTAAAACACTCTTATTTTTTTAATTCTATGAGGAAAATAACCACTGTGGCCAAACCCTGCTTCCCCAGCAAATCAAAATTAAAGGAAAGTGAAGACAACAAATTAAACTTAAAAATTGCATTTACAGTATGTCTGAATTGTATTTGTGAAATTTTTTAGAAAACTTTTAAAAATATGACTTAGTAAAACACTCTTATTTTTTGAGTTCTATGAGGAAAATAACCACGGTGGCCAAACCCTTCTTCCTCAGCAAATCAAGCCTAATGGAAAATGAAGACAACAAATCATTCTAAAAAACTGCATTTATAGTATATCTGAATTGTATTTGTGAAATTTTTAGAAAACTTTTAAAAATATTACTTAGTAAAACACTCTTATTTTTCGAGTTCTATGAGGGAAATGACCACTGTGGCCAAACCCTTCTTTCTCAGCAAATCAAACCAAATGGAAAAAGAAGACAACAAATCATGCTAAAAAACTGCATTTACAGTATATCTGAATTGTATTTGTGAAATTTTTAGAAAACTTTTAAAAATATTACTTAGTAAAACACTCTTATTTTTTTAGTTCTATGAGGAAAATGAGCACTGTGGCCAAAATCTGCTTCCTTAGCGAATTAAGCCAAGTGGAAAGTTAAGACAACAAGTCATGCTAAAAAACTGCATTTACAGTACGTCTGAATTGTATTTGTGAAATTTATTAAAAAACTTTTAAAAATATGACTTAGTAAAACACTCTTATTTTTCGAATTCTATGAGGGAAATGACCACTGTGGCCAAACCCTTCTTCCTAAGCAAACCAAACCTAGTGGAGTATGAAGACAACAAATCATACCAAAAAACTGCATTTACAGTATGTCAGAATTGTATTTGTGAAATTTTTTAGAAAACTTTTAAAAATATGACTTAGTAAAACACTCTTATTTTTTGAGTTCTATGAGGAAAATAACCACTGTGGCCAAACCCTGCTTCCCCAGCAAATGAAACCTAAAGGAGGGTGAAGACAACAAATCATGCTAAAAAACTGCGTTTACAGTATATCTGAATTGTATTTGTGAAATTTTTAGAAAACTTTTAAAAATATTACTTAGTAAAACACTCTTATTTTTCGAGTTCTATGAGGGAAATGACCACTGTGGCCAAACCCTTCTTTCTCAGCAAATCAAATTTAGTGGAAAATGAAGACAAAAAATCATACTAAAAAACTGCATTTTACAGTATATCTGAATTGTATTTGTGAAATTTTTTAGAAAACTTTTAAAAATATGAGTTAGCAAAACACTCTTATTTTTCGAGTTCTATGAGTGAAATGACCATTGTGGCCAAACCCTTCTTCCTCATCGAATCAAACGTAGTGAAAAATGAAGACAACAAATTATACTAAAAAACTGCATTTACAGTATATCTGAAATGTATTTGTAAAAATTTTTTAGAAAACTTTTAAAAATGTGACTTTGTAAAACACTCTTATTTTTCGAGTTCTATGAGTTCTATGTGGCCAAACCCTTCTTCCTCAGCAATTTAAAGCTAGTGGAATATGAAGACAACAAATCATACTAAAAAACTGCATTTACAGTATGTCTGAATTGTATTTGTGAAATTTTTTAGAAAACTTTTAAAAATATGACTTAGTAAAACACTCTTATTTTTCGAGTTCTATGAGGGAAATGACCATTGTGGCCAAACCCTTCTTCCTCAGCAAATCAAACGTAGTGAAGAATAAAGACAACAAATCACACTAAAAAACTACATTTACTGTATATCTGAATTGTATTTGTAAAATTTTTTAGAAAACTTTTAAAAATGTGACTTAGTAAAACACTCTTATTTTTCGAGTTCTATGAGGGAAATGACCACTGTGGCCAAACCCTTCTTCCTTAGCAAATCAAATTTAGTGAAACATAAAGACAACAAATCATACTAAAAAAATTCATTTACAGTATATTTGAATTGTATTTGTGAAATTTTTTAGAAAACTTTTAAAAATATGACTTAGTAAAACACTTTTATTTTTCGAGTTATATGAGGGAAATGACCACTATGGCCAAACCCTTCTCCCTCAGCGAATCAAACCTAGTGAAAAATTAAGACAACAAGTCATACTAAAGAACTGCATTTACAGTATGTCTGAATTGTATTTATAAAATTTTTTAGAAAACTTTTAAAAATATGACTTAGTAAAACACTCTTATTTTTTGAGTTCTATGAGGAAAATAACCACGGCGGCCAAATCCTGCTTCCCCAGCAAATCAAACCTAAAGAAAAGTGAAGACAACAAATCATGCTAAAAAACTGCATTTACAGTATATCTGAATTGTATTTGTGAAATTTTTTAGAAAACTTTTAAAAATATGACTTAGTAAAACACTTTTATTTTTCGAGTTCTATGAGGGAAATGACCACTGTGGCCAAACCCTTCTCCCTCAGCGAATCAAACCTAGTGAAAAATTAAGACAACAAGACATACTAAAGAACTGCATTTACAGTATGTCTGAATTGTATTTATAAAATTTTTTAGAAAACTTTTAAAAATATGGCTTAGTAAAACACTCTTATTTTTTTAGTTCTATGAGGAAAATGATCACTGTGGCCAAAATCTGCTTCCTTAGCGAATTAAGCCAAGTGGACATTTAAGACAACAAATCATGCTAAAAAACTGCATTTACAGTATATCTGAATTGTGTTTGTGAAATTTTTTAGAAAACTTTTAAAATATGACTTAGTAAAACACTCTTATTTTTCGAGTTCTATGAGGGAAATGACCACTGTGGCCAAACCCTTTTTTCTCAGCAAATCAAATTTAGTGGAAAATGAAGACAACAAATCATACTAAAAAACTGCATTTACAGTATATCTGAATTGTATTTGTGAAATTTTTTAGAAAACTTTTAAAAATATGACTTAGTAAAACACTCTTATTTTTCGAGTTCTATGAGGGAAATGACCATTGTGGCCAAACCCTTCTTCCTCAGCGAATCAAACGTAGTGGAAAATGAAGACAACAAATCATACTAAAAAACTGCATTTACAGTATATCTGAAATGTATTTGTAAAAATTTTTTAGAAAACTTTTAAAAATGTGACTTTGTAAAACACTCTTATTTTTCGAGTTCTATGAGTTCTATGTGGCCAAACCCTTCTTCCTCAGCAAATCAAAGCTAGTGGAATATGAAGACAACAAATCATGCTAAAAAACTGCATTTACAGTATATCTAAATTGTATTTGTGAAATTTTTTAGAAAACTTTTAAAAATATGACTTAGTAAAACACTCTTATTTTTCGAGTTCTATGAGGGAAATGACCACTGTGGCCAAACCCTTCTTCCTCAGCGAATCAACCCTAATGGAAAATGAAGACAACAAATCATACTAAAAAACTGCATTTATAGTATATCTGAATTGTATTTGTGAAATTTTATTTAGAAAACTTTTAAAAATATGACTTATAAAACACTTATTTTTCGAGTTCTATGAGGGAAATGACCACTGTGACCAAACCCTTCTTCCTCAGCAAATCAAACCTAGTGGAATATGAAGACAACAAATTGTACTAAAAAATGCATTTATAGTATATCTGAAATGTATTTGTAAAATTTTTTAGAAAACTTTTAAAAATATGACTTAGTAAAACACTATTATTTTTCGAGTTCTATGAGCGAAATGACTATTGTGGCCAAACCCTTCTTCCTCAGCGAATTAAACCTAGTGAAAAATTAAGACAACAAGTCATACTAAAGAACTGCATTTACAGTATGTCTGAATTGTATTTATAAAATTTTTTAGAAAACTTTTAAAAATATGACTTAGTAAAACACTCTTATTTTTTGAGTTCTATGAGGAAAATAACCTCGGCGGCCAAATCCTGCTTCCCCAGCAAATCAAGCCAAGTGAATAGTGAAGACAACAAATCATGCTAAAAAACTGCATTTACAGTATATCTGAATTGTATTTGTGAAATTTTTTAGAAAACTTTTAAAAATATGACTTAGTAAAACACTCTTATTTTTCGAGTTCTATGAGGGAAATGACCACTGTGGCCAAACCCTGCTTCCCCAGCAAATCAAAATTAAAGGAAAGTGAAGACAACAAATTATACTTAAAAATTGCATTTACAGTATGTCTGAATTGTATTTGTGAAATTTTTTAGAAAACTTTTAAAAATATGACTTAGTAAAACACTCTTATTTTTCGAGTTCTATGAGGGAAATGACCACTGTGGCCAAACCCTTCTTCCTCAGCAAATCAAACCTAATGGAAAATGAAGACAACAAATTGTACTAAAAAACTGCATTTACAGTATATCTTAATTGTATTTGTAAAATTTTTTAGAAAACTTTTAAAAATATGACTTAGTAAAACACTCTTATTTTTCGAGTTCTATGAGGGAAATGACCATTGTGGCCAAACCCTTCTTCCTCAGCGAATCAAACGTAGTGAAGAATGAAGACAACAAATCACACTAAAAAACTAAATTTACTATATATCTGAATTGTATTTGTAAAATTTTTTAGAAAACTTTTAAAAATGTGACTTAGTAAAACACTCTTATTTTTCGAGTTCTATGAGGGAAATGACCACTGTGGCCAAACCCTTCTTCCTCAGCAAATCAAACCTAGTGAAATATAAAGACAACAAATTGTACTAAAAAACTGCATTTACAGTATATCTTAATTGTATTTGTAAAATTTTTTAGAAAACTTTTAAAAATATGACTTAGTAAAACACTCTTATTTTTCGAGTTCTATGAGGGAAATGACCATTGTGGCCAAACCCTTCTTCCTCAGCGAATCAAACGTAGTGAAGAATGAAGACAACAAATCACACTAAAAAACTACATTTACTATATATCTGAATTGTATTTGTAAATTTTTTTAGAAAACTTTTAAAAATGTGACTTAGTAAAACACTCTTATTTTTCGAGTTCTATGAGGGAAATGACCACTGTGGCCAAACCCTTCTTCCTTAGCAAATCAAATTTAGTGAAACATGAAGACAACAAATCATACTAAAAAACTGCATTTACGGTATATTTAAATTGTATTTGTGAAATTTTTTAGAAAACTTTTAAAAATATGACTTAGTAAAACACTTTTATTTTTCGAGTTCTATGAGGGAAATGACCACTGTGGCCAAACCCTTCTCCCTCAGCGAATCAAACCTAGTGAAAAATTAAGACAACAAGTCATACTAAAGAACTGCATTTACAGTATGTCTGAATTGTATTTATAAAATTTTTTAGAAAACTTTTAAAAATATGACTTAGTAAAACACTCTTATTTTTTGAGTTCTATGAGGAAAATAACCACGGCGGCCAAATCCTGCTTCCCCAGCAAATCAAACCTAAAGGAGAGTGAAGACAACAAATTGTGCTAAAAAACTGCATTTACAGTATATCTGAATTGTATTTGTGAAATTTTTTAGAAAACTTTTAAAAATATGACTTAGTAAAACACTTTTATTTTTCGAGTTCTATGAGGGAAATGACCACTGTGGCCAAACCCTTCTTTCTCAGCAAATCAAATTTAGTGGAAAGTGAAGACAAAAAATCATACTAAAAAACTGCATTTTACAGTATATCTGAATTGTATTTGTGAAATTTTTTAGAAAACTTTTAAAAATATGACTTAGTAAAACACTCTTATTTTTCGAGTTCTATGAGTGAAATGACCATTGCGGCCAAACCCTTCTTCCTCATCGAATCAAACGTAGTGAAAAATGAAGACAACAAATTATACTAAAAAACTGCATTTACAGTATATCTGAAATGTATTTGTAAAAATTTTTTAGAAAACTTTTAAAAATATGACTTTGTAAAACACTCTTATTTTTCGAGTTCTATGAGTTTTATGTGGCCAAACCCTTCTTCCTCAGCAATTTAAAGCTAGTGGAATATAAAGACAACAAATTGTACTAAAAAACTGCATTTACAGTATATCTGAATTGTATTTGTGAAATTTTTTAGAAAACTTTTAAAAATATGACTTAGTAAAACACTCTTATTTTTCGAGTTCTATGAGGGAAATGACCACTGTGGCCAAACCCTTCTTTCTCAGCAAACCAAACCTAATGGAAAATAAAGACAACAAATTATACTAAAAAACTGTATTTATAGTATATCTGAATTGTATTTGTGAAATTTTTTAGAAAACTTTTAAAAATATGACTTAGTAAAACACTTTTATTTTTCGAGTTCTATGAGGGAAATGACCACTGTGGCCAAACCCTTCTTCCTCAGCGAATCAAACCTAGTGAAAAATTAAGACAACAAGTCATGCTAAAAAACTGAATTTACAGTAAATTTGAATTGTATTTGTGAAATTTTTTAGAAAACTTTTAAAAATATGACTTAGTTAAACACTCTTATTTTTCGAGTTCTATGAGGGAAATGACCACTGTGGCCAAACCACTCTTCCTCAGCAAATTAAACCTAGTGAAAAAGGAAGACAACAAATCATACTAAAAACCTGCATTTACAGTATATCTGAATTGTATTTGTGAAATTTTTTAGAAAACTTTTAAAAATATGACTTAGTAAAACACTTTTATTTTTCGAGTTCTATGAGGGAAATGACCACTGTGGCCAAACCCTTCTCCCTCAGCGAATCAAACCTAGTGAAAAATTAAGACAACAAGTCATACTAAAGAACTGCATTTACAGTATGTCTAAATTGTATTTATAAAATTTTTTAGAAAACTTTTAAAAATATGGCTTAGTAAAACACTCTTATTTTTTTAGTTCTATGAGGAAAATGACCACTGTGGCCAAAATCTGCTTCCTTAGCGAATTAAGCCAAGTGGAGAGTTAAGACAACAAATTGTACTAAAAAACTGCATTTACAGTATATCTGAATTGTATTTGTGAAATTTTTTAGAAAACTTTTAAAAATATGACTTAGTAAAACACTCTTATTTTTCGAGTTCTATGAGGGAAATGACCACTGTGGCCAAATCCTTCTTTCTCAGCAAACCAAACCTAATGGAAAATAAAGACAACAAATCATACTAAAAAACTGTATTTATAGTATATCTGAATTGTATTTGTGAAATTTTTTAGAAAACTTTTAAAAATATGACTTAGTAAAACACTTTTATTTTTCGAGTTCTATGAGGGAAATGACCACTGTGGCCAAACCCTTCTTCCTCAGCGAATCAAACCTAGTAAAAAATTAAGACAACAAGTCATACTAAAAAACTGCATTTACAGTAAATTTGAATTGTATTTGTGAAATTTTTTAGAAAACTTTTAAAAATATGACTTAGTTAAACACTCTTCTTTTTCGAGTTCTATGAGGGAAATGACCACTGTGGCCAAACCACTCTTCCTCAGCGAATTAAACCTAGTGAAAAAGGAAGACAACAAATCATACTAAAAAACTGCATTTACAGTATATCTGAATTGTATTTGTGAAATTTTTTAGAAAACTTTTAAAAATATGACTTAGTAAAACACTTTTATTTTTCGAGTTCTTTGAGGGAAATGACCACTGTGGCCAAACCCTTCTCCCTCAGCGAATCAAACCTAGTGAAAAATTAAGACAACAAGTCATACTAAAGAACTGCATTTACAGTATGCCTGAATTGTATTTATAAAATTTTTTAGAAAACTTTTAAAAATATGGCTTAGTAAAACACTCTTATTTTTTTAGTTCTATGAGGAAAATGACCAGTGTGGCCAAAATCTGCTTCCTTAGCGAATTAAGCCAAGTGGAGAGTTAAGACAACAAATCTTGCTAAAAAACTGCATTTACAGTATATCTGAATTGTGTTTGTGAAATTTTTTAGAAAACTTTTAAAATATGACTTAGTAAAACACTCTTATTTTTCGAGTTCTATGAGGGAAATGACCACTGTGGCCAAACCCTTCTTTCTCAGCAAATCAAATTTAGTGGAAAATGAAGACAACAAATCATACTAAAAAACTGCATTTACAGTATATCTGAATTGTATTTGTGAAATTTTTTAGAAAACTTTTAAAAATATGACTTAGTAAAACACTCTTATTTTTCGAGTTCTATGAGGGAAATGACCATTGTGGCCAAACCCTTCTTCCTCAGCGAATCAAACGTAGTGGAAAATGAAAACAACAATCATACTAAAAAACTGCATTTACAGTATATCTGAAATGTATTTGTAAAAATTTTTTAGAAAACTTTTAAAAATGTGACTTTGTAAAACACTCTTATTTTTCGAGTTCTATGAGTTCTATGTGGCCAAACCCTTCTTCCTCAGCAAATCAAAGCTAGTGGAATATGAAGACAACAAATCATGCTAAAAAACTGCATTTACAGTATATCTAAATTGTATTTGTGAAATTTTTTAAAAAACTTTTAAAAATATGACTTAGTAAAACACTCTTATTTTTCGAGTTCTATGAGGGAAATGACCACTGTGGCCAAACCCTGCTTCCCCAGCAAATCAAAATTAAAGGAAAGTGAAGACAACAAATTATACTTAAAAATTGCATTTACAGTATGTCCGAATTGTATTTGTGAAATTTTTTAGAAAACTTTTAAAAATATGACTTAGTAAAACACTCTTATTTTTCGAGTTCTATGAGGGAAATGACCACTGTGGCCAAACCCTTCTTCCTCAGCAAATCAAACCTAATGGAAAATGAAGACAACAAATCATTCTAAAAAACTGCATTTATAGTATATCTGAATTGTATTTGTGAAATTTTTTAGAAAACTTTTAAAAATATGACTTATAAAGCACTCTTATTTTTCGAGTTCTATGAGGGAAATGACCACTGTGACCAAACCCTTCTTCCTCAGCAAATCAAACCTAGTGGAATATAAAGACAACAAATTGTACTAAAAAACTGCATTTACAGTATATCTGAATTGTATTTGTGAAATTTTTTAGAAAACTTTTAAAAATATGACTTAGTAAAACACTCTTATTTTTCGAGTTCTATGAGGGAAATGACCACTGTGGCCAAACCCTTCTTTCTCAGCAAACCAAACCTAATGGAAAATAAACACAACAAATTATACTAAAAAACTGTATTTATAGTATATCTGAATTGTATTTGTGAAATTTTTTAGAAAACTTTTAAAAATATGACTTAGTAAAACACTTTTATTTTTCGAGTTCTATGAGGGAAATGACCACTGTGGCCAAACCCTTCTTCCTCAGCGAATCAAACCTAGTGAAAAATTAAGACAACAAGTCATACTAAAAAACTGCATTTACAGTAAATTTGAATTGTATTTGTGAAATTTTTTAGAAAACTTTTAAAAATATGACTTAGTTAAACACTCTTATTTTTCGAGTTCTATGAGGGAAATGACCACTGTGGCCAAACCACTCTTCCTCAGCAAATTAAACCTAGTGAAAAAGGAAGACAACAAATCATACTAAAAACCTGCATTTACAGTATATCTGAATTGTATTTGTGAAATTTTTTAGAAAACTTTTAAAAATATGACTTAGTAAAACACTTTTATTTTTCGAGTTCTATGAGGGAAATGACCACTGTGGCCAAACCCTTCTCCCTCAGCGAATCAAACCTAGTGAAAAATTAAGACAACAAGTCATACTAAAGAACTGCATTTACAGTATGTCTAAATTGTATTTATAAAATTTTTTAGAAAACTTTTAAAAATATGGCTTAGTAAAACACTCTTATTTTTTTAGTTCTATGAGGAAAATGACCACTGTGGCCAAAATCTGCTTCCTTAGCGAATTAAGCCAAGTGGAGAGTTAAGACAACAAATTGTACTAAAAAACTGCATTTACAGTATATCTGAATTGTATTTGTGAAATTTTTTAGAAAACTTTTAAAAATATGACTTAGTAAAACACTCTTATTTTTCGAGTTCTATGAGGGAAATGACCACTGTGGCCAAATCCTTCTTTCTCAGCAAACCAAACCTAATGGAAAATAAAGACAACAAATCATACTAAAAAACTGTATTTATAGTATATCTGAATTGTATTTGTGAAATTTTTTAGAAAACTTTTAAAAATATGACTTAGTAAAACACTTTTATTTTTCGAGTTCTATGAGGGAAATGACCACTGTGGCCAAACCCTTCTTCCTCAGCGAATCAAACCTAGTAAAAAATTAAGACAACAAGTCATACTAAAAAACTGCATTTACAGTAAATTTGAATTGTATTTGTGAAATTTTTTAGAAAACTTTTAAAAATATGACTTAGTTAAACACTCTTCTTTTTCGAGTTCTATGAGGGAAATGACCACTGTGGCCAAACCACTCTTCCTCAGCGAATTAAACCTAGTGAAAAAGGAAGACAACAAATCATACTAAAAAACTGCATTTACAGTATATCTGAATTGTATTTGTGAAATTTTTTAGAAAACTTTTAAAAATATGACTTAGTAAAACACTTTTATTTTTCGAGTTCTTTGAGGGAAATGACCACTGTGGCCAAACCCTTCTCCCTCAGCGAATCAAACCTAGTGAAAAATTAAGACAACAAGTCATACTAAAGAACTGCATTTACAGTATGCCTGAATTGTATTTATAAAATTTTTTAGAAAACTTTTAAAAATATGGCTTAGTAAAACACTCTTATTTTTTTAGTTCTATGAGGAAAATGACCAGTGTGGCCAAAATCTGCTTCCTTAGCGAATTAAGCCAAGTGGAGAGTTAAGACAACAAATCTTGCTAAAAAAGTGCATTTACAGTATATCTGAATTGTGTTTGTGAAATTTTTTAGAAAACTTTTAAAATATGACTTAGTAAAACACTCTTATTTTTCGAGTTCTATGAGGGAAATGACCACTGTGGCCAAACCCTTCTTTCTCAGCAAATCAAATTTAGTGGAAAATGAAGACAACAAATCATACTAAAAAACTGCATTTACAGTATATCTGAATTGTATTTGTGAAATTTTTTAGAAAACTTTTAAAAATATGACTTAGTAAAACACTCTTATTTTTCGAGTTCTATGAGGGAAATGACCATTGTGGCCAAACCCTTCTTCCTCAGCGAATCAAACGTAGTGGAAAATAAAAACAACAAATCATACTAAAAAACTGCATTTACAGTATATCTGAAATGTATTTGTAAAAATTTTTTAGAAAACTTTTAAAAATGTGACTTTGTAAAACACTCTTATTTTTCGAGTTCTATGAGTTCTATGTGGCCAAACCCTTCTTCCTCAGCAAATCAAAGCTAGTGGAATATGAAGACAACAAATCATGCTAAAAAACTGCATTTACAGTATATCTAAATTGTATTTGTGAAATTTTTTAGAAAACTTTTAAAATATGACTTAGTAAAACACTCTTATTTTTCGAGTTCTATGAGGGAAATGACCACTGTGGCCAAACCCTTCTTCCTCAGCAAATCAAACCTAATGGAAAATGAAGACAACAAATCATTCTAAAAAACTGCATTTATAGTATATCTGAATTGTATTTGTGAAATTTTTTAGAAAACTTTTAAAAATATGACTTATAAAGCACTCTTATTTTTCGAGTTCTATGAGGGAAATGACCACTGTGACCAAACCCTTCTTCCTCAGCAAATCAAACCTAGTGAAATATAAAGACAACAAATTGTGCTAAAAAACTGCATTTACAGTATATCTTAATTGTATTTGTAAAATTTTTTAGAAAACTTTTAAAAATATGACTTAGTAAAACACTCTTATTTTTCGAGTTCTATGAGGGAAATGACCATTGTGGCCAAACCCTTCTTCCTCAGCGAATCAAACGTAGTGAAGAATGAAGACAACAAATCACACTAAAAAACTACATTTACTATATATCTGAATTGTATTTGTAAAATTTTTTAGAAAACTTTTAAAAATGTGACTTAGTAAAACACTCTTATTTTTCGAGTTCTATGAGGGAAATGACCACTGTGGCCAAACCCTTCTTCCTTAGCAAATCAAATTTAGTGAAACATGAAGACAACAAATCATACTAAAAAACTGCATTTACAGTATATTTGAATTGTATTTGTGAAATTTTTTAGAAAACTTTTAAAAATATGACTTAGTAAAACACTTTTATTTTTCGAGTTCTATGAGGGAAATGACCACTGTGGCCAAACCCTTCTCCCTCAGCGAATCAAACCTAGTGAAAAATTAAGACAACAAGTCATACTAAAGAACTGCATTTACAGTATGTCTGAATTGTATTTATAAAATTTTTTAGAAAACTTTTAAAAATATGACTTAGTAAAACACTCTTATTTTTTGAGTTCTATGAGGAAAATAACCACGGCGGCCAAATCCTGCTTCCCCAGCAAATCAAACCTAAAGGAGAGTGAAGACAACAAATCGTGCTAAAAAACTGCATTTACAGTATATCTGAATTGTATTTGTGAAATTTTTTAGAAAACTTTTAAAAATATGACTTAGTAAAACACTTTTATTTTTCGAGTTCTATGAGGGAAATGACCACTGTGGCCAAACCCTTCTTTCTCAGCAAATCAAATTTAGTGGAAAGTGAAGACAAAAAATCATACTAAAAAACTGCATTTTACAGTATATCTGAATTGTATTTGTGAAATTTTTTAGAAAACTTTTAAAAATATGACTTAGTAAAACACTCTTATTTTTCGAGTTCTATGAGTGAAATGACCATTGTGGCCAAACCCTTCTTCCTCATCGAATCAAACGTAGTGAAAAATGAAGACAACAAATTATACTAAAAAACTGCATTTACAGTATATCTGAAATGTATTTGTAAAAATTTTTTAGAAAACTTTTAAAAATATGACTTTGTAAAACACTCTTATTTTTCGAGTTCTATGAGTTCTATGTGGCCAAACCCTTCTTCCTCAGCAATTTAAAGCTAGTGGAATATGAAGACAACAAATCATACTAAAAAACTGCATTTACAGTATGTCTGAATTGTATTTGTGAAATTTTTTAGAAAACTTTTAAAAATATGACTTAGTAAAACACTCTTATTTTTCGAGTTCTATGAGGGAAATGACCACTGTGGCCAAACCCTTCTTCCTCAGCAAATCAAGCCTAATGGAAAATGAAGACAACAAATCATTCTAAAAAACTGCATTTATAGTATATCTGAATTGTATTTGTGAAATTTTTTTGAAAACTTTTAAAAATATGACTTATAAAACACTCTTATTTTTCGAGTTCTATGAGGGAAATGACCACTGTGACCAAACCCTTCTTCCTCAGCAAATCAAACCTAGTGGAATATAAAGACAACAAATTGTACTAAAAAACTGCATTTACAGTATATCTGAATTGTATTTGTGAAATTTTTTAGAAAACTTTTAAAAATATGACTTAGTAAAACACTCTTATTTTTCGAGTTCTATGAGGGAAATGACCACTGTGGCCAAACCCTTCTTTCTCAGCAAACCAAACCTAATGGGAAATAAAGACAACAAATTATACTAAAAAACTGTATTTATAGTATATCTGAATTGTATTTGTGAAATTTTTTAGAAAACTTTTAAAAATATGACTTAGTAAAACACTTTTATTTTTCGAGTTCTATGAGGGAAATGACCACTGTGGCCAAACCCTTCTTCCTCAGCGAATCAAACCTAGTGAAAAATTAAGACAACAAGTCATACTAAAAAACTGCATTTACAGTAAATTTGAATTGTATTTGTGAAATTTTTTAGAAAACTTTTAAAAATATGACTTAGTTAAACACTCTTATTTTTCGAGTTCTATGAGGGAAATGACCACTGTGGCCAAACCACTCTTCCTCAGCAAATTAAACCTAGTGAAAAAGGAAGACAACAAATCATACTAAAAACCTGCATTTACAGTATATCTGAATTGTATTTGTGAAATTTTTTAGAAAACTTTTAAAAATATGACTTAGTAAAACACTTTTATTTTTCGAGTTCTATGAGGGAAATGACCACTGTGGCCAAACCCTTCTCCCTCAGCGAATCAAACCTAGTGAAAAATTAAGACAACAAGTCATACTAAAGAACTGCATTTACAGTATGTCTAAATTGTATTTATAAAATTTTTTAGAAAACTTTTAAAAATATGGCTTAGTAAAACACTCTTATTTTTTTAGTTCTATGAGGAAAATGACCACTGTGGCCAAAATCTGCTTCCTTAGCGAATTAAGCCAAGTGGAGAGTTAAGACAACAAATTGTACTAAAAAACTGCATTTACAGTATATCTGAATTGTATTTGTGAAATTTTTTAGAAAACTTTTAAAAATATGACTTAGTAAAACACTCTTATTTTTCGAGTTCTATGAGGGAAATGACCACTGTGGCCAAATCCTTCTTTCTCAGCAAACCAAACCTAATGGAAAATAAAGACAACAAATCATACTAAAAAACTGTATTTATAGTATATCTGAATTGTATTTGTGAAATTTTTTAGAAAACTTTTAAAAATATGACTTAGTAAAACACTTTTATTTTTCGAGTTCTATGAGGGAAATGACCACTGTGGCCAAACCCTTCTTCCTCAGCGAATCAAACCTAGTAAAAAATTAAGACAACAAGTCATACTAAAAAACTGCATTTACAGTAAATTTGAATTGTATTTGTGAAATTTTTTAGAAAACTTTTAAAAATATGACTTAGTTAAACACTCTTCTTTTTCGAGTTCTATGAGGGAAATGACCACTGTGGCCAAACCACTCTTCCTCAGCGAATTAAACCTAGTGAAAAAGGAAGACAACAAATCATACTAAAAAACTGCATTTACAGTATATCTGAATTGTATTTGTGAAATTTTTTAGAAAACTTTTAAAAATATGACTTAGTAAAACACTTTTATTTTTCGAGTTCTTTGAGGGAAATGACCACTGTGGCCAAACCCTTCTCCCTCAGCGAATCAAACCTAGTGAAAAATTAAGACAACAAGTCATACTAAAGAACTGCATTTACAGTATGCCTGAATTGTATTTATAAAATTTTTTAGAAAACTTTTAAAAATATGGCTTAGTAAAACACTCTTATTTTTTTAGTTCTATGAGGAAAATGACCAGTGTGGCCAAAATCTGCTTGCTTAGCGAATTAAGCCAAGTGGAGAGTTAAGACAACAAATCTTGCTAAAAAACTGCATTTACAGTATATCTGAATTGTGTTTGTGAAATTTTTTAGAAAACTTTTAAAATATGACTTAGTAAAACACTCTTATTTTTCGAGTTCTATGAGGGAAATGACCACTGTGGCCAAACCCTTCTTTCTCAGCAAATCAAATTTAGTGGAAAATGAAGACAACAAATCATACTAAAAAACTGCATTTACAGTATATCTGAATTGTATTTGTGAAATTTTTTAGAAAACTTTTAAAAATATGACTTAGTAAAACACTCTTATTTTTCGAGTTCTATGAGGGAAATGACCATTGTGGCCAAACCCTTCTTCCTCAGCGAATCAAACGTAGTGGAAAATGAAAACAACAAATCATACTAAAAAACTGCATTTACAGTATATCTGAAATGTATTTGTAAAAATTTTTTAGAAAACTTTTAAAAATGTGACTTTGTAAAACACTCTTATTTTTCGAGTTCTATGAGTTCTATGTGGCCAAACCCTTCTTCCTCAGCAAATCAAAGCTAGTGGAATATGAAGACAACAAATCATGCTAAAAAACTGCATTTACAGTATATCTAAATTGTATTTGTGAAATTTTTTAAAAAACTTTTAAAAATATGACTTAGTAAAACACTCTTATTTTTCGTGTTCTATGAGGGAAATGACCACTGTGGCCAAACCCTTCTTCCTCAGCGAATCAAACCTAATGGAAAATGAAGACAACAAATCATACTAAAAAACTGCATTTATAGTATATCTGAATTGTATTTGTGAAATTTTTTAGAAAACTTTTAAAAATATGACTTATAAAACACTTATTTTTCGAGTTCTATGAGGGAAATGACCACTGTGACCAAACTCTTCTTCCTCAGCAAATCAAACCTAGTGGAATATGAATTAAACAAATCGTACTAAAAAATGCATTTACAGTATATCTGAATTGTATTTGTAAAATTTTTTAAAAAACTTTTAAAAATATGACTTAGTAAAACACTCTTATTTTTCGAGTTCTATGAGCGAAATGACCATTGTGGCCAAACCCTTCTTCCTCAGCGAATCAAACGTAGTGAAAAATGAAGACAACAAATCACACTAAAAAACTCCATTTACTGTATATCTGAATTGTATTTGTAAAATTTTTTAGAAAACTTTTAAAAATGTGACTTAGTAAAACACTCTTATTTTTCGAGTTCTATGAGGGAAATGACCACTGTGGCCAAACCCTTCTCCCTTGGCAAATTAAATTTAGTGAAACATGAAGACAACAAATCGTACTAAAAAACTGCATTTACAGTATATTTGAATTGTATTTGTGAAATTTTTTAGAAAACTTTTAAAAATATGACTTAGTAAAACACTTTTATTTTTCGAATTCTATGAGGGAAATGACCACTGTGGCCAAACCCTTCTTCCTCAGCGAATCAAACCTAGTGAAAAATTAAGACAACAAGTCATACTAAAGAACTGCATTTACAGTATGTCTAAATTGTATTTATAAAATTTTTTAGAAAACTTTTAAAAATATGACTTAGTAAAACACTCTTATTTTTTGAGTTCTATGAGGAAAATAACCTCGGCGGCCAAATCCTGCTTCCCCAGCAAATCAAACCAAGTGAATAGTGAAGACAACAAATAATGCTAAAAAACTGCATTTACAGTATATCTGAATTGTATTTGTGAAATTTTTTAGAAAACTTTTAAAAATATGACTTAGTAAAACACTCTTATTTTTCGAGTTCTATGAGGGAAATGACCACTGTGGCCAAACCCTTCTTTCTCAGCAAACCAAACCTAATGAAAAATAAAGACAACAAATCATACTAAAAAACTGTATTTATAGTATATCTGAATTGTATTTGTGAAATTTTTTAGAAAACTTTTAAAAATATGACTTGGTAAAACACTTTTATTTTTCGAGTTCTATGAGGGAAATGACCACTGTGGCCAAACCCTTCTTCCTCAGCGAATCAAACCTAGTGAAAAATTAAGACAACAAGTCATACTAAAAAACTGAATTTACAGTAAATTTGAATTGTATTTGTGAAATTTTTTAGAAAACTTTTAAAAATATGACTTAGTAAAACACTCTTATTTTTTGAGTTCTATGAGGAAAATAACCACTGTGGCCAAATCCTGCTTCCCCAGCAAATCAAAATTAAAGGAAAATAAAGACAACAAATCTTGCTAAAAAACTGCATTTACAGTATATCTGAATTGTGTTTGTGAAATTTTTTAGAAAACTTTTAAAATATGACTTAGTAAAACACTCTTATTTTTCGAGTTCTATGAGGGAAATGACCACTGTGGCCAAACCCTTCTTTCTCAGCAAATCAAATTTAGTGGAAAATGAAGACAACAAATCATACTAAAAAACTGCATTTACAGTATATCTGAATTGTATTTGTGAAATTTTTTAGAAAACTTTTAAAAATATGACTTAGTAAAACACTCTTATTTTTCGAGTTCTATGAGGGAAATGACCATTGTGGCCAAACCCTTCTTCCTCAGCGAATCAAACGTAGTGGAAAATGAAGACAACAAATCATACTAAAAAACTGCATTTACAGTATATCTGAAATGTATTTGTAAAAATTTTTTAGAAAACTTTTAAAAATGTGACTTTGTAAAACACTCTTATTTTTCGAGTTCTATTAGGGAAATGACCACTGTGACCAAACCCTTCTTCCTCAGCAAATCAAACCTAATGGAAAATGAAACCAAAAAATCATGGTAAAAAACTGCATTTATAGTATATCTGAAGTGTATTTGCGAAATTTAGAAAACTTTTAAAAATATGGCTTAGTAAAACACTCTTATTTTTTTAGTTCTATGAGGAAAATGACCACTGTGGCCAAAATCTGCTTCCTTAGCGAATTACGCCAAGTGGAGAGTTAAGACAACAAATCAAGCTAAAAAACTGCATTTACAGTATATCTGAATTGTGTTTGTGAAATTTTTTAGAAAACTTTTAAAATATGACTTAGTAAAACACTCTTATTTTTCGAGTTCTATGAGGGAAATGACCACTGTGGCCAAACCCTTCTTTCTCAGCAAATCAAATTTAGTGGAAAATGAAGACAAAAAATCATACTAAAAAACTGCATTTTACAGTATATCTGAATTGTATTTGTGAAATTTTTTAGAAAACTTTTAAAAATATGACTTAGTAAAACACTCTTATTTTTCGAGTTCTATGAGGGAAATGACCATTGTGGCCAAACCCTTCTTCCTCATCGAATCAAACGTAGTGAAAAATGAAGACAACCAATTCTACTAAAAAACTGCATTCACAGTATATCTGAAATGTATTTGTAAAAATTTTTTAGAAAACTTTTAAAAATTTGACTTTGTAAAACACTCTTATTTTTCGAGTTCTATGAGTTCTATGTGGCCAAACCCTTCTTCCTCAGCAATTTAAAGCTAGTGGAATATGAAGACAACAAATCATACTAAAAAACTGCATTTACAGTATGTCTGAATTGTATTTGTGAAATTTTTTAGAAAACTTTTAAAAATATGACTTAGTAAAACACTCTTATTTTTCGAGTTCTATGAGGGAAATGACCACTGTGGCCAAACCCTTCTTCCTCAGCAAATCAAAGCTAATGAAAAATGAAGACAACAAATCATTCTAAAAAACTGCATTTATAGTATATCTGAATTGTATTTGTGAAATTTTTTAGAAAACTTTTAAAAATATGACTTATAAAACACTCTTATTTTTCGAGTTCTATGAGGGAAATGACCACTGTGACCAAACCCTTCTTCCTCAGCAAATCAAACCTAGTGGAATATAAAGACAACAAATCGTACTAAAAAACTGCATTTACAGTATATCTTAATTGTATTTGTAAAATTTTTTAGAAAACTTTTAAAAATATGACTTAGTAAAACACTCTTATTTTTCGAGTTCTATGAGGGAAATGACCACTGTGGCCAAACCCTGCTTCCTCAGCGAATCAAACGTAGTGAAGAATGAAGACAACAAGTCATACTAAAAAACTGCATTTACAGTAAATTTGAATTGTATTTGTGAAATTTTTTAGAAAACTTTTAAAAATATGACTTAGTAAAACACTCTTATTTTTTGAGTTCTATGAGGAAAATAACCACTGTGGCCAAACCCTGCTTCCCCAGCAAATCAAAATTAAAGGAAAGTGAAGACAACAAATTATACTTAAAAATTGCATTTACAGTATGTCTGAATTGTATTTGTGAAATTTTTTAGAAAACTTTTAAAAATATGACTTAGTAAAACACTCTTATTTTTTGAGTTCTATGAGGAAAATAACCACGGTGGCCAAACCCTTCTTCCTCATCGAATCAAACGTAGTGAAAAATGAAGACAACGAATTATACTAAAAAACTGCATTCACAGTATATCTGAAATGTATTTGTAAAAATTTTTTAGAAAACTTTTAAAAATTTGACTTTGTAAAACACTCTTATTTTTCGAGTTCTATGAGGGAAATGACCACTGTGGCCAAACCCTTCTTCCTCAGCGAATCAAACCTAGTGAAAAATTAAGACAACAAGTCATACTAAAAAATTGCATTTACAGTAAATTTGAATTGTATTTGTGAAATTTTTTAGAAAACTTTTAAAAATATGACTTAGTAAAACACTTTTATTTTTCGAGTTCTATGAGGGAAATGACCACTGTGGCCAAATCCTGCTTCCCCAGCAAATCAAAATTAAAGGAAAATAAAGACAACAAATCATACTAAAAAACTGTATTTATAGTATATCTGAATTGTATTTGTGAAATTTTTTAGAAAACTTTTAAAAATATGACTTAGTAAAACACTCTTATTTTTCGAGTTCTATTAGGGAAATGACCATTGTGGCCAAACCCTTCTTCCTCAGCGAATCAAACGTAGTGAAAAATGAAGACAACAAATCACACTAAAAAACTCCATTTACTGTATATCTGAATTGTATTTGTAAAATTTTTTAGAAAACTTTTAAAAATGTGACTTAGTAAAACACTCTTATTTTTCGAGTTCTATGAGGGAAATGACCACTGTGGCCAAACCCTTCTCCCTTGGCAAATCAGATTTAGTGAAACATGAAGACAACAAATGATACTAAAAAACTGCATTTACAGTATATTTGAATTGTATTTGTGAAATTTTTTAGAAAACTTTTAAAAATATGACTTAGTAAAACACTTTTATTTTTCGAATTCTATGAGGGAAATGACCACTGTGACCAAACCCTTCTTCCTCAGCGAATCAAACCTAGTGAAAAATTAAGACAACAAATCATACTAAAAAACTGCACTTACAGTAAATTTGAATTGTATTTGTGAAATTTTTTAGAAAACTTTTAAAAATATGACTTAGTAAAACACTCTTATTTTTTGAGTTCTATGAGGAAAATAACCACTGTGGCCAAATCCTGCTTCCCCAGCAAATCAAAATTAAAGGAAAATAAAGACAACAAATCATACTAAAAAACTGTATTTATAGTATATCTGAATTGTATTTGTGAAATTTTTTAGAAAACTTTTAAAAATATGACTTAGTAAAACACTCTTATTTTTTGAGTTCTATGAGGAAAATAACCTCGGCGGCCAAATCCTGCTTCCCCAGCAAATCAAACCAAGTGAATAGTGAAGACAACAAATTATGCTAAAAAACTGCATTTACAGTAAATTTGAATTGTATTTGTGAAATTTTTTAGAAAACTTTTAAAAATATGACTTAGTAAAACACTCTTATTTTTTGAGTTCTATGAGGAAAATAACCACTGTGGCCAAATCCTGCTTCCCCAGCAAATCAAAATTAAAGGAAAATAAAGACAACAAATCATACTAAAAAACTGTATTTATAGTATATCTGAATTGTATTTGTGAAATTTTTTAGAAAACTTTTAAAAATATGACTTAGTAAAACACTCTTATTTTTCGAGTTCTATTAGGGAAATGACCACTGTGACCAAAACCTTCTTCCTCAGCAAATCAAACCTAATGGAAAATGAAACCAAAAAATCATGGTAAAAAACTGCATTTATAGTATATCTGAAGTGTATTTGTGAAATTTAGAAAACTTTTAAAAATATGGCTTAGTAAAACACTCTTATTTTTTTAGTTCTATGAGGAAAATGACCACTGTGGCCAAAATCTGCTTCCTTAGCGAATTACGCCAAGTGGAGAGTTAAGACAACAAATCAAGCTAAAAAACTGCATTTACAGTATATCTGAATTGTGTTTGTGAAATTTTTTAGAAAACTTTTAAAATATGACTTAGTAAAACACTCTTATTTTTCGAGTTCTATGAGGGAAATGACCACTGTGGCCAAACCCTTCTTTCTCAGCAAATCAAATTTAGTGGAAAATGAAGACAAAAAATCATACTAAAAAACTGCATTTTACAGTATATCTGAATTGTATTTGTGAAATTTTTTAGAAAACTTTTAAAAATATGACTTAGTAAAACACTCTTATTTTTCGAGTTCTATGAGGGAAATGACCATTGTGGCCAAACCCTTCTTCCTCATCGAATCAAACGTAGTGAAAAATGAAGACAACGAATTATACTAAAAAACTGCATTCACAGTATATCTGAAATGTATTTGTAAAAATTTTTTAGAAAACTTTTAAAAATTTGACTTTGTAAAACACTCTTATTTTTCGAGTTCTATGAGGGAAATGACCACTGTGGCCAAACCCTTCTTCCTCAGCGAATCAAACCTATTGGAATATAAAGACAACAAATCGTACTAAAAAACTGCATTTACAGTATATCTTAATTGTATTTGTAAAATTTTTTAGAAAACTTTTAAAAATATGACTTAGTAAAACACTCTTATTTTTCGAGTTCTATGAGGGAAATGACCACTGTGGCCAAACCCTGCTTCCTCAGCGAATCAAACGTAGTGAAGAATGAAGACAACAAGTCATACTAAAAAACTGCATTTACAGTAAATTTGAATTGTATTTGTGAAATTTTTTAGAAAACTTTTAAAAATATGACTTAGTAAAACACTCTTATTTTTTGAGTTCTATGAGGAAAATAACCACTGTGGCCAAACCCTGCTTCCCCAGCAAATCAAAATTAAAGGAAAGTGAAGACAACAAATTATACTTAAAAATTGCATTTACAGTATGTCTGAATTGTATTTGTGAAATTTTTTAGAAAACTTTTAAAAATATGACTTAGTAAAACACTCTTATTTTTTGAGTTCTATGAGGAAAATAACCACGGTGGCCAAACCCTTCTTCCTCAGCAAATCAAACCTAGTGCAAAACGAAGACAACAGATCATACTAAAAAACTGCATTTACAGTATATCTGAATTGTATTTGTGAAATTTTTTAGAAAACTTTTAAAAATATGACTTAGTAAAACACTTTTATTTTTCGAGTTCTATGAGGGAAATGACCACTGTGGCCAAACCCTTCTTCCTCAGCGAATCAAACCTAGTGAAAAATTAAGACAACAAGTCATACTAAAAAACTGCATTTACGGTAAATTTGAATTGTATTTGTGAAATTTTTTAGAAAACTTTTAAAAATATGACTTAGTAAAACACTCTTATTTTTTGAGTTCTATGAGGAAAATAACCACTGTGGCCAAACCCTGCTTCCCCAGCAAATCAAAATTAAAGAAAAGTGAAGACAACAAATTATACTTAAAAATTGCATTAACAGTATGTCTGAATTGTATTTGTGAAATTTTTTAGAAAACTTTTAAAAATATGACTTAGTAAAACACTCTTATTTTTTGAGTTCTATGAGGAAAATAACCACGGTGGCCAAACCCTTCTTCCTCAGCAAATCAAACCTAATGGAAAATGAAGACAACAAATCATTCTAAAAAACTGCATTTATAGTATATCTGAATTGTATTTGTGAAATTTTTAGAAAACTTTTAAAATATGACTTAGTAAAACACTCTTATTTTTCGAGTTCTATGAGGGAAATGACCACTGTGGCCAAACCCTTCTTTCTCAGCAAATCAAATTTAGTGGAAAATGAAGACAAAAAATCATACTAAAAAACTGCATTTTACAGTATATCTGAATTGTATTTGTGAAATTTTTTAGAAAACTTTTAAAAATATGACTTAGTAAAACACTCTTATTTTTCGAGTTCTATGAGGGAAATGACCATTGTGGCCAAACCCTTCTTCCTCATCGAATCAAACGTAGTGAAAAATGAAGACAACGAATTATACTAAAAAACTGCATTCACAGTATATCTGAAATGTATTTGTAAAAATTTTTTAGAAAACTTTTAAAAATTTGACTTTGTAAAACACTCTTATTTTTCGAGTTCTATGAGGGAAATGACCACTGTGGCCAAACCCTTCTTCCTCAGCGAATCAAACCTATTGGAATATAAAGACAACAAATCGTACTAAAAAACTGCATTTACAGTATATCTTAATTGTATTTGTAAAATTTTTTAGAAAACTTTTAAAAATATGACTTAGTAAAACACTCTTATTTTTCGAGTTCTATGAGGGAAATGACCACTGTGGCCAAACCCTGCTTCCTCAGCGAATCAAACGTAGTGAAGAATGAAGACAACAAGTCATACTAAAAAACTGCATTTACAGTAAATTTGAATTGTATTTGTGAAATTTTTTAGAAAACTTTTAAAAATATGACTTAGTAAAACACTCTTATTTTTTGAGTTCTATGAGGAAAATAACCACTGTGGCCAAACCCTGCTTCCCCAGCAAATCAAAATTAAAGGAAAGTGAAGACAACAAATTATACTTAAAAATTGCATTTACAGTATGTCTGAATTGTATTTGTGAAATTTTTTAGAAAACTTTTAAAAATATGACTTAGTAAAACACTCTTATTTTTTGAGTTCTATGAGGAAAATAACCACGGTGGCCAAACCCTTCTTCCTCAGCAAATCAAACCTAGTGCAAAACGAAGACAACAGATCATACTAAAAAACTGCATTTACAGTATATCTGAATTGTATTTGTGAAATTTTTTAGAAAACTTTTAAAAATATGACTTAGTAAAACACTTTTATTTTTCGAGTTCTATGAGGGAAATGACCACTGTGGCCAAACCCTTCTTCCTCAGCGAATCAAACCTAGTGAAAAATTAAGACAACAAGTCATACTAAAAAACTGCATTTACGGTAAATTTGAATTGTATTTGTGAAATTTTTTAGAAAACTTTTAAAAATATGACTTAGTAAAACACTCTTATTTTTTGAGTTCTATGAGGAAAATAACCACTGTGGCCAAACCCTGCTTCCCCAGCAAATCAAAATTAAAGAAAAGTGAAGACAACAAATTATACTTAAAAATTGCATTAACAGTATGTCTGAATTGTATTTGTGAAATTTTTTAGAAAACTTTTAAAAATATGACTTAGTAAAACACTCTTATTTTTTGAGTTCTATGAGGAAAATAACCACGGTGGCCAAACCCTTCTTCCTCAGCAAATCAAACCTAATGGAAAATGAAGACAACAAATCATTCTAAAAAACTGCATTTATAGTATATCTGAATTGTATTTGTGAAATTTTTAGAAAACTTTTAAAAATATTACTTAGTAAAACACTCTTATTTTTTGAGTTCTATGAGGGAAATGACCACTGTGGCCAAACCCTTCTTTCTCAGCAAATCAAACCAAATGGAAAAAGAAGACTACAAATTATGCTAAAGAACTGCATTTACAGTATATCTGAATTGTATTTGTGAAATTTTTAGAAAACTTTTAAAAATATTACTTAGTAAAACACTCTTATTTTTTTAGTTCTATGAGGAAAATGACCACTGTGGCCAAAATCTGCTTCCTTAGCGAATTACGCCAAGTGGAGAGTTAAGACAACAAATCAAGCTAAAAAACTGCGTTTACAGTATATCTGAATTGTGTTTGTGAAATTTTTTAGAAAACTTTTAAAATATGACTTAGTAAAACACTCTTATTTTTCGAGTTCTATGAGGGAAATGACCACTGTGGCCAAACCCTTCTTTCTCAGCAAATCAAATTTAGTGGAAAATGAAGACAAAAAATCATACTAAAAAACTGCATTTTACAGTATATCTGAATTGTATTTGTGAAATTTTTTAGAAAACTTTTAAAAATATGACTTAGTAAAACACTCTTATTTTTCGAGTTCTATGAGGGAAATGACCATTGTGGCCAAACCCTTCTTCCTCATCGAATCAAACGTAGTGAAAAATGAAGACAACGAATTATACTAAAAAACTGCATTCACAGTATATCTGAAATGTATTTGTAAAAATTTTTTAGAAAACTTTTAAAAATTTGACTTTGTAAAACACTCTTATTTTTCGAGTTCTATGAGGGAAATGACCACTGTGGCCAAACCCTTCTTCCTCAGCGAATCAAACCTATTGGAATATAAAGACAACAAATCGTACTAAAAAACTGCATTTACAGTATATCTTAATTGTATTTGTAAAATTTTTTAGAAAACTTTTAAAAATATGACTTAGTAAAACACTCTTATTTTTCGAGTTCTATGAGGGAAATGACCACTGTGGCCAAACCCTGCTTCCTCAGCGAATCAAACGTAGTGAAAAATTAAGACAACAAGTCATACTAAAAAACTGCATTTACAGTAAATTTGAATTGTATTTGTGAAATTTTTTAGAAAACTTTTAAAAATATGACTTAGTAAAACACTCTTATTTTTTGAGTTCTATGAGGAAAATAACCACTGTGGCCAAACCCTGCTTCCCCAGCAAATCAAAATTAAAGGAAAGTGAAGACAACAAATTATACTTAAAAATTGCATTTACAGTATGTCTGAATTGTATTTGTGAAATTTTTTAGAAAACTTTTAAAAATATGACTTAGTAAAACACTCTTATTTTTTGAGTTCTATGAGGAAAATAACCACTGTGGCCAAACCCTTCTTCCTCAGCAAATCAAACCTAGTGCAAAACGAAGACAACAGATCATACTAAAAAACTGCATTTACAGTATATCTGAATTGTATTTGTGAAATTTTTTAGAAAACTTTTAAAAATATGACTTAGTAAAACACTTTTATTTTTCGAGTTCTATGAGGGAAATGACCACTGTGGCCAAACCCTTCTTCCTCAGCGAATCAAACCTAGTGAAAAATTAAGACAACAAGTCATACTAAAAAACTGCATTTACGGTAAATTTGAATTGTATTTGTGAAATTTTTTAGAAAACTTTTAAAAATATGACTTAGTAAAACACTCTTATTTTTTGAGTTCTATGAGGAAAATAACCACTGTGGCCAAACCCTGCTTCCCCAGCAAATCAAAATTAAAGAAAAGTGAAGACAACAAATTATACTTAAAAATTGCATTAACAGTATGTCTGAATTGTATTTGTGAAATTTTTTAGAAAACTTTTAAAAATATGACTTAGTAAAACACTCTTATTTTTTGAGTTCTATGAGGAAAATAACCACGGTGGCCAAACCCTTCTTCCTCAGCAAATCAAACCTAATGGAAAATGAAGACAACAAATCATTCTAAAAAACTGCATTTATAGTATATCTGAATTGTATTTGTGAAATTTTTAGAAAACTTTTAAAAATATTACTTAGTAAAACACTCTTATTTTTTGAGTTCTATGAGGGAAATGACCACTGTGGCCAAACCCTTCTTTCTCAGCAAATCAAACCAAATGGAAAAAGAAGACTACAAATTATGCTAAAGAACTGCATTTACAGTATATCTGAATTGTATTTGTGAAATTTTTAGAAAACTTTTAAAAATATTACTTAGTAAAACACTCTTATTTTTTTAGTTCTATGAGGAAAATGAGCACTGTGGCCAAAATCTGCTTCCTTAGCGAATTAAGCCAAGTGGAAAGTTAAGACAACAAGTCATGCTAAAAAACTGCATTTACAGTACGTCTGAATTGTATTTGTGAAATTTATTAAAAAACTTTTAAAAATATGACTTAGTAAAACACTCTTATTTTTCGAGTTCTATGAGGGAAATGACCACTGTGGCCAAACCCTTCTTCCTAAGCAAACCAAACCTAGTGGAGTATGAAGACAACAAATCATACCAAAAAACTGCATTTACAGTATGTCAGAATTGTATTTGTGAAATTTTTTAGAAAACTTTTAAAAATATGACTTAGTAAAACACTCTTATTTTTTGAGTTCTATGAGGAAAATAACCACTGTGGCCAAACCCTGCTTCCCCAGCAAATCAAACCTAAAGGAAGGTGAAGACAACAAATCATGCTAAAAAACTGCGTTTACAGTATATATGAATTGTATTTGTGAAATTTTTAGAAAACTTTTAAAAATATTACTTAGTAAAACACTCTTATTTTTCGAGTTCTATGAGGGAAATGACCACTGTGGCCAAACCCTTCTTTCTCAGCAAATCAAATTTAGTGGAAAATGAAGACAAAAAATCATACTAAAAAACTGCATTTTACAGTATATCTGAATTGTATTTGTGAAATTTTTTAGAAAACTTTTAAAAATATGACTTAGTAAAACACTCTTATTTTTCGAGTTCTATGAGGGAAATGACCATTGTGGCCAAACCCTTCTTCCTCATCGAATCAAACGTAGTGAAAAATGAAGACAACAAATTATACTAAAAAACTGCATTTACAGTATATCTGAAATGTATTTGTAAAAATTTTTTAGAAAACTTTTAAAAATGTGACTTTGTAAAACACTCTTATTTTTCGAGATCTATGAGTTCTATGTGGCCAAACCCTTCTTCCTCAGCAATTTAAAGCTAGTGGAATATGAAGACAACAAATCATACTAAAAAACTGCATTTACAGTATGTCTGAATTGTATTTGTGAAATTTTTTAGAAAACTTTTAAAAATATGACTTAGTAAAACACTCTTATTTTTCGAGTTCTATGAGGGAAATGACCACTGTGGCCAAACCCTTCTTCCTCAGCAAATCAAACCTAATGGAAAATGAAGACAACAAATCATTCTAAAAAACCGCATTTATAGTATATCTGAATTGTATTTGTGAAATTTTTTAGAAAACTTTTAAAAATATGACTTATAAAACACTCTTATTTTTCGAGTTCTATGACGGAAATGACCACTGTGACCAAACCCTTCTTCCTCAGCAAATCAAACCTAGTGGAATATAAAGACAACAAATTGTACTAAAAAACTGCATTTACAGTATATCTTAATTGTATTTGTAAAATTTTTTAGAAAACTTTTAAAAATATGACTTAGTAAAACACTCTTATTTTTTGAGTTCTATGAGGAAAATAACCACGGCGGCCAAATCCTGCTTCCCCAGCAAATCAAACCTAAAGGAAAGTGAAGACAGCAAATCATGCTAAAAAACTGCATTTACAGTATATCTGAATTGTATTTGTGAAATTTTTTAGAAAACTTTTAAAAATATGACTTAGTAAAACACTTTTATTTTTCGAGTTCTATGAGGGAAATGACCACTGTGGCCAAACCCTTCCCCTCAGCGAATCAAACCTAGTGAAAAATTAAGACAACAAGTCATACTAAAGAACTGCATTTACAGTATGTCTAAATTGTATTTATAAAATTTTTTAGAAAACTTTTAAAAATATGGCTTAGTAAAACACTCTTATTTTTTTAGTTCTATGAGGAAAATGACCACTGTGGCCAAAATCTGCTTCCTTAGCGAATTAAGCCAAGTGGTGAGTTAAGACAACAAATCATACTAAAAAACTGCATTTACAGTATATCTGAATTGTGTTTGTGAAATTTTTTTAGAAAACTTTTAAAATATGACTTAGTAAAACAATCTTATTTTTCGAGTTCTATGAGGGAAATGACCACTGTGGCCAAACCCTTCTTTCTCAGCAAATCAAAGCTAGTGTAGTATAAAGACAACAAATCATACTAAAAAACTGCATTTACAGTATATCTAAATTGTATTTGTGCAATTTTTTAGAAAACTTTTAAAAATATGACTTAGTAAAACACTCTTATTTTTCGAGTTCTATGAGGGAAATGAGCACTGTGGCCAAACCCTTCTTCCTCAGCGAATCAAACCTAATGAAAAATAAAGACAACAAATCATACTAAAAAACTGCATTTATAGTATATCTGAATTGTATTTGTGAAATTTTTTAGAAAACTTTTAAAAATATGACTTATAAAACACTCTTATTTTTCGAGTTCTATGAGGGAAATGACCACTGTGACCAAACCCTTCTTTCTCAGCAAATCAAACCTAGTGGAATATGAAGACAACAAATCGTACTAAAAAATGCATTTACAGTATATCTGAATTGTATTTGTAAAATTTTTTAGAAAACTTTTAAAAATATGACTTAGTAAAACACTCTTATTTTTCGAGTTCTATGAGCGAAATGACCATTGTGGCCAAACGCTTCTTCCTCAGCGAATCAAACGTAGTGAAAAATGAAGACAACAAATCACACTAAAAAACTTCATTTACTGTATATCTGAATTGTATTTGTAAAATTTTTTAGAAAACTTTTAAAAATGTGACTTAGTAAAACACTCTTATTTTTCGAGTTCTATGAGGGAAATGACCACTGTGGCCAAACCCTTCTCCCTTAGCAAATCAAATTTAGTGAAACATAAAGACAACAAATCATACTAAAAAACTGCATTTACAGTATATTTGAATTGTATTTGTGAAATTTTTTAGAAAACTTTTAAAAATATGACTTAGTAAAACACTTTTATTTTTCGAATTCTATGAGGGAAATGACCACTGTGGCCAAACCCTTCTTCCTCAGCGAATCAAACCTAGTGAAAAATGAAGACAACGAATTATACTAAAAAACTGCATTCACAGTATATCTGAAATGTATTTGTAAAAATTTTTTAGAAAACTTTTAAAAATTTGACTTTGTAAAACACTCTTATTTTTCGAGTTCTATGAGTTCTATGTGGCCAAACCCTCCTTCCTCAGCAATTTAAAGCTAGTGGAATATGAAAACAACAAATCATACTAAAAAACTGCATTTACAGTATGTCTGAATTGTATTTGTGAAATTTTTTAGAAAACTTTTAAAAATATGACTTAGTAAAACACTCTTATTTTTCGAGTTCTATGAGGGAAATTACCACTGTGGCCAAACCCTTCTTCCTCAGCAAATTAAAGCTAATGGAAAATGAAGACAACAAATCATTCTAAAAAACTGCATTTATAGTATATCTGAATTGTATTTGTGAAATTTTTTTAGAAAACTTTTAAAAATATGACTTATAAAACACTCTTATTTTTCGAGTTCTATGAGGGAAATGACCACTGTGACCAAACCCTTCTTCCTCAGCAAATCAAATTAAGTGAAACATGAAGACAACAAATCATACTAAAAAACTGCATTTACAGTATATTTGAATTGTATTTGTGAAATTTTTTAGAAAACTTTTAAAAATATGACTTAGTAAAACACTTTTATTTTTCGAATTCTATGAGGGAAATGACCACTGTGGCCAAACCCTTCTTCCTCAGCGAATCAAACCTAGTGAAAAATTAAGACAACAAGTCATACTAAAGAACTGCATTTACGGTATGTCTGAATTGTATTTATAAAATTTTTTAGAAAACTTTTAAAAATATGACTTAGTAAAACACTCTTATTTTTTGAGTTCTATGAGGAAAATAACCTCGGCGGCCAAATCCTGCTTCCCCAGCAAATCAAACCAAGTGAATAGTAAAGACAACAAATCATGCTAAAAAACTGCATTTACAGTATATCTGAATTGTATTTGTAAAATTTTTTAGAAAACTTTTAAAAATATGACTTAGTAAAACACTCTTATTTTTCGAGTTCTATGAGGAAAATGACCACTGTGAGCAAACCCTTCTTCCTCAGCAAATCAAGCCTAGTGGAGTATGAAGACAACAAATTATACTAAAAAACTGCATTTACAGTATATCTGAATTGTATTTGTAAAATTTTTTAGAAAACTTTTAAAAATATGACTTAGTAAAACACTCTTATTTTTCGAGTTCTATGAGGGAAATGACCACTGTGGCCAAACCCTTCTTTCTCAGCAAATCAAACCAAGTGGAAAAAGAAGACAACAAATCATGCTAAAAAACTGCATTTACAGTATATCTGAATTGTATTTGTGAAATTTTTAGAAAACTTTTAAAAATATTACTTAGTAAAACACTCTTATTTTTTTAGTTCTATGAGGAAAATGACCACTGTGGCCAAAATCTGCTTCCTTAGCGAATTACGCCAAGTGAAGAGTTAAGACAACAAATCAAGCTAAAAAACTGCATTTACAGTATATCTGAATTGTGTTTGTGAAATTTTTTAGAAAACTTTTAAAATATGACTTAGTAAAACACTCTTATTTTTCGAGTTCTATGAGGGAAATGACCACTGTGGCCAAACCCTTCTTTCTCAGCAAATCAAATTTAGTGGAAAATGAAGACAAAAAATCATACTAAAAAACTGCATTTTACAGTATATCTGAATTGTATTTGTGAAATTTTTTAGAAAACTTTTAAAAATATGACTTAGTAAAACACTCTTATTTTTCGAGTTCTATGAGGGAAATGACCATTGTGGCCAAACCCTTCTTCCTCATCGAATCAAACGTAGTGAAAAATGAAGACAACGAATTATACTAAAAAACTGCATTCACAGTATATCTGAAATGTATTTGTAAAAATTTTTTAGAAAACTTTTAAAAATTTGACTTTGTAAAACACTCTTATTTTTCGAGTTCTATGAGTTCTATGTGGCCAAACCCTCCTTCCTCAGCAATTTAAAGCTAGTGGAATATGAAGACAACAAATCATACTAAAAAACTGCATTTACAGTATGTCTGAATTGTATTTGTGAAATTTTTTAGAAAACTTTTAAAAATATGACTTAGTAAAACACTCTTATTTTTCGAGTTCTATGAGGGAAATGACCACTGTGGCCAAACCCTTCTTCCTCAGCAAATCAAAGCTAATGGAAAATGAAGACAACAAATCATTCTAAAAAACTGCATTTATAGTATATCTGAATTGTATTTGTGAAATTTTTTTAGAAAACTTTTAAAAATATGACTTATAAAACACTCTTATTTTTCGAGTTCTATGAGGGAAATGACCACTGTGACCAAACCCTTCTTCCTCAGCAAATCAAACCTAGTGGAATATAAAGACAACAAATCGTACTAAAAAACTGCATTTACAGTATATCTTAATTGTATTTGTAAAATTTTTTCGAAAACTTTTAAAAATATGACTTAGTAAAACACTCTTATTTTTCGAGTTCTATGAGGGAAATGACCACTGTGGCCAAACTCTGCTTCCTCAGCGAATCAAACGTAGTGAAGAATGAAGACAACAAGTCATACTAAAAAACTGCATTTACAGTAAATTTGAATTGTATTTGTGAAATTTTTTAGAAAACTTTTAAAAATATGACTTAGTAAAACACTCTTATTTTTTGAGTTCTATGAGGAAAATAACCACTGTGGCCAAACCCTGCTTCTTCAGCAAATCAAAATTAAAGGAAAGTGAAGACAACAAATTATACTTAAAAATTGCATTTACAGTATGTCTGAATTGTATTTGTGAAATTTTTTAGAAAACTTTTAAAAATATGACTTAGTAAAACACTCTTATTTTTTGAGTTCTATGAGGAAAATAACCACGGTGGCCAAACCCTTCTTCCTCAGCAAATCAAACCTAGTGCAAAACAAAGACAACAGATCATACTAAAAAACTGCATTTACAGTATATCTGAATTGTATTTGTGAAATTTTTTAGAAAACTTTTAAAAATATGACTTAGTAAAACACTTTTATTTTTCGAGTTCTATGAGGGAAATGACCACTATGGCCAAACCCTTCTTCCTCAGCGAATCAAACCTAGTGAAAAATTAAGACAACAAGTCATACTAAAAAACTGCATTTACAGTGAATTTGAATTGTATTTGTGAAATTTTTTAGAAAACTTTTAAAAATATGACTTAGTAAAACACTCTTATTTTTTGAGTTCTATGAGGAAAATAACCACGGTGGCCAAACCCTTCTTCCTCAGCAAATCAAACCTAATGGAAAATGAAGACAACAAATCATTCTAAAAAACTGCATTTATAGTATATCTGAATTGTATTTGTGAAATTTTTAGAAAACTTTTAAAAATATTACTTAGTAAAACACTCTTATTTTTCGTGTTCTATGAGGGAAATGACCACTGTGGCCAAACCCTTCTTTCTCAGCAAATCAAACCAAATGGAAAAAGAAGACAACAAATTATGCTAAAAACTGCATTTACAGTATATCTGAATTGTATTTGTGAAATTTTTAGAAAACTTTTAAAAATATTACTTAGTAAAACACTCTTATTTTTTTAGTTCTATGAGGAAAATGAGCACTGTGGCCAAACTCTGCTTCCTTAGCGAATTAAGCCAAGTGGAAAGTTAAGACAACAAGTCATGCTAAAAAACTGCATTTACAGTACGTCTGAATTGTATTTGTGAAATTTATTAAAAAACTTTTAAAAATATGACTTAGTAAAACACTCTTATTTTTCGAGTTCTATGAGGGAAATGACCACTGTGGCCAAACCCTTCTTCCTAAGCAAACCAAACCTAGTGGAGTATGAAGACAACAAATCATACCAAAAAACTGCATTTACAGTATGTCAGAATTGTATTTGTGAAATTTTTTAGAAAACTTTTAAAAATATGACTTAGTAAAACACTCTTATTTTTCGAGTTCTATGAGCGAAATGACCATTGTGGCCAAACGCTTCTTCCTCAGCGAATCAAACGTAGTGAAAAATGAAGACAACAAATCACACTAAAAAACTTCATTTACTGTATATCTGAATTGTATTTGTAAAATTTTTTAGAAAACTTTTAAAAATGTGACTTAGTAAAACACTCTTATTTTTCGAGTTCTATGAGGGAAATGACCACTGTGGCCAAACCCTTCTTTCTCAGCAAATCAAAGCTAGTGTAGTATAAAGACAACAAATCATACTAAAAAACTGCATTTACAGTATATCTGAATTGTGTTTGTGAAATTTTTTAGAAAACTTTTAAAATATGACTTAGTAAAACACTCTTATTTTTCGAGTTCTATGAGGGAAATGACCACTGTGGCCAAACCCTTCTTTCTCAGCAAATCAAATTTAGTGGAAAATGAAGACAAAAAATCATACTAAAAAACTGCATTTTACAGTATATCTGAATTGTATTTGTGAAATTTTTTAGAAAACTTTTAAAAATATGACTTAGTAAAACACTCTTATTTTTCGAGTTCTATGAGGGAAATGACCATTGTGGCCAAACCCTTCTTCCTCATCGAATCAAACGTAGTGAAAAATGAAGACAACGAATTATACTAAAAAACTGCATTCACAGTATATCTGAAATGTATTTGTAAAAATTTTTTAGAAAACTTTTAAAAATTTGACTTTGTAAAACACTCTTATTTTTCGAGTTCTATGAGTTCTATGTGGCCAAACCCTCCTTCCTCAGCAATTTAAAGCTAGTGGAATATGAAGACAACAAATCATACTAAAAAACTGCATTTACAGTATGTCTGAATTGTATTTGTGAAATTTTTTAGAAAACTTTTAAAAATATGACTTAGTAAAACACTCTTATTTTTCGAGTTCTATGAGGGAAATGACCACTGTGGCCAAACCCTTCTTCCTCAGCAAATCAAAGCTAATGGAAAATGAAGACAACAAATCATTCTAAAAAACTGCATTTATAGTATATCTGAATTGTATTTGTGAAATTTTTTTAGAAAACTTTTAAAAATATGACTTATAAAACACTCTTATTTTTCGAGTTCTATGAGGGAAATGACCACTGTGACCAAACCCTTCTTCCTCAGCAAATCAAACCTAGTGGAATATAAAGACAACAAATCGTACTAAAAAACTGCATTTACAGTATATCTTAATTGTATTTGTAAAATTTTTTCGAAAACTTTTAAAAATATGACTTAGTAAAACACTCTTATTTTTCGAGTTCTATGAGGGAAATGACCACTGTGGCCAAACTCTGCTTCCTCAGCGAATCAAACGTAGTGAAGAATGAAGACAACAAGTCATACTAAAAAACTGCATTTACAGTAAATTTGAATTGTATTTGTGAAATTTTTTAGAAAACTTTTAAAAATATGACTTAGTAAAACACTCTTATTTTTTGAGTTCTATGAGGAAAATAACCACTGTGGCCAAACCCTGCTTCTTCAGCAAATCAAAATTAAAGGAAAGTGAAGACAACAAATTATACTTAAAAATTGCATTTACAGTATGTCTGAATTGTATTTGTGAAATTTTTTAGAAAACTTTTAAAAATATGACTTAGTAAAACACTCTTATTTTTTGAGTTCTATGAGGAAAATAACCACGGTGGCCAAACCCTTCTTCCTCAGCAAATCAAACCTAGTGCAAAACAAAGACAACAGATCATACTAAAAAACTGCATTTACAGTATATCTGAATTGTATTTGTGAAATTTTTTAGAAAACTTTTAAAAATATGACTTAGTAAAACACTTTTATTTTTCGAGTTCTATGAGGGAAATGACCACTATGGCCAAACCCTTCTTCCTCAGCGAATCAAACCTAGTGAAAAATTAAGACAACAAGTCATACTAAAAAACTGCATTTACAGTGAATTTGAATTGTATTTGTGAAATTTTTTAGAAAACTTTTAAAAATATGACTTAGTAAAACACTCTTATTTTTTGAGTTCTATGAGGAAAATAACCACGGTGGCCAAACCCTTCTTCCTCAGCAAATCAAACCTAATGGAAAATGAAGACAACAAATCATTCTAAAAAACTGCATTTATAGTATATCTGAATTGTATTTGTGAAATTTTTAGAAAACTTTTAAAAATATTACTTAGTAAAACACTCTTATTTTTCGTGTTCTATGAGGGAAATGACCACTGTGGCCAAACCCTTCTTTCTCAGCAAATCAAACCAAATGGAAAAAGAAGACAACAAATTATGCTAAAAACTGCATTTACAGTATATCTGAATTGTATTTGTGAAATTTTTAGAAAACTTTTAAAAATATTACTTAGTAAAACACTCTTATTTTTTTAGTTCTATGAGGAAAATGAGCACTGTGGCCAAACTCTGCTTCCTTAGCGAATTAAGCCAAGTGGAAAGTTAAGACAACAAGTCATGCTAAAAAACTGCATTTACAGTACGTCTGAATTGTATTTGTGAAATTTATTAAAAAACTTTTAAAAATATGACTTAGTAAAACACTCTTATTTTTCGAGTTCTATGAGGGAAATGACCACTGTGGCCAAACCCTTCTTCCTAAGCAAACCAAACCTAGTGGAGTATGAAGACAACAAATCATACCAAAAAACTGCATTTACAGTATGTCAGAATTGTATTTGTGAAATTTTTTAGAAAACTTTTAAAAATATGACTTAGTAAAACACTCTTATTTTTCGAGTTCTATGAGCGAAATGACCATTGTGGCCAAACGCTTCTTCCTCAGCGAATCAAACGTAGTGAAAAATGAAGACAACAAATCACACTAAAAAACTTCATTTACTGTATATCTGAATTGTATTTGTAAAATTTTTTAGAAAACTTTTAAAAATGTGACTTAGTAAAACACTCTTATTTTTCGAGTTCTATGAGGGAAATGACCACTGTGGCCAAACCCTTCTTTCTCAGCAAATCAAAGCTAGTGTAGTATAAAGACAACAAATCATACTAAAAAACTGCATTTACAGTATATCTGAATTGTGTTTGTGAAATTTTTTAGAAAACTTTTAAAATATGACTTAGTAAAACACTCTTATTTTTCGAGTTCTATGAGGGAAATGACCACTGTGGCCAAACCCTTCTTTCTCAGCAAATCAAATTTAGTGGAAAATGAAGACAAAAAATCATACTAAAAAACTGCATTTTACAGTATATCTGAATTGTATTTGTGAAATTTTTTAGAAAACTTTTAAAAATATGACTTAGTAAAACACTCTTATTTTTCGAGTTCTATGAGGGAAATGACCATTGTGGCCAAACCCTTCTTCCTCATCGAATCAAACGTAGTGAAAAATGAAGACAACGAATTATACTAAAAAACTGCATTCACAGTATATCTGAAATGTATTTGTAAAATTTTTTTAGAAAACTTTTAAAAATTTGACTTTGTAAAACACTCTTATTTTTCGAGTTCTATGAGTTCTATGTGGCCAAACCCTCCTTCCTCAGCAATTTAAAGCTAGTGGAATATGAAGACAACAAATCATACTAAAAAACTGCATTTACAGTATGTCTGAATTGTATTTGTGAAATTTTTTAGAAAACTTTTAAAAATATGACTTAGTAAAACACTCTTATTTTTCGAGTTCTATGAGGGAAATGACCACTGTGGCCAAACCCTTCTTCCTCAGCAAATCAAAGCTAATGGAAAATGAAGACAACAAATCATTCTAAAAAACTGCATTTATAGTATATCTGAATTGTATTTGTGAAATTTTTTTAGAAAACTTTTAAAAATATGACTTATAAAACACTCTTATTTTTCGAGTTCTATGAGGGAAATGACCACTGTGACCAAACCCTTCTTCCTCAGCAAATCAAACCTAGTGGAATATAAAGACAACAAATCGTACTAAAAAACTGCATTTACAGTATATCTTAATTGTATTTGTAAAATTTTTTCGAAAACTTTTAAAAATATGACTTAGTAAAACACTCTTATTTTTCGAGTTCTATGAGGGAAATGACCACTGTGGCCAAACTCTGCTTCCTCAGCGAATCAAACGTAGTGAAGAATGAAGACAACAAGTCATACTAAAAAACTGCATTTACAGTAAATTTGAATTGTATTTGTGAAATTTTTTAGAAAACTTTTAAAAATATGACTTAGTAAAACACTCTTATTTTTTGAGTTCTATGAGGAAAATAACCACTGTGGCCAAACCCTGCTTCTTCAGCAAATCAAAATTAAAGGAAAGTGAAGACAACAAATTATACTTAAAAATTGCATTTACAGTATGTCTGAATTGTATTTGTGAAATTTTTTAGAAAACTTTTAAAAATATGACTTAGTAAAACACTCTTATTTTTTGAGTTCTATGAGGAAAATAACCACGGTGGCCAAACCCTTCTTCCTCAGCAAATCAAACCTAGTGCAAAACAAAGACAACAGATCATACTAAAAAACTGCATTTACAGTATATCTGAATTGTATTTGTGAAATTTTTTAGAAAACTTTTAAAAATATGACTTAGTAAAACACTTTTATTTTTCGAGTTCTATGAGGGAAATGACCACTATGGCCAAACCCTTCTTCCTCAGCGAATCAAACCTAGTGAAAAATTAAGACAACAAGTCATACTAAAAAACTGCATTTACAGTGAATTTGAATTGTATTTGTGAAATTTTTTAGAAAACTTTTAAAAATATGACTTAGTAAAACACTCTTATTTTTTGAGTTCTATGAGGAAAATAACCACGGTGGCCAAACCCTTCTTCCTCAGCAAATCAAACCTAATGGAAAATGAAGACAACAAATCATTCTAAAAAACTGCATTTATAGTATATCTGAATTGTATTTGTGAAATTTTTAGAAAACTTTTAAAAATATTACTTAGTAAAACACTCTTATTTTTCGTGTTCTATGAGGGAAATGACCACTGTGGCCAAACCCTTCTTTCTCAGCAAATCAAACCAAATGGAAAAAGAAGACAACAAATTATGCTAAAAACTGCATTTACAGTATATCTGAATTGTATTTGTGAAATTTTTAGAAAACTTTTAAAAATATTACTTAGTAAAACACTCTTATTTTTTTAGTTCTATGAGGAAAATGAGCACTGTGGCCAAACTCTGCTTCCTTAGCGAATTAAGCCAAGTGGAAAGTTAAGACAACAAGTCATGCTAAAAAACTGCATTTACAGTACGTCTGAATTGTATTTGTGAAATTTATTAAAAAACTTTTAAAAATATGACTTAGTAAAACACTCTTATTTTTCGAGTTCTATGAGGGAAATGACCACTGTGGCCAAACCCTTCTTCCTAAGCAAACCAAACCTAGTGGAGTATGAAGACAACAAATCATACCAAAAAACTGCATTTACAGTATGTCAGAATTGTATTTGTGAAATTTTTTAGAAAACTTTTAAAAATATGACTTAGTAAAACACTCTTATTTTTCGAGTTCTATGAGCGAAATGACCATTGTGGCCAAACGCTTCTTCCTCAGCGAATCAAACGTAGCGAAAAATGAAGACAACAAATCACACTAAAAAACTTCATTTACTGTATATCTGAATTGTATTTGTAAAATTTTTTAGAAAACTTTTAAAAATGTGACTTAGTAAAACACTCTTATTTTTCGAGTTCTATGAGGGAAATGACCACTGTGGCCAAACCCTTCTTTCTCAGCAAATCAAAGCTAGTGTAGTATAAAGACAACAAATCATACTAAAAAACTGCATTTACAGTATATCTGAATTGTGTTTGTGAAATTTTTTAGAAAACTTTTAAAATATGACTTAGTAAAACACTCTTATTTTTCGAGTTCTATGAGGGAAATGACCACTGTGGCCAAACCCTTCTTTCTCAGCAAATCAAATTTAGTGGAAAATGAAGACAAAAAATCATACTAAAAAACTGCATTTTACAGTATATCTGAATTGTATTTGTGAAATTTTTTAGAAAACTTTTAAAAATATGACTTAGTAAAACACTCTTATTTTTCGAGTTCTATGAGGGAAATGACCATTGTGGCCAAACCCTTCTTCCTCATCGAATCAAACGTAGTGAAAAATGAAGACAACGAATTATACTAAAAAACTGCATTCACAGTATATCTGAAATGTATTTGTAAAAATTTTTTAGAAAACTTTTAAAAATTTGACTTTGTAAAACACTCTTATTTTTCGAGTTCTATGAGTTCTATGTGGCCAAACCCTCCTTCCTCAGCAATTTAAAGCTAGTGGAATATGAAGACAACAAATCATACTAAAAAACTGCATTTACAGTATGTCTGAATTGTATTTGTGAAATTTTTTAGAAAACTTTTAAAAATATGACTTAGTAAAACACTCTTATTTTTCGAGTTCTATGAGGGAAATGACCACTGTGGCCAAACCCTTCTTCCTCAGCAAATCAAAGCTAATGGAAAATGAAGACAACAAATCATTCTAAAAAACTGCATTTATAGTATATCTGAATTGTATTTGTGAAATTTTTTTAGAAAACTTTTAAAAATATGACTTATAAAACACTCTTATTTTTCGAGTTCTATGAGGGAAATGACCACTGTGACCAAACCCTTCTTCCTCAGCAAATCAAACCTAGTGGAATATAAAGACAACAAATCGTACTAAAAAACTGCATTTACAGTATATCTTAATTGTATTTGTAAAATTTTTTCGAAAACTTTTAAAAATATGACTTAGTAAAACACTCTTATTTTTCGAGTTCTATGAGGGAAATGACCACTGTGGCCAAACTCTGCTTCCTCAGCGAATCAAACGTAGTGAAGAATGAAGACAACAAGTCATACTAAAAAACTGCATTTACAGTAAATTTGAATTGTATTTGTGAAATTTTTTAGAAAACTTTTAAAAATATGACTTAGTAAAACACTCTTATTTTTTGAGTTCTATGAGGAAAATAACCACTGTGGCCAAACCCTGCTTCTTCAGCAAATCAAAATTAAAGGAAAGTGAAGACAACAAATTATACTTAAAAATTGCATTTACAGTATGTCTGAATTGTATTTGTGAAATTTTTTAGAAAACTTTTAAAAATATGACTTAGTAAAACACTCTTATTTTTTGAGTTCTATGAGGAAAATAACCACGGTGGCCAAACCCTTCTTCCTCAGCAAATCAAACCTAGTGCAAAACAAAGACAACAGATCATACTAAAAAACTGCATTTACAGTATATCTGAATTGTATTTGTGAAATTTTTTAGAAAACTTTTAAAAATATGACTTAGTAAAACACTTTTATTTTTCGAGTTCTATGAGGGAAATGACCACTATGGCCAAACCCTTCTTCCTCAGCGAATCAAACCTAGTGAAAAATTAAGACAACAAGTCATACTAAAAAACTGCATTTACAGTGAATTTGAATTGTATTTGTGAAATTTTTTAGAAAACTTTTAAAAATATGACTTAGTAAAACACTCTTATTTTTTGAGTTCTATGAGGAAAATAACCACGGTGGCCAAACCCTTCTTCCTCAGCAAATCAAACCTAATGGAAAATGAAGACAACAAATCATTCTAAAAAACTGCATTTATAGTATATCTGAATTGTATTTGTGAAATTTTTAGAAAACTTTTAAAAATATTACTTAGTAAAACACTCTTATTTTTCGTGTTCTATGAGGGAAATGACCACTGTGGCCAAACCCTTCTTTCTCAGCAAATCAAACCAAATGGAAAAAGAAGACAACAAATTATGCTAAAAACTGCATTTACAGTATATCTGAATTGTATTTGTGAAATTTTTAGAAAACTTTTAAAAATATTACTTAGTAAAACACTCTTATTTTTTTAGTTCTATGAGGAAAATGAGCACTGTGGCCAAACTCTGCTTCCTTAGCGAATTAAGCCAAGTGGAAAGTTAAGACAACAAGTCATGCTAAAAAACTGCATTTACAGTACGTCTGAATTGTATTTGTGAAATTTATTAAAAAACTTTTAAAAATATGACTTAGTAAAACACTCTTATTTTTCGAGTTCTATGAGGGAAATGACCACTGTGGCCAAACCCTTCTTCCTAAGCAAACCAAACCTAGTGGAGTATGAAGACAACAAATCATACCAAAAAACTGCATTTACAGTATGTCAGAATTGTATTTGTGAAATTTTTTAGAAAACTTTTAAAAATATGACTTAGTAAAACACTCTTATTTTTCGAGTTCTATGAGGGAAATGACCACTGTGGCCAAACCCTTCTTTCTCAGCAAATCAAAGCTAGTGTAGTATAAAGACAACAAATCATACTAAAAAACTGCATTTACAGTATATCTAAATTGTATTTGTGCAATTTTTTAGAAAACTTTTAAAAATATGACTTAGTAAAACACTCTTATTTTTCGAGTTCTATGAGGGAAATGACCACTGTGGCCAAACCCTTCTTCCTCAGCGAATCAAACCTAATGAAAAATGAAGACAACAAATCATACTAAAAAACTGCATTTATAGTATATCTGAATTGTATTTGTGAAATTTTTTAGAAAACTTTTAAAAATATGACTTATAAAACACTCTTATTTTTCGAGTTCTATGAGGGAAATGACCACTGTGACCAAACCCTTCTTTCTCAGCAAATCAAACCTAGTGGAATATGAAGACAACAAATCGTACTAAAAAATGCATTTACAGTATATCTGAATTGTATTTGTAAAATTTTTTAGAAAACTTTTAAAAATATGACTTAGTAAAACACTCTTATTTTTCGAGTTCTATGAGCGAAATGACCATTGTGGCCAAACGCTTCTTCCTCAGCGAATCAAACGTAGTGAAAAATGAAGACAACAAATCACACTAAAAAACTTCATTTACTGTATATCTGAATTGTATTTGTAAAATTTTTTAGAAAACTTTTAAAAATGTGACTTAGTAAAACACTCTTATTTTTCGAGTTCTATGAGGGAAATGACCACTGTGGCCAAACCCTTCTCCCTTAGCAAATCAAATTTAGTGAAACATAAAGACAACAAATCATACTAAAAAACTGCATTTACAGTATATTTGAATTGTATTTGTGAAATTTTTTAGAAAACTTTTAAAAATATGACTTAGTAAAACACTTTTATTTTTCGAATTCTATGAGGGAAATGACCACTGTGGCCAAACCCTTCTTCCTCAGCGAATCAAACCTAGTGAAAAATGAAGACAACGAATTATACTAAAAAACTGCATTCACAGTATATCTGAAATGTATTTGTAAAAATTTTTTAGAAAACTTTTAAAAATTTGACTTTGTAAAACACTCTTATTTTTCGAGTTCTATGAGTTCTATGTGGCCAAACCCTGCTTCCTCAGCAATTTAAAGCTAGTGGAATATGAAGACAACAAATCATACTAAAAAACTGCATTTACAGTATGTCTGAATTGTATTTGTGAAATTTTTTAGAAAACTTTTAAAAATATGACTTAGTAAAACACTCTTATTTTTCGAGTTCTATGAGGGAAATTACCACTGTGGCCAAACCCTTCTTCCTCAGCAAATTAAAGCTAATGGAAAATGAAGACAACAAATCATTCTAAAAAACTGCATTTATAGTATATCTGAATTGTATTTGTGAAATTTTTTTAGAAAACTTTTAAAAATATGACTTATAAAACACTCTTATTTTTCGAGTTCTATGAGGGAAATGACCACTGTGACCAAACCCTTCTTCCTCAGCAAATCAAATTTAGTAAAACATGAAGACAACAAATCATACTAAAAAACTGCATTTACAGTATATTTGAATTGTATTTGTGAAATTTTTTAGAAAACTTTTAAAAATATGACTTAGTAAAACACTTTTATTTTTCGAATTCTATGAGGGAAATGACCACTGTGGCCAAACCCTTCTTCCTCAGCGAATCAAACCTAGTGAAAAATTAAGACAACAAGTCATACTAAAGAACTGCATTTACAGTATGTCTGAATTGTATTTATAAAATTTTTTAGAAAACTTTTAAAAATATGACTTAGTAAAACACTCTTATTTTTTGAGTTCTATGAGGAAAATAACCTCGGCGGCCAAATCCTGCTTCCCCAGCAAATCAAACCAAGTGAATAGTAAAGACAACAAATCATGCTAAAAAACTGCATTTACAGTATATCTGAATTGTATTTGTAAAATTTTTTAGAAAACTTTTAAAAATATGACTTAGTAAAACACTCTTATTTTTCGAGTTCTATGAGGAAAATGACCACTGTGAGCAAACCCTTCTTCCTCAGCAAATCAAGCCTAGTGGAGTATGAAGACAACAAATTATACTAAAAAACTGCATTTACAGTATATCTGAATTGTATTTGTAAAATTTTTTAGAAAACTTTTAAAAATATGACTTAGTAAAACACTCTTATTTTTCGAGTTCTATGAGGGAAATGACCACTGTGGCCAAACCCTTCTTTCTCAGCAAATCAAACCAAGTGGAAAAAGAAGACAACAAATCATGCTAAAAAACTGCATTTACAGTATATCTGAATTGTATTTGTGAAATTTTTAGAAAACTTTTAAAAATATTACTTAGTAAAACACTCTTATTTTTTTAGTTCTATGAGGAAAATGACCACTGTGGCCAAAATCTGCTTCCTTAGCGAATTACGCCAAGTGAAGAGTTAAGACAACAAATCAAGCTAAAAAACTGCATTTACAGTATATCTGAATTGTGTTTGTGAAATTTTTTAGAAAACTTTTAAAATATGACTTAGTAAAACACTCTTATTTTTCGAGTTCTATGAGGGAAATGACCACTGTGGCCAAACCCTTCTTTCTCAGCAAATCAAATTTAGTGGAAAATGAAGACAAAAAATCATACTAAAAAACTGCATTTTACAGTATATCTGAATTGTATTTGTGAAATTTTTTAGAAAACTTTTAAAAATATGACTTAGTAAAACACTCTTATTTTTCGAGTTCTATGAGGGAAATGACCATTGTGGCCAAACCCTTCTTCCTCATCGAATCAAACGTAGTGAAAAATGAAGACAACGAATTATACTAAAAAACTGCATTCACAGTATATCTGAAATGTATTTGTAAAAATTTTTTAGAAAACTTTTAAAAATTTGACTTTGTAAAACACTCTTATTTTTCGAGTTCTATGAGTTCTATGTGGCCAAACCCTCCTTCCTCAGCAATTTAAAGCTAGTGGAATATGAAGACAACAAATCATACTAAAAAACTGCATTTACAGTATGTCTGAATTGTATTTGTGAAATTTTTTAGAAAACTTTTAAAAATATGACTTAGTAAAACACTCTTATTTTTCGAGTTCTATGAGGGAAATGACCACTGTGGCCAAACCCTTCTTCCTCAGCAAATCAAAGCTAATGGAAAATGAAGACAACAAATCATTCTAAAAAACTGCATTTATAGTATATCTGAATTGTATTTGTGAAATTTTTTTAGAAAACTTTTAAAAATATGACTTATAAAACACTCTTATTTTTCGAGTTCTATGAGGGAAATGACCACTGTGACCAAACCCTTCTTCCTCAGCAAATCAAACCTAGTGGAATATAAAGACAACAAATAGTACTAAAAAACTGCATTTACAGTATATCTTAATTGTATTTGTAAAATTTTTTCGAAAACTTTTAAAAATATGACTTAGTAAAACACTCTTATTTTTCGAGTTCTATGAGGGAAATGACCACTGTGGCCAAACTCTGCTTCCTCAGCGAATCAAACGTAGTGAAGAATGAAGACAACAAGTCATACTAAAAAACTGCATTTACAGTAAATTTGAATTGTATTTGTGAAATTTTTTAGAAAACTTTTAAAAATATGACTTAGTAAAACACTCTTATTTTTTGAGTTCTATGAGGAAAATAACCACTGTGGCCAAACCCTGCTTCTTCAGCAAATCAAAATTAAAGGAAAGTGAAGACAACAAATTATACTTAAAAATTGCATTTACAGTATGTCTGAATTGTATTTGTGAAATTTTTTAGAAAACTTTTAAAAATATGACTTAGTAAAACACTCTTATTTTTTGAGTTCTATGAGGAAAATAACCACGGTGGCCAAACCCTTCTTCCTCAGCAAATCAAACCTAGTGCAAAACAAAGACAACAGATCATACTAAAAAACTGCATTTACAGTATATCTGAATTGTATTTGTGAAATTTTTTAGAAAACTTTTAAAAATATGACTTAGTAAAACACTTTTATTTTTCGAGTTCTATGAGGGAAATGACCACTATGGCCAAACCCTTCTTCCTCAGCGAATCAAACCTAGTGAAAAATTAAGACAACAAGTCATACTAAAAAACTGCATTTACAGTGAATTTGAATTGTATTTGTGAAATTTTTTAGAAAACTTTTAAAAATATGACTTAGTAAAACACTCTTATTTTTTGAGTTCTATGAGGAAAATAACCACGGTGGCCAAACCCTTCTTCCTCAGCAAATCAAACCTAATGGAAAATGAAGACAACAAATCATTCTAAAAAACTGCATTTATAGTATATCTGAATTGTATTTGTGAAATTTTTAGAAAACTTTTAAAAATATTACTTAGTAAAACACTCTTATTTTTCGTGTTCTATGAGGGAAATGACCACTGTGGCCAAACCCTTCTTTCTCAGCAAATCAAACCAAATGGAAAAAGAAGACAACAAATTATGCTAAAAACTGCATTTACAGTATATCTGAATTGTATTTGTGAAATTTTTAGAAAACTTTTAAAAATATTACTTAGTAAAACACTCTTATTTTTTTAGTTCTATGAGGAAAATGACCACTGTGGCCAAACTCTGCTTCCTTAGCGAATTAAGCCAAGTGGAAAGTTAAGACAACAAGTCATGCTAAAAAACTGCATTTACAGTACGTCTGAATTGTATTTGTGAAATTTATTAAAAAACTTTTAAAAATATGACTTAGTAAAACACTCTTATTTTTCGAGTTCTATGAGGGAAATGACCACTGTGGCCAAACCCTTCTTCCTAAGCAAACCAAACCTAGTGGAGTATGAAGACAACAAATCATACCAAAAAACTGCATTTACAGTATGTCAGAATTGTATTTGTGAAATTTTTTAGAAAACTTTTAAAAATATGACTTAGTAAAACACTCTTATTTTTCGAGTTCTATGAGGGAAATGACCATTGTGGCCAAACCCTTCTTCCTCAGCGAATCAAACGTAGTGAAGAATGAAGACAACAAATCACACTAAAAAACTACATTTACTGTATATCTGAATTGTATTTGTAAAATTTTTTAGAAAACTTTTAAAAATGTGACTTAGTAAAACACTCTTATTTTTTGAGTTCTATGAGGGAAATGAGAACTGTGGCCAAACCCTTCTTCCTCAGCAAATCAAATTTAGTGAAAAATGAAGACAACAAATCAAACTAAAAAACTGTATTTACAGTATATCTGAATTGTATTTGTGAATTTTTTTAGAAAACTTTTAAAAATATGACTTAGTAAAACACTCTTCTTTTTCGAGTTCTATGAGGGAAATGACCACTGTGGCCAAACCCTTCTTCCTGAGCAAATCAAACCTAGTGAAATATAAAGACAACAAATCATACTAAAAAACTGCAGTTACAGTATATCTGAATTGTATTTGTGAAATTTTTTAGAAAACTTTTAAAAATATGACTTAGTAAAACACTTTTATTTTTCGAGTTCTATGAGGGAAATGACCACTGTGGCCAAACCCTTCTCCCACAGCGAATCAAACCTAGTGAAAAATTAAGACAACAAGTCATACTAAAGAACTGCATTTACAGTATGTCTAAATTGTATTTATAAAATTTTTTAGAAATCTTTTAAAAATATGGCTTAGTAAAACACTCTTATTTTTTTAGTTCTATGAGGAAAATGACCACTGTGGCCAAAATCTGCTTCCTTAGCGAATTAAACCAAAGGAAGAGTTAAGACAACAAATCATGCTAAAAAACTGCATTTACAGTATATCTGAATTGTGTTTGTGAAATTTTTTAGAAAACTTTTAAAATATGACTTAGTAAAACAATCTTATTTTTTGAGTTCTATGAGGGAAATGACCACTGTGGCCAAACCCTTCTTTCTCAGCAAATCAAATTTAGTGGAAAATGAAGACAACAAATCACACTAAAAAACTGCATTTACAGTATATCTGAATTGTATTTGTGAAATTTTTTAGAAAACTTTTAAAAATATGACTTAGTAAAACACTCTTATTTTTCGAGTTCTATGAGGGAAATGACCATTGTGGCCAAACCCTTCTTCCTCAGCGAATCAAACGTAGTGGAAAATGAAGACAACAAATCATACTAAAAAACTGCATTTACAGTATATCTGAAATGTATTTGTAAAATTTTTTTAGAAAACTTTTAAAAATGTGACTTTGTAAAACATTCTTATTTTTCGAGTTCTATGAGTTCTATGTGGCCAAACCCTTCTTCGTCAGCAAATCAAAGCTAGTGGAATATAAAGACAACAAATCATACTAAAAAACTGCATTTACAGTATATCTAAATTGTATTTGTGAAATTTTTTAGAAAACTTTTAAAAATATGACTTAGTAAAACACTCTTATTTTTCGAGTTCTATGAGGGAAATGACCACTGTGGCCAAACCCTTCTTCCTCAGCGAATCAAACCTAATGGAAAATGAAGACAACAAATCATACTAAAAAACTGCATTTATAGTATATCTGAATTGTATTTGTGCAATTTTTTAGAAAACTTTTAAAAATTTGACTTATAAAACACTCTTATTTTTCGAGTTCTATGAGGGAAATGACCACTGTGACCAAACCCTTCTTCCTCAGCAAATCAAACCTAGTGGAATATGAAGACAACAAATCGTACTAAAAAATGCATTTACAGTATATCTGAATTGTATTTGTAAAATTTTTTAGAAAACTTTTAAAAATATGACTTAGTAAAACACTCTTATTTTTCGAGTTCTATGAGCGAAATGACCATTGTGGCCAAACGCTTCTTCCTCAGCGAATCAAACGTAGTGAAAAATGAAGACAACAAATCACACTAAAAAACTTAATTTACTGTATATCTGAATTGTATTTGTAAAATTTTTTAGAAAACTTTTAAAAATGTGACTTAGTAAAACACTCTTATTTTTCGAGTTCTATGAGGGAAATGACCACTGTGGCCAAACCCTTCTCCCTTAGCAAATCAAATTTAGTGAAACATGAAGACAACAAATCATACTAAAAAACTGCATTTACAGTATATTTGAATTGTATTTGTGAAATTTTTTAGAAAACTTTTAAAAATATGACTTAGTAAAACACTTTTATTTTTCGAATTCTATGAGGGAAATGACCACTGTGGCCAAACCCTTCTTCCTCAGCGAATCAAACCTAGTGAAAAATTAAGACAACAAGTCATACTAATGAACTGCATTTACAGTATGTCTGAATTGTATTTATAAAATTTTTTAGAAAACTTTTAAAAATATGACTTAGTAAAACACTCTTATTTTTTGAGTTCTATGAGGAAAATAACCTCGGCGGCCAAATCCTGCTTCCCCAGCAAATCAAACCAAGTGAATAGTGAAGACAACAAATCATGCTAAAAAACTGCATTTACAGTATATCTGAATTGTATTTGTGAAATTTTTTAGAAAACTTTTAAAAATATGACTTAGTAAAACACTCTTATTTTTCGAGTTCTATGAGGGAAATGACCACTGTGGCCAAACCCTTCTTTCTCAGCAAATCAAACCTAATGGAAAATAAAGACAACAAATCGTACTAAAAAACTGTATTTATAGTATATCTGAATTTTATTTGTGAAATTTTTTAGAAAACTTTTAAAAATATGACTTAGTAAAACACTCTTATTTTTCGAGTTCTATGAGGAAAATGACCACTGTGACCAAACCCTTCTTCCTCAGCAAATCAAGCCTAGTGGAGTATGAAGACAACAAATTATACTAAAAAACTGCATTTACAGTATTTCTGAATTGTATTTGTAAAATTTTTTAGAAAACTTTTAAAAATATGACTTAGTAAAACACTCTTATTTTTCGAGTTCTATGAGGGAAATGACCACTGTGGCCAAACCCTTTTTTCTCAGCAAATCAAACCAAGTGGAAAAAGAAGACAACAAATTATGCTAAAAAACTGCATTTACAGTATATCTGAATTGTATTTGTGAAATTTTTAGAAAACTTTTAAAAATATTACTTAGTAAAACACTCTTATTTTTTTAGTTCTATGAGGAAAATGATCACTGTGGCCAAAATCTGCTTCCTTAGCGAATTAAGCCAAGTGGAAAGTCAAGACAACAAGTCATGCTAAAAAACTGCATTTACAGTACGTCTGAATTGTATTTGTGAAATTTATTAAAAAACTTTTAAAAATATGACTTAGTAAAACACTCTTATTTTTCGAGTTCTATGAGGGAAATGACCACTGTGGCCAAACCCTTCTTTTTCAGCAAATCAGACCTAATGGAAAAAGAAGACAACAAATCATACTAAAAACTGCATTTATAGTATATCTGAATTGTATTTGTGAAATTTTTTAGAAAACTTTTAAAAATATGACTTATAAAACACTCTTATTTTTCGAGTTCTATGAGGGAAATGAGCACTGTGACCAAACCCTTCTTCCTCAGCAAATCAAACCTAGTGGAATATGAAGACAACAAATTGTTCTAAAAAATGCATTTACAGTATATCTGAATTGTATTTGTAAAATTTTTTAGAAAATTTTTAAAAATATGACTTAGTAAAACACTCTTATTTTTCGAGTTCTATGCGGGAAATGACCATTGTGGCCAAACCCTTCTTCCTCAGCGAATCAAACGTAGTGAAAAATGAAGACAACAAATCACACTAAAAAACTGCATTTACTGTATATCTGAATTGTATTTGTAAAATTTTTTAGAAAACTTTTAAAAATGTGACTTAGTAAAACACTCTTATTTTTCGAGTTCTATGAGGGAAATGACCACTGTGGCCAAACCCTTCTCCCTTAGCAAATCAAATTTAGTTAAACATGAAGACAACAAATCATACTAAAAAACTGCATTTACAGTATATTTGAATTGTATTTGTGAAATTTTTTAGAAAACTTTTAAAAATATAACTTAGTAAAACACTTTTATTTTTCGAGTTCTATGAGGGAAATGACCACTGTGGCCAAACCCTTCTTCCTTAGCGAATCAAACCTAGTGAAAAACTAAGACAACAAGTCATACTAAAGAACTGCATTTACAGTATGTCTGAATTGAATTTATAAAATTTTTTAGAAAACTTTTAAAAATATGACTTAGTAAAACACTCTTATTTTTTGAGTTCTATGAGGAAAATAACCACGGCGGCCAAATCCTGCTTCCCCAGCAAATCAAACCTAAAGGAAAGTGAGGACAACAAATCATGCTAAAAAACTGCATTTACAGTATATCTGAATTGTATTTGTGAAATTTTTTAGAAAACTTTTAAAAATATTACTTAGTAAAACACTCTTATTTTTCGAGTTCTATGAGGGAAATGACCACTGTGGCCAAACCCTTCTTTCTCAGCAAATCAAACCTAATGGAAAATGAAGACAACAAATCATACTAAAAAACTGTATTTATAGTATATCTTAATTGTATTTGTGAAATTTTTTAAAAAACTTTTAAAAATATGACTTAGTAAAACACTCTTATTTTTCGAGTTCTATGAGGGAAATGACCACTGTGACCAAACCCTTCTTCTTCAGCAAATCAAGCCTAGTGGAGTATGAAGACAACAAATTATACTAAAAAACTGCATTTACAGTATATCTAAATTGTATTTGTAAAATTTTTTAGAAAACTTTTAAAAATATGACTTAGTAAAACACTCTTATTTTTCGAGTTCTATGAGGGAAATGACCACTGTGGCCAAACCCTTCTTTCTCAGCAAATCAAACCAAATGGAAAATGAAGACAACAAATCATGCTAAAAACCTGCATTTACAGTATATCTGAATTGTATTTGTGAAATTTTTAGAAAACTTTTAAAAATATTACTTAGTAAAACACTCTTATTTTTTTAGTTCTATGAGGAAAATGAGCACTGTGGCCAAAATCTGCTTCCTTAGCGTATTATGCCAAGTGGAAAGTTAAGACAACAAGTCATGCTAAAAAACTGCATTTACAGTGTGTCTGAATTGTATTTGTGAAATTTATTAAAAAACTTTTAAAAATATGACTTAGTAAAACACTCTTATTTTTCGAGTTCTATGAGGGAAATGACCACTGTGGCCAAACCCTTCTTTCTAAGCAAACCTAACCTAGTGGAGTATGAAGACAACAAATCATACTAAAAAACTGCATTTACAGTATGTCAGAATTGTATTTGTGAAATTTTTTAGAAAACTTTTAAAAATATGACTTAGTAAAACACTCTTATTTTTTGAGTTCTATGAGGAAAATAACCACTGTGGCCAAACCCTGCTTCCCCAGCAAATCAAACCTACAGCAAAATGAAGACAAAAAATCATGCTAAAAAACTGCATTTTACAGTATATCTGAATTGTATTTGTGAAATTTTTTAGAAAACTTTTAAAAATATGACTTAGTAAAACACTCTTATTTTTCGAGTTCTATGAGGGAAATGACCATTGTGGCCAAACCCTTCTTCCTCATTGAATCAAACGTAGTGAAAAATAAAGACAACAAATTATACTAAAAAACTGCATTTACAGTATATCTGAAATGTATTTGTAAAAATTTTTTAGAAAACTTTTAAAAATGTGACTTTGTAAAACACTCTTATTTTTCGAGTTCTATGAGTTCTATGTGGCCAAACCCTTCTTCCTCAGCAATTTAAAGCTAGTGGAATATGAAGACAACAAATTATACTAAAAAACTGCATTTACAGTATGTCTGAATTGTATTTGTGAAATTTTTTAGAAAACTTTTAAAAATATGACTTAGTAAAACACTATTATTTTTCGAGTTCTATGAGGGAAATGACCACTGTGGCCAAACCCTTCTTCCTCAGCAAATCAAACCTAATGGAAAATGAAGACAACAAATCATTCTAAAAAACTGCATTTATAGTATATCTGAATTGTATTTGTGAAATTTTTAGAAAACTTTTAAAAATATGACTTATAAAACACTCTTATTTTTCGAGTTCTATGAGGGAAATGACCACTGTGACCAAACCCTTCCTCCTCAGCAAATCAAACCTAGTGGAATATAAAGACAACAAATTGTACTAAAAAACTGCATTTACAGTATATCTTAATTGTATTTGTAAAATTTTTTAGAAAACTTTTAAAAATATGACTTAGTAAAACACTCTTATTTTTCGAGTTCTATGAGGGAAATGACCATTGTGGCCAAACCCTTCTTCCTCAGCGAATCAAACGTAGTGCAGAATAAAGACAACAAATCACACTAAAAAACTACATTTACTGTATATCTGAATTGTATTTGTAAAATTTTTTAGAAAACTTTTAAAAATGTGACTTAGTAAAACACTCTTATTTTTCGAGTTCTATGAGGGAAATGACCACTGTGGCCAAACCCTTCTCCCTTAGCAAATCAAATTTAGTGAAACACGAAGAAAATAAATCATACTAAAAAACTGCATTTTCAGTATATTTGAATTGTATTTGTGAAATTTTTTAGAAAACTTTTAAAAATATGACTTAGTAAAACACTTTTATTTTTCGAGTTCTATGAGGGAAATGACCACTGTGGCCAAACCCTTCTCCCTCAGCGAATCAAACCTAGTGAAAAATTAAGACAACAAGTCATACTAAAGAACTGCATTTACAGTATGTCTGAATTGTATTTATAAAATTTTTTAGAAAACTTTTAAAAATATGACTTAGTAAAACACTCTTATTTTTTGAGTTCTATGAGGAAAATAACCACGGCGGCCAAATCCTGCTTTCCCAGCAAATCAAACCTAAAGGAAAGTGAAGACAACAAATCGTGCTAAAAAACTGCATTTACAGTATATCTGAATTGTATTTGTGAAATTTTTTAGAAAACTTTTAAAAATATGACTTAGTAAAACACTTTTATTTTTCGAGTTCTATGAGGGAAATGACTACTGTGGCCAAACCCTTCTCCCTCAGCGAATCAAACCTAGTGAAAAATTAAGACAATAAGTCATACTAAAGAACTGCATTTACAGTATGTCTGAATTGTATTTATAAAATTTTTTAGAAAACTTTTAAAAATATGGCTTAGTAAAACACTCTTATTTTTTTAGTTCTATGAGGAAAATGACCACTGTGGCCAAAATCTGCTTCCTTAGCGAATTAAGCCAAGTGAAGAGTTAAGACAACAAATCGTGCTAAAAAACTGCATTTACAGTATATTTAAATTGTATTTGTGAAATTTTTTAGAAAACTTTTAAAAATATGACTTAGTAAAACAATCTTATTTTTCGAGTTCTATGAGGGAAATGACCACTGTGGCCAAACCCTTCTTTCTCAGCAAATCAAATTTAGTGGAAAATGAAGACAACAAATCATACTAAAAAACTGCATTTACAGTATATCTGAATTGTATTTGTGAAATTTTTTAAAAAACTTTTAAAAATGTGACTTTGTAAAACACTCTTATTTTTCGAGTTCTATGAGTTCTATGTGGCCAAACCCTTCTTCCTTAGCAAATCAAAGCTAGTGGAATATGAAGACAACAAATCATACTAAAAAACTGCATTTACAGTATATCTAAATTGTATTTGTGAAATTTTTTAGAAAACTTTTAAAAATATGACTTAGTAAAACACTCATATTTTTCGAGTTCTATGAGGGAAATGACCACTGTGGCCAAACCCTTCTTCCTCAGCAAATCAAACCTAGTGGAATATGAAGACAACAAATTGTACTAAAAAATGCATTTACAGTATATCTGAATTGTATTTGTAAAATTTTTTAGAAAACTTTTAAAAATATGACTTAGTAAAACACTCTTATTTTTCGAGTTCTATGAGCGAAATGACCATTGTGGCCAAACCCTTCTTCCTCAGCGAATCAAACGTAGTGAAAAATGAAGACAACAAATTACACTAAAAAACTCTATTTACTGTATATCTGAATTGTATTTGTAAAATTTTTAGAAAACTTTTAAAAATGTGACTTAGTAAAACACTCTTATTTTTCGAGTTCTATGAGGGAAATGACCACTGTGGCCAAACCCTTCTCCCTTAGCAATCCAAATTAAGTGAAACATGAAGACAACAAATCATACTAAAAAACTGCATTTACAGTATATTTGAATTGTATTTGTGAAATTTTTTAGAAAACTTTTAAAAAAATGACTTAGTAAAACACTTTTATTTTTCGAATTCTATGAGGGAAATGACCACTGTGGCCAAACCCTTCTTCCTCAGCGAATCAAACCTAGTGAAAAATTAAGACAACAAGTCATACTAAAGAACTGCATTTACAGTATGTCTGAATTGTATTTAGAAAATTTTTTAGAAAACTTTTAAAAATATGACTTAGTAAAACACTCTTATTTTTTGAGTTCTATGAGGAAAATAACCTCGGCGGCCAAATCCTGCTTCCCCAGCAAATCAAACCAAGTGAATAGTGAAGACAACAAATTATGCTAAAAAACTGCATTTACAGTATATTTGAATTGTATTTGTGAAATTTTTTAGAAAACTTTTAAAAATATGACTTAGTAAAACACTCTTATTTTTCGAGTTCTATGAGGGAAATGACCACTGTGGCCAAACCCTTCCTTCTCAGCAAATCAAACCTAATGGAAAATAAAGACAACAAATCATACTAAAAAACTGTATTTATAGTATATCTGATTTTTATTTGTGAAATTTTTTAGAAAACTTTTAAAAATATGACTTAGTAAAACATTCTTATTTTTCGAGTTCTATGAGGGAAATGACCACTGTGACCAAACCCTTCTTCCTAAGCAAATCAAGCCTAGTGGAGTATGAAGACAACAAATTATACTAAAAAACTGCATTTACAGTATATCTAAATTGTATTTGTAAAATTTTTTAGAAAACTTTTAAAAATATGACTTAGTAAAACACTCTTATTTTTCGAGTTCTATGAGGGAAATGACCACTGTGGCCAAACCCTTCTTTCTCAGCAAATCAAACCAAGTGGAAAAAGAAGACAACAAATCATGCTAAAAAACTGCATTTACAGTATGTCAGAATTGTATTTGTGAAATTTTTTAGAAAACTTTTAAAAATATGAGTTAGTAAAACACTCTTATTTTTTGAGTTCTATGAGGAAAATAACCACTGTGGCCAAACCCTGCTTCCCCAGCAAATCAAACCTACAGGAAAATGTAGACAAAAAATCATACTAAAAAACTGCATTTTACAGTATATCTGAATTGTATTTGTGAAATTTTTTAGAAAACTTTTAAAAATATGACTTAGTAAAACACTCTTATTTTTCGAGTTCTATGAGGGAAATGACCATTGTGGCCAAACCCTTCTTCCTCATCGAATCAAACGTAGTGAAAAATGAAGACAACAAATTATACTAAAAAACTGCATTTACAGTATATCTGAAATGTATTTGTAAAAATTTTTTAGAAAACTTTTAAAAATGTGACTTTGTAAAACACTCTTATTTTTCGAGTTCTATGAGTTCTATGTGGCCAAACCCTTCTTCCTCAGCAATTTAAAGCTAGTGGAATATGAAAACAACAAATTATACTAAAAAACTGCATTTACAGTATGTCTGAATTGTATTTGTGAAATTTTTTAGAAAACTTTTAAAAATATGACTTAGTAAAACACTCTTATTTTTCGAGTTCTATGAGGGAAATGACCACTGTGGCCAAACCCTTCTTCCTCAGCAAATCAAACCTAATGGAAAATGAATACAACAAATCATTCTAAAAAACTGCATTTATAGTATATCTGAATTGTATTTGTGAAATTTTTTAGAAAACTTTTAAAAATATGACTTATAAAACACTCTTATTTTTCGAGTTCTATGAGGGAAATGACCACTGTGACCAAACCCTTCTTCCTCAGCAAATAAAACCTAGTGGAATATAAAGACAACAAATTGTACTAAAAAACTGCATTTACAGTATATCTTAATTGTATTTGTAAAATTTTTTAGAAAACTTTTAAAAATATGACTTAGTAAAACACTCTTATTTTTCGAGTTCTATGAGGGAAATGACCATTGTGGCCAAACCCTTCTTCCTCAGCGAATCAAACGTAGTGAAGAATGAAGACAACAAATCACACTAAAAAACTACATTTACTGTATATCTGAATTGTATTTGTAAAATTTTTTAGAAAACTTTTAAAAATATGACTTAGTAAAACACTTTTATTTTTCGAGTTCTATGAGGGAAATGACCACTGTGGCCAAACCCTTCTCCCTCAGCGAATCAAACCTAGTGAAAAATTAAGACAACAAGTCATACTAAAGAACTGCATTTACAGTATGTCTGAATTGTATTTATAAAATTTTTTAGAAAACTTTTAAAAATATGACTTAGTAAAACACTCTTATTTTTTGAGTTCTATGAGGAAAATAACCACGGCGGCCAAATCCTGCTTCCCCAGCAAATCAAACCTAAAGGAAAGTGAAGACAACAAATCGTGCTAAAAAACTGCATTTACAGTATATCTGAATTGTATTTGTGAAATTTTTTAGAAAACTTTTAAAAATATGACTTAGTAAAACACTTTTATTTTTCGAGTTCTATGAGGGAAATGACCACTGTGGCCAAAATCTGCTTCCTTAGCGAATTAAGCCATGTGAAGAGTTAAGACAACAAATCGTGCTAAAAAACTGCATTTACAGTATGTCTGAATTGTATTTATAAAATTTTTTAGAAAACTTTTAAAAATATGGCTTAGTAAAACACTCTTATTTTTTTAGTTCTATGAGGAAAATGACCACTGTGGCCAAAATCTGCTTCCTTAGCGAATTAAGCCAAGTGAAGAGTTAAGACAACAAATCGTGCTAAAAAACTGCATTTACAGTATATCTGAATTGTGTTTGTGAAATTTTTTAGAAAACTTTTAAAATATGACTTAGTAAAACAATCTTATTTTTCGAGTTCTATGAGGGAAATGACCACTGTGGCCAAACCCTTCTTTCTCAGCAAATCAAATTTAGTGGAAAATGAAGACAACAAATCATACTAAAAAACTGCATTTACAGTATATCTGAATTGTATTTGTAAAATTTTTTAGAAAACTTTTAAAAATATGACTTAGTAAAACACTCTTATTTTTCGAGTTCTATGAGGGAAATGACCATTGTGGCCAAACCCTTCTTCCTCAGCGAATCAAACGTAGTGGAAAATGAAGACAACAAATTATACTAAAAAACTGCATTTACAGTATATCTGAAATGTATTTGTAAAAATTTTTTAGAAAACTTTTAAAAATGTGACTTTGTAAAACACTCTTATTTTTCGAGTTCTATGAGTTCTATGTGGCCAAACCCTTCTTCCTCAGCAAATCAAAGCTTGTGGAATATGAAGACAACAAATCATACTAAAAAACTGCATTTACAGTATATCTAAATTGTATTTGTGAAATTTTTTAGAAAACTTTTAAAAATATGACTTAGTAAAACACTCTTATTTTTCGAGTTCTATGAGGGAAATGACCACTGTGGCCAAACCCTTCTTCCTCAGCAAATCAAACCTAGTGGAATATGAAGACAACAAATCGTACTAAAAAATGCATTTACAGTATATCTGAATTGTATTTGTAAAATTTTTTAGAAAACTTTTAAAAATATGACTTAGTAAAACACTCTTATTTTTCGAGTTCTATGAGGGAAATGACCATTGTGGCCAAACCCTTCTTCCTCATCGAATCAAACGTAGTGAAAAATGAAGACAACAAATTATACTAAAAAACTGCATTTACAGTATATCTGAAATGTATTTGTAAAAATTTTTTAGAAAACTTTTAAAAATGTGACTTTGTAAAACACTCTTATTTTTCGAGTTCTATGAGTTCTATGTGGCCAAACCCTTCTTCCTCAGCAATTTAAAGCTAGTGGAATATGAAAACAACAAATTATACTAAAAAACTGCATTTACAGTATGTCTGAATTGTATTTGTGAAATTTTTTAGAAAACTTTTAAAAATATGACTTAGTAAAACACTCTTATTTTTCGAGTTCTATGAGGGAAATGACCACTGTGGCCAAACCCTTCTTCCTCAGCAAATCAAACCTAATGGAAAATGAATACAACAAATCATTCTAAAAAACTGCATTTATAGTATATCTGAATTGTATTTGTGAAATTTTTTAGAAAACTTTTAAAAATATGACTTATAAAACACTCTTATTTTTCGAGTTCTATGAGGGAAATGACCACTGTGACCAAACCCTTCTTCCTCAGCAAATAAAACCTAGTGGAATATAAAGACAACAAATTGTACTAAAAAACTGCATTTACAGTATATCTTAATTGTATTTGTAAAATTTTTTAGAAAACTTTTAAAAATATGACTTAGTAAAACACTCTTATTTTTCGAGTTCTATGAGGGAAATGACCATTGTGGCCAAACCCTTCTTCCTCAGCGAATCAAACGTAGTGAAGAATGAAGACAACAAATCACACTAAAAAACTACATTTACTGTATATCTGAATTGTATTTGTAAAATTTTTTAGAAAACTTTTAAAAATATGACTTAGTAAAACACTTTTATTTTTCGAGTTCTATGAGGGAAATGACCACTGTGGCCAAACCCTTCTCCCTCAGCGAATCAAACCTAGTGAAAAATTAAGACAACAAGTCATACTAAAGAACTGCATTTACAGTATGTCTGAATTGTATTTATAAAATTTTTTAGAAAACTTTTAAAAATATGACTTAGTAAAACACTCTTATTTTTTTAGTTCTATGAGGAAAATAACCACGGCGGCCAAATCCTGCTTCCCCAGCAAATCAAACCTAAAGGAAAGTGAAGACAACAAATCGTGCTAAAAAACTGCATTTACAGTATATCTGAATTGTATTTGTGAAATTTTTTAGAAAACTTTTAAAAATATGACTTAGTAAAACACTTTTATTTTTCGAGTTCTATGAGGGAAATGACCACTGTGGCCAAAATCTGCTTCCTTAGCGAATTAAGCCATGTGAAGAGTTAAGACAACAAATCGTGCTAAAAAACTGCATTTACAGTATGTCTGAATTGTATTTATAAAATTTTTTAGAAAACTTTTAAAAATATGGCTTAGTAAAACACTCTTATTTTTTTAGTTCTATGAGGAAAATGACCACTGTGGCCAAAATCTGCTTCCTTAGCGAATTAAGCCAAGTGAAGAGTTAAGACAACAAATCGTGCTAAAAAACTGCATTTACAGTATATCTGAATTGTGTTTGTGAAATTTTTTAGAAAACTTTTAAAATATGACTTAGTAAAACAATCTTATTTTTCGAGTTCTATGAGGGAAATGACCACTGTGGCCAAACCCTTCTTTCTCAGCAAATCAAATTTAGTGGAAAATGAAGACAACAAATCATACTAAAAAACTGCATTTACAGTATATCTGAATTGTATTTGTAAAATTTTTTAGAAAACTTTTAAAAATATGACTTAGTAAAACACTCTTATTTTTCGAGTTCTATGAGGGAAATGACCATTGTGGCCAAACCCTTCTTCCTCAGCGAATCAAACGTAGTGGAAAATGAAGACAACAAATTATACTAAAAAACTGCATTTACAGTATATCTGAAATGTATTTGTAAAAATTTTTTAGAAAACTTTTAAAAATGTGACTTTGTAAAACACTCTTATTTTTCGAGTTCTATGAGTTCTATGTGGCCAAACCCTTCTTCCTCAGCAAATCAAAGCTTGTGGAATATGAAGACAACAAATCATACTAAAAAACTGCATTTACAGTATATCTAAATTGTATTTGTGAAATTTTTTAGAAAACTTTTAAAAATATGACTTAGTAAAACACTCTTATTTTTCGAGTTCTATGAGGGAAATGACCATTGTGGCCAAACCCTTCTTCCTCAGCGAATCAAACGTAGTGAAGAATGAAGACAACAAATCACACTAAAAAACTACATTTACTGTATATCTGAATTGTATTTGTAAAATTTTTTAGAAAACTTTTAAAAATATGACTTAGTAAAACACTTTTATTTTTCGAGTTCTATGAGGGAAATGACCACTGTGGCCAAACCCTTCTCCCTCAGCGAATCAAACCTAGTGAAAAATTAAGACAACAAGTCATACTAAAGAACTGCATTTACAGTATGTCTGAATTGTATTTATAAAATTTTTTAGAAAACTTTTAAAAATATGACTTAGTAAAACACTCTTATTTTTTGAGTTCTATGAGGAAAATAACCACGGCGGCCAAATCCTGCTTCCCCAGCAAATCAAACCTAAAGGAAAGTGAAGACAACAAATCGTGCTAAAAAACTGCATTTACAGTATATCTGAATTGTATTTGTGAAATTTTTTAGAAAACTTTTAAAAATATGACTTAGTAAAACACTTTTATTTTTCGAGTTCTATGAGGGAAATGACCACTGTGGCCAAAATCTGCTTCCTTAGCGAATTAAGCCATGTGAAGAGTTAAGACAACAAATCGTGCTAAAAAACTGCATTTACAGTATGTCTGAATTGTATTTATAAAATTTTTTAGAAAACTTTTAAAAATATGGCTTAGTAAAACACTCTTATTTTTTTAGTTCTATGAGGAAAATGACCACTGTGGCCAAAATCTGCTTCCTTAGCGAATTAAGCCAAGTGAAGAGTTAAGACAACAAATCGTGCTAAAAAACTGCATTTACAGTATATCTGAATTGTGTTTGTGAAATTTTTTAGAAAACTTTTAAAATATGACTTAGTAAAACAATCTTATTTTTCGAGTTCTATGAGGGAAATGACCACTGTGGCCAAACCCTTCTTTCTCAGCAAATCAAATTTAGTGGAAAATGAAGACAACAAATCATACTAAAAAACTGCATTTACAGTATATCTGAATTGTATTTGTAAAATTTTTTAGAAAACTTTTAAAAATATGACTTAGTAAAACACTCTTATTTTTCGAGTTCTATGAGGGAAATGACCATTGTGGCCAAACCCTTCTTCCTCAGCGAATCAAACGTAGTGGAAAATGAAGACAACAAATTATTCTAAAAAACTGCATTTACAGTATATCTGAAATATATTTGTAAAAATTTTTTAGAAAACTTTTAAAAATGTGACTTTGTAAAACACTCTTATTTTTCGAGTTCTATGAGTTCTATGTGGCCAAACCCTTCTTCCTCAGCAAATCAAAGCTTGTGGAATATGAAGACAACAAATCATACTAAAAAACTGCATTTACAGTATATCTAAATTGTATTTGTGAAATTTTTTAGAAAACTTTTAAAAATATGACTTAGTAAAACACTCTTATTTTTCGAGTTCTATGAGGGAAATGACCACTGTGGCCAAACCCTTCTTCCTCAGCAAATCAAACCTAGTGGAATATGAAGACAACAAATCGTACTAAAAAATGCATTTACAGTATATCTGAATTGTATTTGTAAAATTTTTTAGAAAACTTTTAAAAATATGACTTAGTAAAACACTCTTATTTTTCGAGTTCTATGAGCGAAATGACCATTGTGGCCAAACCCTTCTTCCTCAGCGAATCAAACGTAGTGAAAAATGAAGACAACAAATCACACTAAAAAACTCCATTTACTGTATGTCTGAATTGTATTTGTAAAATTTTTTAGAAAACTTTTAAAAATGTGACTTAGTAAAACACTCTTATTTTTCGAGTTCTATGAGGGAAATGACCACTGTGGCCAAACCCTTCTCCCTTAGCAATCCAAATTTAGTGAAACATGAAGACAACAAATCATACTAAAAAACTGCATTTACAGTATATTTGAATTGTATTTGTGAAATTTTTTAGAAAACTTTAAAAAAAATGACTTAGTAAAACACTTTTATTTTTCGAATTCTATGAGGGAAATGACCACTGTGGCCAAACCCTTCTTCCTCAGCGAATCAAACCTAGTGAAAAATTAAGACAACAAGTCATACTAAAGAACTGCATTTACAGTATGTCTGAATTGTATTTATAAAATTTTTTAGAAAACTTTTAAAAATATGACTTAGTAAAACACTCTTATTTTTTGAGTTCTATGAGGAAAATAACCTCGGCGGCCAAATCCTGCTTTCCCAGCAAATCAAACCAAGTGAATAGTGAAGACAACAAATCATGCTAAAAAACTGCATTTACAGTATATTTGAATTGTATTTGTGAAATTTTTTAGAAAACTTTTAAAAATATGACTTAGTAAAACACTCTTATTTTTCGAGTTCTATGAGGGAAATGACCACTGTGGCCAAACCCTTCTTTCTCAGCAAATCAAACCAAGTGGAAAAAGAAGACAACAAATCATGCTAAAAAACTGCATTTACAGTATATCTGAATTGTATTTGTGAAATTTTTAGAAAACTTTTAAAAATATTACTTAGTAAAACACTCTTATTTTTTTAGTTCTATGAGGAAAATGACCACTGTGGCCAAAATCTGCTTCCTTAGCGAATTAAGCCAAGTGGAAAGCTAAGACAACAAGTCATGCTAAAAAACTGCATTTACAGTACGTCTGAATTGTATTTGTGAAATTTATTAAAAAACTTTTAAAAATATGACTTAGTAAAACACTCTTATTTTTCGAGTTCTATGAGGGAAATGACCACTGTGGCCAAACCCTTCTTTCTAAGCAAACCAAACCTAGTGGATTATGAAGACAACAAATCATACCAAAAAACTGCATTTACAGTATGTCAGAATTCTATTTGTGAAATTTTTTAGAAAACTTTTAAAAATATGACTTAGTAAAACACTCTTATTTTTTTAATTTCTATGAGGAAAATAACCACTGTGGCCAAACCCTGCTTCCCCAGCAAATCAAACCTAAAGGAAGATGAAGACAACAAATCATGCTAAAAAACTGCGTTTACAGTATATCTGAATTGTATTTGTGAAATTTTTAGAAAACTTTTAAAAATATTACTTAGTAAAACACTCTTATTTTTCGAGTTCTATGAGGGAAATGACCACTGTGGCCAAACCCTTCTTTTTCAGCAAATCAGACCTAATGGAAAAAGAAGACAACAAATCATACTAAAAACTGCATTTATAGTATATCTGAATTGTATTTGTGAAATTTTTTAGAAAACTTTTAAAAATATGACTTAGTAAAACACTTTTATTTTTCGAGTTCTATGAGGGAAATGACCACTGTGGCCAAACCCTTCTCCCTCAGCGAATCAAACCTAGTGAAAAATTAAGACAACAAGTCATACTAAAGAACTGCATTTACAGTATGTCTGAATTGTATTTATAAAATTTTTTAGAAAACTTTTAAAAATATGGCTTAGTAAAACACTCTTATTTTTCGAGTTCTATGAGGGAAATGACCACTGTGGCCAAACCCTTCTCCCTTAGCAATCCAAATTTAGTGAAACATGAAGACAACAAATCATACTAAAAAACTGCATTTACAGTATATTTGAATTGTATTTGTGAAATTTTTTAGAAAACTTTAAAAAATATGACTTAGTAAAACACTCTTATTTTTCGAGTTCTATGAGGGAAATGACCATTGTGGCCAAACCCTTCTTCCTCAGCGAATCAAACGTAGTGGAAAATGAAGACAACAAATTATACTAAAAAACTGCATTTACAGTATATCTGAAATGTATTTGTAAAAATTTTTTAGAAAACTTTTAAAAATGTGACTTTGTAAAACACTCTTATTTTTCGAGTTCTATGAGTTCTATGTGGCCAAACCCTTCTTCCTCAGCAAATCAAAGCTTGTGGAATATGAAGACAACAAATCATACTAAAAAACTGCATTTACAGTATATCTAAATTGTATTTGTGAAATTTTTTAGAAAACTTTTAAAAATATGACTTAGTAAAACACTCTTATTTTTCGAGTTCTATGAGGGAAATGACCATTGTGGCCAAACCCTTCTTCCTCAGCGAATCAAACATAGTGAAGAATGAAGACAACAAATCACACTAAAAAACTACATTTACTGTATATCTGAATTGTATTTGTAAAATTTTTTAGAAAACTTTTAAAAATATGACTTAGTAAAACACTTTTATTTTTCGAGTTCTATGAGGGAAATGACCACTGTGGCCAAACCCTTCTCCCTCAGCGAATCAAACCTAGTGAAAAATTAAGACAACAAGTCATACTAAAGAACTGCATTTACAGTATGTCTGAATTGTATTTATAAAATTTTTTAGAAAACTTTTAAAAATATGACTTAGTAAAACACTCTTATTTTTTGAGTTCTATGAGGAAAATAACCACGGCGGCCAAATCCTGCTTCCCCAGCAAATCAAACCTAAAGGAAAGTGAAGAAAACAAATCGTGCTAAAAAACTGCATTTACAGTATATCTGAATTGTATTTGTGAAATTTTTTAGAAAACTTTTAAAAATATGACTTAGTAAAACACTTTTATTTTTCGAGTTCTATGAGGGAAATGACCACTGTGGCCAAAATCTGCTTCCTTAGCGAATTAAGCCATGTGAAGAGTTAAGACAACAAATCGTGCTAAAAAACTGCATTTACAGTATGTCTGAATTGTATTTATAAAATTTTTTAGAAAACTTTTAAAAATATGGCTTAGTAAAACACTCTTATTTTTTTAGTTCTATGAGGAAAATGACCACTGTGGCCAAAATCTGCTTCCTTAGCGAATTAAGCCAAGTGAAGAGTTAAGACAACAAATCGTGCTAAAAAACTGCATTTACAGTATATCTGAATTGTGTTTGTGAAATTTTTTAGAAAACTTTTAAAATATGACTTAGTAAAACAATCTTATTTTTCGAGTTCTATGAGGGAAATGACCACTGTGGCCAAACCCTTCTTTCTCAGCAAATCAAATTTAGTGGAAAATGAAGACAACAAATCATACTAAAAAACTGCATTTACAGTATATCTGAATTGTATTTGTAAAATTTTTTAGAAAACTTTTAAAAATATGACTTAGTAAAACACTCTTATTTTTCGAGTTCTATGAGGGAAATGACCATTGTGGCCAAACCCTTCTTCCTCAGCGAATCAAACGTAGTGGAAAATGAAGACAACAAATTATTCTAAAAAACTGCATTTACAGTATATCTGAAATATATTTGTAAAAATTTTTTAGAAAACTTTTAAAAATGTGACTTTGTAAAACACTCTTATTTTTCGAGTTCTATGAGTTCTATGTGGCCAAACCCTTCTTCCTCAGCAAATCAAAGCTTGTGGAATATGAAGACAACAAATCATACTAAAAAACTGCATTTACAGTATATCTAAATTGTATTTGTGAAATTTTTTAGAAAACTTTTAAAAATATGACTTAGTAAAACACTCTTATTTTTCGAGTTCTATGAGGGAAATGACCACTGTGGCCAAACCCTTCTTCCTCAGCAAATCAAACCTAGTGGAATATGAAGACAACAAATCGTACTAAAAAATGCATTTACAGTATATCTGAATTGTATTTGTAAAATTTTTTAGAAAACTTTTAAAAATATGACTTAGTAAAACACTCTTATTTTTCGAGTTCTATGAGCGAAATGACCATTGTGGCCAAACCCTTCTTCCTCAGCGAATCAAACGTAGTGAAAAATGAAGACAACAAATCACACTAAAAAACTCCATTTACTGTATGTCTGAATTGTATTTGTAAAATTTTTTAGAAAACTTTTAAAAATGTGACTTAGTAAAACACTCTTATTTTTCGAGTTCTATGAGGGAAATGACCACTGTGGCCAAACCCTTCTCCCTTAGCAATCCAAATTTAGTGAAACATGAAGACAACAAATCATACTAAAAAACTGCATTTACAGTATATTTGAATTGTATTTGTGAAATTTTTTAGAAAACTTTAAAAAAAATGACTTAGTAAAACACTTTTATTTTTCGAATTCTATGAGGGAAATGACCACTGTGGCCAAACCCTTCTTCCTCAGCGAATCAAACCTAGTGAAAAATTAAGACAACAAGTCATACTAAAGAACTGCATTTACAGTATGTCTGAATTGTATTTATAAAATTTTTTAGAAAACTTTTAAAAATATGACTTAGTAAAACACTCTTATTTTTTGAGTTCTATGAGGAAAATAACCTCGGCGGCCAAATCCTGCTTTCCCAGCAAATCAAACCAAGTGAATAGTGAAGACAACAAATCATGCTAAAAAACTGCATTTACAGTATATTTGAATTGTATTTGTGAAATTTTTTAGAAAACTTTTAAAAATATGACTTAGTAAAACACTCTTATTTTTCGAGTTCTATGAGGGAAATGACCACTGTGGCCAAACCCTTCTTTCTCAGCAAATCAAACCAAGTGGAAAAAGAAGACAACAAATCATGCTAAAAAACTGCATTTACAGTATATCTGAATTGTATTTGTGAAATTTTTAGAAAACTTTTAAAAATATTACTTAGTAAAACACTCTTATTTTTTTAGTTCTATGAGGAAAATGACCACTGTGGCCAAAATCTGCTTCCTTAGCGAATTAAGCCAAGTGGAAAGCTAAGACAACAAGTCATGCTAAAAAACTGCATTTACAGTACGTCTGAATTGTATTTGTGAAATTTATTAAAAAACTTTTAAAAATATGACTTAGTAAAACACTCTTATTTTTCGAGTTCTATGAGGGAAATGACCACTGTGGCCAAACCCTTCTTTCTAAGCAAACCAAACCTAGTGGATTATGAAGACAACAAATCATACCAAAAAACTGCATTTACAGTATGTCAGAATTCTATTTGTGAAATTTTTTAGAAAACTTTTAAAAATATGACTTAGTAAAACACTCTTATTTTTTTAATTTCTATGAGGAAAATAACCACTGTGGCCAAACCCTGCTTCCCCAGCAAATCAAACCTAAAGGAAGATGAAGACAACAAATCATGCTAAAAAACTGCGTTTACAGTATATCTGAATTGTATTTGTGAAATTTTTAGAAAACTTTTAAAAATATTACTTAGTAAAACACTCTTATTTTTCGAGTTCTATGAGGGAAATGACCACTGTGGCCAAACCCTTCTTTTTCAGCAAATCAGACCTAATGGAAAAAGAAGACAACAAATCATACTAAAAACTGCATTTATAGTATATCTGAATTGTATTTGTGAAATTTTTTAGAAAACTTTTAAAAATATGACTTAGTAAAACACTTTTATTTTTCGAGTTCTATGAGGGAAATGACCACTGTGGCCAAACCCTTCTCCCTCAGCGAATCAAACCTAGTGAAAAATTAAGACAACAAGTCATACTAAAGAACTGCATTTACAGTATGTCTGAATTGTATTTATAAAATTTTTTAGAAAACTTTTAAAAATATGGCTTAGTAAAACACTCTTATTTTTTTAGTTCTATGAGGAAAATGACCACTGTGGCCAAAATCTGCTTCCTTAGCGAATTAAGCCAAGTGAAGAGTTAAGACAACAAATCGTGCTAAAAAACTGCATTTACAGTATATCTGAATTGTGTTTGTGAAATTTTTTAAAAAACTTTTAAAATATGACTTAGTAAAACAATCTTATTTTTCGAGTTCTATGAGGGAAATGACCACTGTGGCCAAACCCTTCTTTCTCAGCAAATCAAATTTAGTGGAAAATGAAGACAACAAATCATACTAAAAAACTGCATTTACAGTATATCTTAATTGTATTTGTAAAATTTTTTAGAAAACTTTTAAAAATATGACTTAGTAAAACACTCTTATTTTTCGAGTTCTATGAGGGAAATGACCATTGTGGCCAAACCCTTCTTCCTCAGCGAATCAAACGTAGTGGAAAATGAAGACAACAAATCATACTAAAAAACTGCATTTACAGTATATCTGAATTGTATTTGTAAAAATTTTTTAGAAAACTTTTAAAAATGTGACTTTGTAAAACACTCTTATTTTTCGAGTTCTATGAGCGAAATGACCATTGTGGCCAAACCCTTCTTCCTCAGCGAATCAAACGTAGTGAAAAATGAAGACAACAAATAACACTAAAAAACTCCATTTACTGTATGTCTGAATTGTATTTGTAAAATTTTTTAGAAAACTTTTAAAAATGTGACTTAGTAAAACACTCTTATTTTTCGAGTTCTATGAGGGAAATGACCACTGTGGCCAAACCCTTCTCCCTTAGCAATCCAAATTTAGTGAAACATGAAGACAACAAATCATACTAAAAAACTGCATTTACAGTATATTTGAATTGTATTTGTGAAATTTTTTAGAAAACTTTTAAAAAAATGACTTAGTAAAACACTTTTATTTTTCGAATTCTATGAGGGAAATGACCACTGTGGCCAAACCCTTCTTCCTCAGCGAATCAAACCTAGTGAAAAATTAAGACAACAAGTCATACTAAAGAACTGCATTTACAGTATGTCTGAATTGTATTTATAAAATTTTTTAGAAAACTTTTAAAAATATGACTTAGTAAAACACTCTTATTTTTTGAGTTCTATGAGGAAAATAACCTCGGCGGCCAAATCCTGCTTTCCCAGCAAATCAAACCAAGTGAATAGTGAAGACAACAAATCATGCTAAAAAACTGCATTTACAGTATATTTGAATTGTATTTGTGAAATTTTTTAGAAAACTTTTAAAAATATGACTTAGTAAAACACTCTTATTTTTCGAGTTCTATGAGGGAAATGACCACTGTGGCCAAACCCTTCCTTCTCAGCAAATCAAACCTAATGGAAAATAAAGACAACAAATCATACTAAAAAACTGTATTTATAGTATATCTGATTTTTATTTGTGAAATTTTTTAGAAAACTTTTAAAAATATGACTTAGTAAAACACTCTTATTTTTCGAGTTCTATGAGGGAAATGACCACTGTGACCAAATCCTTCTTCCTCAGCAAATCAAGCCTAGTGGAGTATGAAGACAACAAATTATACTAAAGAACTGCATTTACAGTATGTCTGAATTGTATTTATAAAATTTTTTAGAAAACTTTTAAAAATATGACTTAGTAAAACACTCTTATTTTTTGAGTTCTATGAGGAAAATAACCTCGGCGGCCAAATCCTGCTTTCCCAGCAAATCAAACCAAGTGAATAGTGAAGACAACAAATCATGCTAAAAAACTGCATTTACAGTATATTTGAATTGTATTTGTGAAATTTTTTAGAAAACTTTTAAAAATATGACTTAGTAAAACACTCTTATTTTTCGAGTTCTATGAGGGAAATGACCACTGTGGCCAAACCCTTCTTTCTCAGCAAATCAAACCAAGTGGAAAAAGAAGACAACAAATCATGCTAAAAAACTGCATTTACAGTATATCTGAATTGTATTTGTGAAATTTTTAGAAAACTTTTAAAAATATTACTTAGTAAAACACTCTTATTTTTTTAGTTCTATGAGGAAAATGACCACTGTGGCCAAAATCTGCTTCCTTAGCGAATTAAGCCAAGTGGAAAGCTAAGACAACAAGTCATGCTAAAAAACTGCATTTACAGTACGTCTGAATTGTATTTGTGAAATTTATTAAAAAACTTTTAAAAATATGACTTAGTAAAACACTCTTATTTTTCGAGTTCTATGAGGGAAATGACCACTGTGGCCAAACCCTTCTTTCTAAGCAAACCAAACCTAGTGGAGTATGAAGACAACAAATCATACCAAAAAACTGCATTTACAGTATGTCAGAATTCTATTTGTGAAATTTTTTAGAAAACTTTTAAAAATATGACTTAGTAAAACACTCTTATTTTTTTAATTTCTATGAGGAAAATAACCACTGTGGCCAAACCCTGCTTCCCCAGCAAATCAAACCTAAAGGAAGATGAAGACAACAAATCATGCTAAAAAACTGCGTTTACAGTATATCTGAATTGTATTTGTGAAATTTTTAGAAAACTTTTAAAAATATTACTTAGTAAAACACTCTTATTTTTCGAGTTCTATGAGGGAAATGACCACTGTGGCCAAACCCTTCTTTTTCAGCAAATCAGACCTAATGGAAAAAGAAGACAACAAATCATACTAAAAACTGCATTTATAGTATATCTGAATTGTATTTGTGAAATTTTTTAGAAAACTTTTAAAAATATGACTTAGTAAAACACTTTTATTTTTCGAGTTCTATGAGGGAAATGACCACTGTGGCCAAACCCTTCTCCCTCAGCGAATCAAACCTAGTGAAAAATTAAGACAACAAGTCATACTAAAGAACTGCATTTACAGTATGTCTGAATTGTATTTATAAAATTTTTTAGAAAACTTTTAAAAATATGGCTTAGTAAAACACTCTTATTTTTTTAGTTCTATGAGGAAAATGACCACTGTGGCCAAAATCTGCTTCCTTAGCGAATTAAGCCAAGTGAAGAGTTAAGACAACAAATCGTGCTAAAAAACTGCATTTACAGTATATCTGAATTGTGTTTGTGAAATTTTTTAGAAAACTTTTAAAATATGACTTAGTAAAACAATCTTATTTTTCGAGTTCTATGAGGGAAATGACCACTGTGGCCAAACCCTTCTTTCTCAGCAAATCAAATTTAGTGGAAAATGAAGACAACAAATCATACTAAAAAACTGCATTTACAGTATATCTTAATTGTATTTGTAAAATTTTTTAGAAAACTTTTAAAAATATGACTTAGTAAAACACTCTTATTTTTCGAGTTCTATGAGGGAAATGACCATTGTGGCCAAACCCTTCTTCCTCAGCGAATCAAACGTAGTGGAAAATGAAGACAACAAATCATACTAAAAAACTGCATTTACAGTATATCTGAAATGTATTTGTAAAAATTTTTTAGAAAACTTTTAAAAATGTGACTTTGTAAAACACTCTTATTTTTCGAGTTCTATGAGTTCTATGTGGCCAAACCCTTCTTCCTCAGCAAATCAAACCTAGTGGAATATGAAGACAACAAATCGTACTAAAAAATGCATTTACAGTATATCTGAATTGTATTTGTAAAATTTTTTAGAAAACTTTTAAAAATATGACTTAGTAAAACACTCTTATTTTTCGAGTTCTATGAGCGAAATGACCATTGTGGCCAAACCCTTCTTCCTCAGCGAATCAAACGTAGTGAAAAATGAAGACAACAAATCACACTAAAAAACTCCATTTACTGTATGTCTGAATTGTATTTGTAAAATTTTTTAGAAAACTTTTAAAAATGTGACTTAGTAAAACACTCTTATTTTTCGAGTTCTATGAGGGAAATGACCACTGTGGCCAAACCCTTCTCCCTTAGCAATCCAAATTTAGTGAAACATGAAGACAACAAATCATACTAAAAAACTGCATTTACAGTATATTTGAATTGTATTTGTGAAATTTTTTAGAAAACTTTTAAAAAAATGACTTAGTAAAACACTTTTATTTTTCGAATTCTATGAGGGAAATGACCACTGTGGCCAAACCCTTCTTCCTCAGCGAATCAAACCTAGTGAAAAATTAAGACAACAAGTCATACTAAAGAACTGCATTTACAGTATGTCTGAATTGTATTTATAAAATTTTTTAGAAAACTTTTAAAAATATGACTTAGTAAAACACTCTTATTTTTTGAGTTCTATGAGGAAAATAACCTCGGCGGCCAAATCCTGCTTTCCCAGCAAATCAAACCAAGTGAATAGTGAAGACAACAAATCATGCTAAAAAACTGCATTTACAGTATATTTGAATTGTATTTGTGAAATTTTTTAGAAAACTTTTAAAAATATGACTCAGTAAAACACTCTTATTTTTCGAGTTCTATGAGGGAAATGACCACTGTGGCCAAACCCTTCCTTCTCAGCAAATCAAACCTAATGGAAAATAAAGACAACAAATCATACTAAAAAACTGTATTTATAGTATATCTGATTTTTATTTGTGAAATTTTTTAGAAAACTTTTAAAAATATGACTTAGTAAAACACTCTTATTTTTCGAGTTCTATGAGGGAAATGACCACTGTGACCAAACCCTTCTTCCTCAGCAAATCAAGCCTAGTGGAGTATGAAGACAACAAATTATACTAAAAAACTGCATTTACAGTATATCTGAATTGTATTTGTAAAATTTTTTAGAAAACTTTTAAAAATATGACTTAGTAAAACACTCTTATTTTTCGAGTTCTATGAGGGAAATGACCACTGTGGCCAAACCCTTCTTTCTCAGCAAATCAAACCAAGTGGAAAAAGAAGACAACAAATCATGCTAAAAAACTGCACTTACAGTATATCTGAATTGTATTTGTGAAATTTTTAGAAAACTTTTAAAAATATTACTTAGTAAAACACTCTTATTTTTTTAGTTCTATGAGGAAAATGACCACTGTGGCCAAAATCTGCTTCCTTAGCGAATTAAGCCAAGTGGAAAGCTAAGACAACAAGTCATGCTAAAAAACTGCATTTACAGTACGTCTGAAGTGTATTTGTGAAATTTATTAAAAAACTTTTAAAAATATGACTTAGTAAAACACTCTTATTTTTCGAGTTCTATGAGGGAAATGACCACTGTGGCCAAACCCTTCTTCCTAAGCAAACCAAACCTAGTGGAGTATGAAGACAACAAATCATACCAAAAAACTGCATTTACAGTATGTCAGAATTGTATTTGTGAAATTTTTTAGAAAACTTTTAAAAATATGACTTAGTAAAACACTCTTATTTTTTGAGTTCTATGAGGAAAATAACCACTGTGGCCAAACCCTGCTTCCCCAGCAAATCAAACCTAAAGGAAGGTGAAGACAACAAATCACACTAAAAAACTTTATTTACTGTATATCTGAATTGTATTTGTAAAATTTTTTAGATAACTTTTAAAAATGTGACTTAGTAAAACACTCTTATTTTTCGAGTTCTATGAGGGAAATGACCACTGTGGCCAAACCCTTCTCCCTTAGCAAATCAAATTTAGTGAAACATGAAGACAACAAATTATACTAAAAAACTGCATTTACAGTATATTTGAATTGTATTTGTGAAATTTTTAAGAAAACTTTTAAAAATATAACTTAGTAAAACACTTTTATTTTTCGAGTTCTATGAGGGAAATGACCACTGTGGCCAAACCCTTCTTCCTTAGCGAATTAAACCTAGTGAAAAATTAAGACAACAAGTCATACTAAAGAACTACATTTACAGTATGTCTGAATTGAATTTATAAAATTTTTTAGAAAACTTTTAAAAATATGACTTAGTAAAACACTCTTATTTTTTGAGTTCTATGAGGAAAATAACCACTGTGGCCAAACCCTGCTTCCCCAGCAAATCAAACCTAAAGGAAAGTGAAGACAACAAATCATGCTAAAAAACTGCGTTTACAGTATATCTGAATTGTATTTGTGAAATTTTTAGAAAACTTTTAAAAATATTACTTAGTAAAACACTCTTATTTTTCGAGTTCTATGAGGGAAATGACCACTGTGGCCAAACCCTTCTTTTTCAGCAAATCAGACCTAATGGAAAAAGAAGACAACAAATCATACTAAAAACTGCATTTATAGTATATCTGAATTGTATTTGTGAAATTTTTTAGAAAACTTTTAAAAATATGACTTATAAAACACTCTTATTTTTCGAGTTCTATGAGGGAAATGACCACTGTGACCAAACCCTTCTTTCTCAGCAAATCAAACCTAGTGGAATATGAAGACAACAAATTGTACTAAAAAATGCATTTACAGTATATCTGAATTGTATTTGTAAATTTTTTTAGAAAATTTTTAAAAATATGACTTAGTAAAACACTCTTATTTTTCGAGTTCTATGCGGGAAATGACCATTGTGGCCAAACCCTTCTTCCTCAGCGAATCAAACGTGGTGAAAAATGAAGACAACAAATCGCACTAAAAAACTGTATTTACTGTATATCTGAATTGTATTTGTAAAATTTTTTAGAAAACTTTTAAAAATGTGACTTAGTAAAACACTCTTATTTTTCGAGTTCTATGAGGGAAATGACCACTGTGGCCAAACCCTTCTCCCTTAGCAAATCAAACCTAAAGAAAAGTAAGGACAACAAATCATACTAAAAAACTGCATTTACAGTATATCTGAATTGTATTTGTAAAATTTTTTAGAAAACTTTTAAAAATATGACTTAGTAAAACACTCTTATTTTTCGAGTTCTATGAGGGAAATGACCACTGTGGCCAAACCCTTCTTTCTCAGCAAATCAAACCAAATGGAAAATGAAGACAACAAATCATGCTAAAAAACTGCATTTACAGTATATCTGAATTGTATTTGTGAAATTTTTAGAAAACTTTTAAAAATATTACTTAGTAAAACACTCTTATTTTTTTAGTTCTATGAGGAAAATGACCACTGTGGCCAAAAACTGCTTCCTTAGCGAATTAAGCCAAATGGAAAGTTAAGACAACAAGTCATGCTAAAAAACTGCATTTACAGTACGTCTGAATTGTATTTATGAAATTTATTAAAAAACTTTTAAAAATATGACTTAGTAAAACACTCTTATTTTTCGAGTTCTATGAGGGAAATGACCACTGTGGCCAAACCCTTCTTCCTAAGCAAACCAAACCTAGTGGAGTATGAAGACAACAAATCATACTAAAAAACTGCATTTACAGTATGTCAGAATTGTATTTGTGAAATTTTTTTAAAAACTTTTAAAAATATGACTTAGTAAAACACTCTTATTTTTTGATTTCTATGAGGAAAATAACCACTGTGGCCAAACCCTGCTTCCCCAGCAAATCAAACCTAAAGGAAAGTGAAGACAACAAATCATGCTAAAAAACTGCGTTTACAGTATATCTGAATTGTATTTGTGAAATTTTTAGAAAACTTTTAAAAATATTACTTAGTAAAACACTCTTATTTTTCGAGTTCTATGAGGGAAATGACCACTGTGGCCAAACCCTTCTTTCTCAGCAAATCAAGCCAAATGAAAAATGAAGACAACAAATCATGCTAAAAAACTGCGTTTACAGTATATCTGAATTGTATTTGTGAAATTTTTAGAAAACTTTTAAAAATATTACTTAGTAAAACACTCTTATTTTTCGAGTTCTATGAGGGAAATGACCACTGTGGCCAAACCCTTCTTTTTCAGCAAATCAGACCTAATGGAAAAAGAAGACAACAAATCATACTAAAAACTGCATTTATAGTATATCTGAATTGTATTTGTGAAATTTTTTAGAAAACTTTTAAAAATATGACTTATAAAACACTCTTATTTTTCGAGTTCTATGAGGGAAATGACCACTGTGACCAAACCCTTCTTTCTCAGCAAATCAAACCTAGTGGAATATGAAGACAACAAATTGTACTAAAAAATGCATTTACAGTATATCTGAATTGTATTTGTAAATTTTTTTAGAAAATTTTTAAAAATATGACTTAGTAAAACACTCTTATTTTTCGAGTTCTATGCGGGAAATGACCATTGTGGCCAAACCCTTCTTCCTCAGCGAATCAAACGTGGTGAAAAATGAAGACAACAAATCGCACTAAAAAACTGTATTTACTGTATATCTGAATTGTATTTGTAAAATTTTTTAGAAAACTTTTAAAAATGTGACTTAGTAAAACACTCTTATTTTTCGAGTTCTATGAGGGAAATGACCACTGTGGCCAAACCCTTCTCCCTTAGCAAATCAAACCTAAAGAAAAGTAAGGACAACAAATCATACTAAAAAACTGCATTTACAGTATATCTGAATTGTATTTGTAAAATTTTTTAGAAAACTTTTAAAAATATGACTTAGTAAAACACTCTTATTTTTCGAGTTCTATGAGGGAAATGACCCCTGTGGCCAAACCTTGCTTCCTCAGCAAATTAAACCTAGTGGAAACTGAAGACAACAATACATACTAAAAAACTGCATTTACAGTATATCTGAATTGTATTTGTGAAATTTTTAGAAAACTTTTAAAAATATTACTTAGTAAAACACTCTTATTTTTTTAGTTCTATGAGGAAAATGACCACTGTGGCCAAAAACTGCTTCCTTAGCGAATTAAGCCAAATGGAAAGTTAAGACAACAAGTCATGCTAAAAAACTGCATTTACAGTACGTCTGAATTGTATTTATGAAATTTATTAAAAAACTTTTAAAAATATGACTTAGTAAAACACTCTTATTTTTCGAGTTCTATGAGGGAAATGACCACTGTGGCCAAACCCTTCTTCCTAAGCAAACCAAACCTAGTGGAGTATGAAGACAACAAATCATACTAAAAAACTGCATTTACAGTATGTCAGAATTGTATTTGTGAAATTTTTTTAAAAACTTTTAAAAATATGACTTAGTAAAACACTCTTATTTTTTGATTTCTATGAGGAAAATAACCACTGTGGCCAAACCCTGCTTCCCCAGCAAATCAAGCCTAAAGGAAAGTGAAGACAACAAATCATGCTAAAAAACTGCGTTTACAGTATATCTGAATTGTATTTGTGAAATTTTTAGAAAACTTTTAAAAATATTACTTAGTAAAACACTCTTATTTTTCGAGTTCTATGAGGGAAATGACCACTGTGGCCAAACCCTTCTTTTTCAGCAAATCAGACCTAATGGAAAAAGAAGACAACAAATTATACTAAAAACTGCATTTATAGTATATCTGAATTGTATTTGTGAAATTTTTTAGAAAACTTTTAAAAATATGACTTAGTAAAACACTCTTATTTTTCGAGTTCTATGAGGGAAATGACCACTGTGACCAAACCCTTCTTCCTCAGCAAATCAAGCCTAGTGGAGTATGAAGACAACAAATCATACTAAAAACTGCATTTACAGTATATCTGAATTGTATTTGTAAAATTTTTTAGAAAACTTTTAAAAATATGACTTAGTAAAACACTCTTATTTTTCGAGTTCTATGAGGGAAATGACCACTGTGGCCAAACCCTTCTTTCTCAGCAAATCAAGCCAAATGAAAAATGAAGACAACAAATCATGCTAAAAAACTGCATTTACAGTATATCTGAATTGTATTTGTGAAATTTTTAGAAAACTTTTAAAAATATTACTTAGTAAAACACTCTTATTTTTTTAGTTCTATGAGGAAAATGACCACTGTGGCCAAAATCTGCTTCCTTAGCGAATTAAGCCAAGTGGAAAGTTAAGACAACAAGTCGTGCTAAAAAACTGCATTTACAGTACGTCTGAATTGTATTTGTGAAATTTATTAAAAAACTTTTAAAAATATGACTTAGTAAAACACTCTTATTTTTCGAGTTCTATGAGGGAAATGACCACTGTGGCCAAACCCTTCTTCCTAAGCAAACTAAACCTAAAGAAGTATGAAGACAACAAATCATACTAAAAAACTGCATTTACAGTATGTCAGAATTGTATTTGTGAAATTTTTTAGAAAACTTTTAAAAATATGACTTAGTAAAACACTCTTATTTTTTGAGTTCTATGAGGAAAATAACCACTGTGGCCAAACCCTGCTTGCCCAGCAAATCAAACCTAAAGGAAAGTGAAGACAACAAATCATGCTAAAAAACTGCGTTTACAGTATATCTGAATTGTATTTGTGAAATTTTTAGAAAACTTTTAAAAATATTACTTAGTAAAACACTCTTATTTTTCGAGTTCTATGAGGGAAATGACCACTGTGGCCAAACCCTTGTTTTTCAGCAAATCAGACCTAATGGAAAAAGAAGACAACAAATCATACTAAAAACTCCATTTATAGTATATCTGAATTGTATTTGTGAAATTTTTTAGAAAACTTTTAAAAATATGACTTAGTAAAACACTCTTATTTTTCGAGTTCTATGAGAGAAATGACCACTGTGACCAAACCCTTCTTCCTCAGCAAATCAAACCTAGTGGAATATGAAGACAACAAATCATACTAAAAACTGCATTTACAGTATATCTGAATTGTATTTGTAAAATTTTTTAGAAAACTTTTAAAAATATGACTTAGTAAAACACTCTTATTTTTCGAGTTCTATGAGGGAAATGACCACTGTGGCCAAACCCTTCTTTCTCAGCAAATCAAACCAAATGAAAAATGAAGACAACAAATCATGCTAAAAAACTGCATTTACAGTATATCTGAATTGTATTTGTGAAATTTTTAGAAAACTTTTAAAAATATTACTTAGTAAAACACTCTTATTTTTTTAGTTCTATGAGGAAAATGACCACTGTGGCCAAAATCTGCTTCCTTAGCGAATTAAGCCAAGTGGAAAGTTAAGACAACAAGTCATGCTAAAAAACTGCATTTACAGTACGTCTGAATTGTATTTGTGAAATTTATTAAAAAACTTTTAAAAATATGACTTAGTAAAACACTCTTATTTTTCGAGTTCTATGAGGGAAATGACCACTGTGGCCAAACCCTTCTTCCTAAGCAAACTAAACCTAGTGGAGTATGAAGACAACAAATCATACTAAAAAACTGCATTTACAGTATGTCAGAATTGTATTTGTGAAATTTTTTAGAAAACTTTTAAAAATATGACTTAGTAAAACACTCTTATTTTTTGAGTTCTATGAGGAAAATAACCACTGTGGCCAAACCCTGCTTGCCCAGCAAATCAAACCTAAAGGAAAGTGAAGACAACAAATCATGCTAAAAAACTGCGTTTACAGTATATCTGAATTGTATTTGTGAAATTTTTAGAAAACTTTTAAAAATATTACTTAGTAAAACACTCTTATTTTTCGAGTTCTATGAGGGAAATGACCACTGTGGCCAAACCCTTCTTTTTCAGCAAATCAGACCTAATGGAAAAAGAAGACAACAAATCATACTAAAAACTGCATTTATAGTATATCTGAATTGTATTTGTAAAATTTTTTAGAAAACTTTTAAAAATATGACTTAGTAAAACACTCTTATTTTTCGAGTTCTATGAGGGAAATGACCACTGTGACCAAACCCTTCTTCCTCAGCAAATCAAGCCTAGTGGAGTATGAAGACAACAAATCATACTAAAAACTGCATTTACAGTATATCTGAATTGTATTTGTGAAATTTTTAGAAAACTTTTAAAAATATTACTTAGTAAAACACTCTTATTTTTTTAGTTCTATGAGGAAAATGACCACTGTGGCCAAAATCTGCTTCCTTAGCGAATTAAGCCAAGTGGAAAGTTAAGACAACAAGTCATGCTAAAAAACTGCATTTACAGTACGTCTGAATTGTATTTGTGAAATTTATTAAAAAACTTTTAAAAATATGACTTAGTAAAACACTCTTATTTTTCGAGCTCTATGAGGGAAATGACCACTGTGGCCAAACCCTTCTTCCTAAGCAAACTAAACCTAGTGGAGTATGAAGACAACAAATTATACTAAAAAACTGCATTTACAGTATGTCTGAATTGTATTTGTGAAATTTTTTAGAAAACTTTTAAAAATATGACTTAGTAAAACACTCTTATTTTTTGAGTTCTATGAGGAAAATAACCACTGTGGCCAAACTCTGCTTGCCCAGCAAATCAAACCTAAAGGAAAGTGAAGACAACAAATCATGCTAAAAAACTGCGTTTACAGTATATCTGAATTGTATTTGTGAAATTTTTAGAAAACTTTTAAAAATATTACTTAGTAAAACACTCTTATTTTTCGAGTTCTATGAGGGAAATGACCACTGTGGCCAAACCCTTCTTTTTCAGCAAATCAGACCTAATGGAAAAAGAAGACAACAAATCATACTAAAAACTCCATTTATAGTATATCTGAATTGTATTTGTGAAATTTTTTAGAAAACTTTTAAAAATATGACTTAGTAAAACACTCTTATTTTTCGAGTTCTATGAGAGAAATGACCACTGTGACCAAACCCTTCTTCCTCAGCAAATCAAACCTAGTGGAATATGAAGACAACAAATCATACTAAAAACTGCATTTACAGTATATCTGAATTGTATTTGTAAAATTTTTTAGAAAACTTTTAAAAATATGACTTAGTAAAACACTCTTATTTTTCGAGTTCTATGAGGGAAATGACCACTGTGGCCAAACCCTTCTTTCTCAGCAAATCAAACCAAATGAAAAATGAAGACAACAAATCATGCTAAAAAACTGCATTTACAGTATATCTGAATTGTATTTGTGAAATTTTTAGAAAACTTTTAAAAATATTACTTAGTAAAACACTCTTATTTTTTTAGTTCTATGAGGAAAATGACCACTGTGGCCAAAATCTGCTTCCTTAGCGAATTAAGCCAAGTGGAAAGTTAAGACAACAAGTCATGCTAAAAAACTGCATTTACAGTACGTCTGAATTGTATTTGTGAAATTTATTAAAAAACTTTTAAAAATATGACTTAGTAAAACACTCTTATTTTTCGAGTTCTATGAGGGAAATGACCACTGTGGCCAAACCCTTCTTCCTAAGCAAACTAAACCTAGTGGAGTAAGAAGACAACAAATCATTCTAAAACACTGCATTTACAGTATGTCAGAATTGTATTTGTGAAATTTTTTAGAAAACTTTTAAAAATATGACTTAGTAAAACACTCTTATTTTTCGAGTTCTATGAGGGAAATGACCACTGTGGCCAAACCCTTCTTTTTCAGCAAATCAGACCTAATGGAAAAAGAAGACAACAAATCATACTAAAAACTCCATTTATAGTATATCTGAATAGTATTTGTGAAATTTTTTAGAAAACTTTTAAAAATATGACTTAGTAAAACACTCTTATTTTTCGAGTTCTATGAGGGAAATGACCACTGTGGCCAAACCCTTCTTTCTCAGCAAATCAAATTTAGTGGAAAATGAAGACAACAAATCATACTAAAAAACTGCATTTACAGTATATCTGAAGTGTATTTGTGAAATTTAGAAAACTTTTAAAAATATGACTTAGTAAAACAATCTTATTTTTTTAGTTCTATGAGGAAAATGACCACTGTGGCCAAAATCTGCTTCCCTAGCGAATTAAGCCAAGTGGAAAGTAAAGACAACAAATCATGCTAAAAAACTGCAGTTATAGTATATCTGAATTGTATTTGTGAAATTTTTTAGAAAACTTTTAAAAATATGACTTAGTAAAACACTCTTATTTTTCGAGTTCTATGAGGGAAATGACCACTGTGGCCAAACCCTTCTTTTTCAGCAAATCAGACCTAATGGAAAAAGAAGACAACAAATCATACTAAAAACTCCATTTATAGTATATCTGAATTGTATTTGTGAAATTTTTTAGAAAACTTTTAAAAATATGACTTAGTAAAACACTCTTATTTTTCGAGTTCTATGAGGAAAATAACCACTGTGGCCAAACCCTGCTTGCCCAGCAAATCAAACCTAAAGGAAAGTGAAGACAACAAATCATGCTAAAAAACTGCGTTTACAGTATATCTTAATTGTATTTGTGAAATTTTTAGAAAACTTTTAAAAATATTACTTAGTAAAACACTCTTATTTTTCGAGTTCTATGAGGGAAATGACCACTGTGGCCAAACCCTTCTTTTTCAGCAAATCAGACCTAATGGAAAAAGAAGACAACAAATCATGCTAAAAAACTGCTTTTACAGTATATCTGAATTGTATTTGTAAAATTTTTTAGAAAACTTTTAAAAATATGACTTAGTAAAACACTCTTATTTTTTGAGTTCTATGAGGGAAATGACCACTGTGGCCAAACCCTTCTTTCTCAGCAAATCAAATTTAGTGGAAAATGAAGACAACAAATCATACTAAAAAACTGCATTTACAGTATATCTGAAGTGTATTTGTGAAATTTAGAAAACTTTTAAAAATATGACTTAGTAAAACAATCTTATTTTTTTAGTTCTATGAGGAAAATGACCACTGTGGCCAAAATCTGCTTCCCTAGCGAATTAAGCCAAGTGGAAAGTAAAGACAACAAATCATGCTAAAAAACTGCAGTTATAGTATATCTGAATTGTATTTGTGAAATTTTTTAGAAAACTTTTAAAAATATGACTTAGTAAAACACTCTTATTTTTCGAGTTCTATGAGGGAAATGACCACTGTGGCCAAACCCTTCTTTTTCAGCAAATCAGACCTAATGGAAAAAGAAGACAACAAATCATACTAAAAACTCCATTTATAGTATATCTGAATTGTATTTGTGAAATTTTTTAGAAAACTTTTAAAAATATGACTTAGTAAAACACTCTTATTTTTCGAGTTCTATGAGAGAAATGACCACTGTGACCAAACCCTTCTTCCTCAGCAAATCAAACCTAGTGGAATATGAAGACAACAAATCATGCTAAAAAACTGCTTTTACAGTATATCTGAATTGTATTTGTAAAATTTTTTAGAAAACTTTTAAAAATATGACTTAGTAAAACACTCTTATTTTTCGAGTTCTATGAGGGAAATGACCACTGTGGCCAAACCCTTCTTTCTCAGCAAATCAAATTTAAGGGAAAATGAAGACAACAAATCATACTAAAAAACTGCATTTACAGTATATCTGAAGTGTATTTGTGAAATTTAGAAAACTTTTAAAAATATGACTTAGTAAAACAATCTTATTTTTTTAGTTCTATGAGGAAAATGACCACTGTGGCCAAAATCTGCTTCCCTAGCGAATTAAGCCAAGTGGAAAGTAAAGACAACAAATCATGCTAAAAAACTGCAGTTATAGTATATCTGAATTGTATTTGTGAAATTTTTTAGAAAACTTTTAAAAATATGACTTAGTAAAACACTCTTATTTTTCGAGTTCTATGAGAGAAATGACCACTGTGACCAAACCCTTCTTCCTCAGCAAATCAAACCAAGTGGAATATGAAGACAACAAATCATGCTAAAAATTGCTTTTACAGTATATCTGAATTGTATTTGTAAAATTTTTTAGAAAACTTTTAAAAATATGACTTAGTAAAACACTCTTATTTTTTGAGTTCTATGAGGGAAATGACCACTGTGGCCAAACCCTTCTTCCTAAGCAAATCAAATTTAGTGGAAAATGAAGACAACAAATCATACTAAAAAACTGCATTTACAGTATATCTGAATTGTATTTGTAAAATTTTTTAGAAAACTTTTAAAAATATGACTTAGTAAAACACTCTTATTTTTCGAGTTCTATGAGGGAAATGACTACTGTGGCCAAACCCTTCTTCCTCAGCAAATTAAACCTAGTGAAATATAAAGACAACAAATCATACTAAAAATTGCTTTTACAGTATATCTGAATTGTATTTGTAAAATTTTTTAGAAAACTTTTAAAAATATGACTTAGTAAAACACTCTTATTTTTTGAGTTCTATGAGGGAAATGACCACTGTGGCCAAACCCTTCTTCCTCAGCAAATCAAATTTAGTGGAAAATGAAGACAACAAATCATACTAAAAAACTGCATTTACAGTATATCTGAATTGTATTTGTAAAATTTTTTAGAAAACTTTTAAAAATATGACTTAGTAAAACACTCTTATTTTTCGAGTTCTATGAGGGAAATGACCACTGTGGCCAAACCCTTCTTTCTCAGCAAATCAAATTTAAGGGAAAATGAAGACAACAAATCATACTAAAAAACTGCATTTACAGTATATCTGAAGTGTATTTGTGAAATTTAGAAAACTTTTAAAAATATGACTTAGTAAAACAATCTTATTTTTTTAGTTCTATGAGGAAAATGACCACTGTGTCCAAAATCTGCTTCCCTAGCGAATTAAGCCAAGTGGAAAGTAAAGACAACAAATCATGCTAAAAAACTGCAGTTATAGTATATCTGAATTGTATTTGTGAAATTTTTTAGAAAACTTTTAAAAATATGACTTAGTAAAACACTCTTATTTTTCGAGTTCTATGAGAGAAATGACCACTGTGACCAAACCCTTCTTCCTCAGCAAATCAAACCAAGTGGAATATGAAGACAACAAATCATGCTAAAAATTGCTTTTACAGTATATCTGAATTGTGTTTGTAAAATTTTTTAGAAAACTTTTAAAAATATGACTTAGTAAAACACTCTTATTTTTTGAGTTCTATGAGGGAAATGACCACTGTGGCCAAACCCTTCTTCCCCAGCAAATCAAATTTAGTGGAAAATGAAGACAACAAATCATACTAAAAAACTGCATTTACAGTATATCTGAATTGTATTTGTAAAATTTTTTAGAAAACTTTTAAAAATATGACTTAGTAAAACACTCTTATTTTTCGAGTTCTATGAGGGAAATGACTACTGTGGCCAAACCCTTCTTCCTCAGCAAATTAAACCTAGTGAAATATAAAGACAACAAATCATACTAAAAATTGCTTTTACAGTATATCTGAATTGTATTTGTAAAATTTTTTAGAAAACTTTTAAAAATATGACTTAGTAAAACACTCTTATTTTTTGAGTTCTATGAGGGAAATGACCACTGTGGCCAAACCCTTCTTCCTCAGCAAATCAAATTTAGTGGAAAATGAAGACAACAAATCATACTAAAAAACTGCATTTACAGTATATCTGAATTGTATTTGTAAAATTTTTTAGAAAACTTTTAAAAATATGACTTAGTAAAACACTCTTATTTTTCGAGTTCTATGAGGGAAATGACCACTGTGGCCAAACCCTTCTTTCTCAGCAAATCAAATTTAAGGGAAAATGAAGACAACAAATCATACTAAAAAACTGCATTTACAGTATATCTGAAGTGTATTTGTGAAATTTAGAAAACTTTTAAAAATATGACTTAGTAAAACAATCTTATTTTTTTAGTTCTATGAGGAAAATGACCACTGTGGCCAAAATCTGCTTCCCTAGCGAATTAAGCCAAGTGGAAAGTAAAGACAACAAATCATGCTAAAAAACTGCAGTTATAGTATATCTGAATTGTATTTGTGAAATTTTTTAGAAAACTTTTAAAAATATGACTTAGTAAAACACTCTTATTTTTCGAGTTCTATGAGAGAAATGACCACTGTGACCAAACCCTTCTTCCTCAGCAAATCAAACCAAGTGGAATATGAAGACAACAAATCATGCTAAAAATTGCTTTTACAGTATATCTGAATTGTGTTTGTAAAATTTTTTAGAAAACTTTTAAAAATATGACTTAGTAAAACACTCTTATTTTTTGAGTTCTATGAGGGAAATGACCACTGTGGCCAAACCCTTCTTCCTCAGCAAATCAAATTTAGTGGAAAATGAAGACAACAAATCATACTAAAAAACTGCATTTACAGTATATCTGAATTGTATTTATAAAATTTTTTAGAAAACTTTTAAAAATATGACTTAGTAAAACACTCTTATTTTTCGAGTTCTATGAGGGAAATGACTACTGTGGCCAAACCCTTCTGCCTCAGCAAATTAAACCTAGTGAAATATAAAGACAACAAATCATACTAAAAAACTGCATTTGCAGTATATCTAAATTGTATTTGTGAAATTTTTTAGAAAACTTTTAAAAATATGACTTAGTAAAACACTATTATTTTTCGAGTTCTATGAGGGAAATGACCACTGTGGCCAAACCCTTTTTTCTCAGCAAATCAAACCTAGTGAAAAATGAAGAAAACAAATCATACTAAAAAACTGCATTTACAGTATGTCTAAAATGTATTTGTGAAATTTTTTAAAAAACTTTTAAAAATATGACTTAGTAAAACACTCTTATTTTTTTAGTTCTATGAGGAAAATGACCACTGTGGCCAAAATCTGCATCCTTAGCAAATTAAGCCAAGTGGAAAGTGAAGACAACAAATCATGCTAAAAATTGCTTTTACAGTATATCTGAATTGTATTTGTGAAATTTTTTAGAAAACTTTTAAAAATATGACTTAGTAAAACACTCTTATTTTTCGAGTTCTATGAGAGAAATGACCACTGTGACCAAACCCTTCTTCCTCAGCAAATCAAACCAAGTGGAATATGAAGACAACAAATCATGCTAAAAATTGCTTTTACAGTATATCTGAATTGTGTTTGTAAAATTTTTTAGAAAACTTTTAAAAATATGACTTAGTAAAACACTCTTATTTTTTGAGTTCTATGAGGGAAATGACCACTGTGGCCAAACCCTTCTTCCTCAGCAAATCAAATTTAGTGGAAAATGAAGACAACAAATCATACTAAAAAACTGCATTTACAGTATATCTGAATTGTATTTATAAAATTTTTTAGAAAACTTTTAAAAATATGACTTAGTAAAACACTCTTATTTTTCGAGTTCTATGAGGGAAATGACTACTGTGGCCAAACCCTTCTTCCTCAGCAAATTAAACCTAGTGAAATATAAAGACAACAAATCATACTAAAAAACTGCATTTGCAGTATATCTAAATTGTATTTGTGAAATTTTTTAGAAAACTTTTAAAAATATGACTTAGTAAAACACTATTATTTTTCGAGTTCTATGAGGGAAATGACCACTGTGGCCAAACCCTTTTTTCTCAGCAAATCAAACCTAGTGAAAAATGAAGAAAACAAATCATACTAAAAAACTGCATTTACAGTATGTCTAAAATGTATTTGTGAAATTTTTTAAAAAACTTTTAAAAATATGACTTAGTAAAACACTCTTATTTTTTTAGTTCTATGAGGAAAATGACCACTGTGGCCAAAATCTGCATCCTTAGCAAATTAAGCCAAGTGGAAAGTGAAGACAACAAATCATGCTAAAAATTGCTTTTACAGTATATCTGAATTGTATTTGTGAAATTTTTTAGAAAACTTTTAAAAATATGACTTAGTAAAACACTCTTATTTTTCGAGTTCTATGAGAGAAATGACCACTGTGACCAAACCCTTCTTCCTCAGCAAATCAAACCAAGTGGAATATGAAGACAACAAATCATGCTAAAAATTGCTTTTACAGTATATCTGAATTGTGTTTGTAAAATTTTTTAGAAAACTTTTAAAAATATGACTTAGTAAAACACTCTTATTTTTTGAGTTCTATGAGGGAAATGACCACTGTGGCCAAACCCTTCTTTCTCAGCAAATCAAATTTAAGGGAAAATGAAGACAACAAATCATACTAAAAAACTGCATTTACAGTATATCTGAAGTGTATTTGTGAAATTTAGAAAACTTTTAAAAATATGACTTAGTAAAACAATCTTATTTTTTTAGTTCTATGAGGAAAATGACCACTGTGGCCAAAATCTGCTTCCCTAGCGAATTAAGCCAAGTGGAAAGTAAAGACAACAAATCATGCTAAAAAACTGCAGTTATAGTATATCTGAATTGTATTTGTGAAATTTTTTAGAAAACTTTTAAAAATATGACTTAGTAAAACACTCTTATTTTTCGAGTTCTATGAGAGAAATGACCACTGTGACCAAACCCTTCTTCCTCAGCAAATTAAACCTAGTGAAATATAAAGACAACAAATCATACTAAAAAACTGCATTTGCAGTATATCTAAATTGTATTTGTGAAATTTTTTAGAAAACTTTTAAAAATATGACTTAGTAAAACACTATTATTTTTCGAGTTCTATGAGGGAAATGACCACTGTGGCCAAACCCTTTTTTCTCAGCAAATCAAACCTAGTGAAAAATGAAGAAAACAAATCATACTAAAAAACTGCATTTACAGTATGTCTAAAATGTATTTGTGAAATTTTTTAAAAAACTTTTAAAAATATGACTTAGTAAAACACTCTTATTTTTTTTAGTTCTATGAGGAAAATGACCACTGTGGCCAAAATCTGCATCCTTAGCAAATTAAGCCAAGTGGAAAGTGAAGACAACAAATCATGCTAAAAATTGCTTTTACAGTATATCTGAATTGTATTTGTGAAATTTTTTAGAAAACTTTTAAAAATATGACTTAGTAAAACACTCTTATTTTTCGAGTTCTATGAGAGAAATGACCACTGTGACCAAACCCTTCTTCCTCAGCAAATCAAACCAAGTGGAATATGAAGACAACAAATCATGCTAAAAATTGCTTTTACAGTATATCTGAATTGTGTTTGTAAAATTTTTTAGAAAACTTTTAAAAATATGACTTAGTAAAACACTCTTATTTTTTGAGTTCTATGAGGGAAATGACCACTGTGGCCAAACCCTTCTTCCTCAGCAAATCAAATTTAGTGGAAAATGAAGACAACAAATCATACTAAAAAACTGCATTTACAGTATATCTGAATTGTATTTATAAAATTTTTTAGAAAACTTTTAAAAATATGACTTAGTAAAACACTCTTATTTTTCGAGTTCTATGAGGGAAATGACTACTGTGGCCAAAATCTGCTTCCCTAGCGAATTAAGCCAAGTGGAAAGTAAAGACAACAAATCATGCTAAAAAACTGCAGTTATAGTATATCTGAATTGTATTTGTGAAATTTTTTAGAAAACTTTTAAAAATATGACTTAGTAAAACACTCTTATTTTTCGAGTTCTATGAGAGAAATGACCACTGTGACCAAACCCTTCTTCCTCAGCAAATTAAACCTAGTGAAATATAAAGACAACAAATCATACTAAAAAACTGCATTTGCAGTATATCTAAATTGTATTTGTGAAATTTTTTAGAAAACTTTTAAAAATATGACTTAGTAAAACACTATTATTTTTCGAGTTCTATGAGGGAAATGACCACTGTGGCCAAACCCTTTTTTCTCAGCAAATCAAACCTAGTGAAAAATGAAGAAAACAAATCATACTAAAAAACTGCATTTACAGTATGTCTAAAATGTATTTGTGAAATTTTTTAAAAAACTTTTAAAAATATGACTTAGTAAAACACTCTTATTTTTTTAGTTCTATGAGGAAAATGACCACTGTGGCCAAAATCTGCATCCTTAGCAAATTAAGCCAAGTGGAAAGTGAAGACAACAAATCATGCTAAAAATTGCTTTTACAGTATATCTGAATTGTATTTGTGAAATTTTTTAGAAAACTTTTAAAAATATGACTTAGTAAAACACTCTTATTTTTCGAGTTCTATGAGAGAAATGACCACTGTGACCAAACCCTTCTTCCTCAGCAAATCAAACCAAGTGGAATATGAAGACAACAAATCATGCTAAAAATTGCTTTTACAGTATATCTGAATTGTGTTTGTAAAATTTTTTAGAAAACTTTTAAAAATATGACTTAGTAAAACACTCTTATTTTTTGAGTTCTATGAGGGAAATGACCACTGTGGCCAAACCCTTCTTCCTCAGCAAATCAAATTTAGTGGAAAATGAAGACAACAAATCATACTAAAAAACTGCATTTACAGTATATCTGAATTGTATTTATAAAATTTTTTAGAAAACTTTTAAAAATATGACTTAGTAAAACACTCTTATTTTTCGAGTTCTATGAGGGAAATGACTACTGTGGCCAAACCCTTCTTCCTCAGCAAATTAAACCTAGTGAAATATAAAGACAACAAATCATACTAAAAAACTGCATTTGCAGTATATCTAAATTGTATTTGTGAAATTTTTTAGAAAACTTTTAAAAATATGACTTAGTAAAACACTATTATTTTTCGAGTTCTATGAGGGAAATGACCACTGTGGCCAAACCCTTTTTTCTCAGCAAATCAAACCTAGTGAAAAATGAAGAAAACAAATCATACTAAAAAACTGCATTTACAGTATGTCTAAAATGTATTTGTGAAATTTTTTAAAAAACTTTTAAAAATATGACTTAGTAAAACACTCTTATTTTTTTAGTTCTATGAGGAAAATGACCACTGTGGCCAAAATCTGCATCCTTAGCAAATTAAGCCAAGTGGAAAGTGAAGACAACAAATCATGCTAAAAATTGCTTTTACAGTATATCTGAATTGTATTTGTGAAATTTTTTAGAAAACTTTTAAAAATATGACTTAGTAAAACACTCTTATTTTTCGAGTTCTATGAGAGAAATGACCACTGTGACCAAACCCTTCTTCCTCAGCAAATCAAACCAAGTGGAATATGAAGACAACAAATCATGCTAAAAATTGCTTTTACAGTATATCTGAATTGTGTTTGTAAAATTTTTTAGAAAACTTTTAAAAATATGACTTAGTAAAACACTCTTATTTTTTGAGTTCTATGAGGGAAATGACCACTGTGGCCAAACCCTTCTTTCTCAGCAAATCAAATTTAAGGGAAAATGAAGACAACAAATCATACTAAAAAACTGCATTTACAGTATATCTGAAGTGTATTTGTGAAATTTAGAAAACTTTTAAAAATATGACTTAGTAAAACAATCTTATTTTTTTAGTTCTATGAGGAAAATGACCACTGTGGCCAAAATCTGCTTCCCTAGCGAATTAAGCCAAGTGGAAAGTAAAGACAACAAATCATGCTAAAAAACTGCAGTTATAGTATATCTGAATTGTATTTGTGAAATTTTTTAGAAAACTTTTAAAAATATGACTTAGTAAAACACTCTTATTTTTCGAGTTCTATGAGAGAAATGACCACTGTGACCAAACCCTTCTTCCTCAGCAAATTAAACCTAGTGAAATATAAAGACAACAAATCATACTAAAAAACTGCATTTGCAGTATATCTAAATTGTATTTGTGAAATTTTTTAGAAAACTTTTAAAAATATGACTTAGTAAAACACTATTATTTTTCGAGTTCTATGAGGGAAATGACCACTGTGGCCAAACCCTTTTTTCTCAGCAAATCAAACCTAGTGAAAAATGAAGAAAACAAATCATACTAAAAAACTGCATTTACAGTATGTCTAAAATGTATTTGTGAAATTTTTTAAAAAACTTTTAAAAATATGACTTAGTAAAACACTCTTATTTTTTTAGTTCTATGAGGAAAATGACCACTGTGGCCAAAATCTGCATCCTTAGCAAATTAAGCCAAGTGGAAAGTGAAGACAACAAATCATGCTAAAAATTGCTTTTACAGTATATCTGAATTGTATTTGTGAAATTTTTTAGAAAACTTTTAAAAATATGACTTAGTAAAACACTCTTATTTTTCGAGTTCTATGAGAGAAATGACCACTGTGACCAAACCCTTCTTCCTCAGCAAATCAAACCAAGTGGAATATGAAGACAACAAATCATGCTAAAAATTGCTTTTACAGTATATCTGAATTGTGTTTGTAAAATTTTTTAGAAAACTTTTAAAAATATGACTTAGTAAAACACTCTTATTTTTTGAGTTCTATGAGGGAAATGACCACTGTGGCCAAACCCTTCTTCCTCAGCAAATCAAATTTAGTGGAAAATGAAGACAACAAATCATACTAAAAAACTGCATTTACAGTATATCTGAATTGTATTTATAAAATTTTTTAGAAAACTTTTAAAAATATGACTTAGTAAAACACTCTTATTTTTCGAGTTCTATGAGGGAAATGACTACTGTGGCCAAACCCTTCTTCCTCAGCAAATTAAACCTAGTGAAATATAAAGACAACAAATCATACTAAAAAACTGCATTTGCAGTATATCTAAATTGTATTTGTGAAATTTTTTAGAAAACTTTTAAAAATATGACTTAGTAAAACACTATTATTTTTCGAGTTCTATGAGGGAAATGACCACTGTGGCCAAACCCTTTTTTCTCAGCAAATCAAACCTAGTGAAAAATGAAGAAAACAAATCATACTAAAAAACTGCATTTACAGTATGTCTAAAATGTATTTGTGAAATTTTTTAGAAAACTTTTAAAAATATGACTTAGTAAAACACTCTTATTTTTTTAGTTCTATGAGGAAAATGACCACTGTGGCCAAAATCTGCATCCTTAGCAAATTAAGCCAAGTGGAAAGTGAAGACAACAAATCATGCTAAAAATTGCTTTTACAGTATATCTGAATTGTATTTGTGAAATTTTTTAGAAAACTTTTAAAAATATGACTTAGTAAAACACTCTTATTTTTCGAGTTCTATGAGAGAAATGACCACTGTGACCAAACCCTTCTTCCTCAGCAAATCAAACCAAGTGGAATATGAAGACAACAAATCATGCTAAAAATTGCTTTTACAGTATATCTGAATTGTGTTTGTAAAATTTTTTAGAAAACTTTTAAAAATATGACTTAGTAAAACACTCTTATTTTTTGAGTTCTATGAGGGAAATGACCACTGTGGCCAAACCCTTCTTTCTCAGCAAATCAAATTTAAGGGAAAATGAAGACAACAAATCATACTAAAAAACTGCATTTACAGTATATCTGAAGTGTATTTGTGAAATTTAGAAAACTTTTAAAAATATGACTTAGTAAAACAATCTTATTTTTTTAGTTCTATGAGGAAAATGACCACTGTGGCCAAAATCTGCTTCCCTAGCGAATTAAGCCAAGTGGAAAGTAAAGACAACAAATCATGCTAAAAAACTGCAGTTATAGTATATCTGAATTGTATTTGTGAAATTTTTTAGAAAACTTTTAAAAATATGACTTAGTAAAACACTCTTATTTTTCGAGTTCTATGAGAGAAATGACCACTGTGACCAAACCCTTCTTCCTCAGCAAATCAAACCAAGTGGAATATGAAGACAACAAATCATGCTAAAAATTGCTTTTACAGTATATCTGAATTGTATTTGTAAAATTTTTTAGAAAACTTTTAAAAATATGACTTAGTAAAACACTCTTATTTTTTGAGTTCTATGAGGGAAATGACCACTGTGGCCAAACCCTTCTTCCTAAGCAAATCAAATTTAGTGGAAAATGAAGACAACAAATCATACTAAAAAACTGCATTTACAGTATATCTGAATTGTATTTGTAAAATTTTTTAGAAAACTTTTAAAAATATGACTTAGTAAAACACTCTTATTTTTCGAGTTCTATGAGGGAAATGACTACTGTGGCCAAACCCTTCTTCCTCAGCAAATTAAACCTAGTGAAATATAAAGACAACAAATCATACTAAAAATTGCTTTTACAGTATATCTGAATTGTATTTGTAAAATTTTTTAGAAAACTTTTAAAAATATGACTTAGTAAAACACTCTTATTTTTTGAGTTCTATGAGGGAAATGACCACTGTGGCCAAACCCTTCTTCCTCAGCAAATCAAATTTAGTGGAAAATGAAGACAACAAATCATACTAAAAAACTGCTTTTACAGTATATCTGAATTGTGTTTGTAAAATTTTTTAGAAAACTTTTAAAAATATGACTTAGTAAAACACTCTTATTTTTTGAGTTCTATGAGGGAAATGACCACTGTGGCCAAACCCTTCTTTCTCAGCAAATCAAATTTAAGGGAAAATGAAGACAACAAATCATACTAAAAAACTGCATTTACAGTATATCTGAAGTGTATTTGTGAAATTTAGAAAACTTTTAAAAATATGACTTAGTAAAACAATCTTATTTTTTTAGTTCTATGAGGAAAATGACCACTGTGGCCAAAATCTGCTTCCCTAGCGAATTAAGCCAAGTGGAAAGTAAAGACAACAAATCATGCTAAAAAACTGCAGTTATAGTATATCTGAATTGTATTTGTGAAATTTTTTAGAAAACTTTTAAAAATATGACTTAGTAAAACACTCTTATTTTTCGAGTTCTATGAGAGAAATGACCACTGTGACCAAACCCTTCTTCCTCAGCAAATCAAACCAAGTGGAATATGAAGACAACAAATCATGCTAAAAATTGCTTTTACAGTATATCTGAATTGTATTTGTAAAATTTTTTAGAAAACTTTTAAAAATATGACTTAGTAAAACACTCTTATTTTTTGAGTTCTATGAGGGAAATGCCCACTGTGGCCAAACCCTTCTTCCTAAGCAAATCAAATTAAGTGGAAAATGAAGACAACAAATCATACTAAAAAACTGCATTTACAGTATATCTGAATTGTATTTGTAAAATTTTTTAGAAAACTTTTAAAAATATGACTTAGTAAAACACTCTTATTTTTCGAGTTCTATGAGGGAAATGACTACTGTGGCCAAACCCTTCTTCCTCAGCAAATTAAACCTAGTGAAATATAAAGACAACAAATCATACTAAAAACTGCTTTTACAGTATATCTGAATTGTATTTGTAAAATTTTTTAGAAAACTTTTAAAAATATGACTTAGTAAAACACTCTTATTTTTTGAGTTCTATGAGGGAAATGACCACTGTGGCCAAACCCTTCTTCCTCAGCAAATCAAATTTAGTGGAAAATGAAGACAACAAATCATACTAAAAAACTGCATTTACAGTATATCTGAATTGTATTTGTAAAATTTTTTAGAAAACTTTTAAAAATATGACTTAGTAAAACACTCTTATTTTTCGAGTTCTATGAGGGAAATGATCACTGTGGCCAAACCCTTCTTTCTCAGCAAATCAAATTTAAGGGAAAATGAAGACAACAAATCATACTAAAAAACTGCATTTACAGTATATCTGAAGTGTATTTGTGAAATTTAGAAAACTTTTAAAAATATGACTTAGTAAAACAATCTTATTTTTTTAGTTCTATGAGGAAAATGACCACTGTGGCCAAAATCTGCTTCCCTAGCGAATTAAGCCAAGTGGAAAGTAAAGACAACAAATCATGCTAAAAAACTGCAGTTATAGTATATCTGAATTGTATTTGTGAAATTTTTTAGAAAACTTTTAAAAATATGACTTAGTAAAACACTCTTATTTTTCGAGTTCTATGAGAGAAATGACCACTGTGACCAAACCCTTCTTCCTCAGCAAATCAAACCAAGTGGAATATGAAGACAACAAATCATGCTAAAAATTGCTTTTACAGTATATCTGAATTGTGTTTGTAAAATTTTTTAGAAAACTTTTAAAAATATGACTTAGTAAAACACTCTTATTTTTTGAGTTCTATGAGGGAAATGACCACTGTGGCCAAACCCTTCTTCCCCAGCAAATCAAATTTAGTGGAAAATGAAGACAACAAATCATACTAAAAAACTGCATTTACAGTATATCTGAATTGTATTTGTAAAATTTTTTAGAAAACTTTTAAAAATATGACTTAGTAAAACACTCTTATTTTTCGAGTTCTATGAGGGAAATGACTACTGTGGCCAAACCCTTCTTCCTCAGCAAATTAAACCTAGTGAAATATAAAGACAACAAATCATACTAAAAATTGCTTTTACAGTATATCTGAATTGTATTTGTAAAATTTTTTAGAAAACTTTTAAAAATATGACTTAGTAAAACACTCTTATTTTTTGAGTTCTATGAGGGAAATGACCACTGTGGCCAAACCCTTCTTCCTCAGCAAATCAAATTTAGTGGAAAATGAAGACAACAAATCATACTAAAAAACTGCATTTACAGTATATCTGAATTGTATTTGTAAAATTTTTTAGAAAACTTTTAAAAATATGACTTAGTAAAACACTCTTATTTTTCGAGTTCTATGAGGGAAATGACCACTGTGGCCAAACCCTTCTTTCTCAGCAAATCAAATTTAAGGGAAAATGAAGACAACAAATCATACTAAAAAACTGCATTTACAGTATATCTGAAGTGTATTTGTGAAATTTAGAAAACTTTTAAAAATATGACTTAGTAAAACAATCTTATTTTTTTAGTTCTATGAGGAAAATGACCACTGTGGCCAAAATCTGCTTCCCTAGCGAATTAAGCCAAGTGGAAAGTAAAGACAACAAATCATGCTAAAAAACTGCAGTTATAGTATATCTGAATTGTATTTGTGAAATTTTTTAGAAAACTTTTAAAAATATGACTTAGTAAAACACTCTTATTTTTCGAGTTCTATGAGAGAAATGACCACTGTGACCAAACCCTTCTTCCTCAGCAAATCAAACCAAGTGGAATATGAAGACAACAAATCATGCTAAAAATTGCTTTTACAGTATATCTGAATTGTGTTTGTAAAATTTTTTAGAAAACTTTTAAAAATATGACTTAGTAAAACACTCTTATTTTTTGAGTTCTATGAGGGAAATGACCACTGTGGCCAAACCCTTCTTCCTCAGCAAATCAAATTTAGTGGAAAATGAAGACAACAAATCATACTAAAAAACTGCATTTACAGTATATCTGAATTGTATTTATAAAATTTTTTAGAAAACTTTTAAAAATATGACTTAGTAAAACACTCTTATTTTTCGAGTTCTATGAGGGAAATGACTACTGTGGCCAAACCCTTCTTCCTCAGCAAATTAAACCTAGTGAAATATAAAGACAACAAATCATACTAAAAAACTGCATTTGCAGTATATCTAAATTGTATTTGTGAAATTTTTTAGAAAACTTTTAAAAATATGACTTAGTAAAACACTATTATTTTTCGAGTTCTATGAGGGAAATGACCACTGTGGCCAAACCCTTTTTTCTCAGCAAATCAAACCTAGTGAAAAATGAAGAAAACAAATCATACTAAAAAACTGCATTTACAGTATGTCTAAAATGTATTTGTGAAATTTTTTAAAAAACTTTTAAAAATATGACTTAGTAAAACACTCTTATTTTTTTAGTTCTATGAGGAAAATGACCACTGTGGCCAAAATCTGCATCCTTAGCAAATTAAGCCAAGTGGAAAGTGAAGACAACAAATCATGCTAAAAATTGCTTTTACAGTATATCTGAATTGTATTTGTGAAATTTTTTAGAAAACTTTTAAAAATATGACTTAGTAAAACACTCTTATTTTTCGAGTTCTATGAGAGAAATGACCACTGTGACCAAACCCTTCTTCCTCAGCAAATCAAACCAAGTGGAATATGAAGACAACAAATCATGCTAAAAATTGCTTTTACAGTATATCTGAATTGTGTTTGTAAAATTTTTTAGAAAACTTTTAAAAATATGACTTAGTAAAACACTCTTATTTTTTGAGTTCTATGAGGGAAATGATCACTGTGGCCAAACCCTTCTCCCTTAGCAAATCAAATTTAGTGAAACATGAAGACAACAAATCATACTAAAAAACTGCATTTACAGCATATTTGAATTGTATTTGTGAAATTTTTTAGAAAACTTTTAAGAATATGGCTTAGTAAAACACTTTTATTTTTCGAGTTCTATGAGGGAAATGACCACTGTGGCCAAACCCTTCTTCCTTAGCGAATCAAACGTAGTGAAAAATTAAGACAACAAGTCATACTAAAGAACTGCATTTACAGTATGTCTGAATTGTATTTATAAAATTTTTTAGAAAACTTTTAAAAATATGACTTAGTAAAACACTCTTATTTTTTGAGTTCTATGAGGAAAATAACCACGGCGGCCAAATCCTGCTTCCCCAGCAAATCAAACCTAAAGGAAAGTGAAGACAACAAATCATGCTAAAAAACTGCATTTACAGTATATCTGAATTGTATTTGTGAAATTTTTTAGAAAACTTTTAAAAATATGACTTAGTAAAACACTCTTATTTTTCGAGTTCTATGAGGGAAATGACCACTGTGGCCAAACCCTTCTTTCTCAGCAAATCAAACCTAATGAAAAATGAAGACAACAAATCATACTAAAAAACTGTATTTATAGTATATCTGAATTGTATTTTTGAAATTTTTTAGAAAACTTTTAAAAATATGACTTAGTAAAACACTCTTATTTTTCGAGTTCTATGAGGGAAATGACCACTGTGACCAAACCCTTCTTCCTCAGCAAATTAAACCTAGTGTAACGTAAAGACAACAAATCATGCTAAAAATCTGCATTTACAGTATATCTGAATTGTATTTGTGAAATTTTTAGAAAACTTTTAAAAATATTACTTAGTAAAACAATCTTATTTTTTTAGTTCTATGAGGAAAATGACCACTGTGGCCAAAATCTGCTTCCTTAGCGAATTAAGCCAAGTGGAAAGTTAAGACAACAAGTCATGCTAAAAAACTGCATTTACAGTACGTCTGAATTGTATTTGTGAAATTTATTAAAAAACTTTTAAAAATATGACTTAGTAAAACACTCTTATTTTTCGAGTTCTATGAGGGAAATGACCACTGTGGCCAAACCCTTCTTCCTAAGCAAATCAGACCTAATGGAAAAAGAAGACAACAAATCATACTAAAAACTGCATTTATAGTATATCTGAATTGTATTTGTGAAATTTTTTAGAAAACTTTTAAAAATATGACTTAGTAAAACACTCTTATTTTTCGAGTTCTATGAGAGAAATGACCACTGTGACCAAACCCTTCTTCCTCAGCAAATCAAACCTAGTGGAATATGAAGAAAACAAATCATGCTAAAAAACTGCTTTTACAGTATATCTGAATTGTATTTGTAAAATTTTTTAGAAAACTTTTAAAAATATGACTTAGTAAAACACTCTTATTTTTCGAGTTCTATGAGGGAAATGACCACTGTGGCCAAACCCTTCTTTCTCAGCAAATCAAATTTAGTGAAAATGAAGACAACAAATCATACTAAAAAACTGCATTTACAGTATATCTGAAGTGTATTTGTGAAATTAAGAAAACTTTTTAAAATATGACTTAGTAAAACAATCTTATTTTTTTAGTTCTATGAGGAAAATGACCACTGTGGCCAAAATCTGCTTCCCTAGCGAATTAAGCCAAGTGGAAAGTAAAGACAACAAATCATGCTAAAAAACTGCAGTTATAGTATATCTGAATTGTATTTGTGAAATTTTTTAGAAAACTTTTAAAAATATGACTTAGTAAAACACTCTTATTTTTCGAGTTCTATGAGAGAAATGACCACTGTGACCAAACCCTTCTTCCTCAGCAAATCAAACCTAGTGGAATATGAAAACAACAAATCATGCTAAAAAACTGTTTTTACAGTATATCTGAATTGTATTTGTAAAATTTTTTAGAAAACTTTTAAAAATATGACTTAGTAAAACACTCTTATTTTTCGAGTTCTATGAGGGAAATGACCACTGTGGCCAAACCCTTCCTCCTCAGCAAATCAAATTTAGTGGAAAATGAAGACAACAAATCATACTAAAAAACTGAATTTACAGTATGTCTGAATTGTATTTGTAAAATTTTTTAGAAAACTTTTAAAAATATGACTTAGTAAAACACTCTTATTTTTCGAGTTCTATGAGGGAAATGACTACTGTGGCCAAACCCTTCTTCCTCAGCAAATTAAACCTAGTGAAATATAAAGACAACAAATCATGCTAAAAAACTGCATTTGCAGTATATCTAAATTGGATTTGTGAAATTTTTTAGAAAACTTTTAAAAATATGACTTAGTAAAACACTATTATTTTTCGAGTTCTATGAGGAAAATGACCACTGTGGCCAAACCCTTTTTTCTCAGCAAATCAAACCTACTGAAAAATGAAGAAAGCAAATCATACTAAAAAACTGCATTTACAGTATGTCTAAATTGTATTTGTGAAATTTTTTAAAAAACTTTTAAAAATATGACTTAGTAAAACACTCTTATTTTTTGAGTTCTATGAGGAAAATGACCACTGTGGCCAAACCCTGCATCCCCAGCAAATCAAGCCTAGTGGAAAGTAAAGACAACAAACTATGCTAAAAAACTGCATTTACAGTATATCTGAATTGTATTTGTGAAATTTTTTAGAAAACTTTTAAAAATATGACTTAGTAAAACACTCTTATTTTTCGAGTTCTATGAGGGAAATGACCACTGTGGCCAAACCCTTCATTCTCAGCAAATCAAACCTAATGGAAAATGAAGACAACAAATCATACTAAAAAACTGCATTTAAAGTATATCTGAATTGTATTTGTGAAATTTTTTAGAAAACTTTTAAAAATATGACTTATAAAACACTCTTATTTTTCGAGTTCTATGAGGGAAATGACCACTGTGACCAAACCCTTCTTCCTCAGCAAATCAAAGCTAGTGGAATATGAAGACAACAAATCGTACTAAAAAATGCAGTTACAGTATATCTGAATTGTATTTGTAAAATTTTTTAGAAAACTTTTAAAAATATGACTTAGTAAAACACTCTTATTTTTCGAGTTCTATGAGGGAAATGACCACTGTGGCCAAACCCTTCTTCCTCAGCGAATCAAACCTAGTGAAAAATTAAGAAAGCAAGTCATACTAAAGAACTGCATTTACAGTATGTCTGAATTGTATTTATAAAATTTTTTAGAAAACTTTTAAAAATATGACTTAGTAAAACACTCTTATTTTTTGAGTTCTATGAGGAAAATAACCACGGCGGCCAAATCCTGCTTCCCCAGCAAATCAAACCTAGTGGGAAATAAAGAAAACAAATCATGCTAAAAAACTGCATTTACAGTATATCTGAATTGTATTTGTGAAATTTTTTAGAAAACTTTTAAAAATATGACTTAGTAAAACACTCTTATTTTTCGAGTTCTATGAGGGAAATGACCACTGTGGCCAAACCCTTCTTTCTCAGCAAATCAAATTTAGTGAAAAATGAAGACAACAAATCATACTAAAAAACTGCGTTTACAGTATATCTGAATTGTATTTGTGAAATTTTTAGAAAAATTTTAAAAATATTACTTAGTAAAACAATCTTATTTTTTTAGTTCTATGAGGAAAATGACCACTGTGGCCAAAATCTGCTTCCCTAGCGAATTAAGCCAAGTGGAAAGTAAAGACAACAAATCATGCTAAAAAACTGCTTTTACAGTATATCTGAATTGTATTTGTAAAATTTTTTAGAAAACTTTTAAAAATATGACTTAGTAAAACACTCTTATTTTTCGAGTTCTATGAGGGAAATGACTACTGTGGCCAAACCCTTCTTCCTCAGCAAATCAAATTTAGTGGAAAATGAAGACAACAAATCATACTAAAAAACTGCATTTACAATATTTCTGAATTGTATTTGTAAAATTTTTTAGAAAACTTTTAAAAATATGACTTAGTAAAACACTATTATTTTTCGAGTTCTATGAGGGAAATGACTACTGTGGCCAAACCCTTCTTCCTCAGCAAATCAAATTTAGTGGAAAATGAAGACAACAAATCATGCTAAAAAACTGCAGTTAAAGTATATCTGAATTGTATTTGTGAAATTTTTTAGAAAACTTTTAAAAATATGACTTAGTAAAACACTCTTATTTTTCGAGTTCTATGAGGGAAATGACTACTGTGGCCAAACCCTTCTTCCTCAGCAAATTAAACCTAGTGAAATATAAAGACAACAAATCATACTAAAAAACTGCATTTACAGTATATCTAAATTGTATTTGTGAAATTTTTTACAAAACTTTTAAAAATATGACTTAGTAAAACACTATTATTTTTCGAGTTCTATGAGGGAAATGACCACTGTGGCCAAACCCTTTTTTCTCAGCAAATCAAACCTTAAGAAAAATGAAGAAAACAAATCATACTAAAAAACTGCATTTACAGTATGTCTAAATTGTATTTGTGAAATTTTTTAAAAAACTTTTAAAAATATGACTTAGTAAAACACTCTTATTTTTGAGTTCTATGAGGAAAATGACCACTGTGGCCAAACCCTGCTTCCCCAGCAAATCAAGCCTAGTGGAAAGTAAAGACAACAAACTATGCTAAAAAACTGCATTTACAGTATATCTGAATTGTATTTGTTAAATTTTTTAGAAAACTTTTAAAAATATGACTTAGTAAAACACTCTTATTTTTCGAGTTCTATGAGGCAAATGACCACTGTGGCCAAACCCTTCTTCCTCAGCGAATTAAACCTAGCGAAAAATAAAGACAACAAATCATACTAAAAAACTGCATTTACAGTATGTCTGAATTGCATTTGTGAAATTTTTTAGAAAACTTTTAAAAATATGACTTAGTAAAACACTCTTATTTTTTGAGTTCTATGAGGAAAATGACCACTGTGGCCAAACCCTGCTTCCCCAGCAAATCAAACCTAGTGAAAAGTGAAGACAATTAATCATGCTAAAAAACTGCATTTACAGTATATCTGAATTGTATTTTAGAAATTTTTAGAAAGCTTTTAAAAATATGACTTAGTAAAACACTCTTATTTTTCGAGTTCTATGAGGGAAATGACCACTGTGGCCAAACCCTTCTTTCTCAGCAAATCAAACCTAATGGAGAATGAAGACAACAAATCATACTAAAAAACTGCATTTATCGAAAAATAAGAGTGTTTTAATAAGTCATATTTTTAAAAGTTTTCTAAAAAAATTCACAAATACAATTTAGATAAATTGTAAATGCAGTTTTTTAGTACAATTTGTTGTCTTCACTTTTCACTAGGCTTGATTTGCTGAGGAAGCAGGGTTTGGTTACAGTGGTAATTTCCCTCATAGAACTCGAAAAATAAGAGTGTTTTACTAAGTCCAAATACATTTCAGATACACTGTAAATGCAGTTTTTTAGTATGATTTGTTGTCCTCACTTTTCACTAGGTTTGATTTGCTGAGGAAGCATGGTTTGGCCACAGTGGTCATTTGCCTCATAGAAATCGAAAAATAAGAGTGTTTTACTAAGTCATATTTTTAAAAGTTTTCTAAAAAATTTCACAAATACAATTCAGATATACTATAAATGCACTTTTTTAGTATGATTTGTTGTCTTATTTTTCACTAGCCTTGATTCGCTGAGGAAGAAGGGTTTGGCCACAGTGGTCATTTCCCTCATAGAACTCAAAAAATAAGATTGTTTTACTAAGTCATATTTTTAAAAGTTTTCTAAAAAATTTCACAAATACAATTCAGATATACTGTAAATGCAGTTTTTAGTATGATTTGTTGTCTTCGTTTTCCACTAGGTTTGATTCGCTGAGGAAGAAGGGGTTGGCCACAGTGGTCATTTCCCTCATAGAACTCGAAAAATAAGAGTGTTTTACTAACTCATATTTTTAAAAGTTTTCTAAAAAATTTCACAAAAACAATTCAGATATACTGTAAATGCAGTTTTTTAGTACAATTTGTTGTCTTCACTCTTCACTAGGCTTGATTTGCTAAGGTAGCAGGGTTTGGTAACAGTGGTCATTTCCCTCATAAAACTCGAAAAATAAGAGTGTTTTACTAAGTCATATTTTTAAAAGTTTTCTAAAAAATTTCACAAATACAATTTAGATATACTGTAAATGCAGTTTTTTAGTATGTATTGTTGTCTTTAGTTTTCACTAGGCTTGATTCGCTGAGGAAGAAGGGTTTGGCCACAGTGGTCATTTCCCTCCTAGAACTCTAAAAATAAGAGTGTTTTACTAAGTCATATTTTTAAAAGTTTTCTAAAAAATTTCACAAACACAATTCAGATTTACCGTAAATGCAGTTTCTTAGTATGATTTGTTGTTTTTATTTGCTACTAGGTTTGATTTGCTGAGGAAGTTGGGTTTGGCCAAAGTGGTCATTTTCCTCATAGAACTAAAAAAATAAGACTGTTTTACTAAGTCATATTTTTAAAAGTTTTGTAAAAAATTTCGCAAATACAATTCAGATATACTGTAAATGCAGTTTTTTAGTATAATTTGTTGTCCTCACTCTTCACTAGGTTTGATTTGCTGAGGAAGCATGGTTTGGCCACAGTGGTCATTTCCCTCATAGAACTAGAAAAATAAGAGTGTTTTACTAAGTCATATTTTTAAAAGTTTTCTAAAAAATTTCACAAATACAATTCAGACATACTGTAAATGCGGTTTTTTAGCATGATTTGTTGTCTTCACTTTCCTCTTGGTTTAATTTGCTGAGGAAGAAGGGTTTGGCCACAGTCGTCATTTCCCTCATAGAACTCAAAAAATAAAAGTGTTTTACTAAGTCATATTTTTAAAAGTTTTCTAAAAAAATTCACAAATACAATTCAGATATACTGTAAATGCAGTTTTTTAGTATGATTTGTTGTCTTCATTTTCTCCTAGGTTCGATTCGCTGAGGAGGAAGTATTTGGCCACCGTAGTCATTTCCCTCATAGAACTCGAAAATAAGAGTGTTTTACTAAGTCATATTTTTAAAAGTTTTCTAAAAAATTTCACAAATACAATTCAGATATACTCTAAAAGCAGTTTTTTAGTATGATTTGTTATCTTCGTTTTCCACTAGGTTTGATTCGCTGAGAAAGAAGGGTTTGGCCACAGTGGTCATTTCCCTCATAGAACTCGAAAAATAAGAGTGTTTTACTAAGTCATATTTTTAAAAGTTTTCTAAAAAATTTCACAAATACAATTCAGATATATTGTAAATGCAGTTTTTTAGTACAATTTGTTGTCTTCACTTTTCACTAGGCTTGATTTGCTGAGGAAGCATGGTTTGGTTACAGTGGTCATTTCCCTCATAGAACTCGAAAAATAAGAGTGTTTTACTAAGTCCAAATACAATTCAGATATACTGTAAATGCAGTTTTTTAGTATGATTTGTTGTCTTCATTTTCCACTAGGTTTGATTTGCTGAGAAAGAAGTGTTTGGCCAGAGTGGTCATTTCCCTCATAGAACTCGAAAAATAAGAGTGTTTTACTAAGTAATATTTTTAAAAGTTTTCTAAAAAATTTCACAAATACAATTCAGATATACTGTAAATGCAATTTTTTAGTACGGTTTGTTGTCTTCACTTTTCACTAGGCTTGATTTGCTGAGGAAGCAGGGTTTGGTTACAGTTGTCATTTCCCTCATAGAACTCGAAAAATAAGAGTGTTTTACTAAGTCATATTTTTAAAAGCTTTCTAAAAAATTTCACAAATATAATTTAGACATACTGTAAATGCAGTTTTTTAGTATGATTTGTTGTCTTCGATTTCCACTAGGCTTGATTCGCTGAGAAAGCAGGGTTTGGTTACAGTGGTCATTTCCCTCATAGAACTCGAAAAATAAGAGTGTTTTACTAAGTCCAAATACAATTCAGATATACTGTAAATGCAATTTTTTAGTACGATTTGTTATCTTCAGTTTTCACTAGGCTTGATTTGCTGAGGAAGCAGGGTTTGGTTACAGTGGTCATTTCCCTCATAGAACTCGAAAAATAAGAGTGTTTTACTAAGTCATATTTTTAAAAGCTTTCTAAAAAATTTCACAAACACAATTCAGATTTACTGTAAATGCAGTTTCTTAGTATGATTTGTTGTTTTTATTTGCTACTAGGTTTGATTCGCTGAGGAAGTAGGGTTTGGCCAAAGTGGTCATTTTCCTCATAGAACTAAAAAAATAATAGTGTTTTACTAAGTCATATTTTTAAAAGTTTTGTAAAAAATTTCGCAAATACAATTCAGATATACTGTAAATGCAGTTTCTTAGAATGATTTGTTTTCTTCATTTGCCACTAGGTTTGATTCGCTCGCAGAGCAGGGTTTGGCCACAGTGGTCATTTCCCTCATAGAACTCGAAAAATAAGAGTGTTTTACTAAGTCATATTTTTAAAAGTTTTCTAAAAAATTTCACAAACACAATTCAGATTTACTGTAAGTGCAGTTTCTTAGAATGATTTGTTTTCTTCATTTGCCACTAGGTTTGATTCGCTCGCAGAGCAGGGTTTGGCCACAGTGGTCATTTCCCTCATAGAACTCGAAAAATAAGAGTGTTTTACTAAGTCATAATTTTAAAAGTTTTCTAAAAAATTTCACAAATACAATTCAGATATATTGTAAATGCAGTTTTTTAGTACAATTTGTTGTCTTCACTTTTCACTAGGCTTGATTTGCTGGGGAAGCAGGGTTTGGTTACAGTGGTCATTTCCCTCATAGAACTCGAAAAATAAGAGTGTTTTACTAAGTCATATTTTTAAAAGCTTTCTAAAAAAATTTCACAAATACAATTTAGATATACTGTAAATGCAGTTTTTTAGTCTGCATTGTTGTCTTCATTTTCCACTAGGTTTGATTCGCTGAGGAAGCAGGGTTTGGTTACAGTGGTCATTTTCCTCATAGAATTAAAAAAATAAGAGTGTTTTACTAAGTCATATTTTTAAGAGTTTTGTAAAAAATTTCACAAATACAATTCAGATATACTGTAAATGCAGTTTTTAGTATGATTTGTTGGCATCACTTTTCACTAGGTTTGATTTGCTGAGGAAGCATGGTTTGGCCACAGTGGTCATTTCCCTCATAGAACTAGAAAAATAAGAGTGTTTTACTAAGTCATATTTTTAAAAGTTTTCTAAAAAATTTCACAAATACAATTCAGACATACTGTAAATGCGGTTTTTTAGCATGATTTGTTGTCTTCACTTTCCTCTTGGTTTAATTTGCTGAGGAAGAAGGGTTTGGCCACAGTCGTCATTTCCCTCATAGAACTCAAAAAATAAAAGTGTTTTACTAAGTCATATTTTTAAAAGTTTTCTAAAAAATTTCACAAATACAATTCAGATATACTGTAAATGCAGTTTTTTAGTATGATTTGTTGTCTTCATTTTCTCCTAGGTTCGATTCGCTGAGGAGGAAGTATTTGGCCACCGTAGTCATTTCCCTCATAGAACTCGAAAATAAGAGTGTTTTACTAAGTCATATTTTTAAAAGTTTTCTAAAAAATTTCACAAATACAATTCAGATATACTCTAAAAGCAGTTTTTTAGTATGATTTGTTATCTTCGTTTTCCACTAGGTTTGATTCGCTGAGAAAGAAGGGTTTGGCCACAGTGGTCATTTCCCTCATAGAACTCGAAAAATAAGAGTGTTTTACTAAGTCATATTTTTAAAAGTTTTCTAAAAAATTTCACAAATACAATTCAGATATATTGTAAATGCAGTTTTTTAGTACAATTTGTTGTCTTCACTTTTCACTAGGCTTGATTTGCTGAGGAAGCATGGTTTGGTTACAGTGGTCATTTCCCTCATAGAACTCGAAAAATAAGAGTGTTTTACTAAGTCCAAATACAATTCAGATATACTGTAAATGCAGTTTTTTAGTATGATTTGTTGTCTTCATTTTCCACTAGGTTTGATTTGCTGAGAAAGAAGTGTTTGGCCAGAGTGGTCATTTCCCTCATAGAACTCGAAAAATAAGAGTGTTTTACTAAGTAATATTTTTAAAAGTTTTCTAAAAAATTTCACAAATACAATTCAGATATACTGTAAATGCAATTTTTTAGTACGGTTTGTTGTCTTCACTTTTCACTAGGCTTGATTTGCTGAGGAAGCAGGGTTTGGTTACAGTTGTCATTTCCCTCATAGAACTCGAAAAATAAGAGTGTTTTACTAAGTCATATTTTTAAAAGCTTTCTAAAAAATTTCACAAATATAATTTAGACATACTGTAAATGCAGTTTTTTAGTATGATTTGTTGTCTTCAATTTCCACTAGGCTTGATTCGCTGAGAAAGCAGGGTTTGGTTACAGTGGTCATTTCCCTCATAGAACTCGAAAAATAAGAGTGTTTTACTAAGTCCAAATACAATTCAGATATACTGTAAATGCAATGTTTTAGTACGATTTGTTGTCTTCAGTTTTCACTAGGCTTGATTTGCTGAGGAAGCAGGGTTTGGTTACAGTGGTCATTTCCCTCATAGAACTCGAAAAATAAGAGTGTTTTACTAAGTCATATTTTTAAAAGCTTTCTAAAAAATTTCACAAATACAGTTTAGATATACTGTAAATGCAGTTTTTTAGTATGTATTGTTGTCTTTATTTTTCACCAGGCTTGATTCGCTGAGGAAGAAGGGTTTGGCCACAGTGGTCATTTCCCTCATAGAACTCGAAAAATAAGAGTGTTTTACTACGTCATATTTTTAAAAGTTTTCTAAAAAATTTCACAAACACAATTCAGATTTACTGTAAATGCAGTTTCTTAGTATGATTTGTTGTTTTTATTTGCTACTAGGTTTGATTCGCTGAGGAAGTAGGGTTTGGCCAAAGTGGTCATTTTCCTCATAGAACTAAAAAAATAATAGTGTTTTACTAAGTCATATTTTTAAAAGTTTTGTAAAAAATTTCGCAAATACAATTCAGATATACTGTAAATGCAGTTTTTTAGTATAATTTGTTGTCCTCACTCTTCACTAGGTTTGATTTGCTGAGGCAGCATGGTTTGGCCACAGTGGTCATTTCCCTCATAGAACTCGAAAAATAAGAGTGTTTTACTAAGTCATATTTTTAAAAGTTTTCTAAAAAATTTCACAAACACAATTCAGATTTACTGTAAGTGCAGTTTCTTAGAATGATTTGTTTTCTTCATTTGCCACTAGGTTTGATTCGCTCGCAGAGCAGGGTTTGGCCACAGTGGTCATTTCCCTCATAGAACTCGAAAAATAAGAGTGTTTTACTAAGTCATAATTTTAAAAGTTTTCTAAAAAATTTCACAAATACAATTCAGATATATTGTAAATGCAGTTTTTTAGTACAATTTGTTGTCTTCACTTTTCACTAGGCTTGATTTGCTGGGGAAGCAGGGTTTGGTTACAGTGGTCATTTCCCTCATAGAACTCGAAAAATAAGAGTGTTTTACTAAGTCATATTTTTAAAAGCTTTCTAAAAAAATTTCACAAATACAATTTAGATATACTGTAAATGCAGTTTTTTAGTCTGCATTGTTGTCTTCATTTTCCACTAGGTTTGATTCGCTGAGGAAGCAGGGTTTGGTTACAGTGGTCATTTTCCTCATAGAATTAAAAAAATAAGAGTGTTTTACTAAGTCATATTTTTAAGAGTTTTGTAAAAAATTTCACAAATACAATTCAGATATACTGTAAATGCAGTTTTTAGTATGATTTGTTGGCCTCACTTTTCACTAGGTTTGATTTGCTGAGGAAGCATGGTTTGGCCACAGTGGTCATTTCCCTCATAGAACTAGAAAAATAAGAGTGTTTTACTAAGTCATATTTTTAAAAGTTTTCTAAAAAATTTCACAAATACAATTCAGACATACTGTAAATGCGGTTTTTTAGCATGATTTGTTGTCTTCACTTTCCTTTTGGTTTAATTTGCTGAGGAAGAAGGGTTTGGCCACAGTCGTCATTTCCCTCATAGAACTCAAAAAATAAAAGTGTTTTACTAAGTCATATTTTTAAAAGTTTTCTAAAAAATTTCACAAATACAATTCAGATATACTGTAAATGCAGTTTTTTAGTATGATTTGTTGTCTTCATTTTCTCCTAGGTTTGATTCGCTGAGGAGGAAGTATTTGGCCACCGTAGTCATTTCCCTCATAGAACTCGAAAATAAGAGTGTTTTACTAAGTCATATTTTTAAAAGTTTTCTAAAAAATTTCACAAATACAATTCAGATATACTCTAAAAGCAGTTTTTTAGTATGATTTGTTATCTTCGTTTTCCACTAGGTTTGATTCGCTGAGAAAGAAGGGTTTGGCCACAGTGGTCATTTCCCTCATAGAACTCGAAAAATAAGAGTGTTTTACTAAGTCCAAATACAATTCAGATATACTGTAAATGCAGTTTTTTAGTATGATTTGTTGTCTTCATTTTCCACTAGGTTTGATTTGCTGAGAAAGAAGGGTTTGGCCAGAGTGGTCATTTCCCTCATAGAACTCGAAAAATAAGAGTGTTTTACTAAGTAATATTTTTAAAAGTTTTCTAAAAAATTTCACAAATACAATTTAGATATACTGTAAATGCAATTTTTTAGTACGATTTGTTGTCTTCACTTTTCACTAGGCTTGATTTGCTGAGGAAGCAGGGTTTGGTTACAGTGGTCATTTCCCTCATAGAACTCGAATAATAAGAGTGTTTTACTAAGTCGTATTTTTAAAAGCTTTCTAAAAAATTTCACAAATATAATTTAGACACACTGTAAATGCAGTTTTTAGTATGATTTATTGTCTTCGATTTCCACTAGGCTTGATTCGCTGAGGAAGCAGGGTTTGGTTACAGTGGTCATTTCCCTCATAGAACTCGAAAAATAAGAGTGTTTTACTAAGTCCAAATACAATTCAGATATACTGTAAATGCAGTTTTTTAGTATGATTTGTTGTCTTCATTTTCCACTAGGTTTGATTCGCTGAAGAAGCAGGGTTTGGTTACAGTGGTCATTTTCCTCATAGAATTAAAAAAATAAGAGTGTTTTACTAAGTCATATTTTTAAGAGTTTTGTACAAAATTTCACAAATACAATTTAGATATACTGTAAATGCAGTTTTTTAGTATGATTTGTTGTCCTTACTTTCCACTAGGTTTGATTCGCTGAGGAAGCAGGGTTTGGCGAAAGTGGTCATTTTCCTCATAGAACTCGAAAAATAAGAGTGTTTTACTAAGTCATATTTTTAAAAGTTTTCTAAAAAATTTCGCAAATACAATTCAGATATACTGTAAATGCAGTTTTTTAGTACAATTTGTTGTCTTCACTTTTCACTAGGCCTGATTTGCCAAGGAAGCAGGGTTTGGTTACAGTGGTCATTTCCCTCATAGAACTCGAAAAATAAGAGTGTTTTACTAAGTCATATTTTTAAAAGCTTTCTAAAAAATTTCACAAATACAATTTAGATACACTGTAAATGCAGTTTTTTAGTATGTATTGTTGTCTTCATTTTTCACTAGGCTTGATTCGCTGAGGAAGCATGGTTTGGCCACAGTGGGCATTTCCCTCATAGAACTCGAAAAATAAGAGTGTTTTACTAAGTCATATTTTTAAAAGTTTTCTTAAAAATTTTACAAACACAATTCAGATTTACTGTAAGTGCAGTTTCTTAGTATAATTTGTTGTCTTCATTTGCCACTAGGTTTGATTCGCTCGCAAAGCAGGTTTTGGTTACAGTGGTCATTTCCCTCATAGAACTTGAAAAATAAGAGTGTTTTACTAAGTCATATTTTTAAAAGCTTTCTAAAAAATTTCACAAATACAATTTAGATTTAATGTAAAAGCAGTTTTTTAGTATGTATTGTTGTCTTCAGTTTCCACTATGTTTTATTTTCTGAGGAAGCAAGGTTTGGCCACAGGGGTCATTTCCCTCATAGAACTCGAAAAATAAGAGTGTTTTACTAAGTCATATTTTTAAAAGTTTTCTAAAAAATTTCACAAATACAATTTAGATATACTGTAAATGCAGTTTTTGGGTATGATTTGTTGTCTTCATTCTCCACTACGTTTGATTCGCTAAAGAAGAACGGGTTGGCCACAGTGGTCATTTCCCTTATAGAACTCGAAAAATAAGAGTGTTTTACTAAGTCATATTTTTAAAAGTTTTCTAACAAATTTCACAAATACAATTCAGATATACTGTAAATGCAGTTTTTTAGTATAATTTGTTGTCCTCACTCTTCACTAGGTTTGATTTGCTGAGGCAGCATGGTTTGGCCACAGTGGTCATTTCCCTCATAGAACTCGAAAAATAAGAGTGTTTTACTAAGTCATATTTTTAAAAGTTTTCTAAAAAATTTCACAAACACAATTCAGATTTACTGTAAGTGCAGTTTCTTAGAATGATTTGTTTTCTTCATTTGCCACTAGGTTTGATTCGCTCGCAGAGCAGGGTTTGGCCACAGTGGTCATTTCCCTCATAGAACTCGAAAAATAAGAGTGTTTTACTGAGTCATAATTTTAAAAGTTTTCTAAAAAATTTCACAAATACAATTCAGATATATTGTAAATGCAGTTTTTTAGTACAATTTGTTGTCTTCACTTTTCACCAGGCTTGATTTGCTGGGGAAGCAGGGTTTGGTTACAGTGGTCATTTCCCTCATAGAACTCGAAAAATAAGAGTGTTTTACTAAGTCATATTTTTAAAAGCTTTCTAAAAAAATTTCACAAATACAATTTAGATATACTGTAAATGCAGTTTTTTAGTCTGCATTGTTGTCTTCATTTTCCACTAGGTTTGATTCGCTGAGGAAGCAGGGTTTGGTTACAGTGGTCATTTTCCTCATAGAATTAAAAAAATAAGAGTGTTTTACTAAGTCATATTTTTAAGAGTTTTGTAAAAAATTTCACAAATACAATTCAGATATACTGTAAATGCAGTTTTTAGTATGATTTGTTGGCCTCACTTTTCACTAGGTTTGATTTGCTGAGGAAGCATGGTTTGGCCACAGTGGTCATTTCCCTCGTAGAACTAGAAAAATAAGAGTGTTTTACTAAGTCATATTTTTAAAAGTTTTCTACAAAATTTCACAAATACAATTCAGATATACTCTAAAAGCAGTTTTTTAGTATGATTTGTTATCTTCGTTTTCCACTAGGTTTGATTCGCTGAGAAAGAAGGGTTTGGCCACAGTGGTCATTTCCCTCATAGAACTCGAAAAATAAGAGTGTTTTACTAAGTCCAAATACAATTCAGATATACTGTAAATGCAGTTTTTTAGTATGATTTGTTGTCTTCATTTTCCACTAGGTTTGATTTGCTGAGAAAGAAGGGTTTGGCCAGAGTGGTCATTTCCCTCATAGAACTCGAAAAATAAGAGTGTTTTACTAAGTAATATTTTTAAAAGTTTTCTAAAAAATTTCACAAATACAATTTAGATATACTGTAAATGCAATTTTTTAGTACGATTTGTTGTCTTCACTTTTCACTAGGCTTGATTTGCTGAGGAAGCAGGGTTTGGTTACAGTGGTCATTTCCCTCATAGAACTCGAATAATAAGAGTGTTTTACTAAGTCGTATTTTTAAAAGCTTTCTAAAAAATTTCACAAATATAATTTAGACATACTGTAAATGCAGTTTTTAGTATGATTTATTGTCTTCGATTTCCACTAGGCTTGATTCGCTGAGGAAGCAGGGTTTGGTTACAGTGGTCATTTCCCTCATAGAACTCGAAAAATAAGAGTGTTTTACTAAGTCCAAATACAATTCAGATATACTGTAAATGCAGTTTTTTAGTATGATTTGTTGTCTTCATTTTCCACTAGGTTTGATTCGCTGAAGAAGCAGGGTTTGGTTACAGTGGTCATTTTCCTCATAGAATTAAAAAAATAAGAGTGTTTTACTAAGTCATATTTTTAAGAGTTTTGTAAAAAATTTCACAAATACAATTTAGATATACTGTAAATGCAGTTTTTTAGTATGATTTGTTGTCCTTAATTTCCACTAGGTTTGATTCGCTGAGGAAGCAGGGTTTGGCCAAAGTGGTCATTTTCCTCATAGAACTCGAAAAATAAGAGTGTTTTACTAAGTCATATTTTTAAAAGTTTTCTAAAAAATTTCGCAAATACAATTCAGATATACTGTAAAAGCAGTTTTTTAGTACAATTTGTTGTCTTCACTTTTCACTAAGCCTGATTTGCTAAGGAAGCAGGGTTTGGTTACAGTGGTCATTTCCCTCATAGAACTCGAAAAATAAGAGTGTTTTACTAAGTCATATTTTTAAAAGCTTTCTAAAAAATTTCACAAATACAATTTAGATACACTGTAAATGCAGTTTTTTAGTATGTATTGTTGTCTTCATTTTTCACTAGGCTTGATTCGCTGAGGAAGCATGGTTTGGCCACAGTGGGCATTTCCCTCATAGAACTCGAAAAATAAGAGTGTTTTACTAAGTCATATTTTTAAAAGTTTTCTAAAAAATTTCACAAACACAATTCAGATTTACTGTAAGTGCAGTTTCTTAGTATAATTTGTTGTCTTCATTTGCCACTAGGTTTGATTCGCTCACAAAGCAGGTTTTGGTTACAGTGGTCATTTCCCTCATAGAACTTGAAAAATAAGAGTGTTTTACTAAGTCATATTTTTAAAAGCTTTCTAAAAAATTTCACAAATACAATTTAGATTTAATGTAAATGCAGTTTTTTAGTATGTATTGTTGTCTTCAGTTTCCACTATGTTTTATTTTCTGAGGAAGCAAGGTTTGGCCACAGGGGTCATTTCCCTCATAGAACTCGAAAAATAAGAGTGTTTTACTAAGTCATATTTTTAAAAGTTTTCTAAAAAATTTCACAAATACAATTTAGATATACTGTAAATGCAGTTTTTTGGTATGATTTGTTGTCTTCATTCTCCACTACGTTTGATTCGCTAAAGAAGAACGGGTTGGCCACAGTGGTCATTTCCCTTATAGAACTCGAAAAATAAGAGTGTTTTACTAAGTCATATTTTTAAAAGTTTTCTAACAAATTTCACAAATACAATTCAGATATACTGTAAATGCAGTTTTTTAGTATGAGTTGTTGTCTTCATTTTTTCCTAGGTCCGATTCACTGAGGAGGAAGGGTTTGGCCACCGTGGTCATTTCCCTCATAGAACTCGAAAATAAGAGTGTTTTACTAAGTCATATTTTTAAAAGTTTTCTAAAAAATTTCACAAATATAATTTAGATATACTTTAAAAGCAGTTTTTTAGTATGATTTGTTATCTTAGTTTTTCACTAGGTTTGATTCGCTGAGAAAGAAGGGTTTGGCCACAGTGGTCATTTCCCTCATAGAACTCGAAAAATAAGAGTGTTTTACTAAGTCATATTTTTAAAAGTTTTCTAAAAAATTTCAAAAACACAATTCAGAATTACTGTAAGTGCAGTTTCTTAGCACAATTTGTTGTCTTCATTCTCCACTACGTTTGATTCACTAAAGAAGAACGGGTTGGCCACAGTGGTCATTTCCCTTATAGAACTCGAAAAATAAGAGTGTTTTACTAAGTCATATTTTTAAAAGTTTTCTAACAAATTTCACAAATACAATTCAGATATACTGTAAATGCAGTTTTTTAGTATGAGTTGTTGTCTTCATTTTTTCCTAGGTCCGATTCACTGAGGAGGAAGGGTTTGGCCACCGTGGTCATTTCCCTCATAGAACTCGAAAATAAGAGTGTTTTACTAAGTCATATTTTTAAAAGTTTTCTAAAAAATTTCACAAATATAATTTAGATATACTTTAAAAGCAGTTTTTTAGTATGATTTGTTGTCTTTATTTTCCTTTAGGTTTAATTCACTGAAGAAGAAGGGTTTGGCCACAGTGATCATTTCCCTCATATAACTCGAAAAATAAGAGTGTTTTACTAAGTCATATTTTTAAAAGTTTTCTAAAAAATTTCACAAATACAATTCAGATATATTGTAAATGCAGTTTTTTAGTACAATTTGTTGTCTTCACTTTTCACTAGGCTTGATTTGCTGAGGAAGCAGGGTTTGGTTACAGTGGTCATTTCCCTCATAGAACTCGAAAAATAAGAGTGTTTTACTAAGTCCAAATACAATTCAGATATACTGTAAATGCAGTGTTTTAGTATGATTTGTTGTCTTCCTTTTCCACTAGGTTTAATTCGCTAAGGAAGAAGGGTTTGGCCAAAGTGGTCATTTTCCTCATAGAACTCGAAAAATAAGAGTGTTTTACTAAGTCATATTTTTAAAAGTTTTCTAAAAAATTTCGCAAATACAATTCAGATATACTGTAAAAGCAGTTTTTTAGTACAATTTGTTGTCTTCACTTTTCACTAGGCCTGATTTGCTAAGGAAGCAGGGTTTGGTTACAGTGGTCATTTCCCTCATAGAACTCGAAAAATAAGAGTGTTTTACTAAGTCATATTTTTAAAAGCTTTCTAAAAAATTTCACAAATACAATTTAGATACACTGTAAATGCAGTTTTTTAGTATGTATTGTTGTCTTCATTTTTCACTAGGCTTGATTCGCTGAGGAAGCATGGTTTGGCCACAGTGGGCATTTCCCTCATAGAACTCGAAAAATAAGAGTGTTTTACTAAGTCATATTTTTAAAAGTTTTCTAAAAAATTTCACAAACACAATTCAGATTTACTGTAAGTGCAGTTTCTTAGTATAATATGTTGTCTTCATTTGCCACTAGGTTTGATTCGCTCGCAAAGCAGGTTTTGGTTACAGTGGTCATTTCCCTCATAGAACTTGAAAAATAAGAGTGTTTTACTAAGTCATATTTTTAAAAGCTTTCTAAAAAATTTCACAAATACAATTTAGATTAAATGTAAATGCAGTTTTTTAGTATGTATTGTTGTCTTCAGTTTCCACTATGTTTTATTTTCTGAGGAAGCAAGGTTTGGCCACAGGGGTCATTTCCCTCATAGAACTCGAAAAATAAGAGTGTTTTACTAAGTCATATTTTTAAAAGTTTTCTAAAAAATTTCACAAATACAATTTAGATATACTGTAAATGCAGTTTTTTGGTATGATTTGTTGTCTTCATTCTCCACTACGTTTGATTCGCTAAAGAAGAACGGGTTGGCCACAGTGGTCATTTCCCTTATAGAACTCGAAAAATAAGAGTGTTTTACTAAGTCATATTTTTAAAAGTTTTCTAACAAATTTCACAAATACAATTCAGATATACTGTAAATGCAGTTTTTTAGTATGAGTTGTTGTCTTCATTTTTTCCTAGGTCCGATTCACTGAGGAGGAAGGGTTTGGCCACCGTGGTCATTTCCCTCATAGAACTCGAAAATAAGAGTGTTTTACTAAGTCATATTTTTAAAAGTTTTCTAAAAAATTTCACAAATATAATTTAGATATACTTTAAAAGCAGTTTTTTAGTATGATTTGTTATCTTAGTTTTTCACTAGGTTTGATTCGCTGAGAAAGAAGGGTTTGGCCACAGTGGTCATTTCCCTCATAGAACTCGAAAAATAAGAGTGTTTTACTAAGTCATATTTTTAAAAGTTTTCTAAAAAATTTCAAAAACACAATTCAGAATTACTGTAAGTGCAGTTTCTTAGCACAATTTGTTGTCTTCATTCTCCACTACGTTTGATTCACTAAAGAAGAACGGGTTGGCCACAGTGGTCATTTCCCTTATAGAACTCGAAAAATAAGAGTGTTTTACTAAGTCATATTTTTAAAAGTTTTCTAACAAATTTCACAAATACAATTCAGATATACTGTAAATGCAGTTTTTTAGTATGAGTTGTTGTCTTCATTTTTTCCTAGGTCCGATTCACTGAGGAGGAAGGGTTTGGCCACCGTGGTCATTTCCCTCATAGAACTCGAAAATAAGAGTGTTTTACTAAGTCATATTTTTAAAAGTTTTCTAAAAAATTTCACAAATATAATTTAGATATACTTTAAAAGCACTTTTTTAGTATGATTTGTTGTCTTTATTTTCCTTTAGGTTTAATTCACTGAAGAAGAAGGGTTTGGCCACAGTGATCATTTCCCTCATAGAACTCGAAAAATAAGAGTGTTTTACTAAGTCATATTTTTAAAAGTTTTCTAAAAAATTTCACAAATACAATTCAGATATATTGTAAATGCAGTTTTTTAGTACAATTTGTTGTCTTCACTTTTCACTAGGCTTGATTTGCTGAGGAAGCAGGGTTTGGTTACAGTGGTCATTTCCCTCATAGAACTCGAAAAATAAGAGTGTTTTACTAAGTCCAAATACAATTCAGATATACTGTAAATGCAGTGTTTTAGTATGATTTGTTGTCTTCATTTTCCACTAGGTTTGATTTGCTGAGAAAGAAGGGTTTGGCCAGAGTGGTCATTTCCCTCATAGAACTCAAAAAATAAGAGTGTTTTACTAAGTCATATTTTTAAAAGTTTTCTAAAATATTTCACAAATACAATTCAGATATACTGTAAATGCAGTTTTTTGGTATGATTTGTTGTCTTCATTCTCCACTACGTTTGTTTCGCTAAAGAAGAACGGTTTGGCCACAGTGGTCATTTCCCTTATAGGACTCGAAAAATAAGAGTGTTTTACTAAGTCATATTTTTAAAAGCTTTCTAAAAAATTTCACAAATACAATTGAGACATACTGTAAATTCAGTTTTTTAGCATGATTTGTTGTCTTTACTATTCACTTGGTCTGATTTGCTGAGGAAGAAGAGTTTGGCCACAGTGGTCATTTCCCTCATAGAACTCAAAAAATAAAAGTGTTTTACTAAGTCATATTTTTAAAAGTTTTCTAAAAAATTTCACAAATACAATTCAGATATACTGTAAATGCAGTTTTTTAGTATGATTTGTTGTCTTCATTTTCTCCTAGGTTCGATTCGCTGAGGAGGAAGGGTTTGACCACCGTGGTCATTTCCCTCATAGAACTCGAAAAATAAGAGTGTTTTACTAAGTCATATTTTTAAAAGTTTTCTAAAAAATTTCAAAAACACAATTCAGAATTACTGTAAGTGCAGTTTCTTAGCACGATTTGTTGTCTTCATTTGCTACTAGGCTTGATTCGCTCACCAAGCAGGGTTTGGCCACAGTGGTCATTTCCCTCAGAGAACTCGAAAAATAAGAGTGTTTTACTAAGTCATATTTTTAAAAGCTTTCTAAAAAATTTCACAAATACAATTTAGATATACTCTAAATCCAGTTTTCTAGTATGTCTTGTTGCCTTCAGTTTCCACTAGGTTTAATTTGCTGAGGAAGCAAGGTTTGGCCACAGGGGTCATTTCCCTCATAGAACTCGAAAAATAAGAGTGTTTTACTAAGTCATATTTTTAAAAGTTTTCTAAAAAATTTCACAAACACAATTCAGATTTACTGTAAGTGCAGTTTCTTAGTATAATATGTTGTCTTCATTTGCCACTAGGTTTGATTCGCTCGCAAAGCAGGTTTTGGTTACAGTGGTCATTTCCCTCATAGAACTTGAAAAATAAGAGTGTTTTACTAAGTCATATTTTTAAAAGCTTTCTAAAAAATTTCACAAATACAATTTAGATTAAATGTAAATGCAGTTTTTTAGTATGTATTGTTGTCTTCAGTTTCCACTATGTTTTATTTTCTGAGGAAGCAAGGTTTGGCCACAGGGGTCATTTCCCTCATAGAACTCGAAAAATAAGAGTGTTTTACTAAGTCATATTTTTAAAAGTTTTCTAAAAAATTTCACAAATACAATTTAGATATACTGTAAATGCAGTTTTTTGGTATGATTTGTTGTCTTCATTCTCCACTACGTTTGATTCGCTAAAGAAGAACGGGTTGGCCACAGTGGTCATTTCCCTTATAGAACTCGAAAAATAAGAGTGTTTTACTAAGTCATATTTTTAAAAGTTTTCTAACAAATTTCACAAATACAATTCAGATATACTGTAAATGCAGTTTCTTAGTATGAGTTGTTGTCTTCATTTTTTCCTAGGTCCGATTCACTGAGGAGGAAGGGTTTGGCCACCGTGGTCATTTCCCTCATAGAACTCGAAAATAAGAGTGTTTTACTAAGTCATATTTTTAAAAGTTTTCTAAAAAATTTCACAAATATAATTTAGATATACTTTAAAAGCAGTTTTTTAGTATGATTTGTTATCTTAGTTTTTCACTAGGTTTGATTCGCTGAGAAAGAAGGGTTTGGCCACAGTGGTCATTTCCCTCATAGAACTCGAAAAATAAGAGTGTTTTACTAAGTCATATTTTTAAAAGTTTTCTAAAAAATTTCAAAAACACAATTCAGAATTACTGTAAGTGCAGTTTCTTAGCACAATTTGTTGTCTTCATTCTCCACTACGTTTGATTCACTAAAGAAGAACGGGTTGGCCACAGTGGTCATTTCCCTTATAGAACTCGAAAAATAAGAGTGTTTTACTAAGTCATATTTTTAAAAGTTTTCTAACAAATTTCACAAATACAATTCAGATATACTGTAAATGCAGTTTTTTAGTATGAGTTGTTGTCTTTATTTTCCTTTAGGTTTAATTCACTGAAGAAGAAGGGTTTGGCCACAGTGATCATTTCCCTCATAGAACTCGAAAAATAAGAGTGTTTTACTAAGTCATATTTTTAAAAGTTTTCTAAAAAATTTCACAAATACAATTCAGATATATTGTAAATGCAGTTTTTTAGTACAATTTGTTGTCTTCACTTTTCACTAGGCTTGATTTGCTGAGGAAGCAGGGTTTGGTTACAGTGGTCATTTCCCTCATAGAACTCGAAAAATAAGAGTGTTTTACTAAGTCCAAATACAATTCAGATATACTGTAAATGCAGTGTTTTAGTATGATTTGTTGTCTTCATTTTCCACTAGGTTTGATTTGCTGAGAAAGAAGGGTTTGGCCAGAGTGGTCATTTCCCTCATAGAACTCAAAAAATAAGAGTGTTTTACTAAGTCATATTTTTAAAAGTTTTCTAAAATATTTCACAAATACAATTCAGATATACTGTAAATGCAGTTTTTTGGTATGATTTGTTGTCTTCATTCTCCACTACGTTTGTTTCGCTAAAGAAGAACGGTTTGGCCACAGTGGTCATTTCCCTTATAGGACTCGAAAAATAAGAGTGTTTTACTAAGTCATATTTTTAAAAGCTTTCTAAAAAATTTCACAAATACAATTGAGACATACTGTAAATGCAGTTTTTTAGCATGATTTGTTGTCTTTACTATTCACTTGGTCTGATTTGCTGAGGAAGAAGAGTTTGGCCACAGTGGTCATTTCCCTCATAGAACTCAAAAAATAAAAGTGTTTTACTAAGTCATATTTTTAAAAGTTTTCTAAAAAATTTCACAAATACAATTCAGATATACTGTAAATGCAGTTTTTTAGTATGATTTGTTGTCTTCATTTTCTCCTAGGTTCGATTCGCTGAGGAGGAAGGGTTTGACCACCGTGGTCATTTCCCTCATAGAACTCGAAAATAAGAGTGTTTTACTAAGTCATATTTTTAAAAGTTTTCTAAAAAATTTCACAAATATAATTTAGATATACTTTAAAAGCAGTTTTTTAGTATGATTTGTTATCTTCGTTTTTCACTAGGTTTGAGTCGCTGAGAAAGAAGGGTTTGGCCACAGTGGTCATTTCCCTCATAGAACTCGAAAAATAAGAGTGTTTTACTAAGTCATATTTTTAAAAGTTTTCTAAAAAATTTCAAAAACACAATTCAGAATTACTGTAAGTGCAGTTTCTTAGCACGATTTGTTGTCTTCATTTGCCACTAGGCTTGATTCGCTCACCAAGCAGGGTTTGGCCACAGTGGTCATTTCCCTCAGAGAACTCGAAAAATAAGAGTGTTTTACTAAGTCATATTTTTAAAAGCTTTCTAAAAAATTTCACAAATACAATTTAGATATACTCTAAATCCAGTTTTCTAGTATGTATTGTTGCCTTCAGTTTCCACTAGGTTTAATTTGCTGAGGAAGCAAGGTTTGGCCACAGGGGTCATTTCCCTCATAGAACTCGAAAAATAAGAGTGTTTTACTAAGTCATATTTTTAAAAGTTTTCTAAAAAATTTCACAAATACAATTCAGATATATTGTAAATGCAGTTTTTTAGTACAATTTGTTGTCTTCACTTTTCACTAGGCTTGATTTGCTGAGGAAGCAGGGTTTGGTTACAGTGGTCATTTCCCTCATAGAACTCGAAAAATAAGAGTGTTTTACTAAGTCCAAATACAATTCAGATATACTGTAAATGCAGTTTTTTAGTATGATTTGTTGTCTTCATTTTCCACTAGGTTTGATTTGCTGAGAAAGAAGGGTTTGGCCAGAGTGGTCATTTCCCTCATAGAACTCAAAAAATAAGAGTGTTTTACTAAGTCATATTTTTAAAAGTTTTCTAAAATATTTCACAAATACAATTCAGATATACTGTAAATGCAGTTTTTTGGTATGATTTGTTGTCTTCATTCTCCACTACGTTTGTTTCGCTAAAGAAGAACGGTCTGGCCACAGTGGTCATTTCCCTTATAGGACTCGAAAAATAAGAGTGTTTTACTAAGTCATATTTTTAAAAGCTTTCTAAAAAATTTCACAAATACAATTCAGACATACTGTAAATGCAGTTTTTTAGTATGATTTGTTGTCTTTACTATTCACTTGGTTTGATTTGCTGAAGAAGAAGGGTTTGGCCACAGTGGTCATTTCCCTCATAGAACTCAAAAAATAAAAGTGTTTTACTAAGTCACATTTTTTTTAAAAGTTTTCTAAAAAATTTCACAAATACAATTCAGATATACTGTAAATGCAGTTTTTTAGTATGATTTGTTGTCTTTACTATTCACTTGGTTTGATTTGCTGAAGAAGAAGGGTTTGGCCACAGTGGTCATTTCCCTCATAGAACTCAAAAAATAAAAGTGTTTTACTAAGTCACATTTTTTTTAAAAGTTTTCTAAAAAATTTCACAAATACAATTCAGATATACTGTAAATGCAGTTTTTTAGTATGATTTGTTGTCTTCATTTTTTTTTAGGTTCAATTCGCTGAGGAGGAAGGGTTTGGCCACCGTGGTCATTTCCCTCATGGAACTCGAAAATAAGAAAGTTTTACTAAGTCATATTTTTAAAAGTTTTCTAAAAAATTTCACAAATACAATTCAGATATACTCTAAAAGCAGTTTTTTAGTATAATTTGTTGTCTTCGTTTTCCACTAAGTTTGATACGCTGAGAAAGAAGGGTTTGGCCACAGTAGTCATTTCCTCATAGAACTCGAAAAATAAGAGTGTTTTACTAAGTCATATTTTTAAAAGTTTTCTAAAAAATTTCACAAACACAATTTAGAATTTCTGTAGGTGCAGTTTCCTAGTATGATTTGTTGTCTTCATTTGCCACTAGGTTTGATTCGCTGAGAAAGAAGGGTTTGGCAACAGTGGTCATTTCCCTCATAGAACTCGAAAAATAAGAGTGTTTTACTAAGTCATATTTTTAAAAGCTTTCTAAAAAATTTCACAAATACAATTTAGATATACTGTAAATCCAGTTTTCTAGTATGTATTGTTGTCTTCAGTTTCCACTAGGTTTAATTTGCTGAGGAAACAAGGTCTGACCACAGGGGTCATTTCCCTCATAGAACTCGAAAAATAAGAGTGTTTTACTAAGTCATATTTTTAAAAGTTTTCTAAAAAATTTCACAAATACAATTCAGATATACTGTAAATGCAGTTTTTTAGTATGATTTGTTGTCTTTATTTTCCTTTGGGTTTAATTCACTGAAGAAGAAGGGTTTGGCCACAGTGATCATTTCCCTCATAGAACTCGAAAAATAAGAGTGTTTTACTAAGTCATATTTTTAAAAGTTTTCTAAAAAATTTCACAAATACAATTCAGATATATTGTAAATGCAGTTTTTTAGTACAATTTGTTGTCTTAACTTTTTACTAGGCTTGATTTGCTGAGGAAGCAGGGTTTGGTTACAGTGGTCATTTCCCTCATAGAACTCGAAAAATAAGAGTGTTTTACTAAGTCCAAATACAATTCAGATATACTGTAAATGCAGTTTTTTAGTATAATTTGTTGTCTTCGTTTTCCACTGGGTTTGATACGCTGAGAAAGAAGGGTTTGGCCACAGTGGTCATTTCCCTCATAGAACTCGAAAAATAAGAGTGTTTTACTAAGTCATATTTTTAAAAGCTTTCTAAAAAATTTCACAAATACAATTTAGATATACTGTAAATCCAGTTTTCTAGTATGTATTGTTGTCTTCAGTTTCCACTAGGTTTAATTTGCTGAGGAAGCAAGGTTTGGCTACAGGGGTCATTTCCCTCATAGAACTCGAAAAATAAGAGTGTTTTACTAAGTCATATTTTTAAAGAGTTCTCGTTGAACCTTCATAGTGAAGAGACATTAAAGCGGATTTTTTTTTACATACATACATACGAAACAAATATAAAAAACAACAAAATCAAAAATTATACAAAAAATATTCGTAATACATATTCACCTTGATAAATAAGCTTATTGGCTTTACTAATATTTTTTACATAGCAAGAAATAGCAAAAACAAAAAAAAACCGTAAACACAAACAAAGTTCCCTTGAGGAATAATACTCTGTATGAGTACCTCAAAGGAAAAAAATTTTGAAGTGAGTTCTAACGGCAGAAATGCTTATTTTACTGTGAGTTCTGAAACTCTTAATGAAAAAAATATAAATAATAAATCTGATGAAAATCTTTTTTTTAACGGCAAAGCCAATTTTTCGTCAGCGATCAACTTCGCTTTGTCCAATGCCAACTAGTGAATCGTTAATATTACCATTGCCTAGTACTTCTTCATTTAAGTCTGCGATATCATCCGCATCGGACTCGCCTTCATCACTAAACCAAGTTATCACTACAGATAACAGTAGCTCAAAACCCAAGGTACAAGTGGGAATGGACAGATATATAACAGTGGTAAAGCGTGGGCGAAGCCCAAATTCTTCAAAAATTTCATCTGCTCCAAAGATGTCTAGGGATAACAGCGCATCATCTACCAATCGTCAAAATCGTTTTTCATTATTGCAAGACACCGACGACAAGCCCTCTACATCATCGCAAAAGTCTTTTAAGCCACCACCTATTTATCTGAGAGAAAAAAATTCTAACGCGCTTATAAAAAAACTACTGTCGACCATTGGTGAAAATACTTTTCACATCATTCCAATTAAACGAGGTAATATTGATGAAACTAAAATCCAAATATATAATGAAAAAGATTTCCGAAAAATTGTTAGTGAATTCGAAAAAAATAAAACAAATTTTTACACATACCAACTTAAGAGTGCTAAAGGCCTACAGATAGTATTAAAGGGCATAGATTCATGTGTTGAACCCGAAGAAGTAAAATGTGCACTTGTCGACCAAGGATTCAAGGTAAAAAATGTTACCAACATATTTAATAGAGAAAAGGTCCCCCAACCCCTATTTCGGGAGTTGGAGCCGAATGACATACAATTAAAAAAAAATGAAGCCCATCCAGTTTATAACGTAAAGTATCTCTTACATCGAAAAATCACAGTTGAAGAGCCACGTAAGCGTTCAGGTCCCGTACAGTGCCATAATTGCCAAGAATATGGCCATACGAAAACTTACTGCAAATTACCTACAGTGTGTGTTATCTGCGGTGAATTGCATGGTACTGCTAGCTGCACTAAGCCAAAAGATCAAGCAGAAAAAAATGTAGTAATTGTGGAGGTAATCACACAGCTAACTATAGAGGGTGCCCTGTATTTTCTTTCGTTAAACAGGCTATGGGTCAAAAACCCAAGCTAACTCCAGCTCTACAAGTAAACGCGAACTCCGACACTTTTGCTCAAATCAGCCAACCAGTTACTTCACGTGTATCGTATGCTGATGCTGCTAAGACTAGTTCAATTCCCACGCAAAATGTTCCACCGCCAAATAATTCAACGAATTCAAACTCAAGCTTTAACTTTAGTCGCCTTGAAGCTACTATTGAGAATCTGGTGCTAACTATAAACAACTTTACTACAAATATGTCAAGTATGATGCAAGAAATGCTGCGAATGCAGAATACACTGCTTCAAGCATTAGTTAATAAACCATGAACACGTTAAAAATATGTTTCTGGAACGCAAACGGCATTCGCCAACATAAAAATGAACTTGAGCACTTCCTCATGGAAAAAAATATTGATATAATGTTGGTTTCTGAGACTCATTTGACTTCAAGAAGCTTATTTAAAATAAATGGTTACACTTTATATGATACAAAGGACCCGAGAGAGAGAGCATGTGGTGGATCAGCAATTCTGATTAAGTCAAGACTCAAGCACTATGTCCTTGACAACGTTAGTGAAGAATATTTGCAAGCAACGAATATTTTCGTAGAAAATTTTTGTGCGAATTTCGTGATATCATCAATTTACTCACCTCCCAGATTTTCAGTTAGCGAAGATCAGTATGAGAAGTTCTACAAATCGCTTGGATCTTGTTTCGTGGCAGCTGGTGACTACAATGCAAAACATACGTACTGGGGATCGCGTCTTGTTACACCTAGAGGCCGAGCCTTGTTCAATACAATTTCAAAAATGGGCTTAGATGTCATTTCGAGTGGGGAGCCTACTTACTGGCCTACTGACGTAAGAAAAATTCCAGATGTTATAGATTTTGCCGTCACGAAAAATATTCATAGGGACTTAATTCATGTAGAGGCCTCTCTAGATCTGTCCTCCGATCACTCTCCAACAATAGTTACAATTTTCAACCCACTAAGGAGTGATTTAACTAACTCATATGTGAAGATGATTAATGGAATCAACTGGCTGGTATTCAAAAAATATCTTAGTAGTCACTGCGTAGAAAACATTCAGCTTAGATCATGCGATGATATTGAATTTAATATTGCCAATCTTAACGAAAATATTAAACAGGCTGCTGAACACGCCACTACCTCCTATCCGCAGACCGGCTTTAACAGAATTTATTCTACGGAAATTGAACGTCTTGTATGTGAAAAAAGGAGAGCTAGAAGAGAATGGCAACAACACAGGTCACCCCTAAATAAAATCAGACTTAAAGAATGTACTAAACGACTCAAAGAGCTGCTATCATCGGAAAAAACTGCACAACTGGAAAAGTATTTAGAAGGTCTTGATGTAACGTCCGCATCTAATTACTCTTTATGGCGCGCTACTAGAAATCTTAAACGACCCGTTGATCTTAAATCACCATTGCGTACTGCGACCGGAGGCTGGGCAAGAAGTGATAGTGAGAAAGGTAACTTATTTTCTGAGCATTTAAAATCTGTATTCACTCCCAATTCATGTACGGGTGCTGCTGATTTACCGAGTGTAGTTTCTCTACCCCCTCGTCCCTTAAGGTTTAAGATGCGTGAAGTACAAAAAGTAATTGCTGAACTCAACCCGAAGAAAGCTCCAGGTATTGATGGCATTAGTAACAAAATGCTCATGAACTTGCTTCATATTGCAATAAGAATCCTGCTATTTACTTTTAATGCTATTTTAAGAATGCAGTATTTTCCACATAACTGGAAACTGGCCAAGATCAAAATGATTCCAAAGGCGGGCAAAGATCTTACCAAGACTGAGTCATATAGGCCTATAAGCTTACTATCTACAATCTCAAAGCTTTTCGAAAAGCTGCTCATGACTAAATTGTCCAAAATTTTAACTGATAATGGGTGCATCCCGGACCATCAATTTGACTTTAGAAGTCAGCACAGCACGATTGAACAAACGCATAGACTGGTCCAAGTTGTAAGAAGAACATTTGAGGAAAAGAAGTATTGTTCTGCTCTCTTTATTGATGTTTCTCAGGCATTTGATAAAGTATGGCACGAAGGCCTAGTTTTAAAATTGAAGACATATCTGCCAATAAACATTCAAAAGCTTTTGGAAAGTTATATTATTGATAGGAAGTTCACTGCTGTGGAAGGAGAGTTCACGAGTGTGCCCGAAACTATATCTTCTGGTGTGCCCCAGGGTAGTATTCTGGGTCCTGTCTTGTATTTAATATATACCTGTGATATGCCTGTGAGCAATAATATCCATATTTCTACTTTTGCCGATGATACAGCCTGTATGAGTGTGCACGAAAACCCTTATGAGGCATCCCGCAATCTCCAAGAACATATCACTCAGTTGGAAATATGGTTGAACTTATGGAGAATTAAAGTCAATGAACAAAAGTGTGTCCATATAACGTTCACCCTAAGAAGAGATACTTGCTCCCCCATTCGAATCAACAATCAAAATATTCCTCAACATTCCCAAGTGAAATACCTTGGTATACACCTTGATCGAAGACTTACATGGAAACATCATATTGACTCTAAATTAACTCAGATGAAACTTAAGTTAACTCAAATATATTGGTTGATTGGCAGAAACTCAACACTCAGCCTAGACTGCAAACTTTTATTATACAAGTCGCTTTTGAAGCCAATATGGCGCTACGGAATTCAGTTATGGGGCACTGCTTCAGCTTCCAATGTCGAGAGAATCCAACGAAGGCAAAACAAAATTTTACGGTTAATAACATCGGCTCCATGGTACATCCAAAATTCTATTATACATCGTGATTTAAATATGCCACTAGTGACTGAAGAAATTGCAAAATACGCAGGCAAATATTTAACAAAACTCGAATCACATCCTAATCCTCTTGCTCGTAATATTTTGAACTTTACTGGACACATCCGCTTAAAAAAGAGGGACACACGGGCTCTTTTACCTAACACTCCAGATGGGACTACTTGAAAATACTTTCCCCCCCCCCCCCCCTTTTTGATTATCACTACTAATGTATTTTTTATAACTACCACTAAGTTTATGTCCGACACTGGTCGGGCCTAATAATTTTTTTTTTATAGATTTAAGATTTGAATACTTATTGTTAGTTCACATATTAAGATACAATATATAAATACATGCATTAAAAAAAAAAAAAAAAATATTTTTAAAAGTTTTCTAAAAAATTTCACAAATACAATTCAGATATACTGCAAATGCAGTTTTTTAGTATGATTTGTTGTCTTTATTTTCCTTTGGGTTTAATTCACTGAAGAAGAAGGGTTTGGCCACAGTGATCATTTCCGTCATAGAACTCGAAAAATAAGAGTGTTTTACTAAGTCATATTTTTAAAAGTTTTCTAAAAAATTTCACAAATACAATTCGGATATATTGTAAATGCAGTTTTTTAGTACAATTTGTTGTCTTAACTTTTTACTAGGCTTGATTTGCTGAGGAAGCAGGGTTTGGTTACAGTGGTCATTTCCCTCATAGAACTCGAAAAATAAGAGTGTTTTACTAAGTCCAAATACAATTCAGATATACTGTAAATGCAGTTTTTTAGTATGATTTGTTGTCTTCATTTTGTCCTAGGTTCGATTCGCTGAGGAGGAAGGGTTTGGCCACCGTGGTCATTTCCCTCATGGAACTCGAAAATAAGAGTGTTTTACTAAGTCATATTCTTAAAAGTTTTCTACAAAATTTCACAAATACAATTCAGATATACTCTAAAAGCAGTTTTTTAGTATGATTTGTTATCTTCGTTTTCCACTAGGTTTGATTCGCTGAGAAAGAAGGGTTTGGCCACAGTGGTCATTTCCCTCATAGAACTCGAAAAATAAGAGTGTTTTACTAAGTCATATTTTTAAAAGCTTTCTAAAAAATTTCACAAAAACAATTTAGATATACTGTAAATGCAGTTTTCTAGTATGTATTGTTGTCTTCAGTTTCCACTAGGTTTAATTTGCTGAGGAAGCAAGGTTTGGCCACAGGGGTCATTTCCCTCATAGAACTCGAAAAATAAGAGTGTTTTACTAAGTCATATTTTTAAAAGTTTTCTAAAAAATTTCACAAATACAATTCAGATATACTGTAAATGCAGTTTTTTGGTATGATTTGTTGTCTTCATTCTCCACTACGTTTGATTCGCTAAAGAAGAACGGTTTGGCCACAGTGGTCATTTCCCTTATAGAACTTGAAAAATAAGAGTGTTTTACTAAGTCATATTTTTAAAAGTTTTCTAAAAAATTTCACAAATACAATTCAGACATACTGTAAATGAACTTTTTTAGTATGATTTGTTGTCTTTACTATTCACTTGGTTTGATTTGCTGAAGAAGAAGGGTTTGGCCACAGTGGTCATTTCCCTCATAGAACTCAAAAAATAAAAGTGTTTTACTAAGTCATATTTTTAAAAGTTTTCTAAAAAATTTCACAAATACAATTCAGACATACTGTAAATGCAGTTTTTTAGTATAATTTGTTGTCTTCACTATTCACTTGGTTTGATTTGCTGAGGAAGAAGGGTTTGGCCACAGTGGTCATTTCCCTCATAGAACTCAAAAAATAAAAGTGTTTTACTAAGTCATATTTTTAAAAGTTTTCTAAAAAATTTCACAAATACAATTCAGATATACTGTAAATGCAGTTTTTTAGTATGATTTGTTGTCTTCGTTTTCCACTAGGTTTGATTCGCTGAGAAAGAAGGGTTTGGCCAGAGTGGTCATTTCCCTCATAGAACTCGAAAAATAAGAGTGTTTTACTAAGTCATATTTTTAAAAGTTTTCTAAAAAATTTCACAAACACAATTCAGAATTACTGTAAGTGCAGTTTCTTAGTATGATTTGTTGTCTTCATTTGTCATTTGGTTTGATTCGCTCACCAAGCAGGGTTTGGCCACAGTGGTCATTTCCCTCATAGAAATCGAAAAATAAGAGTGTTTTACTAAGTCATATTTTTAAAAGTTTTTTACAAAATTTCACAAATACAATTCAGACATACTGTAAATGCAGTTTTTTAGTATGATTTGTTGTCTTCGTTTTTCACTAGGTTTGATTCGCTGAGGAAGAAGGGTTTGGCCACAGTGGTCATTTCCCTCATAGAACTCGAAAAATAAGAGTGTTTTACTAAGTCATATTTTTAAAAGTTTTCTAAAAAATTTCACAAACACAATTCAGATATCCTGTAAATGCAGTTTTTTAGTATGATTTGTTGTCTTCATTTTCCATTAGGCTTGATTCACTCAGGAAGAAGGGTTTGGCCACAGTGGTCATTTCCCTCATAGAACTCGAAAAATAAGAGTGTTTTACTAAGTCATATTTTTAAAAGTTTTCTAAAAAATTTCACAAATACAATTTAGATATACTGTACATGCAGATTTTTAGTATTATTTGTTGTCTTCATTTTCCTTTAGGTTTAATTCACTGAGAAAGAAGGGTTTGGCCACAGTGATCATTTCCCTCATAGAACTCGAAAAATAAGAGTGTTTTACTAAGTCATATTTTTAAAAGTTCTTTAAAAAATTTTACAAATACAAATACAATTCAGACATACTGTAAATGCAGTTTTATAGTATAAATTGTTGTCTTTACTATTCACTTGGTTTGATTTGCTGAGGAAGAAGGGTTTGGCCACAGTGGTCATTTCTCTCATAGAACTCAAAAAATAAAAGTGTTTTACTAAGTCATATTTTTAAAAGTTTTCTAAAAAATTTCACAAATACAATTCAGATATACTGTAAATGCAGTTTTTTAGTATGATTTGTTGTCTTCGTTTTCCACTAGGCTTGATTCGCTGAGAAAGAAGGGTTTGGCCAGAGTGGTCATTTCCCTCATAGAACTCGAAAAATAAGAGTGTTTTACTAAGTCATATTTTTAAAAGTTTTCTAAAAAATTTCACAAACACAATTCAGATATACTGTAAATGCAGTTTTTTAGTATGATTTGTTGTCTTCATTTTCCATTAGGCTTGATTCACTCAGGAAGAAGGGTTTGGCCACAGTGGTCATTTCCCTCATAGAACTCGAAAAATAAGAGTGTTTTACTAAGTCATATTTTTAAAAGTTTTCTAAAAAATTTCACAAATACAATTTAGATATACTGTACATGCAGATTTTTAGTATTATTTGTTGTCTTCATTTTCCTTTAGGTTTAATTCACTGAGAAAGAAGGGTTTGGCCACAGTGATCATTTCCCTCATAGAACTCGAAAAATAAGAGTGTTTTAGTAAGTCATATTTTTAAAAGTTCTTTAAAAAATTTTACAAATACTGTAAATGCAGTTTTATAGTATAAATTGTTGTCTTCACTATTCACTTGGTTTGATTTGCTGAGGAAGAAGGGTTTGGCCACAGTGGTCATTTCTCTCATAGAACTCAAAAAATAAAAGTGTTTTACTAAGTCATATTTTTAAAAGTTTTCTAAAAAATTTCACAAATACAATTCAGATATACTGTAAATGCAGTTTTTTAGTATGATTTGTTGTCTTCGTTTTCCACTAGGCTTGATTCGCTGAGAAAGAAGGGTTTGGCCAGAGTGGTCATTTCCCTCATAGAACTCGAAAAATAAGAGTGTTTTACTAAGTCATATTTTTAAAAGTTTTCTAAAAAATTTCACAAACACAATTCAGAATTACTGTAAGTGCAGTTTCTTAGTATGATTTGTTGTCTTCATTTGTCATTTGGTTTGATTCGCTCACCAAGCAGGGTTTGGCCACAGTGGTCATTTCCCTCATAGAACTCGAAAAATAAGAGTGTTTTACTAAGTCATATTTTTAAAAGTTTTCTAAAAAATTTCACAAATACAATTCAGATAGATTGTAAATGCAGTTTTTTAGTACAATTTGTTGTCTTCACTTTTTACTAGGCTTGATTTGCTGAGGAAGAAGGGTTTGGCCACAGTGGTCATTTCCCTCATAGAACTCGAAAAATAAGAGTGTTTTACTAAGTCATATTTTTAAAAGTTTTCTAAAAAATTTCACAAACACAATTCAGATATCCTGTAAATGCAGTTTTTTAGTATGATTTGTTGTCTTCATTTTCCATTAGGCTTGATTCACTCAGGAAGAAGGGTTTGGCCACAGTGGTCATTTCCCTCATAGAACTCGAAAAATAAGAGTGTTTTACTAAGTCATATTTTTAAAAGTTTTCTAAAAAATTTCACAAATACAATTTAGATATACTGTACATGCAGATTTTTAGTATTATTTGTTGTCTTCATTTTCCTTTAGGTTTAATTCACTGAGAAAGAAGGGTTTGGCCACAGTGATCATTTCCCTCATAGAACTCGAAAAATAAGAGTGTTTTACTAAGTCATATTTTTAAAAGTTCTTTAAAAAATTTTACAAATACAAATACAATTCAGACATACTGTAAATGCAGTTTTATAGTATAAATTGTTGTCTTTACTATTCACTTGGTTTGATTTGCTGAGGAAGAAGGGTTTGGCCACAGTGGTCATTTCTCTCATAGAACTCAAAAAATAAAAGTGTTTTACTAAGTCATATTTTTAAAAGTTTTCTAAAAAATTTCACAAATACAATTCAGATATACTGTAAATGCAGTTTTTTAGTATGATTTGTTGTCTTCGTTTTCCACTAGGCTTGATTCGCTGAGAAAGAAGGGTTTGGCCAGAGTGGTCATTTCCCTCATAGAACTCGAAAAATAAGAGTGTTTTACTAAGTCATATTTTTAAAAGTTTTCTAAAAAATTTCACAAACACAATTCAGATATACTGTAAATGCAGTTTTTTAGTATGATTTGTTGTCTTCATTTTCCATTAGGCTTGATTCACTCAGGAAGAAGGGTTTGGCCACAGTGGTCATTTCCCTCATAGAACTCGAAAAATAAGAGTGTTTTACTAAGTCATATTTTTAAAAGTTTTCTAAAAAATTTCACAAATACAATTTAGATATACTGTACATGCAGATTTTTAGTATTATTTGTTGTCTTCATTTTCCTTTAGGTTTAATTCACTGAGAAAGAAGGGTTTGGCCACAGTGATCATTTCCCTCATAGAACTCGAAAAATAAGAGTGTTTTAGTAAGTCATATTTTTAAAAGTTCTTTAAAAAATTTTACAAATACTGTAAATGCAGTTTTATAGTATAAATTGTTGTCTTCACTATTCACTTGGTTTGATTTGCTGAGGAAGAAGGGTTTGGCCACAGTGGTCATTTCTCTCATAGAACTCAAAAAATAAAAGTGTTTTACTAAGTCATATTTTTAAAAGTTTTCTAAAAAATTTCACAAATACAATTCAGATATACTGTAAATGCAGTTTTTTAGTATGATTTGTTGTCTTCGTTTTCCACTAGGCTTGATTCGCTGAGAAAGAAGGGTTTGGCCAGAGTGGTCATTTCCCTCATAGAACTCGAAAAATAAGAGTGTTTTACTAAGTCATATTTTTAAAAGTTTTCTAAAAAATTTCACAAACACAATTCAGAATTACTGTAAGTGCAGTTTCTTAGTATGATTTGTTGTCTTCATTTGTCATTTGGTTTGATTCGCTCACCAAGCAGGGTTTGGCCACAGTGGTCATTTCCCTCATAGAACTCGAAAAATAAGAGTGTTTTACTAAGTCATATTTTTAAAAGTTTTCTAAAAAATTTCACAAATACAATTCAGATAGATTGTAAATGCAGTTTTTTAGTACAATTTGTTGTCTTCACTTTTTACTAGGCTTGATTTGCTGAAGAGGCAGGGTTTGGTTACAGTGGTCATTTCCCTCATAGAACTCGAAAAATAAGAGTGTTTTACTAAGTCATATTTTTAAAAGTTTTCTAAAAAATTTCACAAACACAATTCAGATATACTGTAAATGCAGTTTTTTAGTATGATTTGTTGTCTTCATTTTCCATTAGGTTTAATTCACTGAGGAAGAAGGGTTTGGCCACAGTGGTCATTTCCCTCATAGAACTCGAAAAATAAGAGTGTTTTACTAAGTCATATTTTTAAAAGTTTTCTAAAAAATTTCACAAATACAATTCAGACATACTGTAAATGCAGTTTTTTAGTATGATTTGTTGTCTTCACTATTCACTTGGTTTGATTTGCTGAGAAAGAAGGGTTTGGCCACAGTGGTCATTTCCCTCATAGAACTCAAAAAATAAAAGTGTTTTACTAAGTCATATTTTTAAAAGTTTTCTGAAAAATTTCACAAATACAATTCAGATATACTGTAAATGCAGTTTTTTAGTATGATTTGTTGTCTTCTTTTTCCACTAGGGTTGATTCGCTGAGAAAGAAGGGTTTGGCCACAGTGGTCATTTCCCTCATAGAACTCGAAAAATAAGAGTGTTTTACTAAGTCATATTTTTAAAAGTTTTCTAAAAAATTTCACAAATACAATTCAGATATACTGTAAATGCAGTTGTTTAGTACGATTTGTTGTCTTCAATTTTCACTAGGCTTGATTTGCTGAGGAAGCAGGGTTTGGTTACAGTGGTCATTTGCCTCATAGAACTCGAAAAATAAGAATGTTTTACTAAGTCATATTTTTAAAAGCTTTCTAAAAAAATTTCACAAATACAATTTAGATATACTGTAAATGCAGTTTTTTAGTATGATTTGTTGTCTTCACTTTCCATTAGGTTTGATTTGCTGAGAAAGCAAGGTTTGGCCGCCACAGGGGTCATTTCCCTCATAGAACTCGAAAAATAAGAGTGTTTTACTAAGTCATATTTTTAAAAGTTTTTTAAAAAATTTTACAATCACAATTCAGATACACTGTAAATGCAGTTTTTTAGTATGATTTGTTGTCTTCATTTTACCCTAGGCTTGATTCGCTGAGAAAGAAGGGTTTGGCCACAGTGGTCATTTCCCTCATAGAATTCGAAAAATAAGAGTGTTTTACTAAGTCATATTTTTAAAAGTTTTCTAAAAATATTCACAAACACAATTCAGAATTACTGTAAGTGCAGTTTCTTAGTATGATTTGTTGTCTTCATTTGCCACTTGGTTTGATTCGCTCGCCAAGCAGGGTTTGGCCACAGTGGTCATTTCCCTCATAGAACTCGAAAATTAAGAGTGTTTTACTAAGTCATATTTTTAAAAGTTTTCTAAAAAATTTCACAAATACAATTCAGATAGATTGTAAATGCAGTTTTTTAGTACAATTTGTTGTCTTCACTTTTTACTAGGCTTGATTTGCTGAGGAAGCAGGGTTTGGTTACAGTGGTCATTTCCCTCATAGAACTCGAAAAATAAGAGTGTTTTACTAAGTCATATTTTTAAAAGTTTTTTAAAAAATTTTACAATTACAATTCAGATATACTGTAAATGCAGTTTTTTGGTATGATTTGTTGTCTTTGTTCTGCACTAGGTTTGATTTGCTGAGAAAGAAGGGTTTGGCCACAGTGGTCATTTCCCTCATAGAACTCGAAAAATAAGAGTGTTTTACTAAGTCATATTTTTAAAAGTTTTCTAAAAAATTTCACAAATACAATTCAGATAAATTGTAAATGCAGTTTTTTAGTACAATTTGTTGTCTTAACTTTTTACTAGGCGTGATTTGCTGAGGAAGCAGGGTTTGGTTACAGTGGTCATTTCCCTCATAGAACTCGAAAAATAAGAGTGTTTTACTAAGTCCAAATACAATTCAGATATACTGTAAATGCAGTTTTTTAGTATGATTTGTTGTCTTCATTTTGTCCTAGGGTCGATTCGCTGAGGAGGAAGGGTTTGGCCACCGTGGTCATTTCCCTCATGGAACTCGAAAATAAGAGTGTTTTACTAAGTCATATTTTTAAAAGTTTTCTAAAAAATTTCACAAATACAATTCAGATATACTCTAAAAGCAGTTTTTTAGCATGATTTGTTATCTTCGTTTTCCACTAGGTTTGATTCGCTGAGAAAGAAGGGTTTGGCCACAGTGGTCATTTCCCTCATAGAACTCGAAAAAAAAGAGTGTTTTACTAAGTCATATTTTTAAAAGCTTTCTAAAAAATTTCACAAATACAATTTAGATATACTGTAAATGCAGTTTTCTAGTATGTATTGTTGTCTTCAGTTTCCACTAGGTTTAATTTGCTGAGGAAGCAAGGTTTGGCCACAGGGGTCATTTCCCTCATAGAACTCGAAAAATAAGAGTGTTTTACTAAGTCATATTTTTAAAAGTTTTCTAAAAAATTTCACAAATACAATTCAGATATACTGTAAATGCAGTTTTTTGGTATGATTTGTTGTCTTCATTCTCCACTACGTTTGATTCGCTAAAGAAGAACGGTTTGGCCACAGTGGTCATTTCCCTTATAGAACTTGAAAAATAAGAGTGTTTTACTAAGTCATATTTTTAAAAGTTTTCTAAAAAATTTCACAAATACAATTCAGACATACTGTAAATGCAGTTTTTTAGTATAATTTGTTGTCTTCACTATTCACTTGGCTTGATTTGCTGAGGAAGAAGGGTTTGGCCACAGTGGTCATTTCCCTCATAGAGCTGAAAAAATAAAAGTGTTTTACTAAGTCATATTTTTAAAAGTTTTCTAAAAAATTTCACAAATACAATTCAGACATACTGTAAATGCAGTTTTTTAGTATAATTTGTTGTCTTCACTATTCACTTGGTTTGATTTGCTGAGGAAGAAGGATTTGGCCACAGTGGTCATTTCCCTCATAGAACTCGAAAAATAAGAGTGTTTTACTAAGTCATATTTTTAAAAGTTTTCTAAAAAATTTCACAAACACAATTCAGAATTACTGTAAGTGCAGTTTCTTAGTATGATTTGTTGTCTTCATTTGTCATTTGGTTTGATTCGCTCACCAAGCAGGGTTTGGCCACAGTGGTCATTTCCCTCATAGAAATCGAAAAATAAGAGTGTTTTACTAAGTCATATTTTTAAAAGTTTTTTACAAAATTTCACAAATACAATTCAGACATACTGTAAATGCAGTTTTTTAGTATGATTTGTTGTCTTCGTTGTTCACTAGGTTTGATTCGCTGAGGAAGAAGGGTTTGGCCACAGTGGTCATTTCCCTCATAGAACTCGAAAAATAAGAGTGTTTTACTAAGTCATATTTTTAAAAGTTTTCTAAAAAATTTCACAAACACAATTCAGATATACTGTAAATGCAGTTTTTTAGTATAATTTGTTGTCTTCATTTTCCATTAGGTTTGATTCACTCAGGAAGAAGGGTTTGGCCACAGTGGTCATTTCCCTCATAGAACTCGAAAAATAAGAGTGTTTTACTAAGTCATAATTTTAAAAGTTTTCTAAAAAATTTCACAAATACAATTTAGATATACTGTACATGCAGATTTTTAGTATTATTTGTTGTCTTCATTTTCCTTTAGGTTTGATTCACTGAGAAAGAAGGGTTTGGCCACAGTGATCATTTCCCTCATAGAACTCGAAAAATAAGAGTGTTTTACTAAGTCATATTTTTAAAAGTTCTTTAAAAAATTTTACAAGTACAAATACAATTCAGACATACTGTAAATGCAGTTTTTTAGTATAATTTGTTGTCTTCACTATTCACTTGGTTTGATTTGCTGAGAAAGAAGGGTTTGGCCACAGTGGTCATTTCCCTCATAGAACTCAAAAAATAAAAGTGTTTTACTAAGTCATATTTTTAAAAGTTTTCTGAAAAATTTCACAAATACAATTCAGATATACTGTAAATGCAGTTTTTTAGTATGATTTGTTGTCTTCGTTTTCCACTAGGGTTGATTCGCTGAGAAAGAAGGGTTTGGCCACAGTGGTCATTTCCCTCATAGAACTCGAAAAATAAGAGTGTTTTACTAAGTCATATTTTTAAAAGTTTTCTAAAAAATTTCACAAATACAATTCAGATATACTGTAAATGCAGTTGTTTAGTACGATTTGTTGTCTTCACTTTTCACTAGGCTTGATTTGCTGAGGAAGCAGGGTTTGGTTACAGTGGTCATTTGCCTCATAGGACTCGAAAAATAAGAATGTTTTACTAAGTCATATTTTTAAAAGCTTTCTAAAAAAATTTCACAAATACAATTTAGATATACTGTAAATGCAGTTTTTTAGTATGATTTGTTGTCTTCACTTTCCATTAGGTTTGATTTGCTGAGAAAGCAAGGTTTGGCCGCCACAGGGGTCATTTCCCTCATAGAACTCGAAAAATAAGAGTGTTTTACTAAGTCATATTTTTAAAAGTTTTTTAAAAAATTTTACAATCACAATTCAGATACACTGTAAATGCAGTTTTTTAGTATGATTTGTTGTCTTCATTTTACCCTAGGCTTGATTCGCTGAGAAAGAAGGGTTTGGCCACAGTGGTCATTTCCCTCATAGAATTCGAAAAATAAGAGTGTTTTACTAAGTCATATTTTTAAAAGTTTTCTAAAAATATTCACAAACACAATTCAGAATTACTGTAAGTGCAGTTTCTTAGTATGATTTGTTGTCTTCATTTGCCACTTGGTTTAATTCGCTCGCCAAGCAGGGTTTGGCCACAGTGGTCATTTCCCTCATAGAACTCGAAAATTAAGAGTGTTTTACTAAGTCATATTTTTAAAAGTTTTCTAAAAAATTTCACAAATACAATTCAGATAGATTGTAAATGCAGTTTTTTAGTACAATTTGTTGTCTTCACTTTTTACTAGGCTTGATTTGCTGAGGAAGCAGGGTTTGGTTACAGTGGTCATTTCCCTCATAGAACTCGAAAAATAAGAGTGTTTTACTAAGTCATATTTTTAAAAGTTTTTTAAAAAATTTTACAATTACAATTCAGATATACTGTAAATGCAGTTTTTTGGTATGATTTGTTGTCTTTGTTCTGCACTAGGTTTGATTTGCTGAGAAAGAAGGGTTTGGCCACAGTGGTCATTTCCCTCATAGAACTCGAAAAATAAGAGTGTTTTACTAAGTCATATTTTTAAAAGTTTTCTAAAAAATTTCACAAATACAATTCAGATAAATTGTAAATGCAGTTTTTTAGTACAATTTGTTGTCTTAACTTTTTACTAGGCGTGATTTGCTGAGGAAGCAGGGTTTGGTTACAGTGGTCATTTCCCTCATAGAACTCGAAAAATAAGAGTGTTTTACTAAGTCCAAATACAATTCAGATATACTGTAAATGCAGTTTTTTAGTATGATTTGTTGTCTTCATTTTGTCCTAGGGTCGATTCGCTGAGGAGGAAGGGTTTGGCCACCGTGGTCATTTCCCTCATGGAACTCGAAAATAAGAGTGTTTTACTAAGTCATATTTTTAAAAGTTTTCTAAAAAATTTCACAAATACAATTCAGATATACTCTAAAAGCAGTTTTTTAGCATGATTTGTTATCTTCGTTTTCCACTAGGTTTGATTCGCTGAGAAAGAAGGGTTTGGCCACAGTGGTCATTTCCCTCATAGAACTCGAAAAAAAAGAGTGTTTTACTAAGTCATATTTTTAAAAGCTTTCTAAAAAATTTCACAAATACAATTTAGATATACTGTAAATGCAGTTTTCTAGTATGTATTGTTGTCTTCAGTTTCCACTAGGTTTAATTAGCTGAGGAAGCAAGGTTTGGCCACAGGGGTCATTTCCCTCATAGAACTCGAAAAATAAGAGTGTTTTACTAAGTCATATTTTTAAAAGTTTTCTAAAAAATTTCACAAATACAATTCAGATATACTGTAAATGCATTTTTTTGGTATGATTTGTTGTCTTCATTCTCCACTACGTTTGATTCGCTAAAGAAGAACGGTTTGGCCACAGTGGTCATTTCCCTTATAGAACTTGAAAAATAAGAGTGTTTTACTAAGTCATATTTTTAAAAGTTTTCTAAAAAATTTCACAAATACAATTCAGACATACTGTAAATGCAGTTTTTTAGTATGATTTGTTGTCTTCACTATTCACTTGGTTTGATTTGCTGAGGAAGAAAGGTTTGGCCACAGTGGTCATTTCCCTCATAGAGCTCAAAAAATAAAAGTGTTTTACTAAGTCATATTTTTAAAAGTTTTCTAAAAAATTTCACAAATACAATTCAGACATACTGTAAATGCAGTTTTTTAGTATAATTTGTTGTCTTCGTTTTCCACTAGGTTTGATTCGCTGAGAAAGAAGCGTTTGGCCAGAGTGGTCATTTCCCTCATAGAACTCGAAAAATAAGAGTGTTTTACTAAGTCATATTTTTAAAAGTTTTCTAAAAAATTTCACAAACACAATTCAGAATTACTGTAAGTGCAGTTTCTTAGTATGATTTGTTGTCTTCATTTGTCATTTGGTTTGATTCGCTCACCAAGCAGGGTTTGGCCACAGTGGTCATTTCCCTCATAGAAATCGAAAAATAAGAGTGTTTTACTAAGTCATATTTTTAAAAGTTTTTTACAAAATTTCACAAATACAATTCAGACATACTGTAAATGCAGTTTTTTAGTATGATTTGTTGTCTTCGTTGTTCACTAGGTTTGATTCGCTGAGGAAGAAGGGTTTGGCCACAGTGGTCATTTCCCTCATAGAACTCGAAAAATAAGAGTGTTTTACTAAGTCATATTTTTAAAAGTTTTCTAAAAAATTTCACAAACACAATTCAGATATACTGTAAATGCAGTTTTTTAGTATGATTTGTTGTCTTCATTTTCCATTAGGTTTGATTCACTCAGGAAGAAGGGTTTGGCCACAGTGGTCATTTCCCTCATAGAACTTGAAAAATAAGAGTGTTTTACTAAGTCATATTTTTAAAAGTTTTCTAAAAAATTTCACAAATACAATTTAGATATACTGTACATGCAGATTTTTAGTATTATTTGTTGTCTTCATTTTCCTTTAGGTTTGATTCACTGAGAAAGAAGGGTTTGGCCACAGTGATCATTTCCCTCATAGAACTCGAAAAATAAGAGTGTTTTACTAAGTCATATTTTTAAAAGTTCTTTAAAAAATTTTACAAGTACAAATACAATTCAGACATACTGTAAATGCAGTTTTATAGTATAAATTGTTGTCTTCACTATTCACTTGGTTTGATTTGCTGGGGAAGAAGGGTTTGGCCACAGTGGTCATTTCTCTCATAGAACTCAAAAAATAAAAGTGTTTTACTAAGTCATATTTTTAAAAGTTTTCTAAAAAATTTCACAAATACAATTCAGATATACTGTAAATGCAGTTTTTTAGTATGATTTGTTGTCTTCGTTTTCCACTAGGCTTGATTCGCTGAGAAAGAAGGGTTTGGCCAGAGTGGTCATTTCCCTCATAGAACTCGAAAAATAAGAGTGTTTTACTAAGTCATATTTTTAAAAGTTTTCTAAAAAATTTCACAAACACAATTCAGAATTACTGTAAGTGCAGTTTCTTAGTATGATTTGTTGTCTTCATTTGTCATTTGGTTTGATTCGCTCACCAAGCAGGGTTTGGCCACAGTGGTCATTTCCCTCATAGAACTCGAAAAATAAGAGTGTTTTACTAAGTCATATTTTTAAAAGTTTTCTAAAAAATTTCACAAATACAATTCAGACATACTGTAAATGCAGTTTTTTAGTATGATTTGTTGTCTTCACTATTCACTTGGTTTGATTTGCTGAGAAAGAAGGGTTTGGCCACAGTGGTCATTTCCCTCATAGAACTCAAAAAATAAAAGTGTTTTACTAAGTCATATTTTTAAAAGTTTTCTGAAAAATTTCACAAATACAATTCAGATATACTGTAAATGCAGTTTTTTAGTATGATTTGTTGTCTTCTTTTTCCACTAGGGTTGATTCGCTGAGAAAGAAGGGTTTGGCCACAGTGGTCATTTCCCTCATAGAACTCGAAAAATAAGAGTGTTTTACTAAGTCATATTTTTAAAAGTTTTCTAAAAAATTTCACAAATACAATTCAGATATACTGTAAATGCAGTTGTTTAGTACGATTTGTTGTCTTCAATTTTCACTAGGCTTGATTTGCTGAGGAAGCAGGGTTTGGTTACAGTGGTCATTTGCCTCATAGAACTCGAAAAATAAGAATGTTTTACTAAGTCATATTTTTAAAAGCTTTCTAAAAAAATTTCACAAATACAATTTAGATATACTGTAAATGCAGTTTTTTAGTATGATTTGTTGTCTTCACTTTCCATTAGGTTTGATTTGCTGAGAAAGCAAGGTTTGGCCGCCACAGGGGTCATTTCCCTCATAGAACTCGAAAAATAAGAGTGTTTTACTAAGTCATATTTTTAAAAGTTTTTTAAAAAATTTTACAATCACAATTCAGATACACTGTAAATGCAGTTTTTTAGTATGATTTGTTGTCTTCATTTTACCCTAGGCTTGATTCGCTGAGAAAGAAGGGTTTGGCCACAGTGGTCATTTCCCTCATAGAATTCGAAAAATAAGAGTGTTTTACTAAGTCATATTTTTAAAAGTTTTCTAAAAATATTCACAAACACAATTCAGAATTACTGTAAGTGCAGTTTCTTAGTATGATTTGTTGTCTTCATTTGCCACTTGGTTTGATTCGCTCGCCAAGCAGGGTTTGGCCACAGTGGTCATTTCCCTCATAGAACTCGAAAATTAAGAGTGTTTTACTAAGTCATATTTTTAAAAGTTTTCTAAAAAATTTCACAAATACAATTCAGATAGATTGTAAATGCAGTTTTTTAGTACAATTTGTTGTCTTCACTTTTTACTAGGCTTGATTTGCTGAGGAAGCAGGGTTTGGTTACAGTGGTCATTTCCCTCATAGAACTCGAAAAATAAGAGTGTTTTACTAAGTCATATTTTTAAAAGTTTTTTAAAAAATTTTACAATTACAATTCAGATATACTGTAAATGCAGTTTTTTGGTATGATTTGTTGTCTTTGTTCTGCACTAGGTTTGATTTGCTGAGAAAGAAGGGTTTGGCCACAGTGGTCATTTCCCTCATAGAACTCGAAAAATAAGAGTGTTTTACTAAGTCATATTTTTAAAAGTTTTCTAAAAAATTTCACAAATACAATTCAGATAAATTGTAAATGCAGTTTTTTAGTACAATTTGTTGTCTTAACTTTTTACTAGGCGTGATTTGCTGAGGAAGCAGGGTTTGGTTACAGTGGTCATTTCCCTCATAGAACTCGAAAAATAAGAGTGTTTTACTAAGTCCAAATACAATTCAGATATACTGTAAATGCATTTTTTTGGTATGATTTGTTGTCTTCATTCTCCACTACGTTTGATTCGCTAAAGAAGAACGGTTTGGCCACAGTGGTCATTTCCCTTATAGAACTTGAAAAATAAGAGTGTTTTACTAAGTCATATTTTTAAAAGTTTTCTAAAAAATTTCACAAATACAATTCAGACATACTGTAAATGCAGTTTTTTAGTATAATTTGTTGTCTTCACTATTCACTTGGTTTGATTTGCTGAGGAAGAAAGGTTTGGCCACAGTGGTCATTTCCCTCATAGAGCTCAAAAAATAAAAGTGTTTTACTAAGTCATATTTTTAAAAGTTTTCTAAAAAATTTCACAAATACAATTCAGACATACTGTAAATGCAGTTTTTTAGTATAATTTGTTGTCTTCGTTTTCCACTAGGTTTGATTCGCTGAGAAAGAAGCGTTTGGCCAGAGTGGTCATTTCCCTCATAGAACTCGAAAAATAAGAGTGTTTTACTAAGTCATATTTTTAAAAGTTTTCTAAAAAATTTCACAAACACAATTCAGAATTACTGTAAGTGCAGTTTCTTAGTATGATTTGTTGTCTTCATTTGTCATTTGGTTTGATTCGCTCACCAAGCAGGGTTTGGCCACAGTGGTCATTTCCCTCATAGAAATCGAAAAATAAGAGTGTTTTACTAAGTCATATTTTTAAAAGTTTTTTACAAAATTTCACAAATACAATTCAGACATACTGTAAATGCAGTTTTTTAGTATGATTTGTTGTCTTCATTTTCCATTAGGTTTGATTCACTCAGGAAGAAGGGTTTGGCCACAGTGGTCATTTCCCTCATAGAACTTGAAAAATAAGAGTGTTTTACTAAGTCATATTTTTAAAAGTTTTCTAAAAAATTTCACAAATACAATTTAGATATACTGTACATGCAGATTTTTAGTATTATTTGTTGTCTTCATTTTCCTTTAGGTTTGATTCACTGAGAAAGAAGGGTTTGGCCACAGTGATCATTTCCCTCATAGAACTCGAAAAATAAGAGTGTTTTACTAAGTCATATTTTTAAAAGTTCTTTAAAAAATTTTACAAGTACAAATACAATTCAGACATACTGTAAATGCAGTTTTATAGTATAAATTGTTGTCTTCACTATTCACTTGGTTTGATTTGCTGAGGAAGAAGGGTTTGGCCACAGTGGTCATTTCTCTCATAGAACTCAAAAAATAAAAGTGTTTTACTAAGTCATATTTTTAAAAGTTTTCTAAAAAATTTCACAAATACAATTCAGATATACTGTAAATGCAGTTTTTTAGTATGATTTGTTGTCTTCGTTTTCCACTAGGCTTGATTCGCTGAGAAAGAAGGGTTTGGCCAGAGTGGTCATTTCCCTCATAGAACTCGAAAAATAAGAGTGTTTTACTAAGTCATATTTTTAAAAGTTTTCTAAAAAATTTCACAAACACAATTCAGAATTACTGTAAGTGCAGTTTCTTAGTATGATTTGTTGTCTTCATTTGTCATTTGGTTTGATTCGCTCACCAAGCAGGGTTTGGCCACAGTGGTCATTTCCCTCATAGAACTCGAAAAATAAGAGTGTTTTACTAAGTCATATTTTTAAAAGTTTTCTAAAAAATTTCACAAATACAATTCAGACATACTGTAAATGCAGTTTTTTAGTATGATTTGTTGTCTTCACTATTCACTTGGTTTGATTTGCTGAGAAAGAAGGGTTTGGCCACAGTGGTCATTTCCCTCATAGAACTCAAAAAATAAAAGTGTTTTACTAAGTCATATTTTTAAAAGTTTTCTGAAAAATTTCACAAATACAATTCAGATATACTGTAAATGCAGTTTTTTAGTATGATTTGTTGTCTTCTTTTTCCACTAGGGTTGATTCGCTGAGAAAGAAGGGTTTGGCCACAGTGGTCATTTCCCTCATAGAACTCGAAAAATAAGAGTGTTTTACTAAGTCATATTTTTAAAAGTTTTCTAAAAAATTTCACAAATACAATTCAGATATACTGTAAATGCAGTTGTTTAGTACGATTTGTTGTCTTCAATTTTCACTAGGCTTGATTTGCTGAGGAAGCAGGGTTTGGTTACAGTGGTCATTGGCCTCATAGAACTCGAAAAATAAGAATGTTTTACTAAGTCATATTTTTAAAAGCTTTCTAAAAAAATTTCACAAATACAATTTAGATATACTGTAAATGCAGTTTTTTAGTATGATTTGTTGTCTTCACTTTCCATTAGGTTTGATTTGCTGAGAAAGCAAGGTTTGGCCGCCACAGGGGTCATTTCCCTCATAGAACTCGAAAAATAAGAGTGTTTTACTAAGTCATATTTTTAAAAGTTTTTTAAAAAATTTTACAATCACAATTCAGATACACTGTAAATGCAGTTTTTTAGTATGATTTGTTGTCTTCATTTTACCCTAGGCTTGATTCGCTGAGAAAGAAGGGTTTGGCCACAGTGGTCATTTCCCTCATAGAATTCGAAAAATAAGAGTGTTTTACTAAGTCATATTTTTAAAAGTTTTCTAAAAATATTCACAAACACAATTCAGAATTACTGTAAGTGCAGTTTCTTAGTATGATTTGTTGTCTTCATTTGCCACTTGGTTTGATTCGCTCGCCAAGCAGGGTTTGGCCACAGTGGTCATTTCCCTCATAGAACTCGAAAATTAAGAGTGTTTTACTAAGTCATATTTTTAAAAGTTTTCTAAAAAATTTCACAAATACAATTCAGATAGATTGTAAATGCAGTTTTTTAGTACAATTTGTTGTCTTCACTTTTTACTAGGCTTGATTTGCTGAGGAAGCAGGGTTTGGTTACAGTGGTCATTTCCCTCATAGAACTCGAAAAATAAGAGTGTTTTACTAAGTCATATTTTTAAAAGTTTTTTAAAAAATTTTACAATTACAATTCAGATATACTGTAAATGCAGTTTTTTGGTATGATTTGTTGTCTTTGTTCTGCACTAGGTTTGATTTGCTGAGAAAGAAGGGTTTGGCCACAGTGGTCATTTCCCTCATAGAACTCGAAAAATAAGAGTGTTTTACTAAGTCATATTTTTAAAAGTTTTCTAAAAAATTTCACAAATACAATTCAGATAAATTGTAAATGCAGTTTTTTAGTACAATTTGTTGTCTTAACTTTTTACTAGGCGTGATTTGCTGAGGAAGCAGGGTTTGGTTACAGTGGTCATTTCCCTCATAGAACTCGAAAAATAAGAGTGTTTTACTAAGTCCAAATACAATTCAGATATACTGTAAATGCATTTTTTTGGTATGATTTGTTGTCTTCATTCTCCACTACGTTTGATTCGCTAAAGAAGAACGGTTTGGCCACAGTGGTCATTTCCCTTATAGAACTTGAAAAATAAGAGTGTTTTACTAAGTCATATTTTTAAAAGTTTTCTAAAAAATTTCACAAATACAATTCAGACATACTGTAAATGCAGTTTTTTAGTATAATTTGTTGTCTTCACTATTCACTTGGTTTGATTTGCTGAGGAAGAAAGGTTTGGCCACAGTGGTCATTTCCCTCATAGAGCTCAAAAAATAAAAGTGTTTTACTAAGTCATATTTTTAAAAGTTTTCTAAAAAATTTCACAAATACAATTCAGACATACTGTAAATGCAGTTTTTTAGTATAATTTGTTGTCTTCGTTTTCCACTAGGTTTGATTCGCTGAGAAAGAAGCGTTTGGCCAGAGTGGTCATTTCCCTCATAGAACTCGAAAAATAAGAGTGTTTTACTAAGTCATATTTTTAAAAGTTTTCTAAAAAATTTCACAAACACAATTCAGAATTACTGTAAGTGCAGTTTCTTAGTATGATTTGTTGTCTTCATTTGTCATTTGGTTTGATTCGCTCACCAAGCAGGGTTTGGCCACAGTGGTCATTTCCCTCATAGAAATCGAAAAATAAGAGTGTTTTACTAAGTCATATTTTTAAAAGTTTTTTACAAAATTTCACAAATACAATTCAGACATACTGTAAATGCAGTTTTTTAGTATGATTTGTTGTCTTCGTTGTTCACTAGGTTTGATTCGCTGAGGAAGAAGGGTTTGGCCACAGTGGTCATTTCCCTCATAGAACTCGAAAAATAAGAGTGTTTTACTAAGTCATATTTTTAAAAGTTTTCTAAAAAATTTCACAAACACAATTCAGATATACTGTAAATGCAGTTTTTTAGTATGATTTGTTGTCTTCATTTTCCATTAGGTTTGATTCACTCAGGAAGAAGGGTTTGGCCACAGTGGTCATTTCCCTCATAGAACTTGAAAAATAAGAGTGTTTTACTAAGTCATATTTTTAAAAGTTTTCTAAAAAATTTCACAAATACAATTTAGATATACTGTACATGCAGATTTTTAGTATTATTTGTTGTCTTCATTTTCCTTTAGGTTTGATTCACTGAGAAAGAAGGGTTTGGCCACAGTGATCATTTCCCTCATAGAACTCGAAAAATAAGAGTGTTTTACTAAGTCATATTTTTAAAAGTTCTTTAAAAAATTTTACAAGTACAAATACAATTCAGACATACTGTAAATGCAGTTTTATAGTATAAATTGTTGTCTTCACTATTCACTTGGTTTGATTTGCTGAGGAAGAAGGGTTTGGCCACAGTGGTCATTTCTCTCATAGAACTCAAAAAATAAAAGTGTTTTACTAAGTCATATTTTTAAAAGTTTTCTAAAAAATTTCACAAATACAATTCAGATATACTGTAAATGCAGTTTTTTAGTATGATTTGTTGTCTTCGTTTTCCACTAGGCTTGATTCGCTGAGAAAGAAGGGTTTGGCCAGAGTGGTCATTTCCCTCATAGAACTCGAAAAATAAGAGTGTTTTACTAAGTCATATTTTTAAAAGTTTTCTAAAAAATTTCACAAACACAATTCAGAATTACTGTAAGTGCAGTTTCTTAGTATGATTTGTTGTCTTCATTTGTCATTTGGTTTGATTCGCTCACCAAGCAGGGTTTGGCCACAGTGGTCATTTCCCTCATAGAACTCGAAAAATAAGAGTGTTTTACTAAGTCATATTTTTAAAAGTTTTCTAAAAAATTTCACAAATACAATTCAGACATACTGTAAATGCAGTTTTTTAGTATGATTTGTTGTCTTCACTATTCACTTGGTTTGATTTGCTGAGAAAGAAGGGTTTGGCCACAGTGGTCATTTCCCTCATAGAACTCAAAAAATAAAAGTGTTTTACTAAGTCATATTTTTAAAAGTTTTCTGAAAAATTTCACAAATACAATTCAGATATACTGTAAATGCAGTTTTTTAGTATGATTTGTTGTCTTCTTTTTCCACTAGGGTTGATTCGCTGAGAAAGAAGGGTTTGGCCACAGTGGTCATTTCCCTCATAGAACTCGAAAAATAAGAGTGTTTTACTAAGTCATATTTTTAAAAGTTTTCTAAAAAATTTCACAAATACAATTCAGATATACTGTAAATGCAGTTGTTTAGTACGATTTGTTGTCTTCAATTTTCACTAGGCTTGATTTGCTGAGGAAGCAGGGTTTGGTTACAGTGGTCATTTGCCTCATAGAACTCGAAAAATAAGAATGTTTTACTAAGTCATATTTTTAAAAGCTTTCTAAAAAAATTTCACAAATACAATTTAGATATACTGTAAATGCAGTTTTTTAGTATGATTTGTTGTCTTCACTTTCCATTAGGTTTTATTTGCTGAGAAAGCAAGGTTTGGCCGCCACAGGGGTCATTTCCCTCATAGAACTCGAAAAATAAGAGTGTTTTACTAAGTCATATTTTTAAAAGTTTTTTAAAAAATTTTACAATCACAATTCAGATACACTGTAAATGCAGTTTTTTAGTATGATTTGTTGTCTTCATTTTACCCTAGGCTTGATTCGCTGAGAAAGAAGGGTTTGGCCACAGTGGTCATTTCCCTCATAGAATTCGAAAAATAAGAGTGTTTTACTAAGTCATATTTTTAAAAGTTTTCTAAAAATATTCACAAACACAATTCAGAATTACTGTAAGTGCAGTTTCTTAGTATGATTTGTTGTCTTCATTTGCCACTTGGTTTGATTCGCTCGCCAAGCAGGGTTTGGCCACAGTGGTCATTTCCCTCATAGAACTCGAAAATTAAGAGTGTTTTACTAAGTCATATTTTTAAAAGTTTTCTAAAAAATTTCACAAATACAATTCAGATAGATTGTAAATGCAGTTTTTTAGTACAATTTGTTGTCTTCACTTTTTACTAGGCTTGATTTGCTGAGGAAGCAGGGTTTGGTTACAGTGGTCATTTCCCTCATAGAACTCGAAAAATAAGAGTGTTTTACTAAGTCATATTTTTAAAAGTTTTTTAAAAAATTTTACAATTACAATTCAGATATACTGTAAATGCAGTTTTTTGGTATGATTTGTTGTCTTTGTTCTGCACTAGGTTTGATTTGCTGAGAAAGAAGGGTTTGGCCACAGTGGTCATTTCCCTCATAGAACTCGAAAAATAAGAGTGTTTTACTAAGTCATATTTTTAAAAGTTTTCTAAAAAATTTCACAAATACAATTCAGATAAATTGTAAATGCAGTTTTTTAGTACAATTTGTTGTCTTAACTTTTTACTAGGCGTGATTTGCTGAGGAAGCAGGGTTTGGTTACAGTGGTCATTTCCCTCATAGAACTCGAAAAATAAGAGTGTTTTACTAAGTCCAAATACAATTCAGATATACTGTAAATGCAGTTTTTTAGTATGATTTGTTGTCTTCATTTTGTCCTAGGGTCGATTCGCTGAGGAGGAAGGGTTTGGCCACCGTGGTCATTTCCCTCATGGAACTCGAAAATAAGAGTGTTTTACTAAGTCATATTTTTAAAAGTTTTCTAAAAAATTTCACAAATACAATTCAGATATACTCTAAAAGCAGTTTTTTAGCATGATTTGTTATCTTCGTTTTCCACTAGGTTTGATTCGCTGAGAAAGAAGGGTTTGGCCACAGTGGTCATTTCCCTCATAGAACTCGAAAAAAAAGAGTGTTTTACTAAGTCATATTTTTAAAAGCTTTCTAAAAAATTTCACAAATACAATTTAGATATACTGTAAATGCAGTTTTCTAGTATGTATTGTTGTCTTCAGTTTCCACTAGGTTTAATTTGCTGAGGAAGCAAGGTTTGGCCACAGGGGTCATTTCCCTCATAGAACTCGAAAAATAAGAGTGTTTTACTAAGTCATATTTTTAAAAGTTTTCTAAAAAATTTCACAAATACAATTCAGATATACTGTAAATGCAGTTTTTTGGTATGATTTGTTGTCTTCATTCTCCACTACGTTTGATTCGCTAAAGAAGAACGGTTTGGCCACAGTGGTCATTTCCCTTATAGAACTTGAAAAATAAGAGTGTTTTACTAAGTCATATTTTTAAAAGTTTTCTAAAAAATTTCACAAATACAATTCAGACATACTGTAAATGCAGTTTTTTAGTATAATTTGTTGTCTTCACTATTCACTTGGTTTGATTTGCTGAGGAAGAAGGGTTTGGCCACAGTGGTCATTTCCCTCATAGAGCTCAAAAAATAAAAGTGTTTTACTAAGTCATATTTTTAAAAGTTTTCTAAAAAATTTCACAAATACAATTCAGACATACTGTAAATGCAGTTTTTTAGTATAATTTGTTGTCTTCACTATTCACTTGGTTTGATTTGCTGAGGAAGAAGGATTTGGCCACAGTGGTCATTTCCCTCATAGAACTCGAAAAATAAGAGTGTTTTACTAAGTCATATTTTTAAAAGTTTTCTAAAAAATTTCACAAACACAATTCAGAATTACTGTAAGTGCAGTTTCTTAGTATGATTTGTTGTCTTCATTTGTCATTTGGTTTGATTCGCTCACCAAGCAGGGTTTGGCCACAGTGGTCATTTCCCTCATAGAAATCGAAAAATAAGAGTGTTTTACTAAGTCATATTTTTAAAAGTTTTTTACAAAATTTCACAAATACAATTCAGACATACTGTAAATGCAGTTTTTTAGCATGATTTGTTGTCTTCGTTGTTCACTAGGTTTGATTCGCTGAGGAAGAAGGGTTTGGCCACAGTGGTCATTTCCCTCATAGAACTCGAAAAATAAGAGTGTTTTACTAAGTCATATTTTTAAAAGTTTTCTAAAAAATTTCACAAACACAATTCAGATATACTGTAAATGCAGTTTTTTAGTATAATTTGTTGTCTTCATTTTCCATTAGGTTTGATTCACTCAGGAAGAAGGGTTTGGCCACAGTGGTCATTTCCCTCATAGAACTCGAAAAATAAGAGTGTTTTACTAAGTCATAATTTTAAAAGTTTTCTAAAAAATTTCACAAATACAATTTAGATATACTGTACATGCAGATTTTTAGTATTATTTGTTGTCTTCATTTTCCTTTAGGTTTGATTCACTGAGAAAGAAGGGTTTGGCCACAGTGATCATTTCCCTCATAGAACTCGAAAAATAAGAGTGTTTTACTAAGTCATATTTTTAAAAGTTCTTTAAAAAATTTTACAAGTACAAATACAATTCAGACATACTGTGAATGCAGTTTTTTAGTATAATTTGTTGTCTTCACTATTCACTTGGTTTGATTTGCTGAGAAAGAAGGGTTTGGCCACAGTGGTCATTTCCCTCATAGAACTCAAAAAATAAAAGTGTTTTACTAAGTCATATTTTTAAAAGTTTTCTGAAAAATTTCACAAATACAATTCAGATATACTGTAAATGCAGTTTTTTAGTATGATTTGTTGTCTTCGTTTTCCACTAGGGTTGATTCGCTGAGAAAGAAGGGTTTGGCCACAGTGGTCATTTCCCTCATAGAACTCGAAAAATAAGAGTGTTTTACTAAGTCATATTTTTAAAAGTTTTCTAAAAAATTTCACAAATACAATTCAGATATACTGTAAATGCAGTTGTTTAGTACGATTTGTTGTCTTCACTTTTCACTAGGCTTGATTTGCTGAGGAAGCAGGGTTTGGTTACAGTGGTCATTTGCCTCATAGGACTCGAAAAATAAGAATGTTTTACTAAGTCATATTTTTAAAAGCTTTCTAAAAAAATTTCACAAATACAATTTAGATATACTGTAAATGCAGTTTTTTAGTATGATTTGTTGTCTTCACTTTCCATTAGGTTTGATTTGCTGAGAAAGCAAGGTTTGGCCGCCACAGGGGTCATTTCCCTCATAGAACTCGAAAAATAAGAGTGTTTTACTAAGTCATATTTTTAAAAGTTTTTTAAAAAATTTTACAATCACAATTCAGATACACTGTAAATGCAGTTTTTTAGAATGATTTGTTGTCTTCATTTTACCCTAGGCTTGATTCGCTGAGAAAGAAGGGTTTGGCCACAGTGGTCATTTCCCTCATAGAATTCGAAAAATAAGAGTGTTTTACTAAGTCATATTTTTAAAAGTTTTCTAAAAATATTCACAAACACAATTCAGAATTACTGTAAGTGCAGTTTCTTAGTACGATTTGTTGTCTTCATTTGCCACTTGGTTTGATTCGCTCGCCAAGCAGGGTTTGGCCACAGTGGTCATTTCCCTCATAGAACTCGAAAATTAAGAGTGTTTTACTAAGTCATATTTTTAAAAGTTTTCTAAAAAATTTCACAAATACAATTCAGATAGATTGTAAATGCAGTTTTTTAGTACAATTTGTTGTCTTCACTTTTTACTAGGCTTGATTTGCTGAGGAAGCAGGGTTTGGTTACAGTGGTCATTTCCCTCATAGAACTCGAAAAATAAGAGTGTTTTACTAAGTCATATTTTTAAAAGTTTTTTAAAAAATTTTACAATTACAATTCAGATATACTGTAAATGCAGTTTTTTGGTATGATTTGTTGTCTTTGTTCTGCACTAGGTTTGATTTGCTGAGAAAGAAGGGTTTGGCCACAGTGGTCATTTCCCTCATAGAACTCGAAAAATAAGAGTGTTTTACTAAGTCATATTTTTAAAAGTTTTCTAAAAAATTTCACAAATACAATTCAGATAAATTGTAAATGCAGTTTTTTAGTACAATTTGTTGTCTTAACTTTTTACTAGGCGTGATTTGCTGAGGAAGCAGGGTTTGGTTACAGTGGTCATTTCCCTCATAGAACTCGAAAAATAAGAGTGTTTTACTAAGTCCAAATACAATTCAGATATACTGTAAATGCAGTTTTTTAGTATGATTTGTTGTCTTCATTTTGTCCTAGGGTCGATTCGCTGAGGAGGAAGGGTTTGGCCACCGTGGTCATTTCCCTCATGGAACTCGAAAATAAGAGTGTTTTACTAAGTCATATTTTTAAAAGTTTTCTAAAAAATTTCACAAATACAATTCAGATATACTCTAAAAGCAGTTTTTTAGCATGATTTGTTATCTTCGTTTTCCACTAGGTTTGATTCGCTGAGAAAGAAGGGTTTGGCCACAGTGGTCATTTCCCTCATAGAACTCGAAAAAAAAGAGTGTTTTACTAAGTCATATTTTTAAAAGCTTTCTAAAAAATTTCACAAATACAATTTAGATATACTGTAAATGCAGTTTTCTAGTATGTATTGTTGTCTTCAGTTTCCACTAGGTTTAATTTGCTGAGGAAGCAAGGTTTGGCCACAGGGGTCATTTCCCTCATAGAACTCGAAAAATAAGAGTGTTTTACTAAGTCATATTTTTAAAAGTTTTCTAAAAAATTTCACAAATACAATTCAGATATACTGTAAATGCATTTTTTTGGTATGATTTGTTGTCTTCATTCTCCACTACGTTTGATTCGCTAAAGAAGAACGGTTTGGCCACAGTGGTCATTTCCCTTATAGAACTTGAAAAATAAGAGTGTTTTACTAAGTCATATTTTTAAAAGTTTTCTAAAAAATTTCACAAATACAATTCAGACATACTGTAAATGCAGTTTTTTAGTATAATTTGTTGTCTTCACTATTCACTTGGTTTGATTTGCTGAGGAAGAAAGGTTTGGCCACAGTGGTCATTTCCCTCATAGAGCTCAAAAAATAAAAGTGTTTTACTAAGTCATATTTTTAAAAGTTTTCTAAAAAATTTCACAAATACAATTCAGACATACTGTAAATGCAGTTTTTTAGTATAATTTGTTGTCTTCGTTTTCCACTAGGTTTGATTCGCTGAGAAAGAAGCGTTTGGCCAGAGTGGTCATTTCCCTCATAGAACTTGCAAAATAAGAGTGTTTTACTAAGTCATATTTTTAAAAGTTTTCTAAAAAATTTCACAAACACAATTCAGAATTACTGTAAGTGCAGTTTCTTAGTATGATTTGTTGTCTTCATTTGTCATTTGGTTTGATTCGCTCACCAAGCAGGGTTTGGCCACAGTGGTCATTTCCCTCATAGAAATCGAAAAATAAGAGTGTTTTACTAAGTCATATTTTTAAAAGTTTTTTACAAAATTTCACAAATACAATTCAGACATACTGTAAATGCAGTTTTTTAGTATGATTTGTTGTCTTCGTTGTTCACTAGGTTTGATTCGCTGAGGAAGAAGGGTTTGGCCACAGTGGTCATTTCCCTCATAGAACTCGAAAAATAAGAGTGTTTTACTAAGTCATATTTTTAAAAGTTTTCTAAAAAATTTCACAAACACAATTCAGATATACTGTAAATGCAGTTTTTTAGTATGATTTGTTGTCTTCATTTTCCATTAGGTTTGATTCACTCAGGAAGAAGGGTTTGGCCACAGTGGTCATTTCCCTCATAGAACTTGAAAAATAAGAGTGTTTTACTAAGTCATATTTTTAAAAGTTTTCTAAAAAATTTCACAAATACAATTTAGATATACTGTACATGCAGATTTTTAGTATTATTTGTTGTCTTCATTTTTCTTTAGGTTTGATTCACTGAGAAAGAAGGGTTTGGCCACAGTGATCATTTCCCTCATAGAACTCGAAAAATAAGAGTGTTTTACTAAGTCATATTTTTAAAAGTTCTTTAAAAAATTTTACAAGTACAAATACAATTCAGACATACTGTAAATGCAGTTTTATAGTATAAATTGTTGTCTTCACTATTCACTTGGTTTGATTTGCTGAGGAAGAAGGGTTTGGCCACAGTGGTCATTTCTCTCATAGAACTCAAAAAATAAAAGTGTTTTACTAAGTCATATTTTTAAAAGTTTTCTAAAAAATTTCACAAATACAATTCAGATATACTGTAAATGCAGTTTTTTAGTATGATTTGTTGTCTTCGTTTTCCACTAGGCTTGATTCGCTGAGAAAGAAGGGTTTGGCCAGAGTGGTCATTTCCCTCATAGAACTCGAAAAATAAGAGTGTTTTACTAAGTCATATTTTTAAAAGTTTTCTAAAAAATTTCACAAACACAATTCAGAATTACTGTAAGTGCAGTTTCTTAGTATGATTTGTTGTCTTCATTTGTCATTTGGTTTGATTCGCTCACCAAGCAGGGTTTGGCCACAGTGGTCATTTCCCTCATAGAACTCGAAAAATAAGAGTGTTTTACTAAGTCATATTTTTAAAAGTTTTCTAAAAAATTTCACAAATACAATTCAGATAGATTGTAAATGCAGTTTTTTAGTACAATTTGTTGTCTTCACTTTTTACTAGGCTTGGTTTGCTGAAGAGGCAGGGTTTGGTTACAGTGGTCATTTCCCTCATAGAACTCGAAAAATAAGAGTGTTTTACTAAGTCATATTTTTAAAAGTTTTCTAAAAAATTTCACAAATAGAATTCAGATATACTGTAAATGCAGTTTTTTAGTATGATTTGTTGTCTTCATTTTCCACTAGGTTTAATTCACTGCGGAAGAAGGGTTTGGCCACAGTGGTCATTTCCCTCATAGAACTCGAAAAATAAGAGTGTTTTACTAAGTCATATTTTTAAAAGTTTTCTAAAAAATTTCACAAATACAATTCAGACATACTGTAAATGCAGTTTTTTAGTATGATTTGTTGTCTTCACTATTCACTTGGTTTGATTTGCTGAGAAAGAAGATTTGGCCACAGTGGTCATTTCCCTCATAGAACTCAAAAAATAAAAGTGTTTTACTAAGTCATATTTTTAAAAGTTTTCTGAAAAATTTCACAAATACAATTCAGATATACTGTAAATGCAGTTTTTTAGTATGATTTGTTGTCTTCGTTTTCCACTAGGGTTGATTCGCTGAGAAAGAAGGGTTTGGCCACAGTGGTCATTTCCCTCATAGAACTCGAAAAATAAGAGTGTTTTACTAAGTCATATTTTTAAAAGTTTTCTAAAAAATTTCACAAATACAATTCAGATATACTGTAAATGCAGTTGTTTAGTACGATTTGTTGTCTTCACTTTTCACTAGGCTTGATTTGCTGAGGAAGCAGGGTTTGGTTACAGTGGTCATTTGCCTCATAGAACTCGAAAAATAAGAATGTTTTACTAAGTCATATTTTTAAAAGCTTTCTAAAAAAATTTCACAAATACAATTTAGATATACTGTAAATGCAGTTTTTTAGTATGATTTGTTGTCTTCACTTTCCATTAGGTTTGATTTGCTGAGAAAGCAAGGTTTGGCCACAGGGGTCATTTCCCTCATAGAACTCGAAAAATAAGATTGTTTTACTAAGTCATATTTTTAAAAGTTTTTTAAAAAATTTTACAATAACAATTCAGATATACTGTAAACGCAGTTTTTTAGTATGATTTGTTGTCTTCATTTTACCCTAGGCTTGATTCGCTGAGAAAGAAGAGTTTGGCCACAGTGGTCATTTCCCTCATAGAATTCGAAAAATAAGAGTGTTTTACTAAGTCATATTTTTAAAAGTTTTCTAAAAATATTCACAAACACAATTCAGAATTACTGTAAGTGCAGTTTCTTAGTATGATTTGTTGTCTTCATTTGCCACTTGGTTTGATTCGCTCGCCAAGCAGGGTTTGGCCACAGTGGTCATTTCCCTCATAGAACTCGAAAATTAAGAGTGTTTTACTAAGTCATATTTTTAAAAGTTTTCTAAAAAATTTCACAAATACAATTCAGATAGATTGTAAATGCAGTTTTTTAGTACAATTTGTTGTCTTCACTTTTTACTAGGCTTGATTTGCTGAGGAAGCAGGGTTTGGTTACAGTTGTCATTTCCCTCATAGAACTCGAAAAATAAGAGTGTTTTACTAAGTCATATTTTTAAAAGTTTTTTAAAAAATTTTACAATTACAATTCAGATATACTGTAAATGCAGTTTTTTGGTATGATTTGTTGTCTTCATTCTCCATTAGGTTTGATTCGCTAAAGCAGAACGGTTTGGCCACAGTGGTCATTTCCCTCATAGAACTCGAAAAATAAGAGTGTTTTACTAAGTCATATTTTTAAAAGTTTTCTAAAAAATTTCACAAATACAATTCAGATATATTGTAAATGCAGTTTTTTAGTACAATTTGTTGTCTTAACTTTTTACTAGGCTTGATTTGCTGAGGAAGCAGGGTTTGGTTACAGTGGTCATTTCCCTCATAGAACTCGAAAAATAAGAGTGTTTTACTAAGTCCAAATACAATTCAGATATACTGTAAATGCAGTTTTTTAGTATGATTTGTTGTCTTCATTTTGTCCTAGGGTCGATTCGCTGAGGAGGAAGGGTTTGGCCACCGTGGTCATTTCCCTCATGGAACTCGAAAATAAGAGTGTTTTACTAAGTCATATTTTTAAAAGTTTTCTAAAAAATTTCACAAATACAATTCAGATATACTCTAAAAGCAGTTTTTTAGCATGATTTGTTATCTTCGTTTTCCACTAGGTTTGATTCGCTGAGAAAGAAGGGTTTGGCCACAGTGGTCATTTCCCTCATAGAACTCGAAAAATAAGAGTGTTTTACTAAGTCATATTTTTAAAAGCTTTCTAAAAAATTTCACAAATACAATTTAGATATACTGTAAATGCAGTTTTCTAGTATGTATTGTTGTCTTCAGTTTCCACTAGGTTTAATTTGCTGAGGAAGCAAGGTTTGGCCACAGGGGTCATTTCCCTCATAGAACTCGAAAAATAAGAGTGTTTTACTAAGTCATATTTTTAAAAGTTTTCTAAAAAATTTCACAAATACAATTCAGATATACTGTAAATGCAGTTTTTTGGTATGATTTGTTGCCTTCATTCTCCACTACGTTTGATTCGCTAAAGAAGAAAGGTTTGGCCACAGTGGTCATTTCCCTTATAGAACTTGAAAAATAAGAGTGTTTTACTAAGTCATATTTTTAAAAGTTTTCTAAAAAATTTCACAAATACAATTCAGATATACTGTAAATGCAGTTTTTTAGTATGATTTGTTGTCTTTGTTTTTCACTAGGCTTGATTCGCTGAGAAAGAAGGGTTTGGCCAGAGTGGTCATTTCCCTCATAGAACTCGAAAAATAAGAGTGTTTTACTAAGTCATATTTTTAAAAGTTTTCTAAAAAATTTCACAAACACAATTCAGAATTACTGTAAGTGCAGTTTCTTAGTATGATTTGTTGTCTTCATTTGTCATTTGGTTTGATTCGCTCACCAAGCAGGGTTTGGCCACAGTGGTCATTTCCCTCATAGAACTCGAAAAATAAGAGTGTTTTACTAAGTCATATTTTTAAAAGTTTTCTAAAAAATTTCACAAATACAATTCAGATAGATTGTAAATGCAGTTTTTTAGTACAATTTGTTGTCTTCACTTTTTACTAGGCTTGGTTTGCTGAAGAGGCAGGGTTTGGTTACAGTGGTCATTTCCCTCATAGAACTCGAAAAATAAGAGTGTTTTACTAAGTCATATTTTTAAAAGTTTTCTAAAAAATTTCACAAATAGAATTCAGATATACTGTAAATGCAGTTTTTTAGTATGATTTGTTGTCTTCATTTTTCACTAGGTTTAATTCACTGAGGGAGAAGGGTTTGGCCACAGTGGTCATTTCCCTCATAGAACTCGAAAAATAAGAGTGTTTTACTAAGTCATATTTTTAAAAGTTTTCTAAAAAATTTCACAAATACAATTCAGACATACTGTAAATGCAGTTTTTTAGTATGATTTGTTGTCTTCACTATTCACTTGGTTTGATTTGCTGAGAAAGAAGGGTTTGGCCACAGTGGTCATTTCCCTCATAGAACTCAAAAAATAAAAGTGTTTTACTAAGTCATATTTTTAAAAGTTTTCTGAAAAATTTCACAAATACAATTCAGATATACTGTAAATGCAGTTTTTTAGTATGATTTGTTGTCTTCGTTTTACACTAAGGTTGATTCGCTGAGAAAGAAGGGTTTGGCCACAGTGGTCATTTCCCTCATAGAACTCGAAAAATAAGAGTGTTTTACTAAGTCATATTTTTAAAAGTTTTCTAAAAAATTTCACAAATACAATTCAGATATACTGTAAATGCAGTTGTTTAGTACGATTTGTTGTCTTCACTTTTCACTAGGCTTGATTTGCTGAGGAAGCAGGGTTTGGTTACAGTGGTCATTTGCCTCATAGAACTCGAAAAATAAGAATGTTTTACTAAGTCATATTTTTAAAAGCTTTCTAAAAAAATTTCACAAATACAATTTAGATATACTGTAAATGCAGTTTTTTAGTATGATTTGTTGTCTTCACTTTCCATTAGGTTTGATTTGCTGAGAAAGCAAGGTTTGGCCACAGGGGTCATTTCCCTCATAGAACTCGAAAAATAAGATTGTTTTACTAAGTCATATTTTTAAAAGTTTTTTAAAAAATTTTACAATAACAATTCAGATATACTGTAAATGCAGTTTTTTAGTATGATTTGTTGTCTTCATTTTACCCTAGGCTTGATTCGCTGAGAAAGAAGAGTTTGGCCACAGTGGTCATTTCCCTCATAGAATTCGAAAAATAAGAGTGTTTTACTAAGTCATATTTTTAAAAGTTTTCTAAAAATATTCACAAACACAATTCAGAATTACTGTAAGTGCAGTTTCTTAGTATGATTTGTTGTCTTCATTTGCCACTTGGTTTGATTCGCTCGCCAAGCAGGGTTTGGCCACAGTGGTCATTTCCCTCATAGAACTCGAAAATTAAGAGTGTTTTACTAAGTCATATTTTTAAAAGTTTTCTAAAAAATTTCACAAATACAATTCAGATAGATTGTAAATGCAGTTTTTTAGTACAATTTGTTGTCTTCACTTTTTACTAGGCTTGATTTGCTGAGGAAGCAGGGTTTGGTTACAGTGGTCATTTCCCTCATAGAACTCGAAAAATAAGAGTGTTTTACTAAGTCATATTTTTAAAAGTTTTTTAAAAAATTTTACAATTACAATTCAGATATACTGTAAATGCAGTTTTTTGGTATGATTTGTTGTCTTCATTCTCCATTAGGTTTGATTCGCTAAAGCAGAACGGTTTGGCCACAGTGGTCATTTCCCTCATAGAACTCGAAAAATAAGAGTGTTTTACTAAGTCATATTTTTAAAAGTTTTCTAAAAAATTTCACAAATACAATTCAGATATATTGTAAATGCAGTTTTTTAGTACAATTTGTTGTCTTAACTTTTTACTAGGCTTGATTTGCTGAGGAAGCAGGGTTTGGTTACAGTGGTCATTTCCCTCATAGAACTCGAAAAATAAGAGTGTTTTACTAAGTCCAAATACAATTCAGATATACTGTAAATGCAGTTTTTTAGTATGATTTGTTGTCTTCATTTTGTCCTAGGGTCGATTCGCTGAGGAGGAAGGGTTTGGCCACCGTGGTCATTTCCCTCATGGAACTCGAAAATAAGAGTGTTTTACTAAGTCATATTTTTAAAAGTTTTCTAAAAAATTTCACAAATACAATTCAGATATACTCTAAAAGCAGTTTTTTAGCATGATTTGTTATCTTCGTTTTCCACTAGGTTTGATTCGCTGAGAAAGAAGGGTTTGGCCACAGTGGTCATTTCCCTCATAGAACTCGAAAAATAAGAGTGTTTTACTAAGTCATATTTTTAAAAGCTTTCTAAAAAATTTCACAAATACAATTTAGATATACTGTAAATGCAGTTTTCTAGTATGTATTGTTGTCTTCAGTTTCCACTAGGTTTAATTTGCTGAGGAAGCAAGGTTTGGCCACAGGGGTCATTTCCCTCATAGAACTCGAAAAATAAGAGTGTTTTACTAAGTCATATTTTTAAAAGTTTTCTAAAAAATTTCACAAACACAATTCAGATATACTGTAAATGCAGTTTTTTGGTATGATTTGTTGCCTTCATTCTCCACTACGTTTGATTCGCTAAGGAAGAAAGGTTTGGCCACAGTGGTCATTTCCCTTATAGAACTTGAAAAATAAGAGTGTTTTACTAAGTCATATTTTTAAAAGTTTTCTAAAAAATTTCACAAATACAATTCAGACATACTGTAAATGCACTTTTTTAGTATGATTTGTTGTCTTTACTATTCACTTGGTTTGATTTGCTGAGGAAGAAGGGTTTGGCCACAGTGGTCATTTCCCTCATAGAACTCAAAAAATTAAAGTGTTTTACTGAGTCATATTTTTAAAAGTTTTCTAAAAAATTTCACAAATACAATTCAGACATACTGTAAATGCAGTTTTTTAGTATAATTTGTTGTCTTCACTATTCACTTGGTTTGATTTGCTGAGGAAGAAGGGTTTGGCCACAGTGGTCATTTCCCTCATAGAACTCAAAAAATAAAAGTGTTTTACTAAGTCATATTTTTAAAAGTTTTCTAAAAAATTTCACAAATACAATTCAGATATACTGTAAATGCAGTTTTTTAGTATGATTTGTTGTCTTCGTTTTCCACTAGGCTTGATTCGCTGAGAAAGAAGGGTTTGGCCAGAGTGGTCATTTCCCTCATAGAACTCGAAAAATAAGAGTGTTTTACTAAGTCATATTTTTAAAAGTTTTCTAAAAAATTTCACAAACACAATTCAGAATTACTGTAAGTGCTGTTTCTTAGTATGATTTGTTGTCTTCATTTGTCATTTGGTTTGATTCGCTCACCAAGCAGGGTTTGGCCACAGTGGTCATTTCCCTCATAGAACTCGAAAAATAAGAGTGTTTTACTAAGTCATATTTTTAAAAGTTTTCTAAAAAATTTCACAAATACAATTCAGATAGATTGTAAATGCAGTTTTTTAGTACAATTTGTTGTCTTCACTTTTTACTAGGCTTGATTTGCTGAAGAGGCAGGGTTAGGTTACAGTGGTCATTTCCCTCATAGAACTCGAAAAATAAGAGTGTTTTACTAAGTCATATTTTTAAAAGTTTTCTAAAAAATTTCACAAACACAATTCAGATATACTGTAAATGCAGTTTTTTAGTATGATTTGTTGTTTTCATTTTCCATTAGGTTTGATTCACTCAGGAAGAAGGGTTTGGCCACAGTGGTCATTTCCCTCATAGAACTCGAAAAATAATAGTGTTTTACTAAGTCATATTTTTAAAACTTTTCTAAAAAATTTCACAAATACAATTTAGATATACTGTACATGCAGATTTTTAGTATTATTTGTTGTCTTCATTTTCCTTTAGGTTTAATTCACTGAGAAAGAAGGGTTTGGCCACAGTGATCATTTCCCTCATAGAACTCGAAAAATAAGAGTGTTTTACTAAGTCATATTTTTAAAAGTTCTTTAAAAAATTTTACAAGTACAAATACAATTCAGACATACTGTAAATGCAGTTTTATAGTATAAATTGTTGTCTTCACTATTCACTTGGTTTGATTCGCTGAGGAAGAAGGGTTTGGCCATAGTGGTCATTTCTCTCATAGAACTCAAAAAATAAAAGTGTTTTACTAAGTCATATTTTTAAAAGTTTTCTAAAAAATTTCACAAATACAATTCAGATATACTGTAAATGCAGTTTTTTAGTATGATTTGTTGTCTTCGTTTTCCACTAGGCTTGATTCGCTGAGAAAGAAGGGTTTGGCCAGAGTGGTCATTTCCCTCATAGAACTCGAAAAATAAGAGTGTTTTACTAAGTCATATTTTTAAAAGTTTTCTAAAAAATTTCACAAACACAATTCAGAATTACTGTAAGTGCAGTTTCTTAGTATGATTTGTTGTCTTCATTGGTCATTTGGTTTGATTCGCTCACCAAGCAGGGTTTGGCCACAGTGGTAATTTCCCTCATAGAACTCGAAAAATAAGAGTGTTTTACTAAGTCATATTTTTAAAAGTTTTCTAAAAAATTTCACAAATACAATTCAGATAGATTGTAAATGCAGTTTTTTAGTACAATTTGTTGTCTTCACTTTTTAATAGGCTTGATTTGCTGAAGAGGCAGGGTTAGGTTACAGTGGTCATTTCCCTCATAGAACTCGAAAAATAAGAGTGTTTTACTAAGTCATATTTTTAAAAGTTTTCTAAAAAATTTCACAAATAGAATTCAGATATACTGTAAATGCAGTTTTTTAGTATGATTTGTTGTCTTCATTTTCCACTAGGTTTACTTCACTGAGGAAGAAGGGTTTGGCCACAGTGGTCATTTCCCTCATAGAACTCGAAAAATAAGAGTGTTTCTTTCACTAAGTCATATTTTTAAAAGTTTTCTAAAAAATTTCACAAATACAATGCAGACATACTGTAAATGCAGTTTTTTAGTATGATTTGTTGTCTTCACTATTCACTTGGTTTGATTTGCTGAGAAAGAAGGGTTTGGCCACAGTGGTCATTTCCCTCATAGAACTCAATAATTAAGAGTGTTTTACTAAGTCATATTTTTAAAAGTTTTCTAAAAAATTTCACAAATACAATTCAGATAGATTGTAAATGCAGTTTTTTAGTACAATTTGTTGTCTTCACTTTTTACTAGGCTTGATTTGCTGAGGAAGCAGGGTTTGGTTACAGTGGTCATTTCCCTCATAGAACTCGAAAAATAAGAGTGTTTTACTAAGTCATATTTTTAAAAGTTTTCTAAAAAATTTCACAAACACAATTCAGAATTACTGTAAGTGCAGTTTCTTAGTATGATTTGTTGTCTTCATTTGTCATTTGGTTTGATTCGCTCACCAAGCAGGGTTTGGCCACAGTGGTCATTTCCCTCATAGAACTCGAAAAATAAGAGTGTTTTACTAAGTCATATTTTTAAAAGTTTTCTAAAAAATTTCACAAATACAATTCAGACATACTGTAAATGCACTTTTTTAGTATGATTTGTTGTCTTTACTATTCACTTGGTTTGATTTGCTGAGGAAGAAGGGTTTGGCCACAGTGGTCATTTCCCTCATAGAACTCAAAAAATAAAAGTGTTTTACTGAGTCATATTTTTAAAAGTTTTCTAAAAAATTTCACAAATACAATTCAGACATACTGTAAATGCAATTTTTTAGTATAATTTGTTGTCTTCACTATTCACTTGGTTTGATTTGCTGAGGAAGAAGGGTTTGGCCACAGTGGTCATTTCCCTCATAGAACTCAAAAAATAAAAGTGTTTTACTAAGTCATATTTTTAAAAGTTTTCTAAAAAATTTCACAAATACAATTCAGATATACTGTAAATGCAGTTTTTTAGTATGATTTGTTGTCTTCGTTTTCCACTAGGCTTGATTCGCTGAGAAAGAAGGGTTTGGCCAGAGTGGTCATTTCCCTCATAGAACTCGAAAAATAAGAGTGTTTTACTAAGTCATATTTTTAAAAGTTTTCTAAAAAATTTCACAAACACAATTCAGAATTACTGTAAGTGCAGTTTCTTAGTATGATTTGTTGTCTTCATTTGTCATTTGGTTTGATTCGCTCACCAAGCAGGGTTTGGCCACAGTGGTCATTTCCCTCATAGAACTCGAAAAATAAGAGTGTTTTACTAAGTCATATTTTTAAAAGTTTTCTAAAAAATTTCACAAATACAATTCAGATAGATTGTAAATGCAGTTTTTTAGTACAATTTGTTGTCTTCACTTTTTACTAGGCTTGATTTGCTGAAGAGGCAGGGTTAGGTTACAGTGGTCATTTCCCTCATAGAACTCGAAAAATAAGAGTGTTTTACTAAGTCATATTTTTAAAAGTTTTCTAAAAAATTTCACAAACACAATTCAGATATACTGTAAATGCAGTTTTTTAGTATGATTTGTTGTTTTCATTTTCCATTAGGTTTGATTCACTCAGGAAGAAGGGTTTGGCCACAGTGGTCATTTCCCTCATAGAACTCGAAAAATAATAGTGTTTTACTAAGTCATATTTTTAAAACTTTTCTAAAAAATTTCACAAATACAATTTAGATATACTGTACATGCAGATTTTTAGTATTATTTGTTGTCTTCATTTTCCTTTAGGTTTAATTCACTGAGAAAGAAGGGTTTGGCCACAGTGATCATTTCCCTCATAGAACTCGAAAAATAAGAGTGTTTTACTAAGTCATATTTTTAAAAGTTCTTTAAAAAATTTTACAAGTACAAATACAATTCAGACATACTGTAAATGCAGTTTTATAGTATAAATTGTTGTCTTCACTATTCACTTGGTTTGATTCGCTGAGGAAGAAGGGTTTGGCCATAGTGGTCATTTCTCTCATAGAACTCAAAAAATAAAAGTGTTTTACTAAGTCATATTTTTAAAAGTTTTCTAAAAAATTTCACAAATACAATTCAGATATACTGTAAATGCAGTTTTTTAGTATTATTTGTTGTCTTCGTTTTCCACTAGGCTTGATTCGCTGAGAAAGAAGGGTTTGGCCAGAGTGGTCATTTCCCTCATAGAACTCGAAAAATAAGAGTGTTTTACTAAGTCATATTTTTAAAAGTTTTCTAAAAAATTTCACAAACACAATTCAGAATTACTGTAAGTGCAGTTTCTTAGTATGATTTGTTGTCTTCATTGGTCATTTGGTTTGATTCGCTCACCAAGCAGGGTTTGGCCACAGTGGTAATTTCCCTCATAGAACTCGAAAAATAAGAGTGTTTTACTAAGTCATATTTTTAAAAGTTTTCTAAAAAATTTCACAAATACAATTCAGATAGATTGTAAATGCAGTTTTTTAGTACAATTTGTTGTCTTCACTTTTTAATAGGCTTGATTTGCTGAAGAGGCAGGGTTAGGTTACAGTGGTCATTTCCCTCATAGAACTCGAAAAATAAGAGTGTTTTACTAAGTCATATTTTTAAAAGTTTTCTAAAAAATTTCACAAATAGAATTCAGATATACTGTAAATGCAGTTTTTTAGTATGATTTGTTGTCTTCATTTTCCACTAGGTTTACTTCACTGAGGAAGAAGGGTTTGGCCACAGTGGTCATTTCCCTCATAGAACTCGAAAAATAAGAGTGTTTCACTAAGTCATATTTTTAAAAGTTTTCTAAAAAATTTCACAAATACAATTCAGACATACTGTAAATGCAGTTTTTTAGTATGATTTGTTGTCTTCACTATTCACTTGGTTTGATTTGCTGAGAAAGAAGGGTTTGGCCACAGTGGTCATTTCCCTCATAGAACTCAATAATTAAGAGTGTTTTACTAAGTCATATTTTTAAAAGTTTTCTAAAAAATTTCACAAATACAATTCAGATAGATTGTAAATGCAGTTTTTTAGTACAATTTGTTGTCTTCACTTTTTACTAGGCTTGATTTGCTGAGGAAGCAGGGTTTGGTTACAGTGGTCATTTCCCTCATAGAACTCGAAAAATAAGAGTGTTTTACTAAGTCATATTTTTAAAAGTTTTTTAAAAAATTTTACAATTACAATTCAGATATACTGTAAATGCAGTTTTTTGGTATGATTTGTTGTCTTCATTCTCCATTAGGTTTGATTCGCTAAAGCAGAACGGTTTGGCCACAGTGGTCATTTCCCTCATAGAACTCGAAAAATAAGAGTGTTTTACTAAGTCATATTTTTAAAAGTTTTCTAAAAAATTTCACAAATACAATTCAGATATATTGTAAATGCAGTTTTTTAGTACAATTTGTTGTCTTAACTTTTTACTAGGCTTGATTTGCTGAGGAAGCAGGGTTTGGTTACAGTGGTCATTTTCCTCATAGAACTCGAAAAATAAGAGTGTTTTACTAAGTCCAAATACAATTCAGATATACTGTAAATGCAGTTTTTTAGTATGATTTGTTGTCTTCATTTTGTCCTAGGTTCGATTCGCTGAGGAGGAAGGGTTTGGCCACCGTGGTCATTTCCCTCATGGAACTCGAAAATAAGAGTGTTTTACTAAGTCATATTTTTAAAAGTTTTCTAAAAAATTTCACAAATAAAGGGTGTTTTTTATTGAGGTATAGAACTTTAAGTTGGCATCACTTTTTTAACTGGCGGCCATTTTGTCAGCTGTCAAGTGATTAATATTTAGTTTGGTTTGCCATTTCATCATGAACAGGTTGACAAAAGAACAACGCTTGCAAATCGTGCAAATTTATTTCGAAAATAATGGTTCAGTTCGCGAAGTTTACCGCAAGCTCCGTCCATTTTATGGCCGACATAATCGTCCATCAGAGCAATTAATTCGGTTAACCATGGATCGTTTTCGCACTACGTTTACTCTATGTGATAATACGCATCCGCAGAGTTGTCAAACAGTGCGCACCGAAGAAACAATTGCCGCTGTAGAGCAAAGTGTTGAAGAGGACCCGAATGAATCGATTCGCCACCGTGCACAGCAATTGGAGCCGACTAACCGACTATTTTGTTCCCGAATTGGATGGCATGAATGTGGATGAGTTGTGGTTCCAACAAGACGGCGCTACATGCCACACAGCGCACGTCACAATCGATTTATTGAAGGAAACATTCGATGAGCGCATCATTTTGCGGAATGGACCTGTCAATTGGCCACCAAGATCGTGTGATTTGACACCATTGGATTATTTTCTTTGGGGATATGTGAAGTCGCTCGTCTACGCCAACAAACCAGAAACGTTAGGGGACTTGGAAGCCAACATTCGTGGCGTTATTGCCAACATACGGCCCCATATGCTCGAAAAAGTGGTTGAAAATTGGACCTGTAGAATTGGCTTTATTCGAGCCAGCCGCGGCGGCCACATGCCCGAAATCATATTTAAACATTAATGGCATAAGATTATCCTTCCAATAAAGCCAAATTGATGGACATTAAAACGATTTTCTTGTGTTTTATTTCAATTCGAAGTTCTATACCCCTGAAAAAAACACCCTATACAATTCAGATATACTCTAAAAGCAGTTTTTTAGTATGATTTGTTATCTTCGTTTTCCGCTAGGTTTGATTCGCTGAGAAAGAAGGGTTTGGCCACAGTGGTCATTTCCCTCATAGAACTCGAAAAATAAGAGTGTTTTACTAAGTCATATTTTTAAAAGCTTTCTAAAAAATTTCACAAATACAATTTAGATATACTGTAAATGCAGTTTTCTAGTATGTATTGTTGTCTTCAGTTTCCACTAGGTTTAATTTGCTGAGGAAGCAAGGTTTGGCCACAGGGGTCATTTCCCTCATAGAACTCGAAAAATAAAAGTGTTTTACTAAGTCATATTTTTAAAAGTTTTCTAAAAAATTTCACAAATACAATTCAGATATACTGTAAATGCAGTTTTTTGGTATGATTTGTTGTCTTCATTCTCCACTACGTTTGATTCGCTAAAAAAGAACGGTTTGGCCACAGTGGTCATTTCCCTTATAGAACTTGAAAAATAAGAGTGTTTTACTAAGTCATATTTTTAAAAGTTTTCTAAAAAATTTCACAAATACAATTCAGACATACTGTAAATGCACTTTTTTAGTATGATTTGTTGTCTTTACTACTCACTTGGTTTGATTTGCTGAGGAAGAAGGGTTTGGCCACAGTGGTCATTTCCCTCATAGAACTCAAAAAATAAAAGTGTTTTACTAAGTCATATTTTTAAAAGTTTTCTAAAAAATTTCACAAATACAATTCAGACATACTGTAAATGCAGTTTTTTAGCATAATTTGTTGTCTTCACTATTCACTTGGTTTGATTTGCTGAGGAAGAAGGGTTTGGCCACAGTGGTCATTTCCCTCATAGAACTCAAAAAATAAAAGTGTTTTACTAAGTCATATTTTTAAAAGTTTTCTAAAAAATTTCACAAATACAATTCAGATATACTGTAAATGCAGTTTTTTAGTATGATTTGTTGTCTTCGTTTTCCACTAGGTTTGATTCGCTGAGAAAGAAGGGTTTGGCCAGAGTGGTCATTTCCCTCATAGAACTCGAAAAATAAGAGTGTTTTACTAAGTCATATTTTTAAAAGTTTTCTAAAAAATTTCACAAACACAATTCAGAATTACTGTAAGTGCAGTTTCTTAGTATGATTTGTTGTCTTCATTTGTCATTTGGCTTGATTCGCTCACCAAGCAGGGTTTGGCCACAGTGGTCATTTCCCTCATAGAACTCGAAAAATAAGAGTGTTTTACTAAGTCATATTTTTAAAAGTTTTCTAAAAAATTTCACAAATACAATTCAGACATACTGTAAATGCAGTTTTTTAGTATGATTTGTTGTCTTCACTATTCACTTGGTTTGATTTGCTGAGAAAGAAGGGTTTGGCCACAGTGGTCATTTCCCTCATAGAACTCGAAAATTAAGAGTGTTTTACTAAGTCATATTTTTAAAAGTTTTCTAAAAAATTTCACAAATACAATTCAGATAGATTGTAAATGCAGTTTTTTAGTACAATTTGTTGTCTTCACTTTTTACTAGGCTTGATTTGCTGAGGAAGCAGGGTTTGGTTACAGTGGTCATTTCCCTCATAGAACTCGAAAAATAAGAGTGTTTTACTAAGTCATATTTTTAAAAGTTTTTTAAAAAATTTTACAATTACAATTCAGATATACTGTAAATGCAGTTTTTTGGTATGATTTGTTGTCTGCATTCTCCATTAGGTTTGATTCGCTAAAGCAGAACGGTTTGGCCACAGTGGTCATTTCCCTCATAGAACTCGAAAAATAAGAGTGTTTTACTAAGTCATATTTTTAAAAGTTTTCTAAAAAATTTCACAAATACAATTCAGATATATTGTAAATGCAGTTTTTTAGTACAATTTGTTGTCTTAACTTTTTACTAGGCTTGATTTGCTGAGGAAGCAGGGTTTGGTTACAGTGGTCATTTCCCTCATAGAACTCGAAAAATAAGAGTGTTTTACTAAGTCCAAATACAATTCAGATATACTGTAAATGCAGTTTTTTAGTATGATTTGTTGTCTTCATTTTGTCCTAGGTTCGATTCGCTGAGGAGGAAGGGTTTGGCCACCGTGGTCATTTCCCTCATGGAACTCGAAAATAAGAGTGTTTTACTAAGTCATATTTTTAAAAGTTTTCTAAAAAATTTCACAAATAAAGGGTGTTTTTTATTGAGGTATAGAACTTTAAGTTGGCATCACTTTTTTAACTGGCGGCCATTTTGTCAGCTGTCAAGTGATTAATATTTAGTTTGGTTTGCCATTTCATCATGAACAGGTTGACAAAAGAACAACGCTTGCAAATCGTGCAAATTTATTTCGAAAATAATGGTTCAGTTCGCGAAGTTTACCGCAAGCTCCGTCCATTTTATGGTCGACATAATCGTCCATCAGAGCAATTAATTCGGTTAACCATGGATCGTTTTCGCACTACGTTTACTCTATGTGATAATACGCATCCGCAGAGTTGTCAAACAGTGCGCACCGAAGAAACAATTGCCGCTGTAGAGCAAAGTGTTGAAGAGGACCCGAATGAATCGATTCGCCACCGTGCACAGCAATTGGAGCCGACTAACCGACTATTTTGTCCCCGAATTGGATGGCATGAATGTGGATGAGTTGTGGTTCCAACAAGACGGCGCTACATGCCACACAGCGCACGTCACAATCGATTTATTGAAGGAAACATTCGATGAGCGCATCATTTTGCGGAATGGACCTGTCAATTGGCCACCAAGATCGTGTGATTTGACACCATTGGATTATTTTCTTTGGGGATATGTGAAGTCGCTCGTCTACGCCAACAAACCAGAAACGTTAGGGGACTTGGAAGCCAACATTCGTGGCGTTATTGCCAACATACGGCCCCATATGCTCGAAAAAGTGGTTGAAAATTGGACCTGTAGAATTGGCTTTATTCGAGCCAGCCGCGGCGGCCACATGCCCGAAATCATATTTAAACATTAATGGCATAAGATTATCCTTCCAATAAAGCCAAATTGATGGACATTAAAACGATTTTCTTGTGTTTTATTTCAATTCGAAGTTCTATACCCCTGAAAAAAACACCCTATACAATTCAGATATACTCTAAAAGCAGTTTTTTAGTATGATTTGTTATCTTCGTTTTCCGCTAGGTTTGATTCGCTGAGAAAGAAGGGTTTGGCCACAGTGGTCATTTCCCTCATAGAACTCGAAAAATAAGAGTGTTTTACTAAGTCATATTTTTAAAAGCTTTCTAAAAAATTTCACAAATACAATTTAGATATACTGTAAATGCAGTTTTCTAGTATGTATTGTTGTCTTCAGTTTCCACTAGGTTTAATTTGCTGAGGAAGCAAGGTTTGGCCACAGGGGTCATTTCCCTCATAGAACTCGAAAAATAAGAGTGTTTTACTAAGTCATATTTTTAAAAGTTTTCTAAAAAATTTCACAAATACAATTCAGATATACTGTAAATGCAGTTTTTTGGTATGATTTGTTGTCTTCATTCTCCACTACGTTTGATTCGCTAAAAAAGAACGGTTTGGCCACAGTGGTCATTTCCCTTATAGAACTTGAAAAATAAGAGTGTTTTACTAAGTCATATTTTTAAAAGTTTTCTAAAAAATTTCACAAATACAATTCAGACATACTGTAAATGCACTTTTTTAGTATGATTTGTTGTCTTTACTACTCACTTGGCTTGATTTGCTGAGGAAGAAGGGTTTGGCCACAGTGGTCATTTCCCTCATAGAACTCAAAAAATAAAAGTGTTTTACTAAGTCATATTTTTAAAAGTTTTCTAAAAAATTTCACAAATACAATTCAGACATACTGTAAATGCAGTTTTTTAGTATAATTTGTGGTCTTCACTATTCACTTGGTTTGATTTGCTGAGGAAGAAGGGTTTGGCCACAGTGGTCATTTCCCTCATAGAACTCAAAAAATAAAAGTGTTTTACTAAGTCATATTTTTAAAAGTTTTCTAAAAAATTTCACAAATACAATTCAGATATACTGTAAATGCAGTTTTTTAGTATGATTTGTTGTCTTCGTTTTCCACTAGGTTTGATTCGCTGAGAAAGAAGGGTTTGGCCAGAGTGGTCATTTCCCTCATAGAACTCGAAAAATAAGAGTGTTTTACTAAGTCATATTTTTAAAAGTTTTCTAAAAAATTTCACAAACACAATTCAGAATTACTGTAAGTGCAGTTTCTTAGTATGATTTGTTGTCTTCTTTTGTCATTTGGCTTGATTCGCTCACCAAGCAGGGTTTGGCCACAGTGGTCATTTCCCTCATAGAAATCGAAAAATAAGAGTGTTTTACTAAGTCATATTTTTAAAAGTTTTTTACAAAATTTCACAAATACAATTCAGACATACTGTAAATGCAGTTTTTTAGTATGATTTGTTGTCTTCATTTTTCACTAGGTTTGATTCGCTGAGGAAGAAGGGTTTGGCCACAGTGGTCATTTCCCTCATAGAACTCGAAAAATAAGAGTGTTTTACTAAGTCATATTTTTGAAAGTTTTCTAAAAAATTTCACAAACACAATTCAGATTAACTGTAAATGCAGTTTTTTAGTATGATTTGTTGTCTTCATTTGCCATTAGGCTTGATTCACTCAGGAAGAAGGGTTTGGCCACAGTGGTCATTTCCCTCATAGAACTCGAAAAATAAGAGTGTTTTACTAAGTCATATTTTTAAAAGTTTTCTAAAAAAATTCACAAATACAATTTAGATATACTGTACATGCAGATTTTTAGTATGATTTGTTGTCTTCGTTTTCCACTAGGTTTGATTCGCTGAGAAAGAAGCGTTTGGCCAGAGTGGTCATTTCCCTCATAGAACTCGAAAAATAAGAGTGTTTTACTAAGTCATATTTTTAAAAGTTTTCTAAAAAATTTCACAAACACAATTCAGAATTACTGTAAGTGCAGTTTCTTAGTATGATTTGTTGTCTTCATTTGTCATTTGGTTTGATTCGCTCACCAAGCAGGGTTTGGCCACAGTGGTCATTTCCCTCATAGAAATCGAAAAATAAGAGTGTTTTACTAAGTCATATTTTTAAAAGTTTTTTACAAAATTTCACAAATACAATTCAGACATACTGTAAATGCAGTTTTTTAGTATGATTTGTTGTTTTTGTTTTTCACTAGGTTTGATTCGCTGAGGAAGAAGGGTTTGGCCACAGTGGTCATTTCCCTCATAGAACTCGAAAAATAAGAGTGTTTTACTAAGTCATATTTTTAAAAGTTTTCTAAAAAATTTCACAAACACAATTCAGATATACTGCAAATGCAGTTTTTTAGTATGATTTGTTGTCTTCATTTTCCATTAGGTTTGATTCACTCAGGAAGAAGGGTTTGGCCACAGTGGTCATTTCCCTCATAGAACTCGAAAAATAATAGTGTTTTACTAAGTCATATTTTTAAAAGTTTTCTAAAAAATTTCACAAATACAATTTAGATATACTGTACATGCAGATTTTTAGTATTATTTGTTGTCTTCATTTTCCTTTAGGTTCGATTCACTGAGAAAGAAGGGTTTGGCCACAGTGATCATTTCCCTCATAGAACTCGAAAAATAAGAGTGTTTTACTAAGTCATATTTTTAAAAGGTCTTTAAAAAATTTTACAAGTACAAATACAATTCAGACATACTGTAAATGCAGTTTTATAGTATAAATTGTTGTCTTCACTATTCACTTGGTTTGATTTGCTGAGGAAGAAGGGTTTGGCCACAGTGGTCATTTCTCTCATAGAACTCAAAAAATAAAAGTGTTTTACTAAGTCATATTTTTAAAAGTTTTCTAAAAAATTTCACAAATACAATTCAGATATACTGTAAATGCAGTTTTTTAGTATGATTTGTTGTCTTCGTTTTCCACTAGGCTTGATTCGCTGAGAAAGAAGGGTTTGGCCAGAGTGGTCATTTCCCTCATAGAACTCGAAAAATAAGAGTGTTTTACTAAGTCATATATTTAAAAGTTTTCTAAAAAATTTCACAAACACAATTCAGAATTACTGTAAGTGCAGTTTCTTAGTATGATTTGTTGTCTTCATTGGTCATTTGGTTTGATTCGCTCACCAAGCAGGGTTTGGCCACAGTGGTCATTTCCCTCATAGAACTCGAAAAATAAGAGTGTTTTACTAAGTCATATTTTTAAAAGTTTTCTAAAAAATTTCACAAATACAATTCAGACATACTGTAAATGCAGTTTTTTAGTATGATTTGTTGTCTTCACTATTCACTTGGTTTGATTTGCTGAGAAAGAAGGGTTTGGCCACAGTGGTCATTTCCCTCATAGAACTCGAAAATTAAGAGTGTTTTACTAAGTCATATTTTTAAAAGTTTTCTAAAAAATTTCACAAATACAATTCAGATAGATTGTAAATGCAGTTTTTTAGTACAATTTGTTGTCTTCACTTTTTACTAGGCTTGATTTGCTGAGGAAGCAGGGTTTGGTTACAGTGGTCATTTCCCTCATAGAACTCGAAAAATAAGAGTGTTTTACTAAGTCATATTTTTAAAAGTTTTTTAAAAAATTTTACAATTACAATTCAGATATACTGTAAATGCAGTTTTTTGGTATGATTTGTTGTCTTCATTCTCCATTAGGTTTGATTCGCTAAAGCAGAACGGTTTGGCCACAGTGGTCATTTCCCTCATAGAACTCGAAAAATAAGAGTGTTTTACTAAGTCATATTTTTAAAAGTTTTCTAAAAAATTTCACAAATACAATTCAGATATATTGTAAATGCAGTTTTTTAGTACAATTTGTTGTCTTAACTTTTTACTAGGCTTGATTTGCTGAGGAAGCAGGGTTTGGTTACAGTGGTCATTTCCCTCATAGAACTCGAAAAATAAGAGTGTTTTACTAAGTCCAAATACAATTCAGATATACTGTAAATGCAGTTTTTTAGTATGATTTATTGTCTTCATTTTGTCCTAGGTTCGATTCGCTGAGGAGGAAGGGTTTGGCCACCGTGGTCATTTCCCTCATGGAACTCGAAAATAAGAGTGTTTTACTAAGTCATATTTTTAAAAGTTTTCTAAAAAATTTCACAAATAAAGGGTGTTTTTTATTGAGGTATAGAACTTTAAGTTGGCATCACTTTTTTAACTGGCGGCCATTTTGTCAGCTGTCAAGTGATTAATATTTAGTTTGGTTTGCCATTTCATCATGAACAGGTTGACAAAAGAACAACGCTTGCAAATCGTGCAAATTTATTTCGAAAATAATGGTTCAGTTCGCGAAGTTTACCGCAAGCTCCGTCCATTTTATGGTCGACATAATCGTCCATCAGAGCAATTAATTCGGTTAACCATGGATCGTTTTCGCACTACGTTTACTCTATGTGATAATACGCATCCGCAGAGTTGTCAAACAGTGCGCACCGAAGAAACAATTGCCGCTGTAGAGCAAAGTGTTGAAGAGGACCCGAATGAATCGATTCGCCACCGTGCACAGCAATTGGAGCCGACTAACCGACTATTTTGTCCCCGAATTGGATGGCATGAATGTGGATGAGTTGTGGTTCCAACAAGACGGCGCTACATGCCACACAGCGCACGTCACAATCGATTTATTGAAGGAAACATTCGATGAGCGCATCATTTTGCGGAATGGACCTGTCAATTGGCCACCAAGATCGTGTGATTTGACACCATTGGATTATTTTCTTTGGGGATATGTGAAGTCGCTCGTCTACGCCAACAAACCAGAAACGTTAGGGGACTTGGAAGCCAACATTCGTGGCGTTATTGCCAACATACGGCCCCATATGCTCGAAAAAGTGGTTGAAAATTGGACCTGTAGAATTGGCTTTATTCGAGCCAGCCGCGGCGGCCACATGCCCGAAATCATATTTAAACATTAATGGCATAAGATTATCCTTCCAATAAAGCCAAATTGATGGACATTAAAACGATTTTCTTGTGTTTTATTTCAATTCGAAGTTCTATACCCCTGAAAAAAACACCCTATACAATTCAGATATACTCTAAAAGCAGTTTTTTAGTATGATTTGTTATCTTCGTTTTCCGCTAGGTTTGATTCGCTGAGAAAGAAGGGTTTGGCCACAGTGGTCATTTCCCTCATAGAACTCGAAAAATAAGAGTGTTTTACTAAGTCATATTTTTAAAAGCTTTCTAAAAAATTTCACAAATACAATTTAGATATACTGTAAATGCAGTTTTCTAGTATGTATTGTTGTCTTCAGTTTCCACTAGGTTTAATTTGCTGAGGAAGCAAGGTTTGGCCACAGGGGTCATTTCCCTCATAGAACTCGAAAAATAAGAGTGTTTTACTAAGTCATATTTTTAAAAGTTTTCTAAAAAATTTCACAAATACAATTCAGATATACTGTAAATGCAGTTTTTTGGTATGATTTGTTGTCTTCATTCTCCACTACGTTTGATTCGCTAAAAAAGAACGGTTTGGCCACAGTGGTCATTTCCCTTATAGAACTTGAAAAATAAGAGTGTTTTACTAAGTCATATTTTTAAAAGTTTTCTAAAAAATTTCACAAATACAATTCAGACATACTGTAAATGCACTTTTTTAGTATGATTTGTTGTCTTTACTACTCACTTGGCTTGATTTGCTGAGGAAGAAGGGTTTGGCCACAGTGGTCATTTCCCTCATAGAACTCAAAAAATAAAAGCGTTTTACTAAGTCATATTTTTAAAAGTTTTCTAAAAAATTTCACAAATACAATTCAGACATACTGTAAATGCAGTTTTTTAGTATAATTTGTGGTCTTCACTATTCACTTGGTTTGATTTGCTGAGGAAGAAGGGTTTGGCCACAGTGGTCATTTCCCTCATAGAACTCAAAAAATAAAAGTGTTTTACTAAGTCATATTTTTAAAAGTTTTCTAAAAAATTTCACAAATACAATTCAGATATACTGTAAATGCAGTTTTTTAGTATGATTTGTTGTCTTCGTTTTCCACTAGGTTTGATTCGCTGAGAAAGAAGGGTTTGGCCAGAGTGGTCATTTCCCTCATAGAACTCGAAAAATAAGAGTGTTTTACTAAGTCATATTTTTAAAAGTTTTCTAAAAAATTTCACAAACACAATTCAGAATTACTGTAAGTGCAGTTTCTTAGTATGATTTGTTGTCTTCTTTTGTCATTTGGCTTGATTCGCTCACCAAGCAGGGTTTGGCCACAGTGGTCATTTCCCTCATAGAAATCGAAAAATAAGAGTGTTTTACTAAGTCATATTTTTAAAAGTTTTTTACAAAATTTCACAAATACAATTCAGACATACTGTAAATGCAGTTTTTTAGTATGATTTGTTGTCTTCATTTTTCACTAGGTTTGATTCGCTGAGGAAGAAGGGTTTGGCCACAGTGGTCATTTCCCTCATAGAACTCGAAAAATAAGAGTGTTTTACTAAGTCATATTTTTGAAAGTTTTCTAAAAAATTTCACAAACACAATTCAGATTAACTGTAAATGCAGTTTTTTAGTATGATTTGTTGTCTTCATTTGCCATTAGGCTTGATTCACTCAGGAAGAAGGGTTTGGCCACAGTGGTCATTTCCCTCATAGAACTCGAAAAATAAGAGTGTTTTACTAAGTCATATTTTTAAAAGTTTTCTAAAAAATTTCACAAATACAATTTAGATATACTGTACATGCAGATTTTTAGTATGATTTGTTGTCTTCGTTTTCCACTAGGTTTGATTCGCTGAGAAAGAAGCGTTTGGCCAGAGTGGTCATTTCCCTCATAGAACTCGAAAAATAAGAGTGTTTTACTAAGTCATATTTTTAAAAGTTTTCTAAAAAATTTCACAAACACAATTCAGAATTACTGTAAGTGCAGTTTCTTAGTATGATTTGTTGTCTTCATTTGTCATTTGGTTTGATTCGCTCACCAAGCAGGGTTTGGCCACAGTGGTCATTTCCCTCATAGAAATCGAAAAATAAGAGTGTTTTACTAAGTCATATTTTTAAAAGTTTTTTACAAAATTTCACAAATACAATTCAGACATACTGTAAATGCAGTTTTTTAGTATGATTTGTTGTTTTTGTTTTTCACTAGGTTTGATTCGCTGAGGAAGAAGGGTTTGGCCACAGTGGTCATTTCCCTCATAGAACTCGAAAAATAAGAGTGTTTTACTAAGTCATATTTTTAAAAGTTTTCTAAAAAATTTCACAAACACAATTCAGATATACTGCAAATGCAGTTTTTTAGTATGATTTGTTGTCTTCATTTTCCATTAGGTTTGATTCACTCAGGAAGAAGGGTTTGGCCACAGTGGTCATTTCCCTCATAGAACTCGAAAAATAATAGTGTTTTACTAAGTCATATTTTTAAAAGTTTTCTAAAAAATTTCACAAATACAATTTAGATATACTGTACATGCAGATTTTTAGTATTATTTGTTGTCTTCATTTTCCTTTAGGTTCGATTCACTGAGAAAGAAGGGTTTGGCCACACTGATCATTTCCCTCATAGAACTCGAAAAATAAGAGTGTTTTACTAAGTCATATTTTTAAAAGGTCTTTAAAAAATTTTACAAGTACAAATACAATTCAGACATACTGTAAATGCAGTTTTATAGTATAAATTGTTGTCTTCACTATTCACTTGGTTTGATTTGCTGAGGAAGAAGGGTTTGGCCACAGTGGTCATTTCTCTCATAGAACTCAAAAAATAAAAGTGTTTTACTAAGTCATATTTTTAAAAGTTTTCTAAAAAATTTCACAAATACAATTCAGATATACTGTAAATGCAGTTTTTTAGTATGATTTGTTGTCTTCGTTTTCCACTAGGCTTGATTCGCTGAGAAAGAAGGGTTTGGCCAGAGTGGTCATTTCCCTCATAGAACTCGAAAAATAAGAGTGTTTTACTAAGTCATATATTTAAAAGTTTTCTAAAAAATTTCACAAACACAATTCAGAATTACTGTAAGTGCAGTTTCTTAGTATGATTTGTTGTCTTCATTGGTCATTTGGTTTGATTCGCTCACCAAGCAGGGTTTGGCCACAGTGGTCATTTCCCTCATAGAACTCGAAAAATAAGAGTGTTTTACTAAGTCATATTTTTAAAAGTTTTCTAAAAAATTTCACAAATACAATTCAGATAGATTGTAAATGCAGTTTTTTAGTACAATTTGTTGTCTTCACTTTTTACTAGGCTTGATTTGCTGAAGAGGCAGGGTTAGGTTACAGTGGTCATTTCCCTCATAGAACTCGAAAAATAAGAGTGTTTTACTAAGTCATATTTTTAAAAGTTTTCTAAAAAATTTCACAAATAGAATTCAGATATACTGTAAATGCAGTTTTTTAGTATGATTTGTTGTCTTCATTTTCCACTAGGTTTACTTCACTCAGGAAGAAGGGTTTGGCCACAGTGGTCATTTCCCTCATAGAACTCGAAAAATAAGAGTGTTTTACTAAGTCATATTTTTAAAAGTTTTCTAAAAAATTTCACAAATACAATTCAGACATACTGTAAATGCAGTTTTTTAGTATGATTTGTTGTCTTCACTATTCACTTGGTTTGATTTGCTGAGAAAGAAGGGTTTGGCCACAGTGGTCATTTCCCTCATAGAACTCGAAAATTAAGAGTGTTTTACTAAGTCCAAATACAATTCAGATATACTGTAAATGCAGTTTTTTAGTATGATTTGTTGTCTTCATTTTGTTCTAGGTTCGATTCGCTGAGGAGGAAGGGTTTGGCCACCGTGGTCATTTCCCTCATGGAACTCGAAAATAAGAGTGTTTTACTAAGTCATATTTTTAAAAGTTTTCTAAAAAATTTCACAAATAAAGGGTGTTTTTTATTGAGGTATAGAACTTTAAGTTGGCATCACTTTTTTAACTGGCGGCCATTTTGTCAGCTGTCAAGTGATTAATATTTAGTTTGGTTTGCCATTTCATCATGAACAGGTTGACAAAAGAACAACGCTTGCAAATCGTGCAAATTTATTTCGAAAATAATGGTTCAGTTCGCGAAGTTTACCGCAAGCTCCGTCCATTTTATGGTCGACATAATCGTCCATCAGAGCAATTAATTCGGTTAACCATGGATCGTTTTCGCACTACGTTTACTCTATGTGATAATACGCATCCGCAGAGTTGTCAAACAGTGCGCACCGAAGAAACAATTGCCGCTGTAGAGCAAAGTGTTGAAGAGGACCCGAATGAATCGATTCGCCACCGTGCACAGCAATTGGAGCCGACTAACCGACTATTTTGTCCCCGAATTGGATGGCATGAATGTGGATGAGTTGTGGTTCCAACAAGACGGCGCTACATGCCACACAGCGCACGTCACAATCGATTTATTGAAGGAAACATTCGATGAGCGCATCATTTTGCGGAATGGACCTGTCAATTGGCCACCAAGATCGTGTGATTTGACACCATTGGATTATTTTCTTTGGGGATATGTGAAGTCGCTCGTCTACGCCAACAAACCAGAAACGTTAGGGGACTTGGAAGCCAACATTCGTGGCGTTATTGCCAACATACGGCCCCATATGCTCGAAAAAGTGGTTGAAAATTGGACCTGTAGAATTGGCTTTATTCGAGCCAGCCGCGGCGGCCACATGCCCGAAATCATATTTAAACATTAATGGCATAAGATTATCCTTCCAATAAAGCCAAATTGATGGACATTAAAACGATTTTCTTGTGTTTTATTTCAATTCGAAGTTCTATACCCCTGAAAAAAACACCCTATACAATTCAGATATACTCTAAAAGCAGTTTTTTAGTATGATTTGTTATCTTCGTTTTCCGCTAGGTTTGATTCGCTGAGAAAGAAGGGTTTGGCCACAGTGGTCATTTCCCTCATAGAACTCGAAAAATAAGAGTGTTTTACTAAGTCATATTTTTAAAAGCTTTCTAAAAAAATTTCACAAATACAATTTAGATATACTGTAAATGCAGTTTTCTAGTATGTATTGTTGTCTTCAGTTTCCACTAGGTTTAATTTGCTGAGGAAGCAAGGTTTGGCCACAGGGGTCATTTCCCTCATAGAACTCGAAAAATAAGAGTGTTTTACTAAGTCATATTTTTAAAAGTTTTCTAAAAAATTTCACAAATACAATTCAGATATACTGTAAATGCAGTTTTTTGGTATGATTTGTTGTCTTCATTCTCCACTACGTTTGATTCGCTAAAAAAGAACGGTTTGGCCACAGTGGTCATTTCCCTTATAGAACTTGAAAAATAAGAGTGTTTTACTAAGTCATATTTTTAAAAGTTTTCTAAAAAATTTCACAAATACAATTCAGACATACTGTAAATGCACTTTTTTAGTATGATTTGTTGTCTTTACTATTCACTTGGTTTGATTTGCTGAGGAAGAAGGGTTTGGCCACAGTGGTCATTTCCCTCATAGAACTCAAAAAATAAAAGTGTTTTACTAAGTCATATTTTTAAAAGTTTTCTAAAAAATTTCACAAACACAGTTCAGAATTACTGTAAGTGCAGTTTCTTAGTATGATTTGTTGTCTTCATTGGTCATTTGGTTTGATTCGCTCACCAAGCAGGGTTTGGCCACAGTGGTCATTTCCCTCATAGAACTCGAAAAATAAGAGTGTTTTACTAAGTCATATTCTTAAAAGTTTTCTAAAAAATTTCACAAATACAATTCAGATAGATTGTAAATGCAGTTTTTTAGTACAATTTGTTGTCTTCACTTTTTACTAGGCTTGATTTGCTGAAGAGGCAGGGTTAGGTTACAGTGGTCATTTCCCTCATAGAACTCGAAAAATAAGAGTGTTTTACTAAGTCATATTTTTAAAAGTTTTCTAAAAAATTTCACAAATAGAATTCAGATATACTGTAAATGCAGTTTTTTAGTATGATTTGTTGTCTTCATTTTCCACTAGGTTTACTTCACTGAGGAAGAAGGGTTTGGCCACAGTGGTCATTTCCCTCATAGAACTCGAAAAATAAGAGTGTTTTACTAAGTCATATTTTTAAAAGTTTTCTAAAAAATTTCACAAATACAATTCAGACACTCTGTAAATGCAGTTTTTTAGTATGATTTGTTGTCTTAACTTTTTACTAGGCTTGATTTGCTGAGGAAGCAGGGTTTGGTTACAGTGGTCATTTCCCTCATAGAACTCGAAAAATAAGAGTGTTTTACTAAGTCATATTTTTAAAAGTTTTCTAAAAAATTTCACAAATACAATTCAGATAGATTGTAAATGCAGTTTTTTAGTACAATTTGTTGTCTTCACTTTTTACTAGGCTTGATTTGCTGAGGAAGCAGGGTTTGGTTACAGTGGTCATTTCCCTCATAGAACTCGAAAAATAAGAGTGTTTTACTAAGTCATATTTTTAAAAGTTTTTTAAAAAATTTTACAATTACAATTCAGATATACTGTAAATGCAGTTTTTTGGTATGATTTGTTGTCTTCATTCTCCATTAGGTTTGATTCGCTAAAGCAGAACGGTTTGGCCACAGTGGTCATTTCCCTCATAGAACTCGAAAAATAAGAGTGTTTTACTAAGTCATATTTTTAAAAGTTTTCTAAAAAATTTCACAAATACAATTCAGACATACTGTAAATGCACTTTTTTAGTATGATTTGTTGTCTTTACTACTCACTTGGTTTGATTTGCTGAGGAAGAAGGGTTTGGCCACAGTGGTCATTTCCCTCATAGAACTCAAAAAATAAAAGTGTTTTACTAAGTCATATTTTTAAAAGTTTTCTAAAAAATTTCACAAATACAATTCAGACATACTGTAAATGCAGTTTTTTAGTATAATTTGTTGTCTTCACTATTCATTTGGTTTGATTTGCTGAGGAAGAAGGGTTTGGCCACAGTGGTCATTTCCCTCATAGAACTCAAAAAATAAAAGTGTTTTACTAAGTCATATTTTTAAAAGTTTTCTAAAAAATTTCACAAATACAATTCAGATATACTGTAAATGCAGTTTTTTAGTATGATTTGTTGTCTTCGTTTTCCACTAGGTTTGATTCGCTGAGAAAGAAGGGTTTGGCCAGAGTGGTCATTTCCCTCATAGAACTCGAAAAATAAGAGTGTTTTACTAAGTCATATTTTTAAAAGTTTTCTAAAAAATTTCACAAACACAATTCAGAATTACTGTAAAAGCAGTTTCTTAGTATGATTTGTTGTCTTCATTTGTCATTTGGCTTGATTCGCTCACCAAGCAGGGTTTGGCCACAGTGGTCATTTCCCTCATAGAAATCGAAAAATAAGAGTGTTTTACTAAGTCATATTTTTAAAAGTTTTTTACAAAATTTCACAAATACAATTCAGACATACTGTAAATGCAGTTTTTTAGTATGATTTGTTGTCTTCATTTTTCACTAGGTTTGATTCGCTGAGGAAGAAGGGTTTGGCCACAGTGGTCATTTCCCTCATAGAACTCGAAAAATAAGAGTGTTTTACTAAGTCATATTTTTAAAAGTTTTCTAAAAAATTTCACAAATACAATTTAGATATACTGTACATTCAGATTTTTAGTATTATTTGTTGTCTTCATTTTTCTTTAGGTTTAATTCACTGAGAAAGAAGGGTTTGGCCACAGTGATCATTTCCCTCATAGAACTCGAAAAATAAGAGTGTTTTACTAAGTCATATTTTTAAAAGTTCTTTAAAAAATTTTACAAGTACAAATACAATTCAGACATACTGTAAATGCAGTTTTATAGTATAAATTGTTGTCTTCACTATTCACTTGGTTTGATTTGCTGAGAAAGAAGGGTTTGGCCAGAGTGGTCATTTCCCTCATAGAACTCGAAAAATAAGAGTGTTTTACTAAGTCATATTTTTAAAAGTTTTCTACAAAATTTCACAAACACAATTCAGAATTACTGTAAGTGCAGTTTCTTAGTATGATTTGTTGTCTTCATTTGTCATTTGGTTTGATTCGCTCACCAAGCAGGGTTTGGCCACAGTGGTCATTTCCCTCATAGAACTCGAAAAATAAGAGTGTTTTACTAAGTCATATTTTTAAAAGTTTTCTAAAAAATTTCACAAATACAATTCAGATAGATTGTAAATGCAGTTTTTTAGTACAATTTGTTGTCTTCACTTTTTACTAGGCTTGATTTGCTGAAGAGGCAGGGTTTGGTTACAGTGGTCATTTCCCTCATAGAACTCGAAAAATAAGAGTGTTTTACTAAGTCATATTTTTAAAAGTTTTCTAAAAAATTTCACAAATAGAATTCAGATATACTGTAAATGCAGTTTTTTAGTATGATTTGTTGTCTTCATTTTCCTTTAGGTTTAATTCACTGAGGAAGAAGGGTTTGGCCACAGTGGTCATTTCCCTCATAGAACTCGAAAAATAAGAGTGTTTTACTAAGTCATATTTTTAAAAGTTTTCTAAAAAATTTCACAAATACAATTCAGACATACTGTAAATGCAGTTTTTTAGTATGATTTGTTGTCTTCACTATTCACTTGGTTTGATTTGCTTAGAAAGAAGGGTTTGGCCACACTGGTCATTTCCCTCATAGAACTCAAAAAATAAAAGTGTTTTACTAAGTCATATTTTTAAAAGTTTTCTGAAAAATTTCACAAATACAATTCAGATATACTGTAAATGCAGTTTTTTAGTATGATTTGTTGTCTTCGTATTCCACTAGGGTTGATTCGCTGAGAAAGAAGGGTTTGGCCACAGTGGTCATTTCCCTCATAGAACTCGAAAAATAGGAGTGTTTTACTAAGTCATATTTTTAAAAGTTTTCTAAAAAATTTCACAAATACAATTCAGATATACTGTAAATGCAGTTGTTTAGTACAATTTGTTGTCTTCACTTTTCACTAGGCTTGATTTGCTGAGGAAGCAGGGTTTGGTTACAGTGGTCATTTGCCTCATAGAACTCGAAAAATAAGAATGTTTTACTAAGTCATATTTTTAAAAGCTTTCTAAAAAAAATTTCACAAATACAATTTAGATATACTCTAAATGCAGTTTTTTAGTATGATTTGTTGTCTTCACTTTCCATTAGGTTTGATTTGCTGAGAAAGCAAGGTTTGGCCACAGGGGTCATTTCCCTCATAGAACTCGAAAAATAAGAGTGTTTTACTAAGTCATATTTTTAAAAGTTTTTTAAAAAATTTTACAATTACAATTCAGATATACTGTAAATGCAGTTTTTTAGTATGATTTGTTGTCTTCATTTTATCCTAGGCTTGATTCGCTGAGAAAGAAGGGTTTGGCCACAGTGGTCATTTCCCTCATAGAATTCGAAAAATAAGAGTGTTTTACTAAGTCATATTTTTAAAAGTTTTCTAAAAATATTCACAAACACAATTCAGAATTACTGTAAGTGCAGTTTCTTAGTATGATTTGTTGTCTTCATTTGCCACTTGGTTTGATTCGCTCGCCAAGCAGGGTTTGGCCACAGTGGTCATTTCCCTCATAGAACTCGAAAATTAAGAGTGTTTTACTAAGTCATATTTTTAAAAGTTTTCTAAAAAATTTCACAAATACAATTCAGATAGATTGTAAATGCAGTTTTTTAGTACAATTTGCTGTCTTCACTTTTTACTAGGCTTGATTTGCTGAGGAACAAGGGTTTGGTTACAGTGGTCATTTCCCTCATAGAACTCGAAAAATAAGAGTGTTTTACTAAGTCATATTTTTAAAAGTTTTTTAAAAAATTTTACAATTACAATTCAGATATACTGTAAATGCAGTTTTTTGGTATGATTTGTTGTCTTCATTCTCCATTAGGTTTGATTCGCTAGAGCAGAACGGTTTGGCCACAGTGGTCATTTCCCTCATAGAACTCGAAAAATAAGAGTGTTTTACTAAGTCATATTTTTAAAAGCTTTCTAAAAAATTTCGCAAATACAATTTAGATATACTGTAAATGCAGTTTTTTTAGCATGTATTGTTGTCTTCAATTTCCACTAGGCTTGATTTGCTGAGGAAGCAGGGTTTGGTTACAGTGGTCATTTCCCTCATAGAACTCGAAAAATAAGAGTGTTTTACTAAGTCATATTTTTAAAAGTTTTTTAAAAAATTTCACAAATACAATTCAGATATACTGTAAATGCAGATTTTTAGTATGATTTGTTGTCTTCGTTTTTCACTAGGTTTGATTCGCTGAGGAAGAAGGGTTTGGCCACAGTGGTCATTTCCCTCATAGAACTCGAAAAATAAGAGTGTTTTACTAAGTCATATTTTTAAAAGTTTTCTAAAAAATTTCACAAACACAATTCAGATATACTGTAAATGCAGTTTTTTTGTATGATTTGTTGTCTTCATTTTCCATTAGGTTTGATTCACTCAGGAAGAAGGGTTTGGCCACAGTGGTCATTTCCCTCATAGAAATCGAAAAATAAGAGTGTTTTACTAAGTCATATTTTTAAAAGTTTTCTAAAAAATTTCACAAATACAATTTAGATATACTGTACATGCAGATTTTTAGTATTATTTGTTGTCTTCATTTTCCTTTAGGTTTAATTCACTGAGAAAGAAGGGTTTGGCCACAGTGATCATTTCCCTCATAGAACTCGAAAAATAAGAGTGTTTTACTAAGTCATATTTTTAAAAGTTCTTTAAAAAATTTACAAGTACAAATACAATTCAGATATACTGTAAATGCAGTTTTATAGTATAAATTGTTGTCTTCACTATTCACTTGGTTTGATTTGCTGAGGAAGAAGGGTTTGGCCACAGTGGTCATTTCTCTCATAGAACTCAAAAAATAAAAGTGTTTTACTAAGTCATATTTTTAAAAGTTTTCTAAAAAATTTCACAAATACAATTCAGATATACTGTAAATGCAGTTTGTTAGTATGATTTGTTGTCTTCGTTTTCCACTAGGTTTGATTCGCTGAGAAAGAAGGGTTTGGCCAGAGTGGTCATTTCCCTCATAGAACTCGAAAAATAAGAGTGTTTTACTAAGTCATATTTTTAAAAGTTTTCTAAAAAATTTCACAAACACAATTCAGAATTACTGTAAGTGCAGTTTCTTAGTATGATTTGTTGTCTTTATTTATCATTTGGTTTGATTCGCTCACCAAGCAGGGTTTGGCCACAGTGGTCATTTCCCTCATAGAACTCGAAAAATAAGAGTGTTTTACTAAGTCATATTTTTAAAAGTTTTCTAAAAAATTTCACAAATACAATTCAGATAGATTGTAAATGCAGTTTTTTAGTACAATTTGTTGTCTTCACTTTTTACTAGGCTTGATTTGCTGAAGAGGCAGGGTTTGGTTACAGTGGTCATTTCCCTCATAGAACTCGAAAAATAAGAGTGTTTTACTAAGTCATATTTTTAAAAGTTTTCTAAAAAATTTCACAAATAGAATTCAGATATACTGTAAATGCAGTTTTTTAGTATAATTTGTTGTCTTCATTTTTCACTAGGTTTAATTCACTGAGAAAGAAGGGTTTGGCCACAGTGGTCATTTCCCTCATAGAACTCGAAAGATAAGAGTGTTTTACTAAGTCATATTTTTAAAAGTTTTCTAAAAAATTTCACAAATACAATTCAGACATACTGTAAATGCAGTTTTTTAGTATGATTTGTTGTCTTCACTATTCACTTGGTTTGATTTGCTGAGAAAGAAGGGTTTGGCCACAGTGGTCATTTCCCTCATAGAACTCAAAAAATAAAAGTGTTTTACTAAGTCATATTTTTAAAAGTTTTCTGAAAAATTTCACAAATACAATTCAGATATACTGTAAATGCAGTTTTTTAGTATGATTTGTTGTCTTCGTTTTCCAATAGGGTTGATTCGCTGAAAAAGAAGGGTTTGGCCACAGTGGTCATTTCCCTCATAGAACTCGAAAAATAAGAGTGTTTTACTAAGTCATATTTTTAAAAGTTTTCTAAAAAATTTCACAAATACAATTCAGATAGATTGTAAATGCAGTTTTTTAGTACAATTTGTTGTCTTCACTTTTTACTAGGCTTGATTTGCTGAAGAGGCAGGGTTTGGTTACAGTGGTCATTTCCCTCATAGAACTCGAAAAATAAGAGTGTTTTACTAAGTCATATTTTTAAAAGTTTTCTAAAAAATTTCACAAATAGAATTCAGATATACTGTAAATGCAGTTTTTTAGTATGATTTGTTGTTTTCATTTTTCACTAGGTTTAATTTACTGAGGAAGAAGGGTTTGGCCACAGTGGTCATTTCCCTCATAGAACTCGAAAAATAAGAGTGTTTTACTAAGTCATATTTTTAAAAGTTTTATAAAAAATTTCACAAATACAATTCAGACATACTGTAAATGCAGTTTTTTAGTATGATTTGTTGTCTTCACTATTCACTTGGTTTGATTTGCTGAGAAAGAAGGGTTTGGCCACAGTGGTCATTTCCCTCATAGAACTCAAAAAATAAAAGTGTTTTACTAAGTCATATTTTTAAAAGTTTTCTGAAAAATTTCACAAATACAATTCAGATATACTGTAAATGCAGTTTTTAGTATGATTTGTTGTCTTCGTTTTCCACTAGGGTTGATTCGCTGAGAAAGAAGGGTTTGGCCACAGTGGTCATTTCCCTCATAGAACTCGAAAAATAAGAGTGTTTTACTAAGTCATATTTTTAAAAGTTTTCTAAAAAATTTCACAAATACAATTCAGATATACTGTAAATGCAGTTGTTTAGTACGATTTGTTGTCTTCACTTTTCACTAGGCTTGATTTGCTGAGGAAGCAGGGTTTGGTTACAGTGGTCATTTGCCTCATAGAACTCGAAAAATAAGAATGTTTTACTAAGTCATATTTTTAAAAGTTTTCTGAAAAATTTCACAAATACAATTCACATATACTGTAAATGCAGTTTTTTAGTATGATTTGTTGTCTTCATTTTACCCTAGGCTTGATTCGCTGAGAAAGAAGGGTTTGGCCACAGTGGTCATTTCCCTCATAGAATTCGAAAAATAAGAGTGTTTTACTAAGTCATATTTTTAAAAGTTTTCTAAAAATATTCACAAACACAATTCAGAATTACTGTAAGTGCAGTTTCTTAGTATGATTTGTTGTCTTCATTTGCCACTTGGTTTGATTCGCTCGCCAAGCAGGGTTTGGCCACAGTGGTCATTTCCCTCATAGAACTCGAAAATTAAGAGTGTTTTACTAAGTCATATTTTTAAAAGTTTTCTAAAAAATTTCACAAATATAGGGTGTTTTTTTAAGAGGTATAGAACTTTGAATTGAAATAAAACACAAGAAAATCGTTTTAATGTCCATCAATTTGGTTTTATTGGAAGGATAATTTTATGCCATTAATGTTTAAATATGATTTCGGGCATGTGGCCGCCGCGGCTGGCTCGAATAAAGCCAATTCTACAGGTCCAATTTTCAACCACTTTTTCGAGCATATGGGGCCGTATGTTGGCAATAACGCCACGAATGTTGGCTTCCAAGTCCCCTAACGTTTCTGGTTTGTTGGCGTAGGCGAGCGACTTCACATATCCCCAAAGAAAATAATCCAATGGTGTCAAATCACACGATCTTGGTGGCCAATTGACAGGTCCATTCCGCGAAATTATGCGCTCATCGAATGTTTCCTTCAATAAATCGATTATGACGTGCGCTGTGTGGCATGTAGCGCCGTCTTGTTGGAACCACAACTCACCCACATTCATGCCATCCAATTCGGGAACAAAATAGTCGGTTAGTCGGCTCCAATTGCTGTGCACGGTGGCGAATCGATTCATTCGGGTCCTCTTCAACACTTTGCTCTACAGCGGCAATTGTTTCTTCGGTGAGCACTGATCGACGTCTCTGCGGATGCGTATTATCACATAGAGTAAACGTAGTGCGAAAACGATCCATGGTTAACCGAATTAATTGCTCTGATGGACGATTATGTCGACCATAAAATGGACAGAGCTTGCGGTAAACTTCGCGAACTGAACCATTATTTTCGAAATAAATTTGCACGATTTGCAAGCGTTGTTTTTTTGTCAACCTGTTCATGATGAAATGGCAAACCAAACTAAATATTAATCACTTGACAGCTGACAAAATGGCCGCCAGTTAAAAAAGTGATGCCAACTTAAAGTTCTATACCTCAATAAAAAACACCCTTTACAATTCAGATATACTGTAAATGCAGATTTTTAGTATGATTTGTTGTCTTCGTTTTTCACTAGGTTTGATTCGCTGAGGAAGAAGGGTTTGGCCACAGTGGTCATTTCCCTCATAGAACTCGAAAAATAAGAGTGTTTTACTAAGTCATATTTTTAAAAGTTTTCTAAAAAATTTCACAAACACAATTCAGATATACTGTAAATGCAGTTTTTTTGTATGATTTGTTGTCTTCATTTTCCATTAGGTTTGATTCACTCAGGAAGAAGGGTTTGGCCACAGTGGTCATTTCCCTCATAGAACTCGAAAAATAAGAGTGTTTTACTAAGTCATATTTTTAAAAGTTTTCTAAAAAATTTCACAAATACAATTCAGATAGACTGTAAATGCAGTTTTTTAGTACAATTTGTTGTCTTCACTTTTTACTAGGCTTGATTTGCTGAAGAGGCAGGGTTTGGTTTCAGTGGTCATTTCCCTCATAGAACTCGAAAAATAAGAGTGTTTTACTAAGTCATATTTTTAAAAGTTTTCTAAAAAATTTCACAAATAGAATTCAGATATACTGTAAATGCAGTTTTTTAGTATAATTTGTTGTCTTCATTTTCCACTAGGTTTAATTCACTGAGGAAGAAGGGTTTGGCCACAGTGGTCATTTCCCTCATAGAACTCGAAAAATAAGAGTGTTTTACTAAGTCATATTTTTAAAAGTTTTCTAAAAAATTTCACAAATACAATTCAGACATACTGTAAATGCAGTTTTTTAGTATGATTTGTTGTCTTCACTATTCACTTGGTTTGATTTGCTGAGAAAGAAGGGTTTGGCCACAGTGGTCATTTCCCTCATAGAACTCAAAAAATAAAAGTGTTTTACTAAGTCATATTTTTAAAAGTTTTCTGAAAAATTTCACAAATACAATTCAGATATACTGTAAATGCAGTTTTTTAGTATGATTTGTTATCTTCGTTTTTCACTAGGGTTGATTCGCTGAGAAAGAAGGGTTTGGCCACAGTGGTCATTTCCCTCATAGAACTCGAAAAATAAGAGTGTTTTACTAAGTCATATTTTTAAAAGTTTTCTAAAAAATTTCACAAATACAATTCAGATAGATTGTAAATGCAGTTTTTTAGTACAATTTGTTGTCTTCACTTTTTTTTAGGCTTGATTTGCTGAAGAGGCAGGGTTTGGTTACAGTGGTCATTTCCCTCATAGAACTCGAAAAATAAGAGTGTTTTACTAAGTCATATTTTTAAAAGTTTTCTAAAAAATTTCACAAATAGAATTCAGATATACTGTAAATGCAGTTTTTTAGTATGATTTTTTGTCTTCATTTTCCACTAGGTTTAATTCAATGAGGAAGAAGGGTTTGGCCACAGTGGTCATTTCCCTCATAGAACTCGAAAAATAAGAGTGTTTTACTAAGTCATATTTTTAAAAGTTTTCTAAAAAATTTCACAAATACAATTCAGACATACTGTAAATGCAGTTTTTTAGTATGATTTGTTGTCTTCACTATTCACTTGGTTTGATTTGCTGAGAAAGAAGGGTTTGGCCACAGTGGTCATTTCCCTCATAGAACTCAAAAAATAAAAGTGTTTTACTAAGTCATATTTTTAAAAGTTTTCTGAAAAATTTCACAAATACAATTTAGATATACTCTAAATGCAGTTTTTTAGTATGATTTGTTGTCTTCATTTTACCCTAGGCTTGATTCGCTGAGAAAGAAGGGTTTGGCCACAGTGGTCATTTCCCTCATAGAATTCGAAAAATAAGAGTGTTTTACTAAGTCATATTTTTAAAAGTTTTCTAAAAATATTCACAAACACAATTCAGAATTACTGTAAGTGCAGTTTCTTAGTATGATTTGTTGTCTTCATTTGCCACTTGGTTTGATTCGCTCGCCAAGCAGGGTTTGGCCACAGTGGTCATTTCCCTCATAGAACTCGAAAATTAAGAGTGTTTTACTAAGTCATATTTTTAAAAGTTTTCTAAAAAATTTCACAAATACAATTCAGATAGATTGTAAATGCAGTTTTTTAGTACAATTTGTTGTCTTCACTTTTTACTAGGCTTGATTTGCTGAGGAAGCAGGGTTTGGTTACAGTGGTCATTTCCCTCATAGAACTCGAAAAATAAGAGTGTTTTACTAAGTCATATTTTTAAAAGTTTTTTAAAAAATTTTACAATTACAATTCAGATATACTGTAAATGCAGTTTTTTGGTATGATTTGCTGTCTTCATTCTCCATTAGGTTTGATTCGCTAAAGCAGAACGGTTTGGCCACAGTGGTCATTTCCCTCATAGAACTCGAAAAATAAGAGTGTTTTACTAAGTCATATTTTTAAAAGCTTTCTAAAAAATTTCGCAAATACAATTTAGATATACTGTAAATGCAGTTTTTTTAGCATGTATTGTTGTCTTCACTTTCCACTAGGCTTGATTTGCTGAGGAAGCAGGGTTTGGTTACAGTGGTCATTTCCCTCATAGAACTCGAAAAATAAGAGTGTTTTACTAAGTCATATTTTTAAAAGTTTTCTAAAACATTTCACAAACACAATTCAGATATACTGTAAATGCAGTTTTTTTAGCATGTATTGTTGTCTTCGTTTTTCACTAGGCTTGATTCGCTGAGGAAGAAGGGTTTGGCCACAGTGGTCATTTCCCTCATAGAACACAAAAAATCTATTACAATTAATGTAAAAATTAACATGGGAAGTAATCAATTATAATTTTTTGTTATAAATAATTTTTAATGTAAAAATTAACATGGAAAGTAATCAATTACAGAATTTTTTTTTTTTTTTTTTTTTTTATACAAACTTTATTCTATAATTAGAAATTTTTTATAATAAATTGATTTTATTTTAATAATTTTAATTAGTATTAACAATTTTACAGAATAATTTAAATAAATAAATTAATACATAAATAATTAATTTTTGCATATATATATATATCTATAATTTATATATACATATACAATATTTATAATATATTAAATTATGTTTTTAATGTTATAAATTTAATAATTAATAAATAATTTATATAACAACATCAATATATATATAATACATTGTTAATAAACTTTTATATATCTCCATTTTTAATCATTATATTAAGGACGATATATCAAACTTTAATTAGTCAATACACTTAATTGAATTGAAATTTTTTTTTTAGATCTAGATTGATAGATAGATATTAATTAATTAAATATTTATATATTAATATATATCTATTAATCCCTCTTATATATCGTCTAAAAATCTTTTTCTGCAAGGGTCAATATAAAAATGGGGTCCTCTGTTTTGTCGAATGATTTTTAGTCTTTAAGGTTTCAAAAAAAAAAAAAAAAAAAAATTAAGATGGAAACTTAATTATTTTTTAAAAAACTTTACTAAGTTTATTTATCTTTAAACCAATTATATTAATTGATTTTTTAAAATTTTTACTAAAATAAAATATTTAATTAAATTTTTATCTTAATTTTTTTTAAAAAATTTTTTTAAAAAAATAGACATTTAAATTAAGTTTCCATCTTAAAATTTTTTTGAAATTTTACATTGCTAACATTTATTACCTATTGGAAACCCCTATTCTGTAAAATTTTTTTTTTTTGCTATGAATCATTATTTAAATTAATTTTTATTAACAGTAAATTTTTACTCTTATACTAAATTAAATTATTATAATAAATAACTTATAATTAATCATATTTAATGAATGAGTTTAAAAATTCGACTAAAAAATTGAATTTTTTTGTTTTTTTTTAGAAAAAAAATTGCATACTAATATATATATATATATATAAATATATAAATTATTTATATATATATATATGATATATATTATTTATTATGCAACTTTATTAATTAAAAATATTTATTAATTAATCATTTAAATATTATTTTAATTTTAAATTATTTTATGATATATTATGTGATTTTAATTATATATATATATATAATTATATAATATTTTATTATTTATTAATATTTATTAAAATTATTTAATTATTAAATATAAATTTAAAATATATACTAATTTAATTTATTAATATTTAAATTAAATTATTTATTAAATTTTAAATTTTATATAAAATTAATATATAAATATTATTAGGGGTAATATTGAAAAATGTGAGAAATTACCAATTTAAAATTATTTTAATTTATAATTATAATAATTAAATTAAATATATATATGTATATATATATATATTTATTTATTTGTGTTTATATAAATAAATTAATTAAATTGATTAGAATATACTAATTAAATTTATTTACATTTAAATTAAATTATTTATTAAATTTAAAATTTTATATCAAATTATTGTATAAATATATAGGGGTATATTATATAATGTGAGAAATTACCAATTTAAAATTATTTTAATTAATGATTATAATAATTAAATTAAATATATATATATATATATATATATATATTTGTGTGTATATAAATAAATAATATTTTAATAAAATGAATTAATTTAATTAAAATATACTAATTAAGTTTATTGGCATATAAATTAAATTATTTATTAAATTTAAAATTTTATGAAAAATTATTGTATAAATATATATAGGGGTATATTATACAATGTGAATAATTACCAATTTTAAATTATTTTAATTAATAATTATAATAATTAAATTAAATATACATATGTATATATATATATATATATATATATATATGTGTATATAAAAATAAATAATATTTTAATAAAATAAATTAATTTAATTAAAATATACTAATTAAGTTTATTGATACATAAATTAAATTATTTATTAAATTTAAAATTTATGAAAAATTATTGTATAAATATATATATATATATATATATATATATATATAGAGGGTATTATATTCGTTAGGAATTACTAATTTTAAATTATTTTAATTAATAATTATAATAATTAAATATATAAGTATTTATATATGTAAATAAATAATATTTTATTAAATAAAATTGATTAATTAATTTAATTAAAATATATAGTTAAGTCTATTAATATTTAATTAAATTACTTATTAAATCTTAAATTTTATATAAAATTAATATTTAAATATTATTAAGATAGTATTGATAAATATGATAATTTATTAATTTAAAATTATTTTAATTAATAATTATATTAATTAAATACTTATATATATATATATATATGATATTCTAACAAATAAAATTAATTAATTTATTAAAGTATATTAATTAGTTTTATTTATATATATATATATAAATTAAATTATTTATTAAGTTTAAAATTTTATGTAAATTATTATATAAATAAATAGTTGTTATATAATGTTAAAAATTATTAATTTAAATTATTTTAGTTAATGACTATAATAATTAAATATATATATATATACATATGTACATACATTTGTGTATATAAATAAATGATATTTTAATAAATAAGCTTAATTAATTAATTTAATTTAATTAAAATATATTAATTAAGTTTATTAATATATAAATTAAATTATTTATTAAATTTAAAATTTTATATAAAATTATTATATAAATATATATATATATATATATAATTATAAAATGTAAAGATTTATTAATTTAAAATTATTTAATTAATAATTATATTTAAATTAATTAATTTATTTGTATTTATATTAAACTATTTATTAAATTTAAATTAATTGTAAATTGAATATTAATGATTTATATATATATATATATATATATATATATATATAATTTTAATTTATATGTTAGATAAATTATTTACTAATTAAATTTATTTATATTATATTAAACTATTTATAAAATTTTAAATTTAATGTTAAATTAAATATTAATTATTTTTTAATACATGAATTTTAATTTATGGAAAGTTTTACAAATTAAAATTATTTAAATTAATCGTTATATTAATTAAATTATTTACTAATTAAATTTATTTATATTTATATTAAATTATTCATTAAATTTAAATTTAATTGTAAATTAAGTATTAATTATTTATATATATATATATATATATATATATAAATTTTAATTTATGAAATTTTATAATAGATATTATTTTAATTTATATTGAATAAATTTCTTACTAATTAAATTTATTTATATGTATATTAAATTATTTATAAGATTTTAAATTTAATGCTAAATTAAATATTAATTATTTTTTAATACAAGAATTTTAATTTATGGAAAGTTTTACAAATTAAAATTATTTAAATTAATTATTATATTAATTAAATTATTTATTAATTAAATTTATTTATATTTATATTAAATTATTCATTAAATTTAAATTTAATTGTAAATTAAGTATTAATTATTTATATATATATATATGTGTGTGTATGTGTATATAAATTTTAATTTATGAAATTTTATAATAGATATTATTTTAATTTATATTAATAAATTTTTTACTAATTAAATTTATGTATGTGTATATTAAATTATTTATAAAATTTTAAATTTAATGTTAAATTAAATATTAATTATTTTTTAATACAAGAATTTTAATTTATGAAAAGTTTTACAAATTAAAATTATTTAAATTAATCACTATATTAATTAAATTATTTACTAATTAAATTTATTTATATTTATATTAAATTATTCATTAAATTTAAATTTAATTGTAAATTAAGTATTAATTATTTATATATATATATATATATATAAATTTTAATTTATGAAAATTTTATAATAGATATTATTTTAATTTATATTAAATAAATTTCTTACTAATTAAATTTATGTATATATATATTAAATTATTTATAAAATTTTAAATTTAGTGCTAAATTAAATATTAATTATTTTTTAATACAAGAATTTTAATTTATGAAAAGTTTTACAAATTAAAATTATTTAAATTAATTATTATATTAATTAAATTATTTACTAATTAAATTTATTTATATTTATATTAAATTATTTATTAAATTTAAATTTAATTGTAAATTAAGTATTAATTATATATATATATATATAAATAAATTATCAATTTATGAAAATTTTTAGATTAATGTTATTAATTAATATTATATAAATAATTATTTATTAATTAAGTTTATTTATATTTATATTAAATTATAAAACTTAATAGTAGATTAAGTATTAATTATCTTTATATAAAATTTTATTTTCAAAAATTTTATAAGTTAAGGTTATATTTAATTTATTATTATTATATTATTAATTATTTATAGTTAAATTTATTTTTATTATATAAAATCATTTATAAGTTTAAAATTTAATTAAATTAAAATTTAAAAATAATTTTTATTTATAAAGATTTATAAATAAAATATTTAATTAATTATTTTATTAATTAAAACAATTATTAATTAAATTATTAGTGCATATATATATATATATATATGTATTTGTGTATATATATATATGAAAATATTTAATTAATTGATACGATATAATTATTAATTTTAATATATATATATATAATAATAATAATAATAATAATTAGATTTTTTATATTAATATAATATCATTAGTATATTATTAATAATATATTATATTATTATATGAATATTAGTATTATTTATAAAATATTATTAAATTATTATTATTAGTATATTACATTATTATTATTAGTATACTAATTTTATTTATTTAAATTTATAAAATTTATTTAAGTAAGTATGTTTATTAATATAATTTAATTTATAAAGTTTTATTTTAGCTTAAAAATTTATTATTAATTTAATTTATATGTAAATTTTTGTGTGAATTTTTATTTATTTTAATAATAAATATTATTATTTTATTCGCAATAATTGGTATTATTAATTAAAGAAATTTAGAAATAGTAATATTATAAAAGTATTGGCTAAATTTGTGCCAGCAGCCGCGGTTATACGAATGATGCAAATAAATTATTTTAGTTAAAGTTAAATTGTTATATTAAAATAAAAATAAATTTATTAGGTGAAATTTTAAATTTATTAAATTTTTATTAATTATAATTGATGCTTGAAAATTTTAAATAAAAACTAGGATTAGATACCCTATTATTTAAAATGTAAATTTAAAAACTTAGGTAGTAATAGTTATATTCTTGAAACTTAAAAAATTTGGCGGTATTTTAGTCTATTCAGAGGAACCTGTTTTATAATCGATAATCCACGATGGACCTTACTTAAGCTTGTAATCAGTTTATATACCGTCGTTATTAGAATATTTTATGAGAAAGTTAATTTTCAAAATTTTATATAAGAAAATATATCAGATCAAGGTGTAGCTTATGTTTAAGTAAAAATGGGTTACAATAAAATTATTTATATGAATATAAATTTGAAATGTTTATTGAAGGTGGATTTGATAGTAAAATTATAAAGATAAATAATTTGATTTTAGCTCTAAAATATGTACACATCGCCCGTCACTCTTATTATTAAGGTAAGATAAGTCGTAACATAGTAGATGTACTGGAAAGTGTATCTAGAATGCAATTTAAAGCTTATTAAGTAAAGCATTTCATTTACATTGAAAAGATTTTTGTGCAAATCAATATAAATTGATTAGATTTTATTTATTAATTTATTTATTATTTATTTTAAATTATTAAAAATAATTATATCATGTAATGTTTTAGTATATAATATAGAAAAAATATTATTAATAATAGTGTAGTAGTATTGTGAAATAAAATTGAAATATTTGAAAAATTTTTATTATAAAAGTAAATTTAATTTATTGTACCTTGTGTATCAGGGTTTATTAATTAAAAATTATTTATATTAATTTTCTCGATTTTAAAAGAGTTAATATATTATAAAAGTTAATGTAACAAAATTATTTTTAATAATATATTAGTAATGAAATGTTATTCGTTTTTAAAGGTATCTAGTTCTTTAAGAAATAAATTTAATTTAGAAATTTTATATTATTTAATTAAATATATTAATTAAATAATTATTTTATTTTAATATTTTATGGGATAAGCTATAAAATAAAATTTTAAAAATTCATTAATTAATTAATAAATATAAGCTTAGAAATAGTTATTATTAATGAAAATGTTATAATTTATTTTATAATAATTAATTATTTATTTGAATTTTAAATATTTATTAAAGTATTTATTTTAATATAAAAAATAAAAAAATAATGATATAATTAGTATAAATTATTGTATAAATAGATTTTTATGAAAAGTTGTTATAAAGAACTCGGCAAATTTAGTATTCGCCTGTTTAACAAAAACATGTCTTTTTTTGTTTATAAAAAGTTTAACCTGCCCACTGAATATTTTTAATGGCCGCAGTATTTTAACTGTGCAAATGTAGCATAATCATTAGTCTTTTAATTGAAGGCTTGTATGAATGGTTGGACGAGATATTAACTGTTTCATCTTAATTTTTTTTAGAATTTAATTTTTTAGTAAAAAAGCTAAAATTTATTTAAAAGACGAGAAGACCCTATAAATCTTTATATTAGATTTATTATTATTATTATTTAGATTTATTTTATTATAATAATTAATAATATTTTATTGGGGTGATATTAAAATTTATCTAACTTTTAATATTTTATTTCATTAATTTATGAATAAATGATCCGTTTTTAACGATTAAAAATATAAGTTACTTTAGGGATAACAGCGTAATTTTTTTGGAGAGTTCTTATCGATAAAAAAGATTGCGACCTCGATGTTGGATTAAGAAATAATTTTAGGTGTAGTAGCTTAAATTTTAAGTCTGTTCGACTTTTAAATTCTTACATGATCTGAGTTCAAACCGGTGTAAGCCAGGTTGGTTTCTATCTTTAAAAAGTTAAAATATTTCAGTACGAAAGGACCTAATATTTAATAAATTATTATTTTAAAAATTGAATTAAATTAATAATAACTATTTTGGCAGATTAGTGCAATAAATTTAGAATTTATTAATGTAATTTTATTACAAATAGTACTTGTTTTTTTTTGATAACTTATTATTAATTATTAGAAGATTGTTATTAATTATTTTTGTTTTAGTAAGAGTAGCTTTTTTAACTCTTTTAGAACGAAAAGTTTTAGGATATATTCAAATTCGTAAAGGTCCTAATAAAGTTGGAATTATAGGGATTCCTCAACCTTTTTGTGATGCAATTAAATTATTTACTAAAGAACAAACTTATCCTTTATTATCTAATTATATTTCTTATTATTTTTCACCAATTTTTTCTTTATTTTTATCTTTATTAGTTTGAATATGTATACCAATATTTATTAAAATATTTTCTTTTAATTTAGGGTTATTATTTTTTCTTTGTTGTACTAGATTAGGGGTTTATACAGTAATAATTGCTGGATGATCATCAAATTCTAATTATGCTTTATTAGGGGGTTTACGAGCTGTAGCTCAAACAATTTCATATGAAGTTAGATTGGCTTTAGTATTATTGAGATTTATTTTTTTAATTGGTGGGTATAATATATTAATATTTTATAAATATCAAATATTTATATGATTTTTATTTTTAATATTTCCTATGTTTTTAGTATGATTTAGTATTTCTTTAGCTGAAACTAATCGAACTCCTTTTGATTTTGCAGAAGGTGAATCTGAATTGGTATCAGGATTTAATGTAGAATATAGAAGAGGAGGATTTGCCTTAATTTTTTTAGCAGAATATGCTAGAATTTTATTTATAAGAATATTATTTTGTGTTATATTTTTAGGAAGAGATTTATTTTCTTTTATATTTTATATTAAATTAATATTTATTTCTTTTATATTTATTTGGGTTCGTGGAACTTTACCTCGATTTCGTTATGATAAATTAATATATTTGGCATGGAAAAGATTTTTACCTTTTTCATTAAATTTTTTATTGTTTTTTATTGGGTTTAAAATTTTTTTAATTTAGTTAATTTATTTTAGTAAAGTTAATAGAAATTTTAGTTTCTATCTTATGTTTTCAAAACAAATGCTTATTCAAGCTCATTAACTAATTTAATAAATTATCTCATCATTTAATAATTAGTGGATTAAGTATAAAATAAGAAAAATAAATAACCGTTAAAATTTGTCCAATTAGAACATAAGGATCTTCTACTGGTCGAGCTCCGATTCATGTTAATAGAATTACTGTAATTAATATTATTCAAAATAAAAATTGATTGATTGGATAAAATTGAATTCCTCGAAATTTACTTAAATGATAAAATGGTAAAATTGCTAAAATAGCAATTGATAATACTAAAGCAATTACTCCTCCTAATTTATTAGGAATTGATCGTAAAATGGCATAAGCGAATAAAAAATATCATTCTGGTTGGATATGAATTGGTGTGACTAAAGGATTAGCAGGAATAAAATTATCAGGGTCTCCTAATAAATAAGGATTAATTAAAACTAATAAAATTAATATTATTGTTATTAAAATAAATCCTACAATATCTTTATAAGTAAAATAAGGATGAAAAGGAATTTTATCTATATTTGAGTTAATTCCTAATGGGTTATTAGATCCTGTCTCATGTAAAAATAAAATATGAATTAATGTAGCAGCTAATTCAATAAATGGTAAAATAAAGTGAAAGGTAAAAAATCGAGTTAATGTAGCATTATCAACAGCAAATCCTCCTCATACTCATTGTACTAAATCAATTCCTAAATAGGGAATAGCTGATAATAAATTTGTAATAACTGTTGCTCCTCAAAATGATATTTGTCCTCATGGTAATACATATCCTATGAAAGCTGTTCCTATAACTAAAAATAAAATAATTACTCCTACTAATCAAGTTGAGGTAAATAGGTAAAATCCGTAATATATTCCTCGACCTACATGTAAGTAAATACAAATAAAAAAAAAATGATGCACCGTTAGCATGTATAGTTCGTAATAGTCATCCATAATTAACATCTCGACAAATATGATTAACACTATTAAAAGCTAAATTGATATCTGCAGTATAATGTATCGCTAAAAACAATCCAGTTAGAATTTGAATCATTAAACATAAAAATAATAAAGATCCAAAATTTCATCAAGTTGAAATATTTACAGGAGCTGGTAAATCTACTAGTGCTCCATTAATAATTTGTAAAATTGGGTGTTTCACTCGTAAAGGTTTATTCATTAGTTGAATATTGGTCGTAATGGACCTTTAAATAATTTAGTAATTTTTACTACTGCAATTAATGTAATTAATAAGTAATTTATTAATAAAATTGTTATAATGTTAGTAGGATAATTATATAATTTATTTAATGATAAAGAATTTTCTATAATATATGAATTTATGTTATAGATAGAATTTATTTCTAAATTTTTATATTGTATTAGTAAAGTTTTGTCTATAAAGTATACAAAAATCATTATAGTAAAAATAATAAATAAGGAAAATATTAATAATTTAATAGAAAAAGTAAATATTTCATTTGATGCCAATGAAGTTACATAAATAAATAAAACTAATATTCCACCAATAAATACTAAAAATAAAATATAAGAAAATCAGAAACTTTTAGTTAATAGTCCTGAAGTTAGTGAAATTAAAACTGTTTGAATTAATAGAATTAATCCTATAGCTAAGGGATGCTTTATATTAAAAAAGATTATATTAAAAATGAATATAAATAATATTAAAGTTCATTGAATAATATCAAGAAATAGTTTAATTAAAATATTAATTTTGGGGATTAATGATAAAGAAATTTCTTTTTTCTTGAAGTTTTAAAAGAATATCTTAATTTTGGTTTACAAGACCAATGTTTTTATTAAACTATTAAAACTAATGACAATTTTAAGTTGAAGTTTACCAAGAATTTTATTTATTATAGGAGTATTTACATTTGTTTCTAATCGTAAACATTTGTTATCAATATTACTAAGATTAGAATATGTTGTTTTAAGATTATTTTTAATATTATTTATTTATTTAAATATAATAAATTATGAAAATTATTTTAGAATAATATTTTTAGTTTTTAGAGTTTGTGAGGGTGCTTTAGGTTTATCTATTTTAGTTTCTATAATTCGTACTCATGGGAATGATTATTTTCAAAGATTTAATATTTTACAATGTTAAAAATTATTATTAGAGTTATATTTATATTTCCATTATGTTTATTATATAATGTATATTGAACGGTTCAAAATTTATTATTTTTATTAAGTTTTGTTTTTATTTTAATAAATATGTATAGAAATTATTTTATATCTATTTCTTATTTATTTGGATGTGATATAATTTCTTATGGATTAATTTTATTAAGTTTGTGAATTATTTCTTTAATATTAATAGCAAGTCAATCAATTTTTAAATATAATAATTATGTAAATTTATTTTTATTAAATATTTTGTTTTTATTAATTTTATTAATTCTTACTTTTAGAAGAATGAGTTTATTTATGTTTTATTTATTTTTTGAAAGAAGTTTAATTCCAACTTTATTTTTAATTTTAGGATGAGGGTATCAACCTGAACGATTACAGGCTGGGGTTTATTTATTATTTTATACATTATTAGTATCTTTACCTATATTAATTGGAATTTTTTATTTATATAATATTGCAGGAACAATAAATTTTTATTTATTAAGAAATTATAATTTTTTTTTGAAATTCTTTATTTTTCTTTAGTAATGGCATTTTTAGTAAAAATGCCTATATTTTTAGTTCATTTATGATTACCTAAAGCTCATGTAGAGGCTCCTGTTTCTGGTTCAATAATTTTAGCTGGAATTATATTAAAATTAGGAGGATATGGATTATTACGGGTTTATTCTTTTTTACAATTAGTAGGAATAAAATTTAATTTTATTTGAGTAGGAATTAGATTAGTTGGTGGAGTGTTAGTTAGTTTATTATGTTTACGGCAAACGGATTTGAAAGCATTAATTGCTTATTCTTCAGTAGCTCATATAGGAGTAGTTTTAGCTGGTTTAATAACTATATCTTATATAGGAATTTGTGGGGCTTATAGATTAATAATTGCTCATGGGTTATGTTCTTCTGGATTATTTTGTTTAGCAAATATTTCTTATGAACGCTTAGGAAGTCGAAGTTTATTAATTAATAAAGGATTATTAAATTTTATACCTTCTATATCTTTATGGTGATTTTTATTATGTTCTGCTAATATAGCTGCTCCTCCAACTTTAAATTTATTAGGAGAAATTTCTTTAATTAATAGAATTGTTATATGATCATGAGTTTCTATATTAATATTATCTTTTTTATCTTTTTTTAGAGCGGCATATACTTTATATTTATATTCTTATAGTCAACATGGAAAATTATTTTCTGGAATTTATTCTTTTAGAGGAGGTTTAATTCGAGAATTTTTACTTTTATTTCTTCATTGATTTCCTTTAAATTTATTAATTTTAAAAAGTGAAATATGTTTATTGTGATTATATTTAAATAGTTTAATAAAAATATTGATTTGTGGTATCAATGATAAGATAATTCTTTTTAAATCGTGAAATATTTATCAATTTGTAAAATTAATTTTATAATTTTATTTTTTTTTAGTCTATTATCTTTTTATTTTGGAATTTTATTTTTATTAAATGATTACAGAGTTTTTATTGAATGAGAAATTATTTCATTAAATTCAATAATAATTGTGATAACTTTATTATTTGATTGAATAAGTTTAATTTTTATATCTTTTGTTTTAATAATTTCTTGTTTAGTAATTTTTTATAGAAAAGAATATATAGAATTAGATTACAAAATTAATCGTTTTATTATATTAGTTCTTATATTTGTTAGTTCTATAATATTATTAATTATTAGTCCTAATTTAATTAGAATTTTATTAGGGTGAGATGGATTAGGGCTTGTATCTTATTGTTTAGTAATTTATTTTCAAAATGTAAAATCTTATAATGCTGGTATATTAACTGCTTTATCTAATCGGATTGGAGATGTTGCGTTATTGTTAGCTATTGCGTGAATATTAAATTATGGAAGTTGAAATTATATTTTTTACTTAGAATTTATAAAAAATAGTAAAGAAATAATAGTTATTGGTTTATTAGTAATATTAGCTGCTATAACTAAAAGTGCTCAAATTCCATTTTCATCTTGATTACCAGCTGCAATAGCTGCTCCTACGCCTGTTTCTGCATTAGTTCATTCTTCTACTTTAGTAACTGCAGGAATTTATTTATTAATTCGATTTAATATATTATTAGTAGATTATTGAATAGGTAATTTATTATTATTATTATCTGGATTAACTATATTTATATCTGGATTAGGGGCTAATTATGAATTTGATTTAAAAAAGATTATTGCTTTGTCTACGTTAAGACAATTAGGGTTAATAATAAGAATTTTATCTATAGGATATTTAAAATTAGCTTTTTTTCATTTACTTACTCATGCTTTATTTAAAGCTTTATTGTTTATATGTGCTGGAGCTATTATTCATAATATAAATAATACACAAGATATTCGTTTAATAGGAAGATTAAGAATAATAATACCATTAACATCTTCTTGTTTTAATGTTGCTAATTTAGCTTTATGTGGAATACCTTTTTTAGCTGGATTTTATTCAAAAGATTTAATTTTAGAAATAGTTTCATTATCTTATATTAATTTGTTTTCTTTCTTTTTATTTTTTTTTTCTACTGGATTAACAGTTTGTTATTCTTTTCGTTTAGTATACTATTCAATAATTGGAGATTCAAATTTTAGTTCTTTAAATTTATTAAATGATGAAGGTTGAGTAATATTAAAAAGTATAATAGGTTTATTAATTTTAAGAATTTTTGGTGGAAGAATATTAAGATGGTTAATTTTTTCAACTCCTATTATTATTATTCTTCCTTATTATTTAAAATTATTAACTAGATTTGTTTGTATTATAGGAGGATTAGTTGGGTATAAAATTTCAGATATTTCTTTATTTTTTTATAATAAGTCATTAAATATATATAATAGATCTTATTTTTTAGGATTAATATGATTTATACCTTATATTTCTACTTATGGAATTATTAACATTTTTTTATCAATTGGAGGATTAGTTAAATCTTTTGATCAAGGTTGATCAGAATATTTTGGTGGTCAAAAACTTTATTATAATTTATTAAAAAATTCTCAGTTTAATCAGTTATTACAAAATAATAATTTAAAAATTTATTTATTAACATTTATTTTTTGAATTTTAATTATTTACATATTTTGTTTTTTTTATTCAAATAGCTTATATAAGAGTATAACATTGAAGATGTTAGGGAGATAAATTATATCTTTGAATATATAGTGAATTTATTTTAGTAATTTATAAAAAAAAATATTTTAATTTTACAATGAAAATGTAATGTTTTTATTAAACTATATAAATAAAAGTATAAATGGAATTTAACCATTAAAAGAAAAAAGTTAGCAGCTTTTACTTGAACATCATACTTCTTTAATTGGAATATTTATTCAGTTTTATCATTAACAGTGATAAGCCTCTTTTTGGCTTCAATTAATTTAATAAGAATAAGGGTAAATATTACCTAAAATTAGGTCGAAACTAATTATGATTTATCATTTCATATTCAAGGTAGATTGAATTTCAATACTTTTTGAATGCAAATCAAATGTTATATTTAACTACAACCCTAACTTGATCAATTTAAGATTCCTTGATTTCATTCATGATATAAGCCTAATAATAAAATTAAAATAAATACAATAGTTGTAATGGTTCATACAATTAAGTTAGAAAATTTAATAATTAAGATAATTGGAAGAATTAATGCAATTTCTACATCAAAAATTAAAAAAATAATAGTAATTAAAAAAAATCGTAGAGAAAATGGTAACCGTGATGATGATTTTGGATCAAATCCACATTCAAATGGTGAGCATTTTTCTCGGTCAATAATAGATTTTTTTGAAATAATTGATGCTAATAATATTACTAATGTTGAAATTAGTAAAATAATAAATCTTATTATAAAAATTGATATAATTATTTATACTATTAATAATAGACCTTATGATTGGAAGTCAAATATACTTTTTTATATTATATAAATAAATTAATTATCCTCCTCATCAATAAATTGATACATAAAGAAATAATCAAACAATATCAACAAAATGTCAATATCAAGCAGCTGCTTCAAATCCAAAATGATGATTTTTTGAAAAATGATTATTTAAATGTCGAATTAAACAAATTAATAAGAAAGTAGTTCCAATTAAAACATGAATTCCATGAAATCCTGTTGCTATAATAAAGGTTGATCCGTAAACAGAGTCAGCAATTGTAAAGGGAGCTTCAATATATTCATAGGCTTGTAAAATTGTAAAATAAATTCCTAATAATACTGTAAAAAATAGACCCTGAGTGGTTTGAGAATGATTACCTTCTATTAAACTATGATGGGCTCAAGTTACTGTAATTCCAGATGTTAACAGAATTACTGTATTTAATAAAGGGATTTGAAATGGATTGAAAGGATAAACTCCTAACGGAGGTCAAATTGCTCCTAATTCAATTGAGGGGGATAAGCTTCTATGAAAAAAAGCTCAGAAAAATGAAATAAAAAATAATACTTCTGATAAGATAAATAAAATTATTCCTCATCGTAATCCTGTTGTTACCATGAAAGTATGTAATCCTTGAAAAGTTCCTTCTCGAGAAATATCTCGTCATCATTGATAAACTGTTAAAATTGTAATTATATTTCCTAATAAAAATAAGGATAAATTATATTGGTGAAATCATTTTACTATACCAGCAACTGTTGTTATTGCTCCGATTGAAGCAGTTAATGGTCATGGACTATAATCTACTAAATGAAATGGATGATTTGAATGAGTTGTCATTAATTTAATTTACTTCTCTAGAGTATAAAGTTCTAAGTACAGCAAATACATATGATTGAATTATAGCTACAGCTGATTCTAAAACTAATAAAGCAATTTGAATAATAATTAATAATCTTAATAATATTATTGATATTGAAGGTCCTGTATTACCTAAAAGTGTTAATAATAAATGTCCAGCAATTATATTTGCTGTTAATCGAACTGCTAAAGTTCCTGGACGAATTACATTTCTGATTGTTTCAATACATACTATAAATGGTATTAAAATAGAGGGGGTTCCTTGTGGAACTAAGTGTGCAAATATATGTTGTGTATTATTAATTCATCCAAATAATATAAAACATAATCATAATGGTAATGCTAACGTAAGAGTTAAAGTTAAATGACTAGTACTTGTAAAAATATAAGGAAATAAACCTATAAAATTATTAAATAAAATTATAGAAAATAAGGAGACAAAAATAAATGTAGAACCATTAGATCATATAGGTCCTAAAAGAGTTTTAAATTCTTTATGTAAAGTTAATAAAATGTTATTTCAAAAAATATTATATCGAGAAGGTATTAATCAATATATAGAAGGAATTATTAAAATTCCTAAAAATGTACTTAATCAATTTAATGATAAATTGAAAATTCTTGATGAAGGGTCAAATACTGAAAATAAATTTGTTATCATTTTCAATTTATTGAATTTGTAATTTTATTTTTATTAATTAGATTTAATTTAGGTATTGAGGGGATAAATGAAAAATAATTTATTATATTAAAAATTATAAAAGTAATAGAAAAGATAATAAATAAACTTAATCAACCAATCGGGGCTATTTGTGGAATTAAAAAATATCAATAGATTGATAGTTTTAGTTTGACAAACTAATGTTATATTTTAACTAATTTTTTCATTAGAAGTAAACGCTAATTTACTATAATATGGTTTAAGAGACCAGTACTTGCTTTCAGTCATCTAATGAAGAATTTATATTATTAGAAATTCATTTAATAAAATAATTAATTGGAACTCTTTCAATAACAATTGGCATAAAACTATGGTTAGCCCCGCAAATTTCTGAACATTGACCATAGAATAAACCTGGACGATTAATTAAAAAATTTGTTTGGTTAAGACGACCTGGGGTTCCATCAACTTTTACTCCTAAAGTTGGAATAGTTCATGAATGAATAACATCTGCAGCTGTTACTAAAATTCGAATTTGAGAATTTATTGGTAATACTACTCGATTATCCACATCTAGTAAACGAAATCTATCTATTGATAATTCATTTATTGGAATTATATATGAATCAAATTCTATATTTGTAAAATCTGAATATTCATAACTTCAGTATCATTGATGACCAATTGTTTTTAGTGTAATAGCAGGTTCATTAATTTCATCTAATAAGTATAAAAGTCGTAATGATGGAAATGCAATAAATAATAAAATAATTGCAGGAAGAATTGTTCAAATAATTTCAATTGTTTGACCATGAAGTAAATATCGATTTACATATTTATTAAAAAATAATATAAATATTAAATAGCCTACTAAAATAGTAATTATAACTAAAATTAAAAGTGCATGATCATGAAAAAAAATTAATTGTTCTATTAAAGGAGAAGAACTATCTTGTAATCCCAAATTTGCTCATGTAGACATTAGTTTCTAATAAAAGTAAAATACTTTATATATGGAACTTAAATCCATTGCACTAATCTGCCATATTAGAAATTAGTTAATAGAGGTAATTCGGAATAACTATGTTCAGATGGTGGAGTATTTTGTAATCATTCAATAGATGAACATAATTGAATAGGAAATAAAACTTGACGTTGAGATACTATACTTTCTCAAATAATATAAAAAAAATAAATAATACCTAGCAAAGAAATTGTAGAACCAATAGTAGAAATTACATTTCATGCCGTATAAGCATCTGGATAGTCTGAATATCGTCGAGGTATTCCTGCTAATCCTAAAAAATGTTGTGGGAAAAATGTTAAATTAACACCGATAAATATAATAAAAAATTGACTTTTTAAATGTTTATCATTTAAAGTTAATCCTGTAAATAATGGATATCAATGAACAAATCCTGCTATAATAGCAAATACTGCTCCTATTGATAAAACATAATGGAAATGAGCTACTACATAATAAGTATCATGTAAAATAATATCAATTGATGAATTAGCTAGTACCACTCCTGTTAATCCTCCTACTGTAAATAAAAATACAAATCCTAAAGCTCATAGGGTAGCAGGAGAGTAATTTATTTGAGTTCCGTATAAAGTTGCTAATCAACTAAAAATTTTAATACCTGTAGGAACAGCAATAATTATAGTAGCTGATGTGAAATAAGCACGAGTATCCACATCTATACCTACTGTAAATATATGATGTGCTCATACAATAAATCCTAATAATCCAATAGCTAATATAGCATAAATTATTCCTAATGCTCCGAATGTTTCTTTTTTTCCAGATTCTTGACTAATAATATGAGAAATTATTCCAAATCCTGGTAAAATTAAAATATAAACTTCTGGATGTCCAAAGAATCAAAATAAATGCTGATAAAGAATAGGATCTCCTCCTCCTGCTGGGTCAAAAAATGATGTATTTAAATTTCGATCTGTTAATAATATAGTAATAGCTCCAGCTAACACTGGTAATGATAAAAGTAATAATAAAGCTGTAATAACTACTGATCATACAAATAAAGGTATTCGATCAAAAGTGATTCCTGTAGATCGTATATTAATAACTGTTGTAATAAAATTTACAGCTCCTAAAATAGAAGAAATTCCAGCTAAATGTAATGAAAAAATAGCTAAATCAACAGAAGCACCTCCATGAGCAATATTAGAAGATAAAGGAGGGTAGACAGTTCATCCTGTTCCAGCTCCATTTTCTACTATACTACTTACGAGTAATAAGGTTAATGCAGGAGGTAAAAGTCAAAAACTTATATTATTTATTCGGGGAAAAGCTATATCAGGAGCTCCTAATATTAATGGAACTAATCAATTTCCAAATCCTCCAATCATAATTGGTATTACTATAAAAAAAATTATTACAAATGCATGAGCTGTAACAATTACATTATAAATTTGATCATCTCCAATAAGTGCACCTGGATGACCTAATTCAGCTCGTACTAGGATTCTTAAAGATGTTCCTACTATTCCGGCTCATGCACCAAAAATAAAATATAAAGTTCCAATATCTTTATGATTAGTAGAAAATAACCATTGTTGCGATTAAATGGCTGAAGTTTAGGCAATAGATTGTAAATTTATTTATGGGAATATGTTCTCTTTAATCAAAGCTTTATAGTCAATAATGACATTAGACTGCAATTCTAAAGGAGTAAGTATATAATTACTAAGGCTTAAAAGATTATTCTTATATTTATAGCTTTGAAGGCTATTAGTTTGTTTAACTTAAAGCCTTAAAATATGAAATATAAAGAAGATAATAAAAATAATCCAAAAGAAGATAAAAATGAACATAATATAAAAATTTTTATGTTTATAGAATTATAAATAGAATTAATTATTCAATTATTTTCGTAATAATTTAATATAAAAGCTCTATAAGATAATCGCATATAAAAATATAAAGTAATCAATGTTATTATTACTATAAATGTTAATAAAAATAATTGATTATTTATAACTAAAGATTGAATTACAATTCATTTTGGAAAAAATCCTAAAAATGGAGGTAATCCACCTAATGATAATAAATTAAAAAATAAAAAAAATTTCATATTTTTTGAATAAAAAAGTAATGAAAATAATTGATTAATATGAGAAATTTTAAATATATTAAATATAAAAATTATTCTAAAAGTTAAAAATGAATAAATTAAAAAATAAATTATTCATAATAAGTTTCTATTATATATAGCAGCTAATATTCATCCTAAATGATTAATAGATGAATAAGCTATTAATTTACGAAGAGAAGTTTGATTTAATCCTCCTAGAGCACCAATTATACTTGAAAAAATAATTCTAGTAATAATTAATGGCTTTATAATAATATAAGAAATTAATATTAAAGAAGCAATTTTTTGTCAAGTTATTAAAATTAATGCATTAGTTCAAGATAAGCCTTCTATTACATTTGGAAACCAGAAATGAAAAGGGGCTGATCCTCTTTTTAATAATAAAGAAGAAATAATTATTATTTCTATTATATAATTATTAATTTTTACTATATTTAATAATAATAAAATAATTGAAAATAAAAGAACTGAAGATGCTAATGCTTGAGTTAAAAAATACTTTAATGAGGATTCTGTTGATATTAATTTATTATCTCTTATTAGGGGGATAAAAGATAATAAATTAATTTCTAATCCTATTCAAGCTCTTAATCATGAATTTGCAGAAATAGAAATTATAGTTCCTATTATTAAAATTAATAAAAATATAATTTTAGATGAATTATTAAAAATTAAAAAGAAAAGGATTAAAACCTTTATAAATGGGGTATGAACCCAATAGCTTAATTAGCTTATCTTTTTAAGTTATTTATATTTACATATATATATATTATATATTTTAGTGTATGATGCACAAAAGTTTTTGATACTTTTAGAAATAGTTTAATTCTATTAAATATAATAAATATAAAGTAATTAATGAATGTAATTAATTACATAATTTACCCTATCAAGGTAATCCTTTTATCAGGCAATTCATTACAGATTTATTATTAAAGTAATTTTTAATGCAAAAATTAACATATAAATTAATCTATTACAATTAATGTAAAAATTAACATGGAAAGTAATCAATTATAATTTTTTGTTATAAATAATTTTTAATGTAAAAATTAACATGGAAAGTAATCAATTACAGAATTTTTTTTTTTTTTTTTTTTTTATACAAACTTTATTCTATAATTAGAAATTTTTTATAATAAATTGATTTTATTTTAATAATTTTAATTAGTATTAACAATTTTACAGAATAATTTAAATAAATAAATTAATATATAAATAATTAATTTTTGCATATATATATATATCTATAATTTATATATACATATACAATATTTATAATATATTAAATTATGTTTTTAATGTTATAAATTTAATAATTAATAAATAATTTATATAACAACATTAATATATATATAATACATTATTAATAAACTTTTATATATCTCCATTTTTAATCATTATATTAAGGACGATATATCAAACTTTAATTAGTCAATACACTTAATTGAATTGAAATTTTTTTTTTAGATCTAGATTAATAGATAGATATTAATTAATTAAATATTTATATATTAATATATATCTATTAATCCCTCTTATATATCGTCTAAAAATCTTTTTCTGCAAGGGTCAATATAAAAATGGGGTCCTCTGTTTTGTCGAATGATTTTTAGTCTTTAAGGTTTCAAAAAAAAAAAAAAAAAAAAAAAAATTAAGATGGAAACTTAATTATTTTTTAAAAAACTTTACTAAGTTTATTTATCTTTAAACCAATTATATTAATTGATTTTTTAAAATTTTTACTAAAATAAAATATTTAATTAAATTTTTATCTTAATTTTTTTTTAAAAAATTTTTTTTAAAAAATAGACATTTAAATTAAGTTTCCATCTTAAAATTTTTTTGAAATTTTACATTGCTAACATTTATTACCTATTGGAAACCCCTATTCTGTAAAAATTTTTTTTTTTTACTATGAATCATTATTTAAATTAATTTTTATTAACAGTAAATTTTTACTCTTATACTAAATTAAATTATTATAATAAATAACTTATAATTAGTCATATTTAATGAATGAGTTTAAAAATTCGACTAAAAAATTGAATTTTTTTGTTTTTTTTTAGAAAAAAAATTGTGTACTAATATATATATATATATATAAATATATAAATTATTTATATATATATATATGATATATATTATTTATTATGCAACTTTATTAATTAAAAATATTTATTAATTAATCATTTAAATATTATTTTAATTTTAAATTATTTTATGATATATTATGTGATTTTAATTATATATATATATAATTATATAATATTTTATTATTTATTAATATTATTTAAATTATTTAATTATTAAATATAAATTTAAAATATATACTAATTTAATTTATTAATATTTAAATTAAGTTATTTATTAAATTTTAAATTTTATATAAAATTAATATATAAATATTATTAGGGGTAATATTGAAAAATGTGAGAAATTACCAATTTAAAATTATTTTAATTTATAATTATAATAATTAAATTAAATATATATATATATATATATATATATATATATATTTGTTTATATAAATAAATTAATTAAATTGATTAGAATATACTAATTAAATTTATTTACATTTAAATTAAATTATTTATTAAATTTAAAATTTTATACTAAATTATTGTATAAATATATAGGGGTATATTATATAATGTGAGAAATTACCAATTTAAAATTATTTTAATTAATGATTATAATAATTAAATTAAATATATATATATATATATATATATATATATTTGTGTGTATATAAATAAATAATATTTTAATAAAATAAATTAATTTAATTAAAATATACTAATTAAGTTTATTGGCATATAAATTAAATTATTTATTAAATTTAAAATTTTATGAAAAATTATTGTATAAATATATATATATATAGGGGTATATTATACAATGTGAATAATTACCAATTTTAAATTATTTTAATTAATAATTATAATAATTAAATTAAATATAAATATGTATATATATATATACATATATATGTATATAAAAATAAATAATATTTTAATAAAATAAATTAATTTAATTAAAATATATTAATTAAGTTTATTGATACATAAATTAAATTATTTATTAAATTTAAAATTTATGAAAAATTATTGTATAAATACATATATATATATATATATATATATATATATATAGGGTATTATATTCGTTAGGAATTACTAATTTTAAATTATTTTAATTAATAATTATAATAATTAAATATATAAGTATTTATATATGTAAATAAATTATATTTTATTAAATAAAATTGATTAATTAATTTAATTAAAATATATAGTTAAGTTTATTAATATTTAATTAAATTACTTATTAAATCTTAAATTTTATATAAAATTAATATTTAAATATTATTAAGATAGTATTGATAAATGTGATAATTTATTAATTTAAAATTATTTTAATTAATAATTATATTAATTAAATACCTATATATATATATATATATATATATGATATTCTAACAAATAAAATTAATTAATTTATTAAAGTATATTAATTAGTTTTATTTATATATAAATTAAATTATTTATTAAGTTTAAAATTTTATGTAAATTATTATATAAATAAATAGTTGTTATATAATGTTAAAAATTATTAATTTAAATTATTTTAGTTAATGACTATAATAATTATATATATATATATATACACACATATGTACATATATTTGTGTATATAAATAAATGATATTTTAATAAATAAACTTAATTAATTAATTTAATTTAATTAAAATATATTAATTAAGTTTATTAATATATAAATTAAATTATTTATTAAATTTAAAATTTTATGCAAAATTATTATATAAATATATATATATATATATATATATAATTATAAAATGTAAAGATTTATTAATTTAAAATTATTTAATTAATAATTATATTTAAATTAATTAATTTATTTGTATTTATACTAAACTATTTATTAAATTTAAATTAATTGTAAATTAAATATTAATGATTTATATATATATATATATATATATATATATATATGTATATATAATTTTAATTTATATGTTAGATAAATTATTTACTAATTAAATTTATTTATATTATATTAAATTATTTATAAAATTTTAAATTTAATGTTAAATTAAATATAAATTATTTTTTAATACATGAATTTTAATTTATGGAAAGTTTTACAAATTAAAATTATTTAAATTAATCGTTATATTAATTAAATTATTTACTAATTATATTTATTTATATTTATATTAAATTATTCATTAAATTTAAATTTAATTGTAAATTAAGTATTAATTATTTATATATATATATATATATATATATATATATATATATGTATAAATTTTAATTTATGAAATTTTATAATAGATATTATTTTAATTTATATTAAATAAATTTCTTACTAATTAAATTTATTTATATGTATATTAAATTATTTATAAAATTTTAAATTTAATGCTAAATTAAATATTAATTATTTTTTAATACAAGAATTTTAATTTATGGAAAGTTTTACAAATTAAAATTATTTAAATTAATTATTATATTAATTAAATTATTTACTAATTAAATTTATTTATATTTATATTAAATTATTCATTAAATTTAAATTTAATTGTAAATTAAGTATTAATTATTTATATATATATATATGTGTGTGTATGTGCATATAAATTTTAATTTATGAAATTTTATAATAGATATTATTTTAATTTATATTAATAAATTTTTTACTAATTAAATTTATGTATATGTATATTAAATTATTTATAAAGTTTTAAATTTAATGTTAAATTAAATATTAATTATTTTTTAATACAAGAATTTTAATTTATGAAAAGTTTTACAAATTAAAATTATTTAAATTAATCATTATATTAATTAAATTATTTACTAATTAAATTTATTTATATTTATATTAAATTATTCATTAAATTTAAATTTAATTGTAAATTAAGTATTAATTATTTATATGTATATATATATATATATATATAAATTTTAATTTATGAAAATTTTATAATAGATATTATTTTAATTTATATTAAATAAATTTCTTACTAATTAAATTTATGTATATGTATATTAAATTATTTATAAAATTTTAAATTTAGTGCTAAATTAAATATTAATTATTTTTTAATACAAGAATTTTAATTTATGAAAAGTTTTACAAATTAAAATTATTTAAATTAATTATTATATTAATTAAATTATTTACTAATTAAATTTATTTATATTTATATTAAATTATTTATTAAATTTAAATTTAATTGTAAATTAAGTATTAATTATATATATATATATATATATAAATAAATTATCAATTTATGAAAATTTTTAGATTAATGTTATTAATTAATATTATATAAATAATTATTTATTAATTAAGTTTATTTATATTTATATTAAATTATAAAACTTAATAGTAGATTAAGTATTAATTATCTTTATATAAAATTTTATTTTCAAAAATTTTATAAGTTAAGGTTATATTTAATTTATTATTATTATATTATTAATTATTTATAGTTAAATTTATTTTTATTATATAAAATTATTTATGAGTTTAAAATTTAATTAAATTAAAATTTAAAAATAATTTTTATTTATAAAGATTTATAAATAAAATATTTAATTAATTATTTTATTAATTAAAACAATTATTAATTAAATTATTAGTGCATATATATATATATATATATGAAAATATTTAATTAATTGATACGATATAATTATTAATTTTAATATATATATATATAATAATAATAATTAGATTTTTTATATTAATATAATATCATTAGTATATTATTAATAATATATTATATTATTATATGAATATTAGTATTATTTATAAAATATTATTAAATTATTATTATTAGTATATTACATTATTATTATTAGTATACTAATTTTATTTATTTAAATTTATAAAATTTATTTAAGTAAGTATGTTTATTAATATAATTTAATTTATAAAGTTTTATTTTAGCTTAAAAATTTATTATTAATTTAATTTATATGTAAATTTTTGTGTGAATTTTTATTTATTTTAATAATAAATATTATTATTTTATTCGCAATAATTGGTATTATTAATTAAAGAAATTTAGAAATAGTAATATTATAAAAGTATTGGCTAAATTTGTGCCAGCAGCCGCGGTTATACGAATGATGCAAATAAATTATTTTAGTTAAAGTTAAATTGTTATATTAAAATAAAAATAAATTTATTAGGTGAAATTTTAAATTTATTAAATTTTTATTAATTATAATTGATGCTTGAAAATTTTAAATAAAAACTAGGATTAGATACCCTATTATTTAAAATGTAAATTTAAAAACTTAGGTAGTAATAGTTATATTCTTGAAACTTAAAAAATTTGGCGGTATTTTAGTCTATTCAGAGGAACCTGTTTTATAATCGATAATCCACGATGGACCTTACTTAAGCTTGTAATCAGTTTATATACCGTCGTTATTAGAATATTTTATGAGAAAGTTAATTTTCAAAATTTTATATAAGAAAATATATCAGATCAAGGTGTAGCTTATGTTTAAGTAAAAATGGGTTACAATAAAATTATTTATATGAATATAAATTTGAAATGTTTATTGAAGGTGGATTTGATAGTAAAATTATAAAGATAAATAATTTGATTTTAGCTCTAAAATATGTACACATCGCCCGTCACTCTTATTATTAAGGTAAGATAAGTCGTAACATAGTAGATGTACTGGAAAGTGTATCTAGAATGCAATTTAAAGCTTATTAAGTAAAGCATTTCATTTACATTGAAAAGATTTTTGTGCAAATCAATATAAATTGATTAGATTTTATTTATTAATTTATTTATTATTTATTTTAAATTATTAAAAATAATTATATCATGTAATGTTTTAGTATATAATATAGAAAAAATATTATTAATAATAGTGTAGTAGTATTGTGAAATAAAATTGAAATATTTGAAAAATTTTTATTATAAAAGTAAATTTAATTTATTGTACCTTGTGTATCAGGGTTTATTAATTAAAAATTATTTATATTAATTTTCTCGATTTTAAAAGAGTTAATATATTATAAAAGTTAATGTAACAAAATTATTTTTAATAATATATTAGTAATGAAATGTTATTCGTTTTTAAAGGTATCTAGTTCTTTAAGAAATAAATTTAATTTAGAAATTTTATATTATTTAATTAAATATATTAATTAAATAATTATTTTATTTTAATATTTTATGGGATAAGCTATAAAATAAAATTTTAAAAATTCATTAATTAATTAATAAATATAAGCTTAGAAATAGTTATTATTAATGAAAATGTTATAATTTATTTTATAATAATTAATTATTTATTTGAATTTTAAATATTTATTAAAGTATTTATTTTAATATAAAAAATAAAAAAATAATGATATAATTAGTATAAATTATTGTATAAATAGATTTTTATGAAAAGTTGTTATAAAGAACTCGGCAAATTTAGTATTCGCCTGTTTAACAAAAACATGTCTTTTTTTGTTTATAAAAAGTTTAACCTGCCCACTGAATATTTTTAATGGCCGCAGTATTTTAACTGTGCAAAGGTAGCATAATCATTAGTCTTTTAATTGAAGGCTTGTATGAATGGTTGGACGAGATATTAACTGTTTCATCTTAATTTTTTTTAGAATTTAATTTTTTAGTAAAAAAGCTAAAATTTATTTAAAAGACGAGAAGACCCTATAAATCTTTATATTAGATTTATTATTATTATTATTTAGATTTATTTTATTATAATAATTAATAATATTTTATTGGGGTGATATTAAAATTTATCTAACTTTTAATATTTTATTTCATTAATTTATGAATAAATGATCCGTTTTTAACGATTAAAAATATAAGTTACTTTAGGGATAACAGCGTAATTTTTTTGGAGAGTTCTTATCGATAAAAAAGATTGCGACCTCGATGTTGGATTAAGAAATAATTTTAGGTGTAGTAGCTTAAATTTTAAGTCTGTTCGACTTTTAAATTCTTACATGATCTGAGTTCAAACCGGTGTAAGCCAGGTTGGTTTCTATCTTTAAAAAGTTAAAATATTTCAGTACGAAAGGACCTAATATTTAATAAATTATTATTTTAAAAATTGAATTAAATTAATAATAACTATTTTGGCAGATTAGTGCAATAAATTTAGAATTTATTAATGTAATTTTATTACAAATAGTACTTGTTTTTTTTTGATAACTTATTATTAATTATTAGAAGATTGTTATTAATTATTTTTGTTTTAGTAAGAGTAGCTTTTTTAACTCTTTTAGAACGAAAAGTTTTAGGATATATTCAAATTCGTAAAGGTCCTAATAAAGTTGGAATTATAGGGATTCCTCAACCTTTTTGTGATGCAATTAAATTATTTACTAAAGAACAAACTTATCCTTTATTATCTAATTATATTTCTTATTATTTTTCACCAATTTTTTCTTTATTTTTATCTTTATTAGTTTGAATATGTATACCAATATTTATTAAAATATTTTCCTTTAATTTAGGGTTATTATTTTTTCTTTGTTGTACTAGATTAGGAGTTTATACAGTAATAATTGCTGGATGATCATCAAATTCTAATTATGCTTTATTAGGGGGTTTACGAGCTGTAGCTCAAACAATTTCATATGAAGTTAGATTGGCTTTAGTATTATTGAGATTTATTTTTTTAATTGGTGGGTATAATATATTAATATTTTATAAATATCAAATATTTATATGATTTTTATTTTTAATATTTCCTATGTTTTTAGTATGATTTAGTATTTCTTTAGCTGAAACTAATCGAACTCCTTTTGATTTTGCAGAAGGTGAATCTGAATTGGTATCAGGATTTAATGTAGAATATAGAAGAGGAGGATTTGCCTTAATTTTTTTAGCAGAATATGCTAGAATTTTATTTATAAGAATATTATTTTGTGTTATATTTTTAGGAAGAGATTTATTTTCTTTTATATTTTATATTAAATTAATATTTATTTCTTTTATATTTATTTGGGTTCGTGGAACTTTACCTCGATTTCGTTATGATAAATTAATATATTTGGCATGGAAAAGATTTTTACCTTTTTCATTAAATTTTTTATTGTTTTTTATTGGGTTTAAAATTTTTTTAATTTAGTTAATTTATTTTAGTAAAGTTAATAGAAATTTTAGTTTCTATCTTATGTTTTCAAAACAAATGCTTATTCAAGCTCATTAACTAATTTAATAAATTATCTCATCATTTAATAATTAGTGGATTAAGTATAAAATAAGAAAAATAAATAACCGTTAAAATTTGTCCAATTAGAACATAAGGATCTTCTACTGGTCGAGCTCCGATTCATGTTAATAGAATTACTGTAATTAATATTATTCAAAATAAAAATTGATTGATTGGATAAAATTGAATTCCTCGAAATTTACTTAAATGATAAAATGGTAAAATTGCTAAAATAGCAATTGATAATACTAAAGCAATTACTCCTCCTAATTTATTAGGAATTGATCGTAAAATGGCATAAGCGAATAAAAAATATCATTCTGGTTGGATATGAATTGGTGTGACTAAAGGATTAGCAGGAATAAAATTATCAGGGTCTCCTAATAAATAAGGATTAATTAAAACTAATAAAATTAATATTATTGTTATTAAAATAAATCCTACAATATCTTTATAAGTAAAATAAGGATGAAAAGGAATTTTATCTATATTTGAGTTAATTCCTAATGGGTTATTAGATCCTGTCTCATGTAAAAATAAAATATGAATTAATGTAGCAGCTAATACAATAAATGGTAAAATAAAGTGAAAGGTAAAAAATCGAGTTAATGTAGCATTATCAACAGCAAATCCTCCTCATACTCATTGTACTAAATCAATTCCTAAATAGGGAATAGCTGATAATAAATTTGTAATAACTGTTGCTCCTCAAAATGATATTTGTCCTCATGGTAATACATATCCTATGAAAGCTGTTCCTATAACTAAAAATAAAATAATTACTCCTACTAATCAAGTTGAGGTAAATAGGTAAGATCCGTAATATATTCCTCGACCTACATGTAAGTAAATACAAATAAAAAAAAATGATGCACCGTTAGCATGTATAGTTCGTAATAGTCATCCATAATTAACATCTCGACAAATATGATTAACACTATTAAAAGCTAAATTGATATCTGCAGTATAATGTATCGCTAAAAACAATCCAGTTAGAATTTGAATCATTAAACATAAAAATAATAAAGATCCAAAATTTCATCAAGTTGAAATATTTACAGGAGCTGGTAAATCTACTAGTGCTCCATTAATAATTTGTAAAATTGGGTGTTTCACTCGTAAAGGTTTATTCATTAGTTGAATATTGGTCGTAATGGACCTTTAAATAATTTAGTAATTTTTACTACTGCAATTAATGTAATTAATAAGTAATTTATTAATAAAATTGTTATAATGTTAGTAGGATAATTATATAATTTATTTAATGATAAAGAATTTTCTATAATATATGAATTTATGTTATAGATAGAATTTATTTCTAAATTTTTATATTGTATTAGTAAAGTTTTGTCTATAAAGTATACAAAAATCATTATAGTAAAAATAATAAATAAGGAAAATATTAATAATTTAATAGAAAAAGTAAATATTTCATTTGATGCCAATGAAGTTACATAAATAAATAAAACTAATATTCCACCAATAAATACTAAAAATAAAATATAAGAAAATCAGAAACTTTTAGTTAATAGTCCTGAAGTTAGTGAAATTAAAACTGTTTGAATTAATAGAATTAATCCTATAGCTAAGGGATGCTTTATATTAAAAAAGATTATATTAAAAATGAATATAAATAATATTAAAGTTCATTGAATAATATCAAGAAATAGTTTAATTAAAATATTAATTTTGGGGATTAATGATAAAGAAATTTCTTTTTTCTTGAAGTTTTAAAAGAATATCTTAATTTTGGTTTACAAGACCAATGTTTTTATTAAACTATTAAAACTAATGACAATTTTAAGTTGAAGTTTACCAAGAATTTTATTTATTATAGGAGTATTTACATTTGTTTCTAATCGTAAACATTTGTTATCAATATTACTAAGATTAGAATATGTTGTTTTAAGATTATTTTTAATATTATTTATTTATTTAAATATAATAAATTATGAAAATTATTTTAGAATAATATTTTTAGTTTTTAGAGTTTGTGAGGGTGCTTTAGGTTTATCTATTTTAGTTTCTATAATTCGTACTCATGGGAATGATTATTTTCAAAGATTTAATATTTTACAATGTTAAAAATTATTATTAGAGTTATATTTATATTTCCATTATGTTTATTATATAATGTATATTGAACGGTTCAAAATTTATTATTTTTATTAAGTTTTGTTTTTATTTTAATAAATATGTATAGAAATTATTTTATATCTATTTCTTATTTATTTGGATGTGATATAATTTCTTATGGATTAATTTTATTAAGTTTGTGAATTATTTCTTTAATATTAATAGCAAGTCAATCAATTTTTAAATATAATAATTATGTAAATTTATTTTTATTAAATATTTTGTTTTTATTAATTTTATTAATTCTTACTTTTAGAAGAATGAGTTTATTTATGTTTTATTTATTTTTTGAAAGAAGTTTAATTCCAACTTTATTTTTAATTTTAGGATGAGGGTATCAACCTGAACGATTACAGGCTGGGGTTTATTTATTATTTTATACATTATTAGTATCTTTACCTATATTAATTGGAATTTTTTATTTATATAATATTGCAGGAACAATAAATTTTTATTTATTAAGAAATTATAATTTTTTTTTTGAAATTCTTTATTTTTCTTTAGTAATGGCATTTTTAGTAAAAATGCCTATATTTTTAGTTCATTTATGATTACCTAAAGCTCATGTAGAGGCTCCTGTTTCTGGTTCAATAATTTTAGCTGGAATTATATTAAAATTAGGAGGATATGGATTATTACGGGTTTATTCTTTTTTACAATTAGTAGGAATAAAATTTAATTTTATTTGAGTAGGAATTAGATTAGTTGGTGGAGTGTTAGTTAGTTTATTATGTTTACGGCAAACGGATTTGAAAGCATTAATTGCTTATTCTTCAGTAGCTCATATAGGAGTAGTTTTAGCTGGTTTAATAACTATATCTTATATAGGAATTTGTGGGGCTTATAGATTAATAATTGCTCATGGGTTATGTTCTTCTGGATTATTTTGTTTAGCAAATATTTCTTATGAACGCTTAGGAAGTCGAAGTTTATTAATTAATAAAGGATTATTAAATTTTATACCTTCTATATCTTTATGGTGATTTTTATTATGTTCTGCTAATATAGCTGCTCCTCCAACTTTAAATTTATTAGGAGAAATTTCTTTAATTAATAGAATTGTTATATGATCATGAGTTTCTATATTAATATTATCTTTTTTATCTTTTTTTAGAGCGGCATATACTTTATATTTATATTCTTATAGTCAACATGGAAAATTATTTTCTGGAATTTATTCTTTTAGAGGAGGTTTAATTCGAGAATTTTTACTTTTATTTCTTCATTGATTTCCTTTAAATTTATTAATTTTAAAAAGTGAAATATGTTTATTGTGATTATATTTAAATAGTTTAATAAAAATATTGATTTGTGGTATCAATGATAAGATAATTCTTTTTAAATCGTGAAATATTTATCAATTTGTAAAATTAATTTTATAATTTTATTTTTTTTTAGTCTATTATCTTTTTATTTTGGAATTTTATTTTTATTAAATGATTATAGAGTTTTTATTGAATGAGAAATTATTTCATTAAATTCAATAATAATTGTGATAACTTTATTATTTGATTGAATAAGTTTAATTTTTATATCTTTTGTTTTAATAATTTCTTGTTTAGTAATTTTTTATAGAAAAGAATATATAGAATTAGATTACAAAATTAATCGTTTTATTATATTAGTTCTTATATTTGTTAGTTCTATAATATTATTAATTATTAGTCCTAATTTAATTAGAATTTTATTAGGGTGAGATGGATTAGGGCTTGTATCTTATTGTTTAGTAATTTATTTTCAAAATGTAAAATCTTATAATGCTGGTATATTAACTGCTTTATCTAATCGGATTGGAGATGTTGCGTTATTGTTAGCTATTGCGTGAATATTAAATTATGGAAGTTGAAATTATATTTTTTACTTAGAATTTATAAAAAATAGTAAAGAAATAATAGTTATTGGTTTATTAGTAATATTAGCTGCTATAACTAAAAGTGCTCAAATTCCATTTTCATCTTGATTACCAGCTGCAATAGCTGCTCCTACGCCTGTTTCTGCATTAGTTCATTCTTCTACTTTAGTAACTGCAGGAATTTATTTATTAATTCGATTTAATATATTATTAGTAGATTATTGAATAGGTAATTTATTATTATTATTATCTGGATTAACTATATTTATATCTGGATTAGGGGCTAATTATGAATTTGATTTAAAAAAGATTATTGCTTTGTCTACGTTAAGACAATTAGGGTTAATAATAAGAATTTTATCTATAGGATATTTAAAATTAGCTTTTTTTCATTTACTTACTCATGCTTTATTTAAAGCTTTATTGTTTATATGTGCTGGAGCTATTATTCATAATATAAATAATACACAAGATATTCGTTTAATAGGAAGATTAAGAATAATAATACCATTAACATCTTCTTGTTTTAATGTTGCTAATTTAGCTTTATGTGGAATACCTTTTTTAGCTGGATTTTATTCAAAAGATTTAATTTTAGAAATAGTTTCATTATCTTATATTAATTTGTTTTCTTTCTTTTTATTTTTTTTTTCTACTGGATTAACAGTTTGTTATTCTTTTCGTTTAGTATACTATTCAATAATTGGAGATTCAAATTTTAGTTCTTTAAATTTATTAAATGATGAAGGTTGAGTAATATTAAAAAGTATAATAGGTTTATTAATTTTAAGAATTTTTGGTGGAAGAATATTAAGATGGTTAATTTTTTCAACTCCTATTATTATTATTCTTCCTTATTATTTAAAATTATTAACTAGATTTGTTTGTATTATAGGAGGATTAGTTGGGTATAAAATTTCAGATATTTCTTTATTTTTTTATAATAAGTCATTAAATATATATAATAGATCTTATTTTTTAGGATTAATATGATTTATACCTTATATTTCTACTTATGGAATTATTAACATTTTTTTATCAATTGGAGGATTAGTTAAATCTTTTGATCAAGGTTGATCAGAATATTTTGGTGGTCAAAAACTTTATTATAATTTATTAAAAAATTCTCAGTTTAATCAGTTATTACAAAATAATAATTTAAAAATTTATTTATTAACATTTATTTTTTGAATTTTAATTATTTACATATTTTGTTTTTTTTATTCAAATAGCTTATATAAGAGTATAACATTGAAGATGTTAGGGAGATAAATTATATCTTTGAATATATAGTGAATTTATTTTAGTAATTTATAAAAAAAAATATTTTAATTTTACAATGAAAATGTAATGTTTTTATTAAACTATATAAATAGAAGTATAAATGGAATTTAACCATTAAAAGAAAAAAGTTAGCAGCTTTTACTTGAACATCATACTTCTTTAATTGGAATATTTATTCAGTTTTATCATTAACAGTGATAAGCCTCTTTTTGGCTTCAATTAATTTAATAAGAATAAGGGTAAATATTACCTAAAATTAGGTCGAAACTAATTATGATTTATCATTTCATATTCAAGGTAGATTGAATTTCAATACTTTTTGAATGCAAATCAAATGTTATATTTAACTACAACCCTAACTTGATCAATTTAATATTCCTTGATTTCATTCATGATATAAGCCTAATCATAAAATTAAAATAAATACAATAGTTGTAATGGTTCATACAATTAAGTTAGAAAATTTAATAATTAAGATAATTGGAAGAATTAATGCAATTTCTACATCAAAAATTAAAAAAATAATAGTAATTAAAAAAAATCGTAGAGAAAATGGTAACCGTGATGATGATTTTGGATCAAATCCACATTCAAATGGTGAGCATTTTTCTCGGTCAATAATAGATTTTTTTGAAATAATTGATGCTAATAATATTACTAATGTTGAAATTAGTAAAATAATAAATCTTATTATAAAAATTGATATAATTATTTATACTATTAATAATAGACCTTATGATTGGAAGTCAAATATACTTTTTTATATTATATAAATAAATTAATTATCCTCCTCATCAATAAATTGATACATAAAGAAATAATCAAACAATATCAACAAAATGTCAATATCAAGCAGCTGCTTCAAATCCAAAATGATGATTTTTTGAAAAATGATTATTTAAATGTCGAATTAAACAAATTAATAAGAAAGTAGTTCCAATTAAAACATGAATTCCATGAAATCCTGTTGCTATAAAAAAGGTTGATCCGTAAACAGAGTCAGCAATTGTAAAGGGAGCTTCAATATATTCATAGGCTTGTAAAATTGTAAAATAAATTCCTAATAATACTGTAAAAAATAGACCCTGAGTGGTTTGAGAATGATTACCTTCTATTAAACTATGATGGGCTCAAGTTACTGTAATTCCAGATGTTAACAGAATTACTGTATTTAATAAAGGGATTTGAAATGGATTGAAAGGATAAACTCCTAACGGAGGTCAAATTGCTCCTAATTCAATTGAGGGGGATAAGCTTCTATGAAAAAAAGCTCAGAAAAATGAAATAAAAAATAATACTTCTGATAAAATAAATAAAATTATTCCTCATCGTAATCCTGTTGTTACCATGAAAGTATGTAACCCTTGAAAAGTTCCTTCTCGAGAAATATCTCGTCATCATTGATAAACTGTTAAAATTGTAATTATATTTCCTAATAAAAATAAGGATAAATTATATTGGTGAAATCATTTTACTATACCAGCAACTGTTGTTATTGCTCCGATTGAAGCAGTTAATGGTCATGGACTATAATCTACTAAATGAAATGTATGATTTGAATGAGTTGTCATTAATTTAATTTACTTCTCTAGAGTATAAAGTTCTAAGTACAGCAAATACATATGATTGAATTATAGCTACAGCTGATTCTAAAACTAATAAAGCAATTTGAATAATAATTAATAATCTTAATAATATTATTGATATTGAAGGTCCTGTATTACCTAAAAGTGTTAATAATAAATGTCCAGCAATTATATTTGCTGTTAATCGAACTGCTAAAGTTCCTGGACGAATTACATTTCTGATTGTTTCAATACATACTATAAATGGTATTAAAATAGAGGGGGTTCCTTGTGGAACTAAGTGTGCAAATATATGTTGTGTATTATTAATTCATCCAAATAATATAAAACATAATCATAATGGTAATGCTAACGTAAGAGTTAAAGTTAAATGACTAGTACTTGTAAAAATATAAGGAAATAAACCTATAAAATTATTAAATAAAATTATAGAAAATAAGGAGACAAAAATAAATGTAGAACCATTAGATCATATAGGTCCTAAAAGAGTTTTAAATTCTTTATGTAAAGTTAATAAAATGTTATTTCAAAAAATATTATATCGAGAAGGTATTAATCAATATATAGAAGGAATTATTAAAATTCCTAAAAATGTACTTAATCAATTTAATGATAAATTGAAAATTCTTGATGAAGGGTCAAATACTGAAAATAAATTTGTTATCATTTTCAATTTATTGAATTTGTAATTTTATTTTTATTAATTAGATTTAATTTAGGTATTGAGGGGATAAATGAAAAATAATTTATTATATTAAAAATTATAAAAGTAATAGAAAAGATAATAAATAAACTTAATCAACCAATCGGGGCTATTTGTGGAATTAAAAAATATCAATAGATTGATAATTTTAGTTTGACAAACTAATGTTATATTTTAACTAATTTTTTCATTAGAAGTAAACGCTAATTTACTATAATATGGTTTAAGAGACCAGTACTTGCTTTCAGTCATCTAATGAAGAATTTATATTATTAGAAATTCATTTAATAAAATAATTAATTGGAACTCTTTCAATAACAATTGGCATAAAACTATGGTTAGCCCCGCAAATTTCTGAACATTGACCGTAGAATAAACCTGGACGATTAATTAAAAAATTTGTTTGGTTAAGACGACCTGGGGTTCCATCAACTTTTACTCCTAAAGTTGGAATAGTTCATGAATGAATAACATCTGCAGCTGTTACTAAAATTCGAATTTGAGAATTTATTGGTAATACTACTCGATTATCCACATCTAGTAAACGAAATCTATCTATTGATAATTCATTTATTGGAATTATATATGAATCAAATTCTATATTTGTAAAATCTGAATATTCATAACTTCAGTATCATTGATGACCAATTGTTTTTAGTGTAATAGCAGGTTCATTAATTTCATCTAATAAGTATAAAAGTCGTAATGATGGAAATGCAATAAATAATAAAATAATTGCAGGAAGAATTGTTCAAATAATTTCAATTGTTTGACCATGAAGTAAATATCGATTTACATATTTATTAAAAAATAATATAAATATTAAATAGCCTACTAAAATAGTAATTATAACTAAAATTAAAAGTGCATGATCATGAAAAAAAATTAATTGTTCTATTAAAGGAGAAGAACTATCTTGTAATCCCAAATTTGCTCATGTAGACATTAGTTTCTAATAAAAGTAAAATACTTTATATATGGAACTTAAATCCATTGCACTAATCTGCCATATTAGAAATTAGTTAATAGAGGTAATTCGGAATAACTATGTTCAGATGGTGGAGTATTTTGTAATCATTCAATAGATGAACATAATTGAATAGGAAATAAAACTTGACGTTGAGATACTATACTTTCTCAAATAATATAAAAAAAATAAATAATACCTAGCAAAGAAATTGTAGAACCAATAGTAGAAATTACATTTCATGCCGTATAAGCATCTGGATAGTCTGAATATCGTCGAGGTATTCCTGCTAATCCTAAAAAATGTTGTGGGAAAAATGTTAAATTAACACCGATAAATATAATAAAAAATTGACTTTTTAAATGTTTATCATTTAAAGTTAATCCTGTAAATAATGGATATCAATGAACAAATCCTGCTATAATAGCAAATACTGCTCCTATTGATAAAACATAATGGAAATGAGCTACTACATAATAAGTATCATGTAAAATAATATCAATTGATGAATTAGCTAGTACCACTCCTGTTAATCCTCCTACTGTAAATAAAAATACAAATCCTAAAGCTCATAGGGTAGCAGGAGAGTAATTTATTTGAGTTCCGTATAAAGTTGCTAATCAACTAAAAATTTTAATACCTGTAGGAACAGCAATAATTATAGTAGCTGATGTGAAATAAGCACGAGTATCCACATCTATTCCTACTGTAAATATATGATGTGCTCATACAATAAATCCTAATAATCCAATAGCTAATATAGCATAAATTATTCCTAATGCTCCGAATGTTTCTTTTTTTCCAGATTCTTGACTAATAATATGAGAAATTATTCCAAATCCTGGTAAAATTAAAATATAAACTTCTGGATGTCCAAAGAATCAAAATAAATGCTGATAAAGAATAGGATCTCCTCCTCCTGCTGGGTCAAAAAATGATGTATTTAAATTTCGATCTGTTAATAATATAGTAATAGCTCCAGCTAACACTGGTAATGATAAAAGTAATAATAAAGCTGTAATAACTACTGATCATACAAATAAAGGTATTCGATCAAAAGTGATTCCTGTAGATCGTATATTAATAACTGTTGTAATAAAATTTACAGCTCCTAAAATAGAAGAAATTCCAGCTAAATGTAATGAAAAAATAGCTAAATCAACAGAAGCACCTCCATGAGCAATATTAGAAGATAAAGGAGGGTAGACAGTTCATCCTGTTCCAGCTCCATTTTCTACTATACTACTTACGAGTAATAAGGTTAATGCAGGAGGTAAAAGTCAAAAACTTATATTATTTATTCGGGGAAAAGCTATATCAGGAGCTCCTAATATTAATGGAACTAATCAATTTCCAAATCCTCCAATCATAATTGGTATTACTATAAAAAAAATTATTACAAATGCATGAGCTGTAACAATTACATTATAAATTTGATCATCTCCAATAAGTGCACCTGGATGACCTAATTCAGCTCGTACTAGGATTCTTAAAGATGTTCCTACTATTCCGGCTCATGCACCAAAAATAAAATATAAAGTTCCAATATCTTTATGATTAGTAGAAAATAACCATTGTTGCGATTAAATGGCTGAAGTTTAGGCAATAGATTGTAAATTTATTTATGGGAATATGTTCTCTTTAATCAAAGCTTTATAGTCAATAATGACATTAGACTGCAATTCTAAAGGAGTAAGTATATAATTACTAAGGCTTAAAAGATTATTCTTATATTTATAGCTTTGAAGGCTATTAGTTTGTTTAACTTAAAGCCTTAAAATATGAAATATAAAGAAGATAATAAAAATAATCCAAAAGAAGATAAAAATGAACATAATATAAAAATTTTTATGTTTATAGAATTATAAATAGAATTAATTATTCAATTATTTTCGTAATAATTTAATATAAAAGCTCTATAAGATAATCGCATATAAAAATATAAAGTAATCAATGTTATTATTACTATAAATGTTAATAAAAATAATTGATTATTTATAACTAAAGATTGAATTACAATTCATTTTGGAAAAAATCCTAAAAATGGAGGTAATCCACCTAATGATAATAAATTAAAAAATAAAAAAAATTTCATATTTTTTGAATAAAAAAGTAATGAAAATAATTGATTAATATGAGAAATTTTAAATATATTAAATATAAAAATTATTCTAAAAGTTAAAAATGAATAAATTAAAAAATAAATTATTCATAATAAGTTTCTATTATATATAGCAGCTAATATTCATCCTAAATGATTAATAGATGAATAAGCTATTAATTTACGAAGAGAAGTTTGATTTAATCCTCCTAGAGCACCAATTATACTTGAAAAAATAATTCTAGTAATAATTAATGGCTTTATAATAATATAAGAAATTAATATTAAAGAAGCAATTTTTTGTCAAGTTATTAAAATTAATGCATTAGTTCAAGATAAGCCTTCTATTACATTTGGAAACCAGAAATGAAAAGGGGCTGATCCTCTTTTTAATAATAAAGAAGAAATAATTATTATTTCTATTATATAATTATTAATTTTTACTATATTTAATAATAATAAAATAATTGAAAATAAAAGAACTGAAGATGCTAATGCTTGAGTTAAAAAATACTTTAATGAGGATTCTGTTGATATTAATTTATTATCTCTTATTAGGGGGATAAAAGATAATAAATTAATTTCTAATCCTATTCAAGCTCTTAATCATGAATTTGCAGAAATAGAAATTATAGTTCCTATTATTAAAATTAATAAAAATATAATTTTAGATGAATTATTAAAAATTAAAAAGAAAAGGATTAAAACCTTTATAAATGGGGTATGAACCCAATAGCTTAATTAGCTTATCTTTTTAAGTTATTTATATTTACATATATATATATATATATTATATATTTTAGTGTATGATGCACAAAAGTTTTTGATACTTTTAGAAATAGTTTAATTCTATTAAATATAATAAATATAAAGTAATTAATGAATGTAATTAATTACATAATTTACCCTATCAAGGTAATCCTTTTATCAGGCAATTCATTACAGATTTATTATTAAAGTAATTTTTAATGCAAAAATTAACATGCAAATCGTGCAAATTTATTTCGAAAATAATGGTTCAGTTCGCGAAGTTTACCGCAAGCTCCGTCCATTTTATGGCCGACATAATCGTCCATCAGAGCAATTAATTCGGTTAACCATGGATCGTTTTCGCACTACGTTTACTCTATGTGATAATACGCATCCGCAGAGTTGTCAAACAGTGCGCACCGAAGAAACAATTGCCGCTGTAGAGCAAAGTGTTGAAGAGGACCCGAATGAATCGATTCGCCACCGTGCACAGCAATTGGAGCCGACTAACCGACTATTTTGTTCCCGAATTGGATGGCATGAATGTGGATGAGTTGTGGTTCCAACAAGACGGCGCTACATGCCACACAGCGCACGTCACAATCGATTTATTGAAGGAAACATTCGATGAGCGCATCATTTTGCGGAATGGACCTGTCAATTGGCCACCAAGATCGTGTGATTTGACACCATTGGATTATTTTCTTTGGGGATATGTGAAGTCGCTCGTCTACGCCAACAAACCAGAAACGTTAGGGGACTTGGAAGCCAACATTCGTGGCGTTATTGCCAACATACGGCCCCATATGCTCGAAAAAGTGGTTGAAAATTGGACCTGTAGAATTGGCTTTATTCGAGCCAGCCGCGGCGGCCACATGCCCGAAATCATATTTAAACATTAATGGCATAAGATTATCCTTCCAATAAAGCCAAATTGATGGACATTAAAACGATTTTCTTGTGTTTTATTTCAATTCGAAGTTCTATACCCCTGAAAAAAACACCCTATACAATTCAGATATACTCTAAAAGCAGTTTTTTAGTATGATTTGTTATCTTCGTTTTCCGCTAGGTTTGATTCGCTGAGAAAGAAGGGTTTGGCCACAGTGGTCATTTCCCTCATAGAACTCGAAAAATAAGAGTGTTTTACTAAGTCATATTTTTAAAAGCTTTCTAAAAAATTTCACAAATACAATTTAGATATACTGTAAATGCAGTTTTCTAGTATGTATTGTTGTCTTCAGTTTCCACTAGGTTTAATTTGCTGAGGAAGCAAGGTTTGGCCACAGGGGTCATTTCCCTCATAGAACTCGAAAAATAAAAGTGTTTTACTAAGTCATATTTTTAAAAGTTTTCTAAAAAATTTCACAAATACAATTCAGATATACTGTAAATGCAGTTTTTTGGTATGATTTGTTGTCTTCATTCTCCACTACGTTTGATTCGCTAAAAAAGAACGGTTTGGCCACAGTGGTCATTTCCCTTATAGAACTTGAAAAATAAGAGTGTTTTACTAAGTCATATTTTTAAAAGTTTTCTAAAAAATTTCACAAATACAATTCAGACATACTGTAAATGCACTTTTTTAGTATGATTTGTTGTCTTTACTACTCACTTGGTTTGATTTGCTGAGGAAGAAGGGTTTGGCCACAGTGGTCATTTCCCTCATAGAACTCAAAAAATAAAAGTGTTTTACTAAGTCATATTTTTAAAAGTTTTCTAAAAAATTTCACAAATACAATTCAGACATACTGTAAATGCAGTTTTTTAGTATAATTTGTTGTCTTCACTATTCACTTGGTTTGATTTGCTGAGGAAGAAGGGTTTGGCCACAGTGGTCATTTCCCTCATAGAACTCAAAAAATAAAAGTGTTTTACTAAGTCATATTTTTAAAAGTTTTCTAAAAAATTTCACAAATACAATTCAGATATACTGTAAATGCAGTTTTTTAGTATGATTTGTTGTCTTCGTTTTCCACTAGGTTTGATTCGCTGAGAAAGAAGGGTTTGGCCAGAGTGGTCATTTCCCTCATAGAACTCGAAAAATAAGAGTGTTTTACTAAGTCATATTTTTAAAAGTTTTCTAAAAAATTTCACAAACACAATTCAGAATTACTGTAAGTGCAGTTTCTTAGTATGATTTGTTGTCTTCATTTGTCATTTGGCTTGATTCGCTCACCAAGCAGGGTTTGGCCACAGTGGTCATTTCCCTCATAGAACTCGAAAAATAAGAGTGTTTTACTAAGTCATATTTTTAAAAGTTTTCTAAAAAATTTCACAAATACAATTCAGACATACTGTAAATGCAGTTTTTTAGTATGATTTGTTGTCTTCACTATTCACTTGGTTTGATTTGCTGAGAAAGAAGGGTTTGGCCACAGTGGTCATTTCCCTCATAGAACTCGAAAATTAAGAGTGTTTTACTAAGTCATATTTTTAAAAGTTTTCTAAAAAATTTCACAAATACAATTCAGATAGATTGTAAATGCAGTTTTTTAGTACAATTTGTTGTCTTCACTTTTTACTAGGCTTGATTTGCTGAGGAAGCAGGGTTTGGTTACAGTGGTCATTTCCCTCATAGAACTCGAAAAATAAGAGTGTTTTACTAAGTCATATTTTTAAAAGTTTTTTAAAAAATTTTACAATTACAATTCAGATATACTGTAAATGCAGTTTTTTGGTATGATTTGTTGTCTTCATTCTCCATTAGGTTTGATTCGCTAAAGCAGAACGGTTTGGCCACAGTGGTCATTTCCCTCATAGAACTCGAAAAATAAGAGTGTTTTACTAAGTCATATTTTTAAAAGTTTTCTAAAAAATTTCACAAATACAATTCAGATATATTGTAAATGCAGTTTTTTAGTACAATTTGTTGTCTTAACTTTTTACTAGGCTTGATTTGCTGAGGAAGCAGGGTTTGGTTACAGTGGTCATTTCCCTCATAGAACTCGAAAAATAAGAGTGTTTTACTAAGTCCAAATACAATTCAGATATACTGTAAATGCAGTTTTTTAGTATGATTTGTTGTCTTCATTTTGTCCTAGGTTCGATTCGCTGAGGAGGAAGGGTTTGGCCACCGTGGTCATTTCCCTCATGGAACTCGAAAATAAGAGTGTTTTACTAAGTCATATTTTTAAAAGTTTTCTAAAAAATTTCACAAATAAAGGGTGTTTTTTATTGAGGTATAGAACTTTAAGTTGGCATCACTTTTTTAACTGGCGGCCATTTTGTCAGCTGTCAAGTGATTAATATTTAGTTTGGTTTGCCATTTCATCATGAACAGGTTGACAAAAGAACAACGCTTGCAAATCGTGCAAATTTATTTCGAAAATAATGGTTCAGTTCGCGAAGTTTACCGCAAGCTCCGTCCATTTTATGGTCGACATAATCGTCCATCAGAGCAATTAATTCGGTTAACCATGGATCGTTTTCGCACTACGTTTACTCTATGTGATAATACGCATCCGCAGAGTTGTCAAACAGTGCGCACCGAAGAAACAATTGCCGCTGTAGAGCAAAGTGTTGAAGAGGACCCGAATGAATCGATTCGCCACCGTGCACAGCAATTGGAGCCGACTAACCGACTATTTTGTTCCCGAATTGGATGGCATGAATGTGGATGAGTTGTGGTTCCAACAAGACGGCGCTACATGCCACACAGCGCACGTCACAATCGATTTATTGAAGGAAACATTCGATGAGCGCATCATTTTGCGGAATGGACCTGTCAATTGGCCACCAAGATCGTGTGATTTGACACCATTGGATTATTTTCTTTGGGGATATGTGAAGTCGCTCGTCTACGCCAACAAACCAGAAACGTTAGGGGACTTGGAAGCCAACATTCGTGGCGTTATTGCCAACATACGGCCCCATATGCTCGAAAAAGTGGTTGAAAATTGGACCTGTAGAATTGGCTTTATTCGAGCCAGCCGCGGCGGCCACATGCCCGAAATCATATTTAAACATTAATGGCATAAGATTATCCTTCCAATAAAGCCAAATTGATGGACATTAAAACGATTTTCTTGTGTTTTATTTCAATTCGAAGTTCTATACCCCTGAAAAAAACACCCTATACAATTCAGATATACTCTAAAAGCAGTTTTTTAGTATGATTTGTTATCTTCGTTTTCCGCTAGGTTTGATTCGCTGAGAAAGAAGGGTTTGGCCACAGTGGTCATTTCCCTCATAGAACTCGAAAAATAAGAGTGTTTTACTAAGTCATATTTTTAAAAGCTTTCTAAAAAATTTCACAAATACAATTTAGATATACTGTAAATGCAGTTTTCTAGTATGTATTGTTGTCTTCAGTTTCCACTAGGTTTAATTTGCTGAGGAAGCAAGGTTTGGCCACAGGGGTCATTTCCCTCATAGAACTCGAAAAATAAGAGTGTTTTACTAAGTCATATTTTTAAAAGTTTTCTAAAAAATTTCACAAATACAATTCAGATATACTGTAAATGCAGTTTTTTGGTATGATTTGTTGTCTTCATTCTCCACTACGTTTGATTCGCTAAAAAAGAACGGTTTGGCCACAGTGGTCATTTCCCTTATAGAACTTGAAAAATAAGAGTGTTTTACTAAGTCATATTTTTAAAAGTTTTCTAAAAAATTTCACAAATACAATTCAGACATACTGTAAATGCACTTTTTTAGTATGATTTGTTGTCTTTACTACTCACTTGGTTTGATTTGCTGAGGAAGAAAGGTTTGGCCACAGTGGTCATTTCCCTCATAGAACTCAAAAAATAAAAGTGTTTTACTAAGTCATATTTTTAAAAGTTTTCTAAAAAATTTCACAAATACAATTCAGACATACTGTAAATGCAGTTTTTTAGTATAATTTGTTGTCTTCACTATTTACTTGGTTTGATTTGCTGAGGAAGAAGGGTTTGGCCACAGTGGTCATTTCCCTCATAGAACTCAAAAAATAAAAGTGTTTTACTAAGTCATATTTTTAAAAGTTTTCTAAAAAATTTCACAAATACAATTCAGATATACTGTAAATGCAGTTTTTTAGTATGATTTGTTGTCTTCGTTTTCCACTAGGTTTGATTCGCTGAGAAAGAAGGGTTTGGCCAGAGTGGTCATTTCCCTCATAGAACTCGAAAAATAAGAGTGTTTTACTAAGTCATATTTTTAAAAGTTTTCTAAAAAATTTCACAAACACAATTCAGAATTACTGTAAGTGCAGTTTCTTAGTATGATTTGTTGTCTTCATTGGTCATTTGGTTTGATTCGCTCACCAAGCAGGGTTTGGCCACAGTGGTCATTTCCCTCATAGAACTCGAAAAATAAGAGTGTTTTACTAAGTCATATTTTTAAAAGTTTTCTAAAAAATTTCACAAATACAATTCAGATAGATTGTAAATGCAGTTTTTTAGTACAATTTGTTGTCTTCACTTTTTACTAGGCTTGATTTGCTGAGGAAGCAGGGTTTGGTTACAGTGGTCATTTCCCTCATAGAACTCGAAAAATAAGAGTGTTTTACTAAGTCATATTTTTAAAAGTTTTCTAAAAAATTTCACAAATACAATTCAGATATATTGTAAATGCAGTTTTTTAGTACAATTTGTTGTCTTAACTTTTTACTAGGCTTGATTTGCTGAGGAAGCAGGGTTTGGTTACAGTGGTCATTTCCCTCATAGAACTCGAAAAATAAGAGTGTTTTACTAAGTCCAAACACAATTCAGATATACTGTAAATGCAGTTTTTTAGTATGATTTGTTGTCTTCATTTTGTCCTAGGTTCGATTCGCTGAGGAGGAAGGGTTTGGCCACCGTGGTCATTTCCCTCATGGAACTCGAAAATAAGAGTGTTTTACTAAGTCATATTTTTAAAAGTTTTCTAAAAAATTTCACAAATAAAGGGTGTTTTTTATTGAGGTATAGAACTTTAAGTTGGCATCACTTTTTTAACTGGCGGCCATTTTGTCAGCTGTCAAGTGATTAATATTTAGTTTGGTTTGCCATTTCATCATGAACAGGTTGACAAAAGAACAACGCTTGCAAATCGTGCAAATTTATTTCGAAAATAATGGTTCAGTTCGCGAAGTTTACCGCAAGCTCCGTCCATTTTATGGTCGACATAATCGTCCATCAGAGCAATTAATTCGGTTAACCATGGATCGTTTTCGCACTACGTTTACTCTATGTGATAATACGCATCCGCAGAGTTGTCAAACAGTGCGCACCGAAGAAACAATTGCCGCTGTAGAGCAAAGTGTTGAAGAGGACCCGAATGAATCGATTCGCCACCGTGCACAGCAATTGGAGCCGACTAACCGACTATTTTGTCCCCGAATTGGATGGCATGAATGTGGATGAGTTGTGGTTCCAACAAGACGGCGCTACATGCCACACAGCGCACGTCACAATCGATTTATTGAAGGAAACATTCGATGAGCGCATCATTTTGCGGAATGGACCTGTCAATTGGCCACCAAGATCGTGTGATTTGACACCATTGGATTATTTTCTTTGGGGATATGTGAAGTCGCTCGTCTACGCCAACAAACCAGAAACGTTAGGGGACTTGGAAGCCAACATTCGTGGCGTTATTGCCAACATACGGCCCCATATGCTCGAAAAAGTGGTTGAAAATTGGACCTGTAGAATTGGCTTTATTCGAGCCAGCCGCGGCGGCCACATGCCCGAAATCATATTTAAACATTAATGGCATAAGATTATCCTTCCAATAAAGCCAAATTGATGGACATTAAAACGATTTTCTTGTGTTTTATTTCAATTCGAAGTTCTATACCCCTGAAAAAAACACCCTATACAATTCAGATATACTCTAAAAGCAGTTTTTTAGTATGATTTGTTATCTTCGTTTTCCGCTAGGTTTGATTCGCTGAGAAAGAAGGGTTTGGCCACAGTGGTCATTTCCCTCATAGAACTCGAAAAATAAGAGTGTTTTACTAAGTCATATTTTTAAAAGCTTTCTAAAAAAATTTCACAAATACAATTTAGATATACTGTAAATGCAGTTTTCTAGTATGTATTGTTGTCTTCAGTTTCCACTAGGTTTAATTTGCTGAGGAAGCAAGGTTTGGCCACAGGGGTCATTTCCCTCATAGAACTCGAAAAATAAGAGTGTTTTACTAAGTCATATTTTTAAAAGTTTTCTAAAAAATTTCACAAATACAATTCAGATATACTGTAAATGCAGTTTTTTGGTATGATTTGTTGTCTTCATTCTCCACTACGTTTGATTCGCTAAAAAAGAACGGTTTGGCCACAGTGGTCATTTCCCTTATAGAACTTGAAAAATAAGAGTGTTTTACTAAGTCATATTTTTAAAAGTTTTCTAAAAAATTTCACAAATACAATTCAGACATACTGTAAATACACTTTTTTAGTATGATTTGTTGTCTTTACTATTCACTTGGTTTGATTTGCTGAGGAAGAAGGGTTTGGCCACAGTGGTCATTTCCCTCATAGAACTCAAAAAATAAAAGTGTTTTACTAAGTCATATTTTTAAAAGTTTTCTAAAAAATTTCACAAACACAATTCAGAATTACTGTAAGTGCAGTTTCTTAGTATGATTTGTTGTCTTCATTGGTCATTTGGTTTGATTCGCTCACCAAGCAGGGTTTGGCCACAGTGGTCATTTCCCTCATAGAACTCGAAAAATAAGAGTGTTTTACTAAGTCATATTTTTAAAAGTTTTCTAAAAAATTTCACAAATACAATTCAGATAGATTGTAAATGCAGTTTTTTAGTACAATTTGTTGTCTTCACTTTTTACTAGGCTTGATTTGCTGAAGAGGCAGGGTTAGGTTACAGTGGTCATTTCCCTCATAGAACTCGAAAAATAAGAGTGTTTTACTAAGTCATATTTTTAAAAGTTTTCTAAAAAATTTCACAAATAGAATTCAGATATACTGTAAATGCAGTTTTTTAGTATGATTTGTTGTCTTCATTTTCCACTAGGTTTACTTCACTGAGGAAGAAGGGTTTGGCCACAGTGGTCATTTCCCTCATAGAACTCGAAAAATAAGAGTGTTTTACTAAGTCATATTTTTAAAAGTCTTTTAAAAAATTTCACAAATACAATTCAGACATACTGTAAATGCAGTTTTTTAGTATGATTTGTTGTCTTAACTTTTTACTAGGCTTGATTTGCTGAGGAAGCAGGGTTTGGTTACAGTGGTCATTTCCCTCATAGAACTCGAAAAATAAGAGTGTTTTACTAAGTCATATTTTTAAAAGTTTTCTAAAAAATTTCACAAATACAATTCAGATAGATTGTAAATGCAGTTTTTTAGTACAATTTGTTGTCTTCACTTTTTACTAGGCTTGATTTGCTGAGGAAGCAGGGTTTGGTTACAGTGGTCATTTCCCTCATAGAACTCGAAAAATAAGAGTGTTTTACTAAGTCATATTTTTAAAAGTTTTTTAAAAAATTTTACAATTACAATTCAGATATACTGTAAATGCAGTTTTTTGGTATGATTTGTTGTCTTCATTCTCCATTAGGTTTGATTCGCTAAAGCAGAACGGTTTGGCCACAGTGGTCATTTCCCTCATAGAACTCGAAAAATAAGAGTGTTTTACTAAGTCATATTTTTAAAAGTTTTCTAAAAAATTTCACAAATACAATTCAGATATATTGTAAATGCAGTTTTTTAGTACAATTTGTTGTCTTAACTTTTTACTAGGCTTGATTTGCTGAGGATGAGGGTTTGGTTACAGTGGTCATTTCCCTCATAGAACTCGAAAAATAAGAGTGTTTTACTAAGTCCAAATACAATTCAGATATACTGTAAATGCAGTTTTTTAGTATGATTTGTTGTCTTCATTTTGTCCTAGGTTCGATTCGCTGAGGAGGAAGGGTTTGGCCACCGTGGTCATTTCCCTCATGGAACTCGAAAATAAGAGTGTTTTACTAAGTCATATTTTTAAAAGTTTTCTAAAAAATTTCACAAATACAATTCAGATATACTCTAAAAGCAGTTTTTTAGTATGATTTGTTATCTTCGTTTTCCGCTAGGTTTGATTCGCTGAGAAAGAAGGGTTTGGCCACAGTGGTCATTTCCCTCATAGAACTCGAAAAATAAGAGTGTTTTACTAAGTCATATTTTTAAAAGCTTTCTAAGAAATTTCACAAATACAATTTAGATATACTGTAAATGCAGTTTTCTAGTATGTATTGTTGTCTTCAGTTTCCACTAGGTTTAATTTGCTGAGGAAGCAAGGTTTGGCACCAGGGGTCATTTCCCTCATAGAACTCGAAAAATAAGAGTGTTTTACTAAGTCATATTTTTAAAAGTTTTCTAAAAAATTTCACAAATACAATTCAGATATACTGTAAATGCAGTTTTTTGGTATGATTTGTTGTCTTCATTCTCCACTACGTTTGATTCGCTAAAAAAGAACGGTTTGGCCACAGTGGTCATTTCCCTTATAGAACTTGAAAAATAAGAGTGTTTTACTAAGTCATATTTTTAAAAGTTTTCTAAAAAATTTCACAAATACAATTCAGACATACTGTAAATGCACTTTTTTAGTATGATTTGTTGTCTTTACTACTCACTTGGTTTGATTTGCTGAGGAAGAAGGGTTTGGCCACAGTGGTCATTTCCCTCATAGAACTCAAAAAATAAAAGTGTTTTACTAAGTCATATTTTTAAAAGTTTTCTAAAAAATTTCACAAATACAATTCAGACATACTGTAAATGCAGTTTTTTAGTATAATTTGTTGTCTTCACTATTCATTTGGTTTGATTTGCTGAGGAAGAAGGGTTTGCCCACAGTGGTCATTTCCCTCATAGAACTCAAAAAATAAAAGTGTTTTACTAAGTCATATTTTTAAAAGTTTTCTAAAAAATTTCACAAATACAATTCAGATATACTGTAAATGCAGTTTTTTAGTATGATTTGTTGTCTTCGTTTTCCACTAGGTTTGATTCGCTGAGAAAGAAGGGTTTGGCCAGAGTGGTCATTTCCCTCATAGAACTCGAAAAATAAGAGTGTTTTACTAAGTCATATTTTTAAAAGTTTTCTAAAAAATTTCACAAACACAATTCAGAATTACTGTAAAAGCAGTTTCTTAGTATGATTTGTTGTCTTCATTTGTCATTTGGCTTGATTCGCTCACCAAGCAGGGTTTGGCCACAGTGGTCATTTCCCTCATAGAAATCGAAAAATAAGAGTGTTTTACTAAGTCATATTTTTAAAAGTTTTTTACAAAATTTCACAAATACAATTCAGACATACTGTAAATGCAGTTTTTTAGTATGATTTGTTGTCTTCATTTTTCACTAGGTTTGATTCGCTGAGGAAGAAGGGTTTGGCCACAGTGGTCATTTCCCTCATAGAACTCGAAAAATAAGAGTGTTTTACTAAGTCATATTTTTAAAAGTTTTCTAAAAAATTTCACAAATACAATTTAGATATACTGTACATGCAGATTTTTAGTATTATTTGTTGTCTTCATTTTTCTTTAGGTTTAATTCACTGAGAAAGAAGGGTTTGGCCACAGTGATCATTTCCCTCATAGAACTCGAAAAATAAGAGTGTTTTACTAAGTCATATTTTTAAAAGTTCTTTAAAAAATTTTACAAGTACAAATACAATTCAGACATACTGTAAATGCAGTTTTATAGTATAAATTGTTGTCTTCACTATTCACTTGGTTTGATTTGCTGAGGAGGAAGGGTTTGGCCACAGTGGTCATTTCTCTCATAGAACTCAAAAAATAAAAGTGTTTTACTAAGTCATATTTTTAAAAGTTTTCTAAAAAATTTCACAAATACAATTCAGATATACTGTAAATGCAGTTTTTTAGTACGATTTGTTGTCTTCGTTTTCCACTAGGCTTGATTCGCTGAGAAAGAAGGGTTTGGCCAGAGTGGTCATTTCCCTCATAGAACTCGAAAAATAAGAGTGTTTTACTAAGTCATATTTTTAAAAGTTTTCTACAAAATTTCACAAACACAATTCAGAATTACTGTAAGTGCAGTTTCTTAGTATGATTTGTTGTCTTCATTTGTCATTTGGTTTGATTCGCTCACCAAGCAGGGTTTGGCCACAGTGGTCATTTCCCTCATAGAACTCGAAAAATAAGAGTGTTTTACTAAGTCATATTTTTAAAAGTTTTCTAAAAAATTTCACAAATACAATTCAGATAGATTGTAAATGCAGTTTTTTAGTACAATTTGTTGTCTTCACTTTTTACTAGGCTTGATTTGCTGAAGAGGCAGGGTTTGGTTACAGTGGTCATTTCCCTCATAGAACTCGAAAAATAAGAGTGTTTTACTAAGTCATATTTTTAAAAGTTTTCTAAAAAATTTCACAAATAGAATTCAGATATACTGTAAATGCAGTTTTTTAGTATGATTTGTTGTCTTCATTTTCCTTTAGGTTTAATTCACTGAGGAAGAAGGGTTTGGCCACAGTGGTCATTTCCCTCATAGAACTCGAAAAATAAAAGTGTTTTACTAAGTCATATTTTTAAAAGTTTTCTAAAAAATTTCACAAATACAATTCAGACATACTGTAAATGCAGTTTTTTAGTATGATTTGTTGTCTTCACTATTCACTTGGTTTGATTTGCTTAGAAAGAAGGGTTTGGCCACACTGGTCATTTCCCTCATAGAACTCAAAAAATAAAAGTGTTTTACTAAGTCTTATTTTTAAAAGTTTTCTGAAAAATTTCACAAATACAATTCAGATATACTGTAAATGCATTTTTTTAGTATGATTTGTTGTCTTCGTATTCCACTAGGGTTGATTCGCTGAGAAAGAAGGGTTTGGCCACAGTGGTCATTTCCCTCATAGAACTCGAAAAATAAGAGTGTTTTACTAAGTCATATTTTTAAAAGTTTTCTAAAAAATTTCACAAATACAATTCAGATATACTGTAAATGCAGTTGTTTAGTACGATTTGTTGTCTTCACTTTTCACTAGGCTTGATTTGCTGAGGAAGCAGGGTTTGGTTACAGTGGTCATTTGCCTCATAGAACTCGAAAAATAAGAATGTTTTACTAAGTCATATTTTTAAAAGCTTTCTAAAAAAATTTCACAAATACAATTTAGATATACTCTAAATGCAGTTTTTTAGTATGATTTGTTGTCTTCACTTTCCATTAGGTTTGATTTGCTGAGAAAGCAAGGTTTGGCCACAGGGGTCATTTCCCTCATAGAACTCGAAAAATAAGAGTGTTTTACTAAGTCATATTTTTAAAAGTTTTTTAAAAAATTTTACAATTACAATTCAGATATACTGTAAATGCAGTTTTTTAGTATGATTTGTTGTCTTCATTTTATCCTAGGCTTGATTCGCTGAGAAAGAAGGGTTTGGCCACAGTGGTCATTTCCCTCATAGAATTCGAAAAATAAGAGTGTTTTACTAAGTCATATTTTTAAAAGTTTTCTAAAAATATTCACAAACACAATTCAGAATTACTGTAAGTGCAGTTTCTTAGTATGATTTGTTGTCTTCATTTGCCACTTGGTTTGATTCGCTCGCCAAGCAGGGTTTGGCCACAGTGGTCATTTCCCTCATAGAACTCGAAAATTAAGAGTGTTTTACTAAGTCATATTTTTAAAAGTTTTCTAAAAAATTTCACAAATACAATTCAGATAGATTGTAAATGCAGTTTTTTAGTACAATTTGCTGTCTTCACTTTTTACTAGGCTTGATTTGCTGAGGAACAAGGGTTTGGTTACAGTGGTCATTTCCCTCATAGAACTCGAAAAATAAGAGTGTTTTACTAAGTCATATTTTTAAAAGTTTTTTAAAAAATTTTACAATTACAATTCAGATATACTGTAAATGCAGTTTTTTGGTATGATTTGTTGTCTTCATTCTCCATTAGGTTTGATTCGCTAGAGCAGAACGGTTTGGCCACAGTGGTCATTTCCCTCATAGAACTCGAAAAATAAGAGTGTTTTACTAAGTCATATTTTTAAAAGCTTTCTAAAAAATTTCGCAAATACAATTTAGATATACTGTAAATGCAGTTTTTTTAGCATGTATTGTTGTCTTCAATTTCCACTAGGCTTGATTTGCTGAGGAAGCAGGGTTTGGTTACAGTGGTCATTTCCCTCATAGAACTCGAAAAATAAGAGTGTTTTACTAAGTCATATTTTTAAAAGTTTTCTAAAAAATTTCACAAATACAATTCAGATATACTGTAAATGCAGATTTTTAGTATGATTTGTTGTCTTCGTTTTTCACTAGGTTTGATTCACTCAGGAAGAAGGGTTTGGCCACAGTGGTCATTTCCCTCATAGAAATCGAAAAATAAGAGTGTTTTACTAAGTCATATTTTTAAAAGTTTTCTAAAAAATTTCACAAATACAATTTAGATATACTGTACATGCAGATTTTTAGTATTATTTGTTGTCTTCATTTTCCTTTAGGTTTAATTCACTGAGAAAGAAGGGTTTGGCCACAGTGATCATTTCCCTCATAGAACTCGAAAAATAAGAGTGTTTTACTAAGTCATATTTTTAAAAGTTCTTTAAAAAATTTTACAAGTACAAATACAATTCAGATATACTGTAAATGCAGTTTTATAGTATAAATTGTTGTCTTCACTATTCACTTGGTTTGATTTGCTGAGGAAGAAGGGTTTGGCCACAGTGGTCATTTCTCTCATAGAACTCAAAAAATAAAAGTGTTTTACTAAGTCATATTTTTAAAAGTTTTCTAAAAAATTTCACAAATACAATTCAGATATACTGTAAATGCAGTTTGTTAGTATGATTTGTTGTCTTCGTTTTCCACTAGGTTTGATTCGCTGAGAAAGAAGGGTTTGGCCAGAGTGGTCATTTCCCTCATAGAACTCGAAAAATAAGAGTGTTTTACTAAGTCATATTTTTAAAAGTTTTCTAAAAAATTTCACAAACACAATTCAGAATTACTGTAAGTGCAGTTTCTTAGTATGATTTGTTGTCTTTATTTATCATTTGGTTTGATTCGCTCACCAAGCAGGGTTTGGCCACAGTGGTCATTTCCCTCATAGAACTCGAAAAATAAGAGTGTTTTACTAAGTCATATTTTTAAAAGTTTTCTAAAAAATTTCACAAATACAATTCAGATAGATTGTAAATGCAGTTTTTTAGTACAATTTGTTGTCTTCACTTTTTACTAGGCTTGATTTGCTGAAGAGGCAGGGTTTGGTTACAGTGGTCATTTCCCTCATAGAACTCGAAAAATAAGAGTGTTTTACTAAGTCATATTTTTAAAAGTTTTCTAAAAAATTTCACAAATAGAATTCAGATATACTGTAAATGCAGTTTTTTAGTATAATTTGTTGTCTTCATTTTTCACTAGGTTTAATTCACTGAGAAAGAAGGGTTTGGCCACAGTGGTCATTTCCCTCATAGAACTCGAAAGATAAGAGTGTTTTACTAAGTCATATTTTTAAAAGTTTTCTAAAAAATTTCACAAATACAATTCAGACATACTGTAAATGCAGTTTTTTAGTATGATTTGTTGTCTTCACTATTCACTTGGTTTGATTTGCTGAGAAAGAAGGGTTTGGCCACAGTGGTCATTTCCCTCATAGAACTCAAAAAATAAAAGTGTTTTACTAAGTCATATTTTTAAAAGTTTTCTGAAAAATTTCACAAATACAATTCAGATATACTGTAAATGCAGTTTTTTAGTATGATTTGTTGTCTTCGTTTTCCAATAGGGTTGATTCGCTGAAAAAGAAGGGTTTGGCCACAGTGGTCATTTCCCTCATAGAACTCGAAAAATAAGAGTGTTTTACTAAGTCATATTTTTAAAAGTTTTCTAAAAAATTTCACAAATACAATTCAGATAGATTGTAAATGCAGTTTTTTAGTACAATTTGTTGTCTTCACTTTTTACTAGGCTTGATTTGCTGAAGAGGCAGGGTTTGGTTACAGTGGTCATTTCCCTCATAGAACTCGAAAAATAAGAGTGTTTTACTAAGTCATATTTTTAAAAGTTTTCTAAAAAATTTCACAAATAGAATTCAGATATACTGTAAATGCAGTTTTTTAGTATGATTTGTTGTTTTCATTTTTCACTAGGTTTAATTTACTGAGGAAGAAGGGTTTGGCCACAGTGGTCATTTCCCTCATAGAACTCGAAAAATAAGAGTGTTTTACTAAGTCATATTTTTAAAAGTTTTCTAAAAAATTTCACAAATACAATTCAGACATACTGTAAATGCAGTTTTTTAGTATGATTTGTTGTCTTCACTATTCACTTGGTTTGATTTGCTGAGAAAGAAGGGTTTGGCCACAGTGGTCATTTCCCTCATAGAACTCAAAAAATAAAAGTGTTTTACTAAGTCATATTTTTAAAAGTTTTCTGAAAAATTTCACAAATACAATTCAGATATACTGTAAATGCAGTTTTTAGTATGATTTGTTGTCTTCGTTTTCCACTAGGGTTGATTCGCTGAGAAAGAAGGGTTTGGCCACAGTGGTCATTTCCCTCATAGAACTCGAAAAATAAGAGTGTTTTACTAAGTCATATTTTTAAAAGTTTTCTAAAAAATTTCACAAATACAATTCAGATATACTGTAAATGCAGTTGTTTAGTACGATTTGTTGTCTTCACTTTTCACTAGGCTTGATTTGCTGAGGAAGCAGGGTTTGGTTACAGTGGTCATTTGCCTCATAGAACTCGAAAAATAAGAATGTTTTACTAAGTCATATTTTTAAAAGTTTTCTGAAAAATTTCACAAATACAATTCACATATACTGTAAATGCAGTTTTTTAGTATGATTTGTTGTCTTCATTTTACCCTAGGCTTGATTCGCTGAGAAAGAAGGGTTTGGCCACAGTGGTCATTTCCCTCATAGAATTCGAAAAATAAGAGTGTTTTACTAAGTCATATTTTTAAAAGTTTTCTAAAAATATTCACAAACACAATTCAGAATTACTGTAAGTGCAGTTTCTTAGTATGATTTGTTGTCTTCATTTGCCACTTGGTTTGATTCGCTCGCCAAGCAGGGTTTGGCCACAGTGGTCATTTCCCTCATAGAACTCGAAAATTAAGAGTGTTTTACTAAGTCATATTTTTAAAAGTTTTCTAAAAAATTTCACAAATATAGGGTGTTTTTTTAAGAGGTATAGAACTTTGAATTGAAATAAAACACAAGAAAATCGTTTTAATGTCCATCAATTTGGTTTTATTGGAAGGATAATTTTATGCCATTAATGTTTAAATATGATTTCGGGCATGTGGCCGCCGCGGCTGGCTCGAATAAAGCCAATTCTACAGGTCCAATTTTCAACCACTTTTTCGAGCATATGGGGCCGTATGTTGGCAATAACGCCACGAATGTTGGCTTCCAAGTCCCCTAACGTTTCTGGTTTGTTGGCGTAGGCGAGCGACTTCACATATCCCCAAAGAAAATAATCCAATGGTGTCAAATCACACGATCTTGGTGGCCAATTGACAGGTCCATTCCGCGAAATTATGCGCTCATCGAATGTTTTCTTCAATAAATCGATTATGACGTGCGCTGTGTGGCATGTAGCGCCGTCTTGTTGGAACCACAACTCACCCACATTCATGCCATCCAATTCGGGAACAAAATAGTCGGTTAGTCGGCTCCAATTGCTGTGCACGGTGGCGAATCGATTCATTCGGGTCCTCTTCAACACTTTGCTCTACAGCGGCAATTGTTTCTTCGGTGAGCACTGTTCGACGTCTCTGCGGATGCGTATTATCACATAGAGTAAACGTAGTGCGAAAACGATCCATGGTTAACCGAATTAATTGCTCTGATGGACGATTATGTCGACCATAAAATGGACAGAGCTTGCGGTAAACTTCGCGAACTGAACCATTATTTTCGAAATAAATTTGCACGATTTGCAAGCGTTGTTTTTTTGTCAACCTGTTCATGATGAAATGGCAAACCAAACTAAATATTAATCACTTGACAGCTGACAAAATGGCCGCCAGTTAAAAAAGTGATGCCAACTTAAAGTTCTATACCTCAATAAAAAACACCCTTTACAATTCAGATATACTGTAAATGCAGATTTTTAGTATGATTTGTTGTCTTCGTTTTTCACTAGGTTTGATTCGCTGAGGAAGAAGGGTTTGGCCACAGTGGTCATTTCCCTCATAGAACTCGAAAAATAAGAGTGTTTTACTAAGTCATATTTTTAAAAGTTTTCTAAAAAATTTCACAAACACAATTCAGATATACTGTAAATGCAGTTTTTTTGTATGATTTGTTGTCTTCATTTTCCATTAGGTTTGATTCACTCAGGAAGAAGGGTTTGGCCACAGTGGTCATTTCCCTCATAGAACTCGAAAAATAAGAGTGTTTTACTAAGTCATATTTTTAAAAGTTTTCTAAAAAATTTCACAAATACAATTCAGATAGACTGTAAATGCAGTTTTTTAGTACAATTTGTTGTCTTCACTTTTTACTAGGCTTGATTTGCTGAAGAGGCAGGGTTTGGTTTCAGTGGTCATTTCCCTCATAGAACTCGAAAAATAAGAGTGTTTTACTAAGTCATATTTTTAAAAGTTTTCTAAAAAATTTCGCAAATAGAATTCAGATATACTGTAAATGCAGTTTTTTAGTATGATTTGTTGTCTTCATTTTCCACTAGGTTTAATTCACTGAGGAAGAAGGGTTTGGCCACAGTGGTCATTTCCCTCATAGAACTCGAAAAATAAGAGTGTTTTACTAAGTCATATTTTTAAAAGTTTTCTAAAAAATTTCACAAATACAATTCAGACATACTGTAAATGCAGTTTTTTAGTATGATTTGTTGTCTTCACTATTCACTTGGTTTGATTTGCTGAGAAAGAAGGGTTTGGCCACAGTGGTCATTTCCCTCATAGAACTCAAAAAATAAAAGTGTTTTACTAAGTCATATTTTTAAAAGTTTTCTGAAAAATTTCACAAATACAATTCAGATATACTGTAAATGCAGTTTTTTAGTATGATTTGTTGTCTTCGTTTTTCACTAGGGTTGATTCGCTGAGAAAGAAGGGTTTGGCCACAGTGGTCATTTCCCTCATAGAACTCGAAAAATAAGAGTGTTTTACTAAGTCATATTTTTAAAAGTTTTCTAAAAAATTTCACAAATACAATTCAGATAGATTGTAAATGCAGTTTTTTAGTACAATTTGTTGTCTTCACTTTTTTCTAGGCTTGATTTGCTGAAGAGGCAGGGTTTGGTTACAGTGGTCATTTCCCTCATAGAACTCGAAAAATAAGAGTGTTTTACTAAGTCATATTTTTAAAAGTTTTCTAAAAAATTTCACAAATAGAATTCAGATATACTGTAAATGCAGTTTTTTAGTATGATTTTTTGTCTTCATTTTCCACTAGGTTTAATTCCCTGAGGAAGAAGGGTTTGGCCACAGTGGTCATTTCCCTCATAGAACTCGAAAAATAAGAGTGTTTTACTAAGTCATATTTTTAAAAGTTTTCTAAAAAATTTCACAAATACAATTCAGACATACTGTAAATGCAGTTTTTTAGTATGATTTGTTGTCTTCACTATTCACTTGGTTTGATTTGCTGAGAAAGAAGGGTTTGGCCACAGTGGTCATTTCCCTCATAGAACTCAAAAAATAAAAGTGTTTTACTAAGTCATATTTTTAAAAGTTTTCTGAAAAATTTCACAAATACAATTTAGATATACTCTAAATGCAGTTTTTTAGTATGATTTGTTGTCTTCATTTTACCCTAGGCTTGATTCGCTGAGAAAGAAGGGTTTGGCCACAGTGGTCATTTCCCTCATAGAATTCGAAAAATAAGAGTGTTTTACTAAGTCATATTTTTAAAAGTTTTCTAAAAATATTCACAAACACAATTCAGAATTACTGTAAGTGCAGTTTCTTAGTATGATTTGTTGTCTTCATTTGCCACTTGGTTTGATTCGCTCGCCAAGCAGGGTTTGGCCACAGTGGTCATTTCCCTCATAGAACTCGAAAATTAAGAGTGTTTTACTAAGTCATATTTTTAAAAGTTTTCTAAAAAATTTCACAAATACAATTCAGATAGATTGTAAATGCAGTTTTTTAGTACAATTTGTTGTCTTCACTTTTTACTAGGCTTGATTTGCTGAGGAAGCAGGGTTTGGTTACAGTGGTCATTTCCCTCATAGAACTCGAAAAATAAGAGTGTTTTACTAAGTCATATTTTTAAAAGTTTTTTAAAAAATTTTACAATTACAATTCAGATATACTGTAAATGCAGTTTTTTGGTATGATTTGCTGTCTTCATTCTCCATTAGGTTTGATTCGCTAAAGCAGAACGGTTTGGCCACAGTGGTCATTTCCCTCATAGAACTCGAAAAATAAGAGTGTTTTACTAAGTCATATTTTTAAAAGCTTTCTAAAAAATTTCGCAAATACAATTTAGATATACTGTAAATGCAGTTTTTTTAGCATGTATTGTTGTCTTCACTTTCCACTAGGCTTGATTTGCTGAGGAAGCAGGGTTTGGTTACAGTGGTCATTTCCCTCATAGAACTCGAAAAATAAGAGTGTTTTACTAAGTCATATTTTTAAAAGTTTTCTAAAACATTTCACAAACACAATTCAGATATACTGTAAATGCAGTTTTTTTAGCATGTATTGTTGTCTTCGTTTTTCACTAGGCTTGATTCGCTGAGGAAGAAGGGTTTGGCCACAGTGGTCATTTCCCTCATAGAACTCGAAAAATAAGAGTGTTTTACTAAGTCATATTTTTAAAAGTTTTCTAAAACATTTCACAAACACAATTCAGATATACTGTAAATGCAGTTTTTTTGTATGATTTGTTGTCTTCATTTTCCATTAGGTTTGATTCACTCAGGAAGAAGGGTTTGGCCACAGTGGTCATTTCCCTCATAGAACTCGAAAAATAAGAGTGTTTTACTAAGTCATATTTTTAAAAGTTTTCTAAAAAATTTCACAAATACAATTTAGATATACTGTACATGCAGATTTTTAGTATTATTTGTTGTCTTCCTTTTCCTTTAGGTTTAATTCACTGAGAAAGAAGGGTTTGGCCACAGTGATCATTTCCCTCATAGAACTCGAAAAATAAGAGTGTTTTACTAAGTCATATTTTTAAAAGTTCTTTAAAAAATTTTACAAGTACAAATACAATTCAGACATACTGTAAATGCAGTTTTATAGTATAAATTGTTGTCTTCACTATTCACTTGGTTTGATTTGCTGAGGAAGAAGGGTTTGGCCACAGTGGTCATTTCTCTCATAGAACTCAAAAAATAAAAGTGTTTTACTAAGTCATATTTTTAAAAGTTTTCTAAAAAATTTCACAAATACAATTCAGATATACTGTAAATGCAGTTTTTTAGTATGATTTGTTGTCTTCGTTTTTCACTAGGTTTGATTCGCTGAGAAAGAAGGGTTTGGCCAGAGTGGTCATTTCCCTCATAGAACTCGAAAAATAAGAGTGTTTTACTAAGTCATATTTTTAAAAGTTTTCTAAAAAATTTCACAAACACAATTCAGAATTACTGTAAGTGCAGTTTCTTAGTATAATTTGTTGTGTTCATTTGTCATTTGGTTTGATTCGCTCACCAAGCAGGGTTTGGCCACAGTGGTCATTTCCCTCATAGAACTCGAAAAATAAGAGTGTTTTACTAAGTCATATTTTTAAAAGTTTTCTAAAAAATTTCACAAATACAATTCAGATAGATTGTAAATGCAGTTTTTTAGTACAATTTGTTGTCTTCACTTTTCACTAGGCTTGATTTGCTGAAGAGGCAGGGTTTGGTTACAGTGGTCATTTCCCTCATAGAACTCGAAAAATAAGAGTGTTTTACTAAGTCATATTTTTAAAAGTTTTCTAAAAAATTTCACAAATAGAAATCAGATATACTGTAAATGCAGTTTTTTAGTATGATTTGTTGTCTTCATTTTCCACTAGGTTTAATTCACTGAGGAAGAAGGGTTTGGCCACAGTGGTCATTTCCCTCATAGAACTCGAAAAATAAGAGTGTTTTACTAAGTCAGATTTTTAAAAGTTTTCTAAAAAATTCCACAAATACAATTCAGACATACTGTAAATGCAGTTTTTTAGTATGATTTGTTGTCTTCACTATTCACTTGGTTTGATTTGCTGAGAAAGAAGGGTTTGGCCACAGTGGTCATTTCCCTCATAGAACTCAAAAAATAAAAGTGTTTTACTAAGTCATATTTTTAAAAGTTTTCTGAAAAATTTCACAAATACAATTCAGATATACTGTAAATGCAGTTTTTTAGTATGATTTGTTGTCTTCGTTTTCCACTAGGGTTGATTCGCTGAGAAAGAAGGGTTTGGCCACAGTGGTCATTTCCCTCATAGAACTCGAAAAATAAGAGTGTTTTACTAAGTCATATTTTTAAAAGTTTTCTAAAAAATTTCACCAATACAATTCAGATATACTGTAAATGCAGTTGTTTAGTACAATTTGTTGTCTTCACTTTTTACTAGGTTTGATTTGCTGAGGAAGCAGGGTTTGATTACACTGGTCATTTGCCTCATAGAACTCGAAAAATAAGAATGTTTTACTAAGTCATATTTTTAAAAGCTTTCTAAAAAATTTCACAAATACAATTTAGATATACTGTAAATGCAGTTTTTTAGTATGATTTGTTGTCTTCACTTTCCGTTAGGTTTGATTTGCTGAGAAAGCAAGGTTTGGCCACAGGGGTCATTTCCCTCATAGAACTCGAAAAATAAGAGTGTTTTACTAAGTCATATTTTTAAAAGTTTTTTAAAAAATTTTACAATTACAATTCAGATATACTGTAAATGCAGTTTTTTAGTATGATTTGTTGTCTTTATTTTACCCTAGGCTTGATTCGCTGAGAAAGAAGGGTTTGGCCACAGTGGTCATTTCCCTCATAGAATTCGAAAAATATGAGTGTTTTACTAAGTCATATTTTTAAAAGTTTTCTAAAAATATTCACAAACACAATTCAGAATTACTGTAAAAGCAGTTTCTTAGTATGATTTGTTGTCTTCATTTGCCACTTGGTTTAATTCGCTCACAAGGCAGGGTTTGGCCACAGTGGTCATTTCCCTCATAGAACTCGAAAATTAAGAGTGTTTTACTAAGTCATATTTTTAAAAGTTTTCTAAAAAATTTCACAAATACAATTCAGATAGATTGTAAATGCAGTTTTTTAGTACAATTTGTTGTCTTCACTTTTTACTAGGCTTGATTTGCTGAGGAAGCAGGGTTTGGTTACAGTGGTCATTTCCCTCATAGAACTCGAAAAATAAGAGTGTTTTACTAAGTCATATTTTTAAAAGTTTTTTAAAAAATTTTACAATTACAATTCAGATATACTGTAAATGCAGTTTTTTGGTATGATTTGTTGTCTTCATTCTTCATTAGGTTTGATTCGCTAAAGCAGAACGGTTTGGCCACAGTGGTCATTTCCCTCATAGAACTCGAAAAATAAGAGTGTTTTACTAAGTCATATTTTTAAAAGCTTTCTAAAAAATTTCGCAAATACAATTTAGATATACTGTAAATGCAGTTTTTTTAGCATGTATTGTTGTCTTCACTTTCCACTAGGCTTGATTTGCTGAGGAAGCAGGGTTTGGTTACAGTGGTCATTTCCCTCATAGAACTCGAAAAATAAGAGTGTTTTACTAAGTCATATTTTTAAAAGTTTTCTAAAAAATTTCACAAATACAATTTAGATATACTGTAAATGCAGTTTTTTAGAATGATTTATTGTCTTCATTTTCCTTTAGGTTTAATTCACTGACGAAGAAGGGTTTGGCCACAGTGATCATTTCCCTCATAGAACTCGAAAAATAAGAGTGTTTTACTAAGTCATATTTTTAAAAGTTTTTTAAAAAATTTTACAAGTACAATTTAGATATACTGTAAATGCAGTTTTTTGGTATGATTTGTTGTCTTCATTCTACACTACGTTTGATTCGCTAAAGAAGAACGGTTTGGCCACAGTGGTCATTTCCCTTATACAGGGTGGGCCAAAAGAAACCAAGGGGTGTAAAAGTTTAATAACTTTTTTGTTTATTAACTTTTTTTTATTTTTTCTTTCAGATTATATAATATACAAAATGGAAATTTTTTTACACTAAGTATGAAAAATGATGTCTCTTAAATGACCACCGTTTTCAGCTTCGCACTGATGGGCTCTTTTTAGAGCATTTTCCATAACATCTTTCAAAACTTGTGGCTGTAGCGTTCGAATTTCTGCAACAATGTTTGCCTTGAGTTCAAGGATTGTCTCTGGCTTGTTCACATACACTCGCTCCTTCAAAAAACCCCAAAGAAAATAGTCGGGAGCTGTCAAATCTGGCGATCGCGCTGGCCAAATAATTTCCGAATTTCGAGAAATTATTCGCTCTCCAAAAATTTTACTTAAAAGTGCCATTGTGTCTCGGTCAGTATGGGCAGTGGCTCCGTCCTGCTGAAACCCCATACCAGATCTGTTTTTTAGAGCAGGACGTAAAAAATGTTCTATCATAAACCGATACCGCTCTCCATTTACGGTTACAGCACTTCCATCTTCATTCTCGAAGAAGTAGGGCCCAATGACATTTTCAGATGTGATCCCACACCATACTGTACACCTGATGGGGTGCAATTGGCGTTGATGAATGGCTCTTGGATTTTGAGAACCCCAGAACCTACAGTTCTGCTTATTAACAAAGCCATTCACATGAAAATGAGCTTCATCACTCGTAATCAAATTTTCAATAAAGTTGATTTCATTTATTCATTTCTTATTTTCTGATTTTCATTTATTATTTTCATTCATTATAAATTCTCCAAGTGTTGTCTATATAATCTGAAAAAAAAAAAAAAAAAATTAATAAACAAAAAAGTTATTAAACTTTTACACCCCTTGGTTTCTTTTGGCCCACCCTGTAGAACTCGAAAAATAAGAGTGTTTTACTAAGTCATATTTTTAAAAGTTTTCTAAAAAGTTTTACAAATACAATTCAGACATACTGTAAATGCAGTTTTATAGTATAAATTGTTGTCTTCACTATTCACTTGGTTTGATTTGCTGAGGAAGAAGGGTTTGGCCACAGTGGTCATTTCTCTCATAGAACTCAAAAAATAAAAGTGTTTTACTAAGTCATATTTTTAAAAGTTTTCTAAAAAATTTCACAAATACAATTCAGATATACTGTAAATGCAGTTTTTTAGTATGATTTGTTGTCTTCGTTTTCCACTAGGTTTGATTCGCTGAGAAAGAAGGGTTTGGCCAGAGTGGTCATTTCCCTCATAGAACTCGAAAAATAAGAGTGTTTTACTAAGTCATATTTTTAAAAGTTTTCTAAAAAATTTCACAAACACAATTCAGAATTACTGTAAGTGCAGTTTCTTAGTATGATTTGTTGTCTTCATTTGTCATTTGGTTTGATTCGCTCATCAAGCAGGGTTTGGCCACAGTGGTCATTTCCCTCATAGAACTCGAAAAAAAAGAGTGTTTTACTAAGTCATATTTTTAAAAGTTTTCTAAAAAATTTCACAAATACAATTCAGATAGATTGTAAATGCAGTTTTTTAGTACAATTTGTTGTCTTCACTTTTTACTAGGCTTGATTTGCTGAAGAGGCAGGGTTTGGTTACAGTGGTCATTTCCCTCATAGAACTCGAAAAATAAGAGTGTTTTACTAAGTCATATTTTTAAAAGTTTTCTAAAAAATTTCACAAATAGAATTCAGATATACTGTAAATGCAGTTTTTTAGAATGATTTGTTGTCTTCATTTTCCACTAGGTTTAATTCACTGAGGAAGAAGGGTTTGGCCACAGTGGTCATTTCCCTCATAGAACTCGAAAAATAAGAGTGTTTTACTAAGTCATATTTTTAAAAGTTTTCTAAAAAATTTCACAAATACAATTCAGACATACTGTAAATGCAGTTTTTTAGTATGATTTGTTGTCTTCACTATTCACTTGGTTTGATTTGCTGAGAATGAAGGGTTTGGCCACAGTGGTCATTTCCCTCATAGAACTCAAAAAATAAAAGTGTTTTACTAAGTCATATTTTTAAAAGTTTTCTGAAAAATTTCACAAATACAATTCAGATATACTGTAAATGCAGTTTTTTAGTATGATTTGTTGTCTTCGTTTTCCACTAGGGTTGATTTGCTGAGGAAGCAGGGTTTGGTTACAGTGGTCATTTGCCTCATAGAACTCGAAAAATAAGAATGTTTTACTAAGTCATATTTTTAAAAGCTTTCTAAAAAATTTCACAAATACAATTTAGATATACTGTAAATGCAGTTTTTTAGTATGATTTGTTGTCTTTACTTTCCATTAGGTTTGATTTGCTGAGAAAGCAAGGTTTGGCCACAGGGGTCATTTCCCTCATAGAACTCGAAAAATAAGAGTGTTTTACTAAGTCATATTTTTAAAAGTTTTTTAAAAAATTTTACAATTACAATTCAGATATACTGTAAATGCAGTTTTTTAGTATGATTTGTTGTCTTCATTTTACCCTAGGCTTGATTCGCTGAGAAAGAAGGGTTTGGCCACAGTGGTCATTTCCCTCATAGAATTCGAAAAATATGAGTGTTTTACTAAGTCATATTTTTAAAAGTTTTCTAAAAATATTCACAAACACAATTCAGAATTACTGTAAGTGCAGTTTCTTAGTATGATTTGTTGTCTTCATTTGCCACTTGGTTTAATTCGCTCACAAGGCAGGGTTTGGCCACAGTGGTCATTTCCCTCATAGAACTCGAAAATTAAAAGTGTTTTACTAAGTCATATTTTTAAAAGTTTTTTAAAAAATTTTACAATTACAATTCAGATATACTGTAAATGCAGTTTTTTTAGCATGATTTGTTGTGTTCACTTTTCACTTGGTTTAATTTGCTAAGAAAGCAGATTTTGGCCACAGTGGTCATTTTCCTCATAGAACTAAAAAAATAAGAGTGTTTTACTAAGTCATATTTTTAAAAGTTTTTTAAAAAATTTTACAATTACAATTCAGATATACTGTAAATGCAGTTTTTTGGTATGATTTGTTGTCTTCATTCTTCATTAGGTTTGATTCGCTAAAGCAGAACGGTTTGGCCACAGTGGTCATTTCCCTCATAGAACTCGAAAAATAAGAGTGTTTTACTAAGTCATATTTTTAAAAGCTTTCTAAAAAATTTCGCAAATACAATTTAGATATACTGTAAATGCAGTTTTTTTAGCATGTATTGTTGTCTTCACTTTCCACTAGGCTTGATTTGCTGAGGAAGCAGGGTTTGGTTACAGTGGTCATTTCCCTCATAGAACTCGAAAAATAAGAGTGTTTTACTAAGTCATATTTTTAAAAGTTTTCTAAAAAATTTCACAAATACAATTTAGATATACTGTAAATGCAGTTTTTTAGAATGATTTATTGTCTTCATTTTCCTTTAGGTTTAATTCACTGACGAAGAAGGGTTTGGCCACAGTGATCATTTCCCTCATAGAACTCGAAAAATAAGAGTGTTTTACTAAGTCATATTTTTAAAAGTTTTCTAAAAAGTTTTACAAATACAATTCAGACATACTGTAAATGCAGTTTTTTAGTATAATTTGTTGTCTTCACTATTCACTTGGTTTGATTTGCTGAGGAAGAAGGGCTTGGCCACAGTGGTCATTTCCCTCATAGAACTCTATTTTACTAAGTCATATTTTTAAAAGTTTTCTAAAAAATTTCACAAATACAATTCAGATATACTGTAAATGCAGTTGTTTAGTACAATTTGTTGTCTTCGTTTTCCACTAGGTTTGATTTGCTGAGAAAGCAAGGTTTGGCCACAGGGGTCATTTCCCTCATAGAACTCGAAAAATAAGAGTGTTTTACTAAGTCATATTTTTAAAAGTTTTTTAAAAAATTTTACAATTACAATTCAGATATACTGTAAATGCAGTTTTTTAGTATGATTTGTTGTCTTCATTTTACCCTAGGCTTGATTCGCTGAGAAAGAAGGGTTTGGCCACAGTGGTCATTTCCCTCATAGAATTCGAAAAATATGAGTGTTTTACTAAGTCATATTTTTAAAAGTTTTCTAAAAATATTCACAAACACAATTCAGAATTACTGTAAGTGCAGTTTCTTAGTATGATTTGTTGTCTTCATTTGCCACTTGGTTTAATTCGCTCACAAGGCAGGGTTTGGCCACAGTGGTCATTTCCCTCATAGAACTCGAAAATTAAAAGTGTTTTACTAAGTCATATTTTTAAAAGTTTTCTAAAAAATTTCACAAATACAATTCAGATAGATTGTAAATGCAGTTTTTTAGTACAATTTGTTGTCTTCACTTTTTACTAGGCTTGATTTGCTGAGGGAGCAGGGTTTGGTTACAGTGGTCATTTCCCTCATAGAACTCGAAAAATAAGAGTGTTTTACTAAGTCATATTTTTAAAAGTTTTTTAAAAAATTTTGCAATTACAATTCAGATATACTGTAAATGCAGTTTTTTGGTATGATTTGTTGTCTTCATTCTTCATTAGGTTTGATTCGCTAAAGCAGAACGGTTTGGCCACAGTGGTCATTTCCCTCATAGAACTCGAAAAATAAGAGTGTTTTACTAAGTCATATTTTTAAAAGCTTTCTAAAAAATTTCGCAAATACAATTTAGATATACTGTAAATGCAGTTTTTTTAGCATGTATTGTTGTCTTCACTTTCCACTAGGCTTGATTTGCTGAGGAAGCAGGGTTTGGTTACAGTGGTCATTTCCCTCATAGAACTCGAAAAATAAGAGTGTTTTACTAAGTCATATTTTTAAAAGTTTTCTAAAAAATTTCACAAATACAATTTAGATATACTGTAAATGCAGTTTTTTAGAATGATTTATTGTCTTCATTTTCCTTTAGGTTTAATTCACTGACGAAGAAGGGTTTGGCCACAGTGATCATTTCCCTCATAGAACTCGAAAAATAAGAGTGTTTTACTAAGTCATATTTTTAAAAGTTTTCTAAAAAGTTTTACAAATACAATTCAGACATACTGTAAATGCAGTTTTTTAGTATAATTTGTTGTCTTTACTATTCACTTGGTTTGATTTGCTGAGGAAGAAGGATTTGGCCACAGTGGTCATTTCCCTCATAGAACTCAAAAAATAAAAGTGTTTTACTAAGTCATATTTTTAAAAGTTTTCTAAAAAATTTCACAAATACAATTCAGATATACTGTAAATACAGTTTTTTAGTATGATTTGTTGTCTTCGTTTTCCACTAGGTTTGATTCGCTGAGAAAGAAGGGTTTGGCCAGAGTGGTCATTTCCCTCATAGAACTCGAAAAATAAGAGTGTTTTACTAAGTCATATTTTTAAAAGTTTTCTAAAAAATTTCACAAATACAATTTAGATATACTGTAAATGCAGTTTTTTAGAATGATTTATTGTCTTCATTTTCCTTTAGGTTTAATTCACTGACGAAGAAGGGTTTGGCCACAGTGATCATTTCCCTCATAGAACTCGAAAAATAAGAGTGTTTTACTAAGTCATATTTTTAAAAGTTTTCTAAAAAGTTTTACAAATACAATTCAGACATACTGTAAATGCAGTTTTTTAGTATAATTTGTTGTCTTCACTATTCACTTGGTTTGATTTGCTGAGGAAGAAGGGTTTGGCCACAGTGGTCATTTCCCTCATAGAACTCTATTTTACTAAGTCATATTTTTAAAAGTTTTCTAAAAAATTTCACAAATACAATTCAGATATACTGTAAATGCAGTTGTTTAGTACAATTTGTTGTCTTCGTTTTCCACTAGGTTTGATTTGCTGAGAAAGCAAGGTTTGGCCACAGGGGTCATTTCCCTCATAGAACTCGAAAAATAAGAGTGTTTTACTAAGTCATATTTTTAAAAGTTTTTTAAAAAATTTTACAATTACAATTCAGATATACTGTAAATGCAGTTTTTTAGTATGATTTGTTGTCTTCATTTTACCCTAGGCTTGATTCGCTGAGAAAGAAGGGTTTGGCCACAGTGGTCATTTCCCTCATAGAATTCGAAAAATATGAGTGTTTTACTAAGTCATATTTTTAAAAGTTTTCTAAAAATATTCACAAACACAATTCAGAATTACTGTAAGTGCAGTTTCTTAGTATGATTTGTTGTCTTCATTTGCCACTTGGTTTAATTCGCTCACAAGGCAGGGTTTGGCCACAGTGGTCATTTCCCTCATAGAACTCGAAAATTAAAAGTGTTTTACTAAGTCATATTTTTAAAAGTTTTCTAAAAAATTTCACAAATACAATTCAGATAGATTGTAAATGCAGTTTTTTAGTACAATTTGTTGTCTTCACTTTTTACTAGGCTTGATTTGCTGAGGGAGCAGGGTTTGGTTACAGTGGTCATTTCCCTCATAGAACTCGAAAAATAAGAGTGTTTTACTAAGTCATATTTTTAAAAGTTTTTTAAAAAATTTTGCAATTACAATTCAGATATACTGTAAATGCAGTTTTTTGGTATGATTTGTTGTCTTCATTCTTCATTAGGTTTGATTCGCTAAAGCAGAACGGTTTGGCCACAGTGGTCATTTCCCTCATAGAACTCGAAAAATAAGAGTGTTTTACTAAGTCATATTTTTAAAAGCTTTCTAAAAAATTTCGCAAATACAATTTAGATATACTGTAAATGCAGTTTTTTTAGCATGTATTGTTGTCTTCACTTTCCACTAGGCTTGATTTGCTGAGGAAGCAGGGTTTGGTTACAGTGGTCATTTCCCTCATAGAACTCGAAAAATAAGAGTGTTTTACTAAGTCATATTTTTAAAAGTTTTCTAAAAAATTTCACAAATACAATTTAGATATACTGTAAATGCAGTTTTTTAGAATGATTTATTGTCTTCATTTTCCTTTAGGTTTAATTCACTGACGAAGAAGGGTTTGGCCACAGTGATCATTTCCCTCATAGAACTCGAAAAATAAGAGTGTTTTACTAAGTCATATTTTTAAAAGTTTTCTAAAAAGTTTTACAAATACAATTCAGACATACTGTAAATGCAGTTTTTTAGTATAATTTGTTGTCTTTACTATTCACTTGGTTTGATTTGCTGAGGAAGAAGGATTTGGCCACAGTGGTCATTTCCCTCATAGAACTCAAAAAATAAAAGTGTTTTACTAAGTCATATTTTTAAAAGTTTTCTAAAAAATTTCACAAATACAATTCAGATATACTGTAAATACAGTTTTTTAGTATGATTTGTTGTCTTCGTTTTCCACTAGGTTTGATTCGCTGAGAAAGAAGGGTTTGGCCAGAGTGGTCATTTCCCTTATACAGGGTGGGCCAAAAGAAACCAAGGGGTGTAAAAGTTTAATAACTTTTTTGTTTATTAACTTTTTTTTATTTTTTCTTTCAGATTATATAATATACAAAATGGAAATTTTTTTACACTAAGTATGAAAAATTATGTCTCTTAAATGACCACCGTTTTCAGCTTCGCACTGATGGGCTCTTTTTAGAGCATTTTCCATAACATCTTTCAAAACTTGTGGCTGTAGCGTTCGAATTTCTGCAACAATGTTTGCCTTGAGTTCAAGGATTGTCTCTGGCTTGTTCACATACACTCGCTCCTTCAAAAAACCCCAAAGAAAATAGTCGGGAGCTGTCAAATCTGGCGATCGCGCTGGCCAAATAATTTCCGAATTTCGAGAAATTATTCGCTCTCCAAAAATTTTACTTAAAAGTGCCATTGTGTCTCGGTCAGTATGGGCAGTGGCTCCGTCCTGCTGAAACCCCATACCAGATCTGTTTTTTAGAGCAGGACGTAAAAAATGTTCTATCATAAACCGATACCGCTCTCCATTTACGGTTACAGCACTTCCATCTTCATTCTCGAAGAAGTAGGGCCCAATGACATTTTCAGATGTGATCCCACACCATACTGTACACCTGATGGGGTGCAATTGGCGTTGATGAATGGCTCTTGGATTTTGAGAACCCCAGAACCTACAGTTCTGCTTATTAACAAAGCCATTCACATGAAAATGAGCTTCATCACTCGTAATCAAATTTTCAATAAAGTTGATTTCATTTATTCATTTCTTATTTTCTGATTTTCATTTATTATTTTCATTCATTATAAATTCTCCAAGTGTTGTCTATATAATCTGAAAAAAAAAAAAAAAAAATTAATAAACAAAAAAGTTATTAAACTTTTACACCCCTTGGTTTCTTTTGGCCCACCCTGTAGAACTCGAAAAATAAGAGTGTTTTACTAAGTCATATTTTTAAAAGTTTTCTAAAAAGTTTTACAAATACAATTCAGACATACTGTAAATGCAGTTTTATAGTATAAATTGTTGTCTTCACTATTCACTTGGTTTGATTTGCTGAGGAAGAAGGGTTTGGCCACAGTGGTCATTTCTCTCATAGAACTCAAAAAATAAAAGTGTTTTACTAAGTCATATTTTTAAAAGTTTTCTAAAAAATTTCACAAATACAATTCAGATATACTGTAAATGCAGTTTTTTAGTATGATTTGTTGTCTTCGTTTTCCACTAGGTTTGATTCGCTGAGAAAGAAGGGTTTGGCCAGAGTGGTCATTTCCCTCATAGAACTCGAAAAATAAGAGTGTTTTACTAAGTCATATTTTTAAAAGTTTTCTAAAAAATTTCACAAACACAATTCAGAATTACTGTAAGTGCAGTTTCTTAGTATGATTTGTTGTCTTCATTTGTCATTTGGTTTGATTCGCTCATCAAGCAGGGTTTGGCCACAGTGGTCATTTCCCTCATAGAACTCGAAAAAAAAGAGTGTTTTACTAAGTCATATTTTTAAAAGTTTTCTAAAAAATTTCACAAATACAATTCAGATAGATTGTAAATGCAGTTTTTTAGTACAATTTGTTGTCTTCACTTTTTACTAGGCTTGATTTGCTGAAGAGGCAGGGTTTGGTTACAGTGGTCATTTCCCTCATAGAACTCGAAAAATAAGAGTGTTTTACTAAGTCATATTTTTAAAAGTTTTCTAAAAAATTTCACAAATAGAATTCAGATATACTGTAAATGCAGTTTTTTAGAATGATTTGTTGTCTTCATTTTCCATTAGGTTTAATTCACTGAGGAAGAAGGGTTTGGCCACAGTGGTCATTTCCCTCATAGAACTCGAAAAATAAGAGTGTTTTACTAAGTCATATTTTTAAAAGTTTTCTAAAAAATTTCACAAATACAATTCAGACATACTGTAAATGCAGTTTTTTAGTATGATTTGTTGTCTTCACTATTCACTTGGTTTGATTTGCTGAGAATGAAGGGTTTGGCCACAGTGGTCATTTCCCTCATAGAACTCAAAAAATAAAAGTGTTTTACTAAGTCATATTTTTAAAAGTTTTCTGAAAAATTTCACAAATACAATTCAGATATACTGTAAATGCAGTTTTTTAGTATGATTTGTTGTCTTCATTTTCCACTAGGGTTGATTTGCTGAGGAAGCAGGGTTTGGTTACAGTGGTCATTTGCCTCATAGAACTCGAAAAATAAGAATGTTTTACTAAGTCATATTTTTAAAAGCTTTCTAAAAAATTTCACAAATACAATTTAGATATACTGTAAATGCAGTTTTTTAGTATGATTTGTTGTCTTCACTTTCCATTAGGTTTGATTTGCTGAGAAAGCAAGGTTTGGCCACAGGGGTCATTTCCCTCATAGAACTCGAAAAATAAGAGTGTTTTACTAAGTCATATTTTTAAAAGTTTTTTAAAAAATTTTACAATTACAATTCAGATATACTGTAAATGCAGTTTTTTAGTATGATTTGTTGTCTTCATTTTACCCTAGGCTTGATTCGCTGAGAAAGAAGGGTTTGGCCACAGTGGTCATTTCCCTCATAGAATTCGAAAAATATGAGTGTTTTACTAAGTCATATTTTTAAAAGTTTTCTAAAAATATTCACAAACACAATTCAGAATTACTGTAAGTGCAGTTTCTTAATATGATTTGTTGTCTTCATTTGCCACTTGGTTTAATTCGCTCACAAGGCAGGGTTTGGCCACAGTGGTCATTTCCCTCATAGAACTCGAAAATTAAAAGTGTTTTACTAAGTCATATTTTTAAAAGTTTTTTAAAAAATTTTACAATTACAATTCAGATATACTGTAAATGCAGTTTTTTTAGCATGATTTGTTGTGTTCACTTTTCACTTGGTTTAATTTGCTAAGAAAGCAGATTTTGGCCACAGTGGTCATTTTCCTCATAGAACTAAAAAAATAAGAGTGTTTTACTAAGTCATATTTTTAAAAGTTTTTTAAAAAATTTTACAATTACAATTCAGATATACTGTAAATGCAGTTTTTTGGTATGATTTGTTGTCTTCATTCTTCATTAGGTTTGATTCGCTAAAGCAGAACGGTTTGGCCACAGTGGTCATTTCCCTCATAGAACTCGAAAAATAAGAGTGTTTTACTAAGTCATATTTTTAAAAGCTTTCTAAAAAATTTCGCAAATACAATTTAGATATACTGTAAATGCAGTTTTTTTAGCATGTATTGTTGTCTTCACTTTCCACTAGGCTTGATTTGCTGAGGAAGCAGGGTTTGGTTACAGTGGTCATTTCCCTCATAGAACTCGAAAAATAAGAGTGTTTTACTAAGTCATATTTTTAAAAGTTTTCTAAAAAATTTCACAAATACAATTTAGATATACTGTAAATGCAGTTTTTTAGAATGATTTATTGTCTTCATTTTCCTTTAGGTTTAATTCACTGACGAAGAAGGGTTTGGCCACAGTGATCATTTCCCTCATAGAACTCGAAAAATAAGAGTGTTTTACTAAGTCATATTTTTAAAAGTTTTCTAAAAAGTTTTACAAATACAATTCAGACATACTGTAAATGCAGTTTTTTAGTATAATTTGTTGTCTTCACTATTCACTTGGTTTGATTTGCTGAGGAAGAAGGGCTTGGCCACAGTGGTCATTTCCCTCATAGAACTCTATTTTACTAAGTCATATTTTTAAAAGTTTTCTAAAAAATTTCACAAATACAATTCAGATATACTGTAAATGCAGTTGTTTAGTACAATTTGTTGTCTTCGTTTTCCACTAGGTTTGATTTGCTGAGAAAGCAAGGTTTGGCCACAGGGGTCATTTCCCTCATAGAACTCGAAAAATAAGAGTGTTTTACTAAGTCATATTTTTAAAAGTTTTTTAAAAAATTTTACAATTACAATTCAGATATACTGTAAATGCAGTTTTTTAGTATGATTTGTTGTCTTCATTTTACCCTAGGCTTGATTCGCTGAGAAAGAAGGGTTTGGCCACAGTGGTCATTTCTCTCATAGAATTCGAAAAATATGAGTGTTTTACTAAGTCATATTTTTAAAAGTTTTCTAAAAATATTCACAAACACAATTCAGAATTACTGTAAGTGCAGTTTCTTAGTATGATTTGTTGTCTTCATTTGCCACTTGGTTTAATTCGCTCACAAGGCAGGGTTTGGCCACAGTGGTCATTTCCCTCATAGAACTCGAAAATTAAAAGTGTTTTACTAAGTCATATTTTTAAAAGTTTTCTAAAAAATTTCACAAATACAATTCAGATAGATTGTAAATGCAGTTTTTTAGTACAATTTGTTGTCTTCACTTTTTACTAGGCTTGATTTGCTGAGGGAGCAGGGTTTGGTTACAGTGGTCATTTCCCTCATAGAACTCGAAAAATAAGAGTGTTTTACTAAGTCATATTTTTAAAAGTTTTTTAAAAAATTTTGCAATTACAATTCAGATATACTGTAAATGCAGTTTTTTGGTATGATTTGTTGTCTTCATTCTTCATTAGGTTTGATTCGCTAAAGCAGAACGGTTTGGCCACAGTGGTCATTTCCCTCATAGAACTCGAAAAATAAGAGTGTTTTACTAAGTCATATTTTTAAAAGCTTTCTAAAAAATTTCGCAAATACAATTTAGATATACTGTAAATGCAGTTTTTTTAGCATGTATTGTTGTCTTCACTTTCCACTAGGCTTGATTTGCTGAGGAAGCAGGGTTTGGTTACAGTGGTCATTTCCCTCATAGAACTCGAAAAATAAGAGTGTTTTACTAAGTCATATTTTTAAAAGTTTTCTAAAAAATTTCACAAATACAATTTAGATATACTGTAAATGCAGTTTTTTAGAATGATTTATTGTCTTCATTTTCCTTTAGGTTTAATTCACTGACGAAGAAGGGTTTGGCCACAGTGATCATTTCCCTCATAGAACTCGAAAAATAAGAGTGTTTTACTAAGTCATATTTTTAAAAGTTTTCTAAAAAGTTTTACAAATACAATTCAGACATACTGTAAATGCAGTTTTTTAGTATAATTTGTTGTCTTTACTATTCACTTGGTTTGATTTGCTGAGGAAGAAGGATTTGGCCACAGTGGTCATTTCCCTCATAGAACTCAAAAAATAAAAGTGTTTTACTAAGTCATATTTTTAAAAGTTTTCTAAAAAATTTCACAAATACAATTCAGATATACTGTAAATACAGTTTTTTAGTATGATTTGTTGTCTTCGTTTTCCACTAGGTTTGATTCGCTGAGAAAGAAGGGTTTGGCCAGAGTGGTCATTTCCCTCATAGAACTCGAAAAATAAGAGTGTTTTACTAAGTCATATTTTTAAAAGTTTTCTAAAAAATTTCACAAATACAATTTAGATATACTGTAAATGCAGTTTTTTAGAATGATTTATTGTCTTCATTTTCCTTTAGGTTTAATTCACTGACGAAGAAGGGTTTGGCCACAGTGATCATTTCCCTCATAGAACTCGAAAAATAAGAGTGTTTTACTAAGTCATATTTTTAAAAGTTTTCTAAAAAGTTTTACAAATACAATTCAGACATACTGTAAATGCAGTTTTTTAGTATAATTTGTTGTCTTCACTATTCACTTGGTTTGATTTGCTGAGGAAGAAGGGTTTGGCCACAGTGGTCATTTCCCTCATAGAACTCTATTTTACTAAGTCATATTTTTAAAAGTTTTCTAAAAAATTTCACAAATACAATTCAGATATACTGTAAATGCAGTTGTTTAGTACAATTTGTTGTCTTCGTTTGCCACTAGGTTTGATTTGCTGAGAAAGCAAGGTTTGGCCACAGGGGTCATTTCCCTCATAGAACTCGAAAAATAAGAGTGTTTTACTAAGTCATATTTTTAAAAGTTTTTTAAAAAATTTTACAATTACAATTCAGATATACTGTAAATGCAGTTTTTTAGTATGATTTGTTGTCTTCATTTTACCCTAGGCTTGATTCGCTGAGAAAGAAGGGTTTGGCCACAGTGGTCATTTCCCTCATAGAATTCGAAAAATATGAGTGTTTTACTAAGTCATATTTTTAAAAGTTTTCTAAAAATATTCACAAACACAATTCAGAATTACTGTAAGTGCAGTTTCTTAGTATGATTTGTTGTCTTCATTTGCCACTTGGTTTAATTCGCTCACAAGGCAGGGTTTGGCCACAGTGGTCATTTCCCTCATAGAACTCAAAAAATAAGAGTGTTTTACTAAGTCATATTTTTAAAAGTTTTCTTAAAAATTTCACAAATACAAATCAGATAGATTGTAAATGCAGTTTTTTAGTACAATTTGTTGTCTTCACTTTTTACTAGGCTTGATTTGCTGAGGAAGCAGGGTTTGGTTACAGTGGTCATTTCCCTCATAGAACTCGAAAAATAAGAGTGTTTTACTAAGTCATATTTTTAAAAGTTTTTTAAAAAATTTTGCAATTACAATTCAAATATACTGTAAATGCAGTTTTTTGGTATGATTTGTTGTCTTGATTCTCCATTAGGTTTGATTCACTAAAGAAGAACGGTTTGGCCACAGTGGTCATTTCCCTCATAGAACTCGAAAAATAAGAGTGTTTTACTAAGTCATATTTTTAAAAGCTTTCTAAAAAATTTCGCAAATACAATTTAGATATACTGTAAATGCAGTTTTTTAGCATGTATTGTTGTCTTTACTTTCCACTAGGCCTGATTTGCTGAGGAAGCAGGGTTTGGTTACAGTGGTCATTTCCCTCATAGAACTCGAAAAATAAGAGTGTTTTACTAAGTCATATTTTTAAAAGTTTTCTAAAAAATTTCACAAATACAATTTAGATATACTGTAAATGCAGTTTTTTAGAATGATTTGTTGTCTTCATTTTCCTTTAGGTTTAATTCACTGAGGAAGAAGGGTTTGGCCACAGTGATCATTTCCCTCATAGAACTCGAAAAATAAGAGTGATTTACTAAGTCATATTTTTAAAAGTTTTTTAAAAAATTTTACAAGTACAATTCAGATATACTGTAAATGCAGTTTTTTGGTATGATTTGTTGTCTTCATTCTACACTACGTTTGATTCGCTAAAGAAGAACGGTTTGGCCACAGTGGTCATTTCCCTTATAGAACTCGAAAAATAAGAGTGTTTTACTAAGTCATATTTTTAAAAGTTTTCTAAAAAGTTTTACAAATACAATTCAGACATACTGTAAATGCAGTTTTTTAGTATAATTTGTTGTCTTCACTATTCACTTGGTTTGATTTGCTGAGGAAGAAGGGTTTGGCCACAGTGGTCATTTCCCTCATAGAACCCGAAAAATAAGAGTGTTTTACTAAGTCATATTTTTAAAAGTTATCTAAAAAATTTCACAAATACAATTCAGATATACGGTAAATGCAGTTTTTTAGAATTTATTGTTGTCTTCGTTTACCACTAGGTTTGATTTTCTGGGAAAGAAGGGTTTGGCCAGAGTGGTCATTTCCCTCATAGAACTCGAAAAATAAGAGTGTTTTACTAAGTCCTATTTTTAAAAGTTTTCTAAAAAATTTTACAAACACAATTCAGAATTACTGTAAGTGCAGTTTCTTAGTATGATTTGTTGTCTTCATTTGCCACTTGGTTTGATTCGCTCACCAAGCAGGGTTTGGCCACAGTGGTCATTTCCCTCATAGAACTCAAAAAATAAAAGTGCTTTACTAAGTCATATTTTTAAAAGTTTTCTAAAAAATTTCACATATACAATTCAGACATACTGTAAATGCAGTTTTTTAGTATGATTTGTTGTCTTCATTTTCCACTAGGCTTGATTAGCTGAGAAAGAAAGGTTTGGCCACAGTGGTCATTTCCCTCATATAACTCGAAAAATAAGAGTGTTTTACTAAGTCATATTTTTAAAAGTTTTCTAAAAAATTTCACAAATACAATCCAGACATACTGTAAAATGCAGTTTTTTAGTATGATTTGTTGTCTTCATTTTTTTTTAGGTCTGATTTGCTGAGAAAGAAGGGTTTGGCCACAGTGGTCATTTCCCTCATAGAACCCGAAAAATAAGAGTGTTTTACTAAGTCATATTTTTAAAAGTTTTCTAAAAAATTTCACAAATACAATTCAGATATACGGTAAATGCAGTTTTTTAGAATTTATTGTTGTCTTCGTTTTCCACTAGGTTTGATTTTCTGGGAAAGAAGGGTTTGGCCAGAGTGGTCATTTCCCTCATAGAACTCGAAAAATAAGAGTGTTTTACTAAGTCCTATTTTTAAAAGTTTTCTAAAAAATTTTACAAACACAATTCAGAATTACTGTAAAAGCAGGTTCTTAGTATGATTTGTTGTCTTCATTTGCCACTTGGTTTGATTCGCTCACCAAGCAGGGTTTGGCCACAGTGGTCATTTCCCTCATAGAACTCGAAAAATAATAGTGTTTTACTAAGTCATATTTTTAAAAGTTTTCTAAAAAATTTCACAAATACAATTCAGATAGATTGTAAATGCAGTTTTTTAGTACAATTTGTTGTCTTCACTTTTTTCTAGGCTTGATTTGCTGAGGAAGCAGGGTTTGGTTACAGTTGTCATATCCCTCATAGAACTCGAAAAATAAGAGTGTTTTACTAAGTCATATTTTTAAAAGTTTTTTAAAAAATTTTACAATTACAATTCAAATATACTGTAAATGCAGTTTTTTGGTATGATTTGTTGTCTTCATTCGCCTTTAGGATTGATTCGCTAAAGAAGAACGGTTTGGACACAGTGGTCATTTCCCTCATAGAACTCGAAAAATAAGAGTGTTTTACTAAGTCATATTTTTAAAAGCTTTCTAAAAAATTTCGCAAATACAATTTAGATATACTGTAAATGCAGTTTTTTAGCATGTATTGTTGTCTTTACTTTCCACTAGGCTTGATTTGTTGAGGAAGCAGGGTTTGGTTACAGTGGTCATTTCCCTCTTAGAACTCGAAAAATAAGAGTGTTTTACTAAGTCATATTTTTAAAAGTTTTCTAAAAAGTTTTACAAATACAATTCAGACATACTGTAAATGCAGTTTTTTAGTATAATTTATTGTCTTCACTATTCACTTGGTTTGATTTGCTGAGGAAGAAGGGTTTGGCCACAGTGGTCATTTCCCTCATAGAACTCAAAAAATAAAAGTGTTTTACTAAGTCATATTTTTAAAAGTTTTCTAAAAATTTCACAAATACAATTCAGATATACTGTAAATGCAGTTTTTTAGTACAATTTGTTGTCTTCACTTTTTACTAGGCTTGATTTGCTAAAGAGGCAGGGTTTGGTTACAGTGGTCATTTCCCTCATAGAACTCGAAAAATAAGAGTGTTTTACTAAGTCATATTTTTAAAAGTTTTCTAAAAAATTTCACAAATAGAATTCAGATATACTGTAAATGCAGTTTTTTAGTATAATTTGTTGTCTTTGTTTTTCACTAGGTTTGATTCGCTGAGAAAGAAGGGTTTGGCCAGAGTGGTCATTTCCCTCATAGAACTCGAAAAATAAGAGTGTTTTACTAAGTCATATTTTTAAAAGTTTTCTAAAAAATTTCACAAACACAATTCAGAATTACTGTAAGTGCAGTTTCTTACTATAATTTGTTGTCTTTATTTGCCATTTGGTTTGATTCGCTCACCAAGCAGGGTTTGGCCACAGTGGTCATTTCCCTCATAGAACTCGAAAAATAATAGTGTTTTACTAAGTCATATTTTTAAAAGTTTTCTAAAAAATTTCACAAATACAATTCAGATAGATTGTAAATGCAGTTTTTTAGTACAATTTGTTGTCTTCACTTTTTACTAGGTTTGATTTGCTGAAGAGGCAGGGTTTGGTTACAGTGGTCATTTCCCTCATAGAACTCGAAAAATAAGAGTGTTTTACTAAGTCATATTTTTAAAAGTTTTCTAAAAAATTTCACAAATAGAATTCAGATATACTGTAAATGCAGTTTTTTAGTATAATTTGTTGTCTTTATTTTCCACTAGGTTTAATTTACTGAGAAAGAAGGGTTTGGCCACAATGGTCATTTCCCTCATAGAACTCGAAAAATAAGAGTGTTTTACTAAGTCATATTTTTAAAAGTTTTCTAAAAAATTTCACAAATACAATTCAGACATACTGTAAATGCAGTTTTTTAGTATGATTTGTTGTCTTCACTATTCACTTGGTTTCTTTTGCTGAAGAAGAAGGGTTTGGCCACAGTGGTCATTTCCCTCATAGAACTCAAAAAATAAAAGTGTTTTACTAAGTCATATTTTTAAAAGTTTTCTAAAAAATTTCACAAATACAATTCAGATATACTGTAAATGCAGTTTTTTAGTATGATTTGTTGTCTTCGTTTTCCACTAGGTTTGATTTTCTGAGAAAGAAGGGTTTGGCCAGAGTGGTCATTTCCCTCATAGAACTCGAAAAATAAGAGTGTTTTACTAAGTCCTATTTTTAAAAGTTTTCTAAAAAATTTCACAAACACAATTCAGAATTACTGTAAGTGAAGTTTCTTAGTATGATTTGTTGTCTTCATTTGCCACTTGGTTTGATTCGCTCACCAAGCAGGGTTTGGCCACAGTGGTCATTTCCCTCATAGAACTCAAAAAATAAGAGTGTTTTACTAAGTCATATTTTTAAAAGTTTTCTAAAAAATTTCACAAATACAATTCAGATAGATTGTAAATGCAGTTTTTTAGTACAATTTGTTGTCTTCACTTTTTTCTAAGCTTGATTTGCTGAGGAAGCAGGGTTTGGTTACAGTGGTCATTTCCCTCATAGAACTCGAAAAATAAGAGTGTTTTACTAAGTCATATTTTTAAAAGTTTTTTAAAAAATTTTACAATTACAATTCAGATATACTGTAAATGCAGTTTTTTGGTATGATTTGTTGTCTTCATTCTCCATTAGGCTTGATTCGCTAAAGAAGAACGGTTTGGCCACAATGGTCATTTCCCTCATAGAACTCGAAAAATAAGAGTGTTTTACTAAGTCATATTTTTAAAAGCTTTCTAAAAAATTTCGCAAATACAATTTAGATATACTGTAAATGCAGTTTTTTAGCATGTATTGTTGTCTTCACTTTCCACTAGGCTTGATTGGCTGAGGAAGCAGGGTTTGGTTACAGTGGTCATTTCCCTCATAGAACTCGAAAAATAAGAGTGTTTTACTAAGTCATATTTTTAAAAGTTTTCAAAAAAATTTCACAAATACAATTTAGATATACTGTAAATGCAGTTTTTTAGAATGATTTGTTGTCTTCATTTTCCTTTAGGTTTAATTCACTGAGGAAGAAGGGTTTGGCCACAGTGATCATTTCCCTCATAGAACTCTAAAAATAAGAGTGTTTTACTAAGTCATATTTTTAAAAGTTTTTTAAAAAATTTTACAAGTACAATTCAGATAGATTGTAAATGCAGTTTTTTAGTATGATTTGTTGTCTTTACTTTTTTCTAGGTTTAATTTGCTGACGAAGAAGGGTTTGGCCACAGTGGTCATTTCCCTTATAGAAATTAAAAAAATAAGAATGTTTTACTAAGTCATATTTTTAAAAGTTTTCTAAAAAATTTCACAAACACATTTAAGATTTACTGTAAGCGCACTTTCTTAGTATGATTTGTTGTCTTCATTTGCCACTAGGCTTGATTCGCTCACAAAGCAGGGTTTGGCCAAAGTGGTCATTTCCCTCATAGAACTCGAAAAATAAGAGTGTTTTACAAAGTCATATTTTTAAAAGTTTTTTAAAAAATTTCACAAATACAATTCAGACATACTGTAAATGCAGTTTCTTAGTATGATTTGTTGTCTTCATTTGCCACTAGGTTTGATTTGCTGAGGAAGCAAGGTTTGGCCACAGGGGTCATTTCCCTCATAGAAATTAAAAAAATAAGAATGTTTTACTAAGTCATATTTTTAAAAGTTTTCTAAAAAATTTCACAAACACATTTAAGATTTACTGTAAGCGCAGTTTCTTAGTATGATTTGTTGTCTTCATTTGCCACTAGGTTTGATTCGCTCACAAAGCAGGGTTTGGCCAAAGTGGTCATTTCCCTCATAGAACTCGAAAAATAAGAGTGTTTTACAAAGTCATATTTTTAAAAGTTTTCTAAAAAATTTCACAAATACAATTCAGATATATTGTAAATTCAGTTTTTTAGTACAATTTGTTGTCTTCACTTTTCACTAGGCTTGATTTGCTGGGGAAGCAGGGTTTGGTTACAGTGGTCATTTCCATCATAGAACTCGAAAAATAAGAGTGTTTTACTAAGTCATATTTTTAAAAGCTTTCTAAAAAAATTTCACAAATACAATTTAGATATACTGTAAATGCAGTTTTTTAGTCTGTATTGTTGTCTTCATTTTCCAATAGGTTTGATTCGCTGAGGAAGCAGGATTTGGTTACAGTGGTCATTTTCCTCATAGAATTAAAAAAATAAGAGTGTTTTACTAAGTCATATTTTTAAGAGTTTTGTAAAAAAATTTCACAAACACAATTCAGAATTACTGTAAGTGCAGTTTCTTAGTATGATTTGTTGTCTTCATTTGCCATTTAGTTTGATTCGCTCACCAAGCAGGGTTTGGCCACAGTGGTCATTTCCCTCATAGAACTCGAAAAATAAGAGTGTTTTACTAAGTCATATTTTTAAAAGTTTTCTAAAAAAATTCACAAATACAATTCAGATAGATTGTAAATGCAGTTTTTAGTATGATTTGTTGTCTTCATTTTCCACTAGGTTTAATTCACTGAGGAAGAAGGGTTTGGCCACAGTGGTCATTTCCCTCATAGAACTCGAAAAATAAGAGTGTTTTACTAAGTCATATTTTTAAAAGTTTTCTAAAAAATTTCACAAATACAATTCAGACATACTGTAAATGCAGTTTTTAGTATGATTTGTTGTCTTCGCTATTCACTTGGTTTGATTTGCTGAGGAAGAAGGGTTTGGCCACAGTGGTCATTTCCCTTAGAACTCAAAAAATAAAAGTGTTTTACTAAGTCATATTTTTAAAAGTTTTCTAAAAAATTTCACAAATACAATTTAGATATACTGTAAATGCAGTTTTTTAGTATGATTTGTTGTCTTCGTTTTCCACTAGGGTTGATTTGCTGAGAAAAAAGGGTTTGGCCAGAGTGGTCATTTCCCTCATAGAACTCGAAAAATAAGAGTGTTTTACTAAGTCCTATTTTTAAAAGTTTTCTAAAAAATTTCACAAACACAATTCAGAATTACTGTAAGTGCAGTTTCTTAGCATGATTTGTTGTCTTCATTTGCCACTTGGTTTGATTCGGTCACCAAGCAGGGCTTGGTAACAGTGGTCATTTCCCTCATAGAACTCGAAAAATAAGAGTGTTTTACTAAGTCATATTTTTAAAAGTTTTCTAAAAATTTCACAAATACAATTCAGATAGATTGTAAATGCAGTTTTTTAGTAAAATTTGTTGTCTTCACTCTACACTAGGCTTGATTTGCTGAGGAAGCAGGGTTTGGTTACAGTGGTCATTTCCCTCATAGAACTCGAAAAATAAGAGTGTTTTACTAAGTCATATTTTTAAAAGTTTTCTAAAAAATTTCACAAATACAATTTAGATATACTGTCAATGCAGTTTTTTAGAATGATTTGTTGTCTTCATTTTCCTTTAGGTTAAATTCACTGAGGAAGAAGGGTTTGGCCACAGTGATCATTTCCCTCATAGAACTCGAAAAATAGGAGTGTTTTACTAAGTCATAATTTTAAAAGTTTCTTAAAAAATTTTACAAGTACAATTCAGATATACTGTAAAAGCAGTTTTTTAGTATGATTTGTTGTCTTGACTCTTCACTAGGTTTGATTTGCTGAGGAAGAAGGGTTTGGCCACAGTGGTCATTTCCCTCATAGAACTCAAAAAATAAAAGTGTTGTACTAAGTCATATTTTTAAAAGTTTTCTAAAAAATTTCACAAATACAATTCAGATATACTGTAAATGCAGTTTTTTATTATGATTTGTTGTTTTTGTTTTCTTTTAGGATCGATTCGCTTTAAAAGAAGGGTTTGGCCACAGTGGTCATTTCCCTCATAGAACTCGAAAAATAAGAGTGTTTTACTAAGTCCTATTTTTAAAAGTTTTCTAAAAAATTTCACAAACACAATTCAGAATTACTGTAAGTGCAGTTTCTTAGCATGATTTGTTGTCTTCATTTGCCACTTGGTTTGATTCGGTCACCAAGCAGGGTTTGGCCACAGTGGTCATTTCCCTCATAGAACTCGAAAAATAAGAGTGTTTTACTAAGTCATATTTTTAAAAGTTTTCTAAAAAATTTCACAAAAACAATTCAGATCTACGCTAAAAGCAGTTTTTTAGTATGATTTGTTGTCTTCGTTTTCCACTAGGTTTGATCCGCTAAAAAAGAAGGGTTTGGCCACAGTGGTCATTTCCCTCATAGAACTCGAAAAATAAGAGTGTTTTACTAAGTCATATTTTTAAAAGTTTTCTAAAAAATTTCACAAACAGAATTCAGATATACTGTAAAAGCAGTTTTTAGTATAATTTGTTGTCCTCACTTTTCATTAGGTTTGATTTGCTGAGGAAGCATCGTTTGGCCACAGTGGTCATTTCCCTCATAGAACTCGAAAAATAAGAGTGTTTTACTAAGTCATATTTTTAAAAGTTTTCTAAAAAAAATTCACAAATACAATTCAGAATTACTGTAAGTGCAGTTTCTTAGCATGATTTGTTGTCTTCATTTGCCACTTGGTTTGATTCGGTCACCAAGCAGGGTTTGGCCACAGTGGTCATTTCCCTCATAGAACTCGAAAAATAAGAGTGTTTTACTAAGTCATATTTTTAAAAGTTTTCTAAAAAATTTCACAAATACAATTCAGATCTACATTAAAAGCAGTTTTTTAGTATGATTTGTTGTCTTCGTTTTCCACTAGGCTTGATCCGCTAAAAAAGAAGGGTTTGGCCACAGTGGTCATTTCCCTCATAGAACTCGAAAAATAAGAGTGTTTTACTAAGTCATATTTTTAAAAGTTTTCTAAAAAAAAATCACAAATACAATTCAGATATACTGTAAATGCAGTTTTTTAGTACGATTTGTTGTCTTTATTTCTCTTAGGTTCGATTCGCTTCAAAAGAAGGGTTTGGCCACAGTGGTCATTTCCCTCATAGAACTCGAAAAATAAGAGTGTTTTACTAAGTCATATTTTTAAAAGTTTTCTAAAAAATTTCACAAATACAATTCAGATATACTGTAAATGCAGTTTTTTAGTATGATTTGTTGTCTTCGTTTTCCACTAGGTTTGATTTGCTGAGAAAAAAGGGTTTGGCCAGAGTGGTCATTTCCCTTAGAACTCAAAAAATAAAAGTGTTTTACTAAGTCATATTTTTAAAAGTTTTCTAAAAAATTTCACAAATACAATTCAGATATACTGTAAATGCAGTTTTTTAGTATGATTTGTTGTCTTCGTTTTCCACTAGGTTTGATTTGCTGAGAAAAAAGGGTTTGGCCAGAGTGGTCATTTCCCTCATAGAACTCGAAAAATAAGAGTGTTTTACTAAGTCCTATTTTTAAAAGTTTTCTAAAAAATTTCACAAACACAATTCAGAATTACTGTAAGTGCAGTTTCTTAGCATGATTTGTTGTCTTCATTTGCCACTTGGTTTGATTCGGTCACCAAGCAGGGCTTGGTCACAGTGGTCATTTCCCTCATAGAACTCGAAAAATAAGAGTGTTTTACTAAGTCATATTTTTAAAAGTTTTCTAAAAATTTCACAAATACAATTCAGATAGATTGTAAATGCAGTTTTTTAGTAAAATTTGTTGTCTTTACTTTTTACCAGGCTTGATTGGCTGAGGAAGCAGGGTTTGGTTACAGTGGTCATTTCCCTCATAGAACTCGAAAAATAAGAGTGTTTTACTAAGTCATATTTTTAAAAGTTTTTTAAAAAATTTTACAATTACAATTCAGATATACTAAAAATGCAGTTTTTTGGCATGATTTGTTGTCTTCATTCTCCATTAGGTTTAATTCGCTAAAGAAGAACGGTTTGGCCACAGTGGTCATTTCCCTCATAGAACTCGAAAAATAAGAGTGTTTTACTAAGTCATATTTTTAAAAGCTTTCTAAAAAATTTCGCAAATACAATTTAGATATACTGTAAATGCAGTTTTTTAGAATGATTTGTTGTCTTCATTCTCCTTTAGGTTAAATTCACTGAGGAAGAAGGGTTTGGCCACAGAGATCATTTCCCTCATAGAACTCGAAAAATAGGAGTGTTTTACTAAGTCATATTTTTAAAAGTTTTTTAAAAAGTTTTACAAGTACAATTCAGATATACTGTAAATGCAGTTTTTTAGAATGATTTGTTGTCTTGATTTTCCTTTAGGTTAAATTGACTGAGGAAGAAGGGTTTGGCCACAGTGATCATTTCCCTCATAGAACTCGAAAAATAGGAGTGTTTTACTAAGTCATATTTTTAAAAGTTTTCTAAAAAATTTCACAAATACAATTCAGATCTACCCTAAAAGCAGTTTTTTAGTATGATTTGTTGTCTTCACTCTACACTAGGCTTGATTTGCTGAGGAAGCAGGGTTTGGTTACAGTGGTCATTTCCCTCATAGAACTCGAAAAATAAGAGTGTTTTACTAAGTCATATTTTTAAAAGTTTTCTAAAAAATTTCACAAATACAATTTAGATATACTGTCAATGCAGTTTTTTAGAATGATTTGTTGTCTTCATTTTCCTTTAGGTTAAATTCACTGAGGAAGAAGGGTTTGGCCATAGTGATCATTTCCCTCATAGAACTCGAAAAATAGGAGTGTTTTACTAAGTCATAATTTTAAAAGTTTCTTAAAAAATTTTACAAGTACAATTCAGATATACTGTAAATGCAGTTTTTTAGTATGATTTGTTGTCTTGACTCTTCACTAGGTTTGATTTGCTGAGGAAGAAGGGTTTGGCCACAGTGGTCATTTCCCTCATAGAACTCAAAAAATAAAAGTGTTGTACTAAGTCATATTTTTAAAAGTTTTCTAAAAAATTTCACAAATACAATTCAGATATACTGTAAATGCAGTTTTTTATTATGATTTGTTGTTTTTGTTTTCTTTTAGGATCGATTCGCTTTAAAAGAAGGGTTTGGCCACAGTGGTCATTTCCCTCATAGAACTCGAAAAATAAGAGTGTTTTACTAAGTCATATTTTTAAAAGCTTTCTAAAAAATTTCGCAAATACAATTTAGATATACTGTAAATGCAGTTTTTTAGAATGATTTGTTGTCTTCATTTTCCTTTAGGTTAAATTCACTGAGGAAGAAGGGTTTGGCCACAGAGATCATTTCCCTCATGGAACTCGAAAAATAGGAGTGTTTTACTAAGTCATATTTTTAAAAGTTTTTTAAAAAGTTTTACAAGTACAATTCAGATATACTGTAAATGCAGTTTTTTAGAATGATTTGTTGTCTTCATTTTCCTTTAGGTTAAATTCACTGAGGAAGAAGGGTTTGGCCACAGTGATCATTTCCCTCATAGAACTCGAAAAATAGGAGTGTTTTACTAAGTCATAATTTTAAAAGTTTCTTAAAAAATTTTACAAGTACAATTCAGACATACTGTAAATGCAGTTTTTAGTATGATTTGTTGTCTTCGCTATTCACTTGGTTTGATTTGCTGAGGAAGAAGGGTTTGGCCACAGTGGTCATTTCCCTCATAGAACTCGAAAAATAAGAGTGTTTTACTAAGTCCTATTTTTAAAAGTTTTCTAAAAAATTTCACAAACACAATTCAGAATTACTGTAAGTGCAGTTTCTTAGCATGATTTGTTGTCTTCATTTGCCACTTGGTTTGATTCGGTCACCAAGCAGGGCTTGGTCACAGTGGTCATTTCCCTCATAGAACTCGAAAAATAAGAGTGTTTTACTAAGTCATATTTTTAAAAGTTTTCTAAAAATTTCACAAATACAATTCAGATAGATTGTAAATGCAGTTTTTTAGTAAAATTTGTTGTCTTTACTTTTTACCAGGCTTGATTGGCTGAGGAAGCAGGGTTTGGTTACAGTGGTCATTTCCCTCATAGAACTCGAAAAATAAGAGTGTTTTACTAAGTCATATTTTTAAAAGTTTTTTAAAAAATTTTACAATTACAATTCAGATATACTAAAAATGCAGTTTTTTGGCATGATTTGTTGTCTTCATTCTCCATTAGGTTTAATTCGCTAAAGAAGAACGGTTTGGCCACAGTGGTCATTTCCCTCATAGAACTCGAAAAATAAGAGTGTTTTACTAAGTCATATTTTTAAAAGCTTTCTAAAAAATTTCGCAAATACAATTTAGATATACTGTAAATGCAGTTTTTTAGAATGATTTGTTGTCTTCATTCTCCTTTAGGTTAAATTCACTGAGGAAGAAGGGTTTGGCCACAGAGATCATTTCCCTCATAGAACTCGAAAAATAGGAGTGTTTTACTAAGTCATATTTTTAAAAGTTTTTTAAAAAGTTTTACAAGTACAATTCAGATATACTGTAAATGCAGTTTTTTAGAATGATTTGTTGTCTTGATTTTCCTTTAGGTTAAATTGACTGAGGAAGAAGGGTTTGGCCACAGTGATCATTTCCCTCATAGAACTCGAAAAATAGGAGTGTTTTACTAAGTCATATTTTTAAAAGTTTTCTAAAAAATTTCACAAATACAATTCAGATCTACCCTAAAAGCAGTTTTTTAGTATGATTTGTTGTCTTCACTCTACACTAGGCTTGATTTGCTGAGGAAGCAGGGTTTGGTTACAGTGGTCATTTCCCTCATAGAACTCGAAAAATAAGAGTGTTTTACTAAGTCATATTTTTAAAAGTTTTCTAAAAAATTTCACAAATACAATTTAGATATACTGTCAATGCAGTTTTTTAGAATGATTTGTTGTCTTCATTTTCCTTTAGGTTAAATTCACTGAGGAAGAAGGGTTTGGCCATAGTGATCATTTCCCTCATAGAACTCGAAAAATAGGAGTGTTTTACTAAGTCATAATTTTAAAAGTTTCTTAAAAAATTTTACAAGTACAATTCAGATATACTGTAAATGCAGTTTTTTAGTATGATTTGTTGTCTTGACTCTTCACTAGGTTTGATTTGCTGAGGAAGAAGGGTTTGGCCACAGTGGTCATTTCCCTCATAGAACTCAAAAAATAAAAGTGTTGTACTAAGTCATATTTTTAAAAGTTTTCTAAAAAATTTCACAAATACAATTCAGATATACTGTAAATGCAGTTTTTTATTATGATTTGTTGTTTTTGTTTTCTTTTAGGATCGATTCGCTTTAAAAGAAGGGTTTGGCCACAGTGGTCATTTCCCTCATAGAACTCGAAAAATAAGAGTGTTTTACTAAGTCATATTTTTAAAAGCTTTCTAAAAAATTTCGCAAATACAATTTAGATATACTGTAAATGCAGTTTTTTAGAATGATTTGTTGTCTTCATTTTCCTTTAGGTTAAATTCACTGAGGAAGAAGGGTTTGGCCACAGAGATCATTTCCCTCATGGAACTCGAAAAATAGGAGTGTTTTACTAAGTCATATTTTTAAAAGTTTTTTAAAAAGTTTTACAAGTACAATTCAGATATACTGTAAATGCAGTTTTTTAGAATGATTTGTTGTCTTGATTTTCCTTTAGGTTAAATTGACTGAGGAAGAAGGGTTTGGCCACAGTGATCATTTCCCTCATAGAACTCGAAAAATAGGAGTGTTTTACTAAGTCATATTTTTAAAAGTTTTCTAAAAAATTTCACAAATACAATTCAGATCTACCCTAAAAGCAGTTTTTTAGTATGATTTGTTGTCTTCACTCTACACTAGGCTTGATTTGCTGAGGAAGCAGGGTTTGGTTACAGTGGTCATTTCCCTCATAGAACTCGAAAAATAAGAGTGTTTTACTAAGTCATATTTTTAAAAGTTTTCTAAAAAATTTCACAAATACAATTTAGATATACTGTCAATGCAGTTTTTTAGAATGATTTGTTGTCTTCATTTTCCTTTAGGTTAAATTCACTGAGGAAGAAGGGTTTGGCCACAGTGATCATTTCCCTCATAGAACTCGAAAAATAGGAGTGTTTTACTAAGTCATAATTTTAAAAGTTTCTTAAAAAATTTTACAAGTACAATTCAGACATACTGTAAATGCAGTTTTTAGTATGATTTGTTGTCTTCGCTATTCACTTGGTTTGATTTGCTGAGGAAGAAGGGTTTGGCCACAGTGGTCATTTCCCTCATAGAACTCGAAAAATAAGAGTGTTTTACTAAGTCCTATTTTTAAAAGTTTTCTAAAAAATTTCACAAACACAATTCAGAATTACTGTAAGTGCAGTTTCTTAGCATGATTTGTTGTCTTCATTTGCCACTTGGTTTGATTCGGTCACCAAGCAGGGCTTGGTCACAGTGGTCATTTCCCTCATAGAACTCGAAAAATAAGAGTGTTTTACTAAGTCATATTTTTAAAAGTTTTCTAAAAATTTCACAAATACAATTCAGATAGATTGTAAATGCAGTTTTTTAGTAAAATTTGTTGTCTTTACTTTTTACCAGGCTTGATTGGCTGAGGAAGCAGGGTTTGGTTACAGTGGTCATTTCCCTCATAGAACTCGAAAAATAAGAGTGTTTTACTAAGTCATATTTTTAAAAGTTTTTTAAAAAATTTTACAATTACAATTCAGATATACTAAAAATGCAGTTTTTTGGCATGATTTGTTGTCTTCATTCTCCATTAGGTTTAATTCGCTAAAGAAGAACGGTTTGGCCACAGTGGTCATTTCCCTCATAGAACTCGAAAAATAAGAGTGTTTTACTAAGTCATATTTTTAAAAGCTTTCTAAAAAATTTCGCAAATACAATTTAGATATACTGTAAATGCAGTTTTTTAGAATGATTTGTTGTCTTCATTCTCCTTTAGGTTAAATTCACTGAGGAAGAAGGGTTTGGCCACAGAGATCATTTCCCTCATAGAACTCGAAAAATAGGAGTGTTTTACTAAGTCATATTTTTAAAAGTTTTTTAAAAAGTTTTACAAGTACAATTCAGATATACTGTAAATGCAGTTTTTTAGAATGATTTGTTGTCTTGATTTTCCTTTAGGTTAAATTGACTGAGGAAGAAGGGTTTGGCCACAGTGATCATTTCCCTCATAGAACTCGAAAAATAGGAGTGTTTTACTAAGTCATATTTTTAAAAGTTTTCTAAAAAATTTCACAAATACAATTCAGATCTACCCTAAAAGCAGTTTTTTAGTATGATTTGTTGTCTTCACTCTACACTAGGCTTGATTTGCTGAGGAAGCAGGGTTTGGTTACAGTGGTCATTTCCCTCATAGAACTCGAAAAATAAGAGTGTTTTACTAAGTCATATTTTTAAAAGTTTTCTAAAAAATTTCACAAATACAATTTAGATATACTGTCAATGCAGTTTTTTAGAATGATTTGTTGTCTTCATTTTCCTTTAGGTTAAATTCACTGAGGAAGAAGGGTTTGGCCATAGTGATCATTTCCCTCATAGAACTCGAAAAATAGGAGTGTTTTACTAAGTCATAATTTTAAAAGTTTCTTAAAAAATTTTACAAGTACAATTCAGATATACTGTAAATGCAGTTTTTTAGTATGATTTGTTGTCTTGACTCTTCACTAGGTTTGATTTGCTGAGGAAGAAGGGTTTGGCCACAGTGGTCATTTCCCTCATAGAACTCAAAAAATAAAAGTGTTGTACTAAGTCATATTTTTAAAAGTTTTCTAAAAAATTTCACAAATACAATTCAGATATACTGTAAATGCAGTTTTTTATTATGATTTGTTGTTTTTGTTTTCTTTTAGGATCGATTCGCTTTAAAAGAAGGGTTTGGCCACAGTGGTCATTTCCCTCATAGAACTCGAAAAATAAGAGTGTTTTACTAAGTCATATTTTTAAAAGCTTTCTAAAAAATTTCGCAAATACAATTTAGATATACTGTAAATGCAGTTTTTTAGAATGATTTGTTGTCTTCATTTTCCTTTAGGTTAAATTCACTGAGGAAGAAGGGTTTGGCCACAGAGATCATTTCCCTCATGGAACTCGAAAAATAGGAGTGTTTTACTAAGTCATATTTTTAAAAGTTTTTTAAAAAGTTTTACAAGTACAATTCAGATATACTGTAAATGCAGTTTTTTAGAATGATTTGTTGTCTTGATTTTCCTTTAGGTTAAATTGACTGAGGAAGAAGGGTTTGGCCACAGTGATCATTTCCCTCATAGAACTCGAAAAATAGGAGTGTTTTACTAAGTCATATTTTTAAAAGTTTTCTAAAAAATTTCACAAATACAATTCAGATCTACCCTAAAAGCAGTTTTTTAGTATGATTTGTTGTCTTCACTCTACACTAGGCTTGATTTGCTGAGGAAGCAGGGTTTGGTTACAGTGGTCATTTCCCTCATAGAACTCGAAAAATAAGAGTGTTTTACTAAGTCATATTTTTAAAAGTTTTCTAAAAAATTTCACAAATACAATTTAGATATACTGTCAATGCAGTTTTTTAGAATGATTTGTTGTCTTCATTTTCCTTTAGGTTAAATTCACTGAGGAAGAAGGGTTTGGCCACAGTGATCATTTCCCTCATAGAACTCGAAAAATAGGAGTGTTTTACTAAGTCATAATTTTAAAAGTTTCTTAAAAAATTTTACAAGTACAATTCAGATATACTGTAAAAGCAGTTTTTTAGTATGATTTGTTGTCTTGACTCTTCACTAGGTTTGATTTGCTGAGGAAGAAGGATTTGGCCACAGTGGTCATTTCCCTCATAGAACTCAAAAAATAAAAGTGTTGTACTAAGTCATATTTTTAAAAGTTTTCTAAAAAATTTCACAAATACAATTCAGATATACTGTAAATGCAGTTTTTTATTATGATTTGTTGTTTTTGTTTTCTTTTAGGATCGATTCGCTTTAAAAGAAGGGTTTGGCCACAGTGGTCATTTCCCTCATAGAACTCGAAAAATAAGAGTGTTTTACTAAGTCATATTTTTAAAAGCTTTCTAAAAAATTTCGCAAATACAATTTAGATATACTGTAAATGCAGTTTTTTAGAATGATTTGTTGTCTTCATTTTCCTTTAGGTTAAATTCACTGAGGAAGAAGGGTTTGGCCACAGAGATCATTTCCCTCATGGAACTCGAAAAATAGGAGTGTTTTACTAAGTCATATTTTTAAAAGTTTTTTAAAAAGTTTTACAAGTACAATTCAGATATACTGTAAATGCAGTTTTTTAGAATGATTTGTTGTCTTGATTTTCCTTTAGGTTAAATTGACTGAGGAAGAAGGGTTTGGCCACAGTGATCATTTCCCTCATAGAACTCGAAAAATAGGAGTGTTTTACTAAGTCATATTTTTAAAAGTTTTCTAAAAAATTTCACAAATACAATTCAGATCTACCCTAAAAGCAGTTTTTTAGTATGATTTGTTGTCTTCACTCTACACTAGGCTTGATTTGCTGAGGAAGCAGGGTTTGGTTACAGTGGTCATTTCCCTCATAGAACTCGAAAAATAAGAGTGTTTTACTAAGTCATATTTTTAAAAGTTTTCTAAAAAATTTCACAAATACAATTTAGATATACTGTCAATGCAGTTTTTTAGAATGATTTGTTGTCTTCATTTTCCTTTAGGTTAAATTCACTGAGGAAGAAGGGTTTGGCCACAGTGATCATTTCCCTCATAGAACTCGAAAAATAGGAGTGTTTTACTAAGTCATAATTTTAAAAGTTTCTTAAAAAATTTTACAAGTACAATTCAGATATACTGTAAAAGCAGTTTTTTAGTATGATTTGTTGTCTTGACTCTTCACTAGGTTTGATTTGCTGAGGAAGAAGGATTTGGCCACAGTGGTCATTTCCCTCATAGAACTCAAAAAATAAAAGTGTTGTACTAAGTCATATTTTTAAAAGTTTTCTAAAAAATTTCACAAATACAATTCAGATATACTGTAAATGCAGTTTTTTATTATGATTTGTTGTTTTTGTTTTCTTTTAGGATCGATTCGCTTTAAAAGAAGGGTTTGGCCACAGTGGTCATTTCCCTCATAGAACTCGAAAAATAAGAGTGTTTTACTAAGTCCTATTTTTAAAAGTTTTCTAAAAAATTTCACAAACACAATTCAGAATTACTGTAAGTGCAGTTTCTTAGCATGATTTGTTGTCTTCATTTGCCACTTGGTTTGATTCGGTCACCAAGCAGGGCTTGGCCACAGTGGTCATTTCCCTCATAGAACTCGAAAAATAAGAGTGTTTTACTAAGTCATATTTTTAAAAGTTTTCTAAAAAATTTCACAAAAACAATTCAGATCTACGCTAAAAGCAGTTTTTTAGTATGATTTGTTGTCTTCGTTTTCCACTAGGTTTGATCCGCTAAAAAAGAAGGGTTTGGCCACAGTGGTCATTTCCCTCATAGAACTCGAAAAATAAGAGTGTTTTACTAAGTCATATTTTTAAAAGTTTTCTAAAAAATTTCACAAACAGAATTCAGATATACTGTAAAAGCAGTTTTTTAGCATGATTTGTTGTCTTCATTTTCCACTAGGCTTAATTGACTGACAAAGAAGGTTTGGCCACAGTGATCATTTCCCTCATAGAATTCAAAAAATAAGAGTGTTTTACTAAGTCATATTTTTAAAAGTTTTTTAAATAATTTTACAATTATAATTCAGATATACTGTAAATGCAGTTTTTTGGTATGACTTGTTGTCTTCATTCTCCATTAGGTTTGATTCGCTAAAGAAGAACGGTTTGCCCACAGTGTTCATTTCCCTCATAGAACTCGAAAAATAAGAGTGTTTTACTAAGTCATATTTTTAAAAGCTTTCTAAGAAATTTCGCAAATACAATTCAGATTTACTGTAAATGCAGTTTTTAGTATAATTTGTTGTCCTCACTTTTCATTAGGTTTGATTTGCTGAGGAAGCATGGTTTGGCCACAGTGGTCATTTCCCTCATAGAACTCGAAAAATAAGAGTGTTTTACTAAGTCATATTTTTAAAAGTTTTCTAAAAAAAATTCACAAATACAATTCAGAATTACTGTAAGTGCAGTTTCTTGGCATGATTTGTTGTCTTCATTTGCCACTTGGTTTGATTCGGTCACCAAGCAGGGTTTGGCCACAGTGGTCATTTCCCTCATAGAACTCGAAAAATAAGAGTGTTTTACTAAGTCATATTTTTAAAAGTTTTCTAAAAAATTTCACAAATACAATTCAGATCTACATTAAAAGCAGTTTTTTAGTATGATTTGTTGTCTTCGTTTTCCACTAGGTTTGATCCGCTAAAAAAGAAGGGTTTGGCCACAGTGGTCATTTCCCTCATAGAACTCGAAAAATAAGAGTGTTTTACTAAGTCATATTTTTAAAAGTTTTCTAAAAAACATTCACAAATACAATTCAGATATACTGTAAATGCAGTTTTTTAGTACGATTTGTTGTCTTTATTTCTCTTAGGTTCGATTCGCTTCAAAAGAAGGGTTTGGCCACAGTGGTCATTTCCCTCATAGAACTCGAAAAATAAGAGTGTTTTACTAAGTCATATTTTTAAAAGTTTTCTAAAAAATTTCACAAATACAATTCAGACATACTGTAAATGCAGTTTTTAGTATAATTTGTTGTCCTCACTTTTCATTAGGTTTGATTTGCTGAGGAAGCATGGTTTGGCCACAGTGGTCATTTCCCTCATAGAACTCGAAAAATAAGAGTGTTTTACTAAGTCATATTTTTAAAAGTTTTCTAAAAAAAATTCACAAATACAATTCAGAATTACTGTAAGTGCAGTTTCTTGGCATGATTTGTTGTCTTCATTTGCCACTTGGTTTGATTCGGTCACCAAGCAGGGTTTGGCCACAGTGGTCATTTCCCTCATAGAACTCGAAAAATAAGAGTGTTTTACTAAGTCATATTTTTAAAAGTTTTCTAAAAAATTTCACAAATACAATTCAGATCTACATTAAAAGCAGTTTTTTAGTATGATTTGTTGTCTTCGTTTTCCACTAGGTTTGATCCGCTAAAAAAGAAGGGTTTGGCCACAGTGGTCATTTCCCTCATAGAACTCGAAAAATAAGAGTGTTTTACTAAGTCATATTTTTAAAAGTTTTCTAAAAAAAATTCACAAATACAATTCAGATATACTGTAAATGCAGTTTTTTAGTACGATTTGTTGTCTTTATTTCTCTTAGGTTCGATTCGCTTCAAAAGAAGGGTTTGGCCACAGTGGTCATTTCCCTCATAGAACTCGAAAAATAAGAGTGTTTTACTAAGTCATATTTTTAAAAGTTTTCTAAAAAATTTCACAAATACAATTCAGACATACTGTAAATGCAGTTTTTAGTATGATTTGTTGTCTTCGCTATTCACTTGGTTTGATTTGCTGAGGAAGAAGGGTTTGGCCACAGTGGTCATTTCCCTTAGAACTCAAAAAATAAAAGTGTTTTACTAAGTCATATTTTTAAAAGTTTTCTAAAAAATTTCACAAATACAATTCAGATATACTGTAAATGCAGTTTTTTAGTATGATTTGTTGTCTTCGTTTTCCACTAGGTTTGATTTGCTGAGAAAAAAGGGTTTGGCCAGAGTGGTCATTTCCCTCATAGAACTCGAAAAATAAGAGTGTTTTACTAAGTCCTATTTTTAAAAGTTTTCTAAAAAATTTCACAAACACAATTCAGAATTACTGTAAGTGCAGTTTCTTAGCATGATTTGTTGTCTTCATTTGCCACTTGGTTTGATTCGGTCACCAAGCAGGGCTTGGTCACAGTGGTCATTTCCCTCATAGAACTCGAAAAATAAGAGTGTTTTACTAAGTCATATTTTTAAAAGTTTTCTAAAAATTTCACAAATACAATTCAGATAGATTGTAAATGCAGTTTTTTAGTAAAATTTGTTGTCTTTACTTTTTACTAGGCTTGATTGGCTAAGGAAGCAGGGTTTGGTTACAGTGGTCATTTCCCTCATAGAACTCGAAAAATAAGAGTGTTTTACTAAGTCATATTTTTAAAAGTTTTTTAAAAAATTTTACAATTACAATTCAGATATACTAAAAATGCAGTTTTTTGGCATGATTTGTTGTCTTCATTCTCCATTAGGTTTAATTCGCTAAAGAAGAACGGTTTGGCCACAGTGGTCATTTCCCTCATAGAACTCGAAAAATAAGAGTGTTTTACTAAGTCATATTTTTAAAAGCTTTCTAAAAAATTTCGCAAATACAATTTAGATATACTGTAAATGCAGTTTTTTAGAATGATTTGTTGTCTTCATTCTTCTTTAGGTTAAATTCACTGAGGAAGAAGGGTTTGGCCACAGAGATCATTTCCCTCATAGAACTCGAAAAATAGGAGTGTTTTACTAAGTCATATTTTTAAAAGTTTTTTAAAAAGTTTTACAAGTACAATTCAGATATACTGTAAATGCAGTTTCTTAGAATGATTTGTTGTCTTGATTTTCCTTTAGGTTAAATTGACTGAGGAAGAAGGGTTTGGCCACAGTGATCATTTCCCTCATAGAACTCGAAAAATAGGAGTGTTTTACTAAGTCATATTTTTAAAAGTTTTCTAAAAAATTTCACAAATACAATTCAGATCTACCCTAAAAGCAGTTTTTTAGTATGATTTGTTGTCTTCACTCTACACTAGGCTTGATTTGCTGAGGAAGCAGGGTTTGGTTACAGTGGTCATTTCCCTCATAGAACTCGAAAAATAAGAGTGTTTTACTAAGTCATATTTTTAAAAGTTTTTAAAAAATTTCACAAATACAATTTAGATATACTGTCAATGCAGTTTTTTAGAATGATTTGTTGTCTTCATTTTCCTTTAGGTTAAATTCACTGAGGAAGAAGGGTTTGGCCATAGTGATCATTTCCCTCATAGAACTCGAAAAATAGGAGTGTTTTACTAAGTCATAATTTTAAAAGTTTCTTAAAAAATTTTACAAGTACAATTCAGATATACTGTAAATGCAGTTTTTTAGTATGATTTGTTGTCTTGACTCTTCACTAGGTTTGATTTGCTGAGGAAGAAGGGTTTGGCCACAGTGGTCATTTCCCTCATAGAACTCAAAAAATAAAAGTGTTGTACTAAGTCATATTTTTAAAAGTTTTCTAAAAAATTTCACAAATACAATTCAGATATACTGTAAATGCAGTTTTTTATTATGATTTGTTGTTTTTGTTTTCTTTTAGGATCGATTCGCTTTAAAAGAAGGGTTTGGCCACAGTGGTCATTTCCCTCATAGAACTCGAAAAATAAGAGTGTTTTACTAAGTCCTATTTTTAAAAGTTTTCTAAAAAATTTCACAAACACAATTCAGAATTACTGTAAGTGCAGTTTCTTAGCATGATTTGTTGTCTTCATTTGCCACTTGGTTTGATTCGGTCACCAAGCAGGGTTTGGCCACAGTGGTCATTTCCCTCATAGAACTCGAAAAATAAGAGTGTTTTACTAAGTCATATTTTTAAAAGTTTTCTAAAAAATTTCACAAAAACAATTCAGATCTACGCTAAAAGCAGTTTTTTAGTATGATTTGTTGTCTTCGTTTTCCACTAGGTTTGATCCGCTAAAAAAGAAGGGTTTGGCCACAGTGGTCATTTCCCTCATAGAACTCGAAAAATAAGAGTGTTTTACTAAGTCATATTTTTAAAAGTTTTCTAAAAAATTTCACAAACAGAATTCAGATATACTGTAAAAGCAGTTTTTTAGCATGATTTGTTGTCTTCATTTTCCACTAGGCTTAATTGACTGACAAAGAAGGTTTGGCCACAGTGATCATTTCCCTCATAGAATTCAAAAAATAAGAGTGTTTTACTAAGTCATATTTTTAAAAGTTTTTTAAATAATTTTACAATTACAATTCAGATATACTGTAAATGCAGTTTTTTGGTATGACTTGTTGTCTTCATTCTCCATTAGGTTTGATTCGCTAAAGAAGAACGGTTTGCCCACAGTGTTCATTTCCCTCATAGAACTCGAAAAATAAGAGTGTTTTACTAAGTCATATTTTTAAAAGCTTTCTAAGAAATTTCGCAAATACAATTCAGATTTACTGTAAATGCAGTTTTTAGTATAATTTGTTGTCCTCACTTTTCATTAGGTTTGATTTGCTGAGGAAGCATGGTTTGGCCACAGTGGTCATTTCCCTCATAGAACTCGAAAAATAAGAGTGTTTTACTAAGTCATATTTTTAAAAGTTTTCTAAAAAAAATTCACAAATACAATTCAGAATTACTGTAAGTGCAGTTTCTTGGCATGATTTGTTGTCTTCATTTGCCACTTGGTTTGATTCGGTCACCAAGCAGGGTTTGGCCACAGTGGTCATTTCCCTCATAGAACTCGAAAAATAAGAGTGTTTTACTAAGTCATATTTTTAAAAGTTTTCTAAAAAAATTTCACAAATACAATTCAGATCTACATTAAAAGCAGTTTTTTAGTATGATTTGTTGTCTTCGTTTTCCACTAGGTTTGATCCGCTAAAAAAGAAGGGTTTGGCCACAGTGGTCATTTCCCTCATAGAACTCGAAAAATAAGAGTGTTTTACTAAGTCATATTTTTAAAAGTTTTCTAAAAAAAATTCACAAATACAATTCAGATATACTGTAAATGCAGTTTTTTAGTACAATTTGTTGTCTTTATTTCTCTTAGGTTCGATTCGCTTCAAAAGAAGGGTTTGGCCACAGTGGTCATTTCCCTCATAGAACTCAAAAAATAAGAGTGTTTTACTAAGTCATATTTTTAAAAGTTTTCTACAAAATTTCACAAACAGAATTCAGATATACTGTAAAAGCAGTTTTTTAGCATGATTTGTTGTCTTCATTCTCCACTAGGTTTGATTCGCTAACAAAGCAGGGTTTGGCCACAGTGGTCATTTCCCTCATAGAACTCGAAAAATAAGAGTGTTTTACTAAGTCATATTTTTAAAAGTTTTCTAAAAAATTTCACAAATACAATTGAGATATACTGTAAATGCAGTTTTTTAGTATGATTTGTTGTCTTCATTGTCCACTAGGTTTAATTCACTGACAAAAAAGGTTTGGCCACAGTGATCATTTCCCTCATAGAATTCGAAAAATAAGAGTGTTTTACTAAGTCATATTTTTAAAAGTTTTTTAAATAATTTTACAATTACAATTCAGATATACTGTAAATGCAGTTTTTTGGTATTATTTGTTGTCTTCATTCTCCATTAGGTTTGATTCGCTAAAGAAGAACGGTTTGCCCACAGTGGTCATTTCCCTCATAGAACTCGAAAAATAAGAGTGTTTTACTAAGTCATATTTTTAAAAGCTTTCTTAGAAATTTCGCAAATACAATTAAGATATACTGTAAATGCAGTTTTTAGTATAATTTGTTGTCCTCACTTTTCATTAGGTTTGATTTGCTGAGGAAGCATGGTTTGGCCACAGTGGTCATTTCCCTCATAGAACTCAAAAAATAAGAGTGTTTTACTAAGTCATATTTTTAAAAGTTTTCTGAAAAATTTCACAAATACAATTCAGATATACTGTTAATGCAGTTTTTTAGCATGATTTGTTGTCTTCATTTTCCACTAGGTTTGATTTGCTAAAAAAGAACGGTTTGCCCACAGTGGTCATTTCCCTCATAGAACTCGAAAAATAAGAGTGTTTTACTAAGTCATATTTTTAAAAGCTTTCTTTGAAATTTCGCAAATACAATTAAGATATACTGTAAATGCAGTTTTTAGTACAATTTGTTGTCTTTACTTTTCACCAGGCTTGATTTGCTGAGGAAGCAGGGTTTGGTTACAGTGGTCATTTCCCTCATAGAACTCGAAAAATAAGAGTGTTTTACTTAGTCATATTTTTAAAAGCTTTCTAAAAAATTTCACAAATACAATTTAGATATAGTGGAAATGCAGTTTTTTAGTATGATTTGTTGTCTTCATTTCCCACTAGGTTCGATTCGCTGAGGAAGAAGGGTTTGGCCACAGTGGTCATTTCCCTCATAGAACTCGAAAAATAAGAGTGTTTTACTAAGTCATATTTTTAAAAGCTTTCTTTGAAATTTCGCAAATACAATTAAGATATACTGTAAATGCAGTTTTTAGTACAATTTGTTGTCTTTACTTTTCACCAGGCTTGATTTGCTGAGGAAGCAGGGTTTGGTTACAGTGGTCATTTCCCTCATAGAACTCGAAAAATAAGAGTGTTTTACTTAGTCATATTTTTAAAAGCTTTCTAAAAAATTTCACAAATACAATTTAGATATAGTGGAAATGCAGTTTTTTAGTATGATTTGTTGTCTTCATTTCCCACTAGGTTCGATTCGCTGAGGAAGAAGGGTTTGGCCACAGTGGTCATTTCCCTCATAGAACTCGAAAAATAAGAGTGTTTTACTAAGTCATATTTTTAAAAGTTTTCTAAAAAATTTCACAAATACAATTCAGATATACTCTAAAAGCAGTTTTTAGTATGATTTGTTGTTTTCGTTTTCCACTAGGTTTAATTCGCTGAGAAAGAAGGGTTTGGCCACAGTGGTCATTTCCCTCATAGAACTCGAAAAATAAGAGTGTTTTACTAAGTCATATTTTTAAAAGTTTTCTAAAAAATTTCACAAATATAATTCAGACATACTGTAAATGCAGTTTCTTAGTATGATTTGTTGTCTTCATTTGCCACTAGGTTTGATTCGCTCAGAAAGCAGGGTTTGGCCACAGTAGTCATTTCCCTCATAGAACTCGAAAAATAAGAGTGTTTTACTAAGTCATATTTTTAAAAGTTTTCTAAAAAATTTCACAAATACAATTCAGATATACTGTAAATGCAGTTTTTAGTATGATTTGTTGTCTTCACTTTCCACTAGGTTTGATTCGCTGAGGAAGCAGGGTTTGGCCAATGTGGTCATTTTCCTCATAGAACTCAAAAAATAAGAGTGTTTTACTAAGTCATATTTTTAAAAGTTTTGTAAAAAATTTCACAAATGCAATTCAGATATACTGTAAATGCAGTTTTTTAGTACAATTTGTTGTCTTCATTCTCCACTAGGTTTGATTCGCTGAAAAAGAAGGGTTTGGCCACAGTGGTCATTTTCCTCATAGAACTCGAAAAATAAGAGTGTTTTACTAAGTCATATTTTTAAAAGTTTTCTAAAAAATTTCACAAATACAATTCAGATATACTGTAAATGCAGTTTTTAGTATAATTTGTTGTCCTCACTTTTCATTAGGTTTGATTTGCTGAGGAAGCATGGTTTGGCCACAGTGGTCATTTCCCTCATAGAACTCGAAAAATAAGAGTGTTTTACTAAGTCATATTTTTAAAAGTTTTCTAAAAAAAATTCACAAATACAATTCAGAATTACTGTAAGTGCAGTTTCTTGGCATGATTTGTTGTCTTCATTTGCCACTTGGTTTGATTCGGTCACCAAGCAGGGTTTGGCCACAGTGGTCATTTCCCTCATAGAACTCGAAAAATAAGAGTGTTTTACTAAGTCATATTTTTAAAAGTTTTCTAAAAAAATTTCACAAATACAATTCAGATCTACATTAAAAGCAGTTTTTTAGTATGATTTGTTGTCTTCGTTTTCCACTAGGTTTGATCCGCTAAAAAAGAAGGGTTTGGCCACAGTGGTCATTTCCCTCATAGAACTCGAAAAATAAGAGTGTTTTACTAAGTCATATTTTTAAAAGTTTTCTAAAAAAAATTCACAAATACAATTCAGATATACTGTAAATGCAGTTTTTTAGTACAATTTGTTGTCTTTATTTCTCTTAGGTTCGATTCGCTTCAAAAGAAGGGTTTGGCCACAGTGGTCATTTCCCTCATAGAACTCGAAAAATAAGAGTGTTTTACTAAGTCATAATTTTAAAAGTTTCTTAAAAAATTTTACAAGTACAATTCAGATATACTGTAAATGCAGTTTTTTAGTATGATTTGTTGTCTTGACTCTTCACTAGGTTTGATTTGCTGAGGAAGAAGGGTTTGGCCACAGTGGTCATTTCCCTCATAGAACTCAAAAAATAAAAGTGTTGTACTAAGTCATATTTTTAAAAGTTTTCTAAAAAATTTCACAAATACAATTCAGATATACTGTAAATGCAGTTTTTTATTATGATTTGTTGTTTTTGTTTTCTTTTAGGATCGATTCGCTTTAAAAGAAGGGTTTGGCCACAGTGGTCATTTCCCTCATAGAACTCGAAAAATAAGAGTGTTTTACTAAGTCCTATTTTTAAAAGTTTTCTAAAAAATTTCACAAACACAATTCAGAATTACTGTAAGTGCAGTTTCTTAGCATGATTTGTTGTCTTCATTTGCCACTTGGTTTGATTCGGTCACCAAGCAGGGTTTGGCCACAGTGGTCATTTCCCTCATAGAACTCGAAAAATAAGAGTGTTTTACTAAGTCATATTTTTAAAAGTTTTCTAAAAAATTTCACAAAAACAATTCAGATCTACGCTAAAAGCAGTTTTTTAGTATGATTTGTTGTCTTCGTTTTCCACTAGGTTTGATCCGCTAAAAAAGAAGGGTTTGGCCACAGTGGTCATTTCCCTCATAGAACTCGAAAAATAAGAGTGTTTTACTAAGTCATATTTTTAAAAGTTTTCTAAAAAATTTCACAAACAGAATTCAGATATACTGTAAAAGCAGTTTTTTAGCATGATTTGTTGTCTTCATTTTCCACTAGGCTTAATTGACTGACAAAGAAGGTTTGGCCACAGTGATCATTTCCCTCATAGAATTCAAAAAATAAGAGTGTTTTACTAAGTCATATTTTTAAAAGTTTTTTAAATAATTTTACAATTACAATTCAGATATACTGTAAATGCAGTTTTTTGGTATGACTTGTTGTCTTCATTCTCCATTAGGTTTGATTCGCTAAAGAAGAACGGTTTGCCCACAGTGTTCATTTCCCTCATAGAACTCGAAAAATAAGAGTGTTTTACTAAGTCATATTTTTAAAAGCTTTCTAAGAAATTTCGCAAATACAATTCAGATTTACTGTAAATGCAGTTTTTAGTATAATTTGTTGTCCTCACTTTTCATTAGGTTTGATTTGCTGAGGAAGCATGGTTTGGCCACAGTGGTCATTTCCCTCATAGAACTCGAAAAATAAGAGTGTTTTACTAAGTCATATTTTTAAAAGTTTTCTAAAAAAAATTCACAAATACAATTCAGAATTACTGTAAGTGCAGTTTCTTGGCATGATTTGTTGTCTTCATTTGCCACTTGGTTTGATTCGGTCACCAAGCAGGGTTTGGCCACAGTGGTCATTTCCCTCATAGAACTCGAAAAATAAGAGTGTTTTACTAAGTCATATTTTTAAAAGTTTTCTAAAAAAATTTCACAAATACAATTCAGATCTACATTAAAAGCAGTTTTTTAGTATGATTTGTTGTCTTCGTTTTCCACTAGGTTTGATCCGCTAAAAAAGAAGGGTTTGGCCACAGTGGTCATTTCCCTCATAGAACTCGAAAAATAAGAGTGTTTTACTAAGTCATATTTTTAAAAGTTTTCTAAAAAAAATTCACAAATACAATTCAGATATACTGTAAATGCAGTTTTTTAGTACAATTTGTTGTCTTTATTTCTCTTAGGTTCGATTCGCTTCAAAAGAAGGGTTTGGCCACAGTGGTCATTTCCCTCATAGAACTCAAAAAATAAGAGTGTTTTACTAAGTCATATTTTTAAAAGTTTTCTACAAAATTTCACAAACAGAATTCAGATATACTGTAAAAGCAGTTTTTTAGCATGATTTGTTGTCTTCATTCTCCACTAGGTTTGATTCGCTAACAAAGCAGGGTTTGGCCACAGTGGTCATTTCCCTCATAGAACTCGAAAAATAAGAGTGTTTTACTAAGTCATATTTTTAAAAGTTTTCTAAAAAATTTCACAAATACAATTGAGATATACTGTAAATGCAGTTTTTTAGTATGATTTGTTGTCTTCATTGTCCACTAGGTTTAATTCACTGACAAAAAAGGTTTGGCCACAGTGATCATTTCCCTCATAGAATTCGAAAAATAAGAGTGTTTTACTAAGTCATATTTTTAAAAGTTTTTTAAATAATTTTACAATTACAATTCAGATATACTGTAAATGCAGTTTTTTGGTATTATTTGTTGTCTTCATTCTCCATTAGGTTTGATTCGCTAAAGAAGAACGGTTTGCCCACAGTGGTCATTTCCCTCATAGAACTCGAAAAATAAGAGTGTTTTACTAAGTCATATTTTTAAAAGCTTTCTTAGAAATTTCGCAAATACAATTAAGATATACTGTAAATGCAGTTTTTAGTATAATTTGTTGTCCTCACTTTTCATTAGGTTTGATTTGCTGAGGAAGCATGGTTTGGCCACAGTGGTCATTTCCCTCATAGAACTCAAAAAATAAGAGTGTTTTACTAAGTCATATTTTTAAAAGTTTTCTGAAAAATTTCACAAATACAATTCAGATATACTGTTAATGCAGTTTTTTAGCATGATTTGTTGTCTTCATTTTCCACTAGGTTTGATTTGCTAAAAAAGAACGGTTTGCCCACAGTGGTCATTTCCCTCATAGAACTCGAAAAATAAGAGTGTTTTACTAAGTCATATTTTTAAAAGCTTTCTTTGAAATTTCGCAAATACAATTAAGATATACTGTAAATGCAGTTTTTAGTACAATTTGTTGTCTTTACTTTTCACCAGGCTTGATTTGCTGAGGAAGCAGGGTTTGGTTACAGTGGTCATTTCCCTCATAGAACTCGAAAAATAAGAGTGTTTTACTTAGTCATATTTTTAAAAGCTTTCTAAAAAATTTCACAAATACAATTTAGATATAGTGGAAATGCAGTTTTTTAGTATGATTTGTTGTCTTCATTTCCCACTAGGTTCGATTCGCTGAGGAAGAAGGGTTTGGCCACAGTGGTCATTTCCCTCATAGAACTCGAAAAATAAGAGTGTTTTACTAAGTCATATTTTTAAAAGTTTTCTAAAAAATTTCACAAATACAATTCAGATATACTCTAAAAGCAGTTTTTAGTATGATTTGTTGTTTTCGTTTTCCACTAGGTTTAATTCGCTGAGAAAGAAGGGTTTGGCCACAGTGGTCATTTCCCTCATAGAACTCGAAAAATAAGAGTGTTTTACTAAGTCATATTTTTAAAAGTTTTCTAAAAAATTTCACAAATATAATTCAGACATACTGTAAATGCAGTTTCTTAGTATGATTTGTTGTCTTCATTTGCCACTAGGTTTGATTCGCTCAGAAAGCAGGGTTTGGCCACAGTAGTCATTTCCCTCATAGAACTCGAAAAATAAGAGTGTTTTACTAAGTCATATTTTTAAAAGTTTTCTAAAAAATTTCACAAATACAATTCAGATATACTGTAAATGCAGTTTTTAGTATGATTTGTTGTCTTCACTTTCCACTAGGTTTGATTCGCTGAGGAAGCAGGGTTTGGCCAATGTGGTCATTTTCCTCATAGAACTCAAAAAATAAGAGTGTTTTACTAAGTCATATTTTTAAAAGTTTTGTAAAAAATTTCACAAATGCAATTCAGATATACTGTAAATGCAGTTTTTTAGTACAATTTGTTGTCTTCATTCTCCACTAGGTTTGATTCGCTGAAAAAGAAGGGTTTGGCCACAGTGGTCATTTTCCTCATAGAACTCAAAAAATAACCGTGTTTTACTAAGTCATATTTTTAAAAGTTATCTAAAAAATTTCACAAATACAATTCAGATATACTGTAAGTGCAGTTTTTTAGCATGATTTGTTGTGTTCATTTTCCACTAGGTTTGATTTGCTGGGGAAGTAGGGTTTGGCCACAGTGGTCATTTTCCTCATAGAACTCAAAAAATAAGAGTGTTTTACTAAGTCATATTTTTAAAAGTTTTCTAAAAAATTTCACAATAACACTTCAGATATATTGTAAATGCAGTTTTTTAGTATGATAAGTTGTCTTCATTTTTCACTAGGTTCGATTCGCTAAGAAAGAAAGAAAGGTTTGGCCACAGTGGTTATTTCCCTCATAGAACTCGAAAAATAAGAGTGTTTTACTAAGTCATATTTTTAAAATTTTTCTTAAAAATTTCACAAATACAATTCAGATATACTGTAAATGCAGTTTTTTAGTATGATTTGTTGTCTTTATTTCCCACTAGGTTTGATTTGCTGAGAAAAAAGGGTTTGGCCACAGTGGTCATTTCCCTCATAGAACTCGAAAAATAGGAGTGTTTTACTAAGTCATATTTTTAAAAGTTTTCTACAAAATTTCACAAACAGAATTCAGATATACTGTAAAAACAGTTTTTTAGCATAATTTGTTGTCTTCATTTTTCACTAGGTTTGATTCGCTAACGAAGCAGGGTTTGGCCACAGTGGTCATTTCCCTCATAGAACTCGAAAAATAAGAGTGTTTTACTAAGTCATATTTTTAAAAGTTTTCTAAAAAATTTCACAAATACAATTCAGATATACTGTAAATGCAGTTTTTTAGTATAATTTGTTGTCTTCATTCTCCATTAGGTTTGATTCGCTAAAAAAGAACGGTTTGCCCACAGTGGTCATTTCCCTCATAGAACTCGAAAAATAAGAGTGTTTTACTAAGTCATATTTTTAAAAGCTTTCTTTGAAATTTCGCAAATACAATTAAGATATACTGTAAATGCAGTTTTTAGTATAATTTGTTGTCCTCACTTTTCATTAGGTTTGATTTGCTGAGGAAGCATGGTTTGGCCACAGTGGTCATTTCCCTCATAGAACTCGAAAAATAAGAGTGTTTTACTAAGTCATATTTTTAAAAGTTTTCTAAAAAAATTCACAAATACAATTCAGATATACTGTTAATGCAGTTTTTTAGCATGATTTGTTGTCTTCATTTTCCACTAGGTTTGATTCGCTAAAAAAGAACGGTTTGCCCACAGTGGTCATTTCCCTCATAGAACTCGAAAAATAAGAGTGTTTTACTAAGTCATATTTTTAAAAGCTTTCTTTGAAATTTCGCAAATACAATTAAGATATACTGTAAATGCAGTTTTTAGTACAATTTGTTGTCTTCACTTTTCACTAGGCTTGATTTGCTGAGGAAGCAGGGTTTGGTTACAGTGGTCATTTCCCTCATAGAACTCGAAAAATAAGAGTGTTTTACTTAGTCATATTTTTAAAAGCTTTCTAAAAAATTTCACAAATACAATTTAGATATAGTGGAAATGCAGTTTTTTAGTATGTATTGTTGTCTTCACTTTCCACTAGGTTTGATTTGCTGAGGAAGCATGGTTTGGCCACAGGGGTCATTTCCCTCATAGAACTCGAAAAATAAGAGTGTTTTACTAAGTCATATTTTTAAAAGTTTTCTAAAAAATTTCACAAATACAATTCACATATACTGTAAATGCAGTTTTTTAGTATGATTTGTTATCTTCATTTTCCACTAGGTTTAATTCACTGACAAAGAAGGTTTGGCCACAGTGATCATTTCCCTCATAGAATTCGAAAAATAAGAGTGTTTTACTAAGTCATATTTTTAAAAGTTTTTTAAATAATTTTACAATTACAATTCAGATATACTGTAAATGCAGTTTTTTGGTATGATTTGTTGTCTTCATTCTCCATTAGGTTTGATTCGCTAAAGAGGAACGGTTTGCCCACAGTGGTCATTTCCCTCATAGAACTCGAAAAATAAGAGTGTTTTACTAAGTCATATTTTTAAAAGCTTTCTAAGAAATTTCGGAAATACAATTCAGATATACTGTAAATGCAGTTTTTAGTATAATTTGTTGTCCTCACTTTTCATTAGGTTTGATTTGCTGAAGAAGCATGGTTTGGCCACAGTGGTCATTTCCCTCATAGAACTCGAAAAATAAGAGTGTTTTACTAAGTCATATTTTTAAAAGTTTTCTAAAAAAAAATTCACAAATACAATTCAGATATACTGTAAATGCAGTTTTTTAGTATGATTTGTTGTCTTTATTTTCTCTTAGGTTCGATTCGCTTCAAAAGAAGGGTTTGGCCACAGTGGTCATTTCCCTCATAGAACTCGAAAAATAAGAGTGTTTTACTAAGTCATATTTTTAAAAGTTTTCTACAAAATTTCACAAACAGAAATCAGATATACTGTAAAAGCAGTTTTTTAGCATGACTTGTTGTCTTCATTTTCAACTAGGTTTGATTCACTAACGAAGCAGGGTTTGGCCACAGTGGTCATTTCCCTCATAGAACTCTAAAAATGAGAGTGTTTTACTAAGTCATATTTTTAAAAGCTTTCTAAAAAATTTCACAAATACAATTTAGATATAGTGGAAATGTAGTTTTTTAGTATGTATTGTTGTCTTCACTTTCCACTAGGTTTGATTTGCTGAGGAAGCATGGTTTGGCCACAGGGGTCATTTCCCTCATAGAACTCGAAAAATAAGAGTGTTTTACTAAGTCATATTTTTAAAAGTTTTCTAAAAAATTTCACAAATACAATTCAGACATACTGTAAATGCACTTTTTTAGTATAATTTGTTGTCTTCATTTGCCACTAGGTTTGATTCGCTCACAAAGCAGGGTTTGGCCACAGTGGTCATTTCCCTCATAGAACTCGAAAAATAAGAGTGTTTTACTAAGTCATATTTTTAAAAGTTTTCTAAATAATTTCACAAATACACTTCAGATATATTGTAAATGCAGTTTTTTAGTATGATATGTTGTCTTTATTTTTCACTAGGTTTGATTCGCTGAGAGAGAAAGGTTTGGCCACAGTGGTTATTTCCCTCATAGAACTCGAAAAATAAGAGTGTTTTACTAAGTCATATTTTCAAATTTTTCTTAAAAATTTCACAAATACACTTCAGATATATTGTAAATGCAGTTTTTTAGTATGATATGTTGTCTTCATTTTTCACTACGTTTGATTCGCTGAGAAAGAAAGGTTTGGCCACAGTGGTTATTTCCCTCATAGAACTCGAAAAATAAGAGTGTTTTACTAAGTCATATTTTTAAAATTTTTCTTAAAAATTTCACAAATACAATTCAGATATACTGTAAATGCGGTTTTTTAGTATGTATTGTTGTCTTCGTTTTCCACTAGGTTCGATTCGCTGAGGAAGAAGGGTTTGGCCACAGTCGTCATTTGCCTCATAGAACTCGAAAAATAAGAGTGTTTTACTAAGTCATATTTTTAAAAGTTTTCTCAAAAATGTCACAAATACAATTCAGATATACTGTTAATGCAGTTTTTTAGTATAATATGTTGTCTTTATTTTCCACTAGGTTTTATTCGCTGCGGAAGAAGGGTTTGGCCACAGTGGTCATTTCTCTCATAGAACTCGAAAAATAAGAGTATTTTACTAAGTCATATTTTTAAAAGTTTTCTAAAAAAATTCACAAATATAATTCAGATATACTGCAAATGCAGTTTTATAGCATGACTTGTTGTCTTTACTTTCCACTAGGTTTGATTTGCTAAGGAAGCAGGATTTGGCCACAGTGGTCATTTTTCTCATAGAACTCAAAAAATCAGAGTGTTTTACTAAGTCATATTTTTAAAAGTTTTCTAACAAATTTCACAAATACATTTCAGATATATTATAAATGCAGTTTTTTAGTACAATATGTTGTCTTTATTTTCCGCTAGGTTTGATTAGCTGAGAAAGAAAGGTTTGGCCACAGTGGTCATTTCCCTCATAGAACTCGAAAAATAAGAGTGTGTAACTAAGTCATATTTTTAAAAGTTTTCTCAAAAATGTCACAAATACAATTCAGATATACTGTAAATGCAGTTTTTTAGCATGACCTGTTGTCTTCATTCTTCACTAGGTTTGATTCGCTGAGAAAGAAGGGTTTGGACACAGTGTTCATTTCCCTCATAGAACTCGAAAAATAAGAGTGTTTTACTAAGTCATATTTTTAAAAGTTTTCTAAAAAATTTCACAAATACAATTCAGATATACTGTAAATGCAGTTTTTTAGTATGATTTGTTGTCTTCGTTTTCCACTAGGTTTAATATGCTGAGGAAGAAGGGTTTGGCCACAGTGGTCATTTCTCTCATAGAACTCGAAAAATAAGAGTGTTTTACTAAGTCATATTTTTAAAAGTTTTCTAAAAAATTTCACAAATACAATTCAGATATACTGTAAATGCGGTTTTTTAGTATGTATTGTTGTCTTCGTTTTCCACTAGGTTCGATTCGCTGAGGAAGAAGGGTTTGGCCACAGTCGTCATTTGCCTCATAGAACTCGAAAAATAAGAGTGTTTTACTAAGTCATATTTTTAAAAGTTTTCTCAAAAATGTCACAAATACAATTCAGATATACTGTTAATGCAGTTTTTTAGTATAATATGTTGTCTTTATTTTCCACTAGGTTTGATTCGCTGAGAAAAAAAGATTTGGCCACAGTGGTCATTTCCCTCATAGAACTCGAAAAATAAGAGTATTTTACTAAGTCATATTTTTAAAAGTTTTCTAAAAAAATTCACAAATATAATTCAGATATACTGTAAATGCAGTTTTTTAGTATAATTTGTTGTCTTTATTTCCCACTAGGTTTGATTCGCTGAGAAAGAAAGGTTTGGCCACAGTGGTCATTTCCCTCATAGAACTCGAAAAATAAGAGTGTTTTACTAAGTCATATTTTTAAAAGTTTTCTAAAAATTTCACAAATACAATTCAGATATACTGTAAATGCAGTTTTATAGCAGGGTTGGTTGTCTTCACTTTCCACTAGGTTCGATTTGCTGGGGAAGCAGGGTTTGGCCACAGTGGTCATTTTCCTCATAGAACTCGAAAAATAAGAGTGTTTTACTAAGTCATATTTTTAAAAGTTTTCTAAAAAATTTCACAAATACAATTCAGATATACTGTAAATGCAGTTTTATAGCATGACTTGTTGTCTTCACTTTTCACTAGGTTTGATTTGCTAAGGAAGCAGGGTTTGGCCACAGTGGTCATTTTTCTCATAGAACTCAAAAAATCAGAGTGTTTTACTAAGTCATATTTTTAAAAGTTTTTTAAAAAATTTCACAAATACATTTCAGATATATTATAAATGCAGTTTTTTAGTACAATATGTTGTCTTTATTTTCCACTAAGTTTGATTAGCTGAGAAAGAAAGGTTTGGCCACAGTGGTCATTTCCCTCATAGAACTCGAAAAATAAGAGTGTTTAACTAAGTCATATTTTTAAAAGTTTTCTCAAAAATGTCACAAATACAATTCAGATATACTGTAAATGCAGTTTTTTAGCATGACCTGTTGTCTTCATTTTTCACTAGGTTTGATTCGCTGAGAAAGAAGGGTTTGGACACAGTGTTCATTTCCCTCATAGAACTCGAAAAATAAGAGTGTTTTACTAAGTCATATTTTTAAAAGTTTTCTAAAAAATTTCACAAATACAATTCAGATATACTGTAAATGCAGTTTTTTAGTATGATTTGTTGTCTTCATTTTCCACTAGGTTTAATTCACTGACAAAGAAGGTTTGGCCACAGTGATCATTTCCCTCATAGAATTCGAAAAATAAGAGTGTTTTACTAAGTCATATTTTTAAAAGTTTTTTAAATAATTTTACAATTACAATTCAGATATACTGTAAATGCAGTTTTTTGGTATGATTTGTTGTCTTCATTCTCCATTAGGTTTGATTCGCTAAAAAAGAACGGTTTGCCCACAGTGGTCATTTCCCTCATAGAACTCGAAAAATAAGAGTGTTTTACTAAGTCATATTTTTAAAAGCTTTCTTTGAAATTTCGCAAATACAATTAAGATATACTGTAAATGCAGTTTTTAGTATAATTTGTTGTCCTCACTTTTCATTAGGTTTGATTTGCTGAGGAAGCATGGTTTGGCCACAGTGGTCATTTCCCTCATAGAACTCGAAAAATAAGAGTGTTTTACTAAGTCATATTTTTAAAAGTTTTCTAAAAAAATTCACAAATACAATTCAGATATACTGTTAATGCAGTTTTTTAGCATGATTTGTTGTCTTCATTTTCCACTAGGTTTGATTCGCTAAAAAAGAACGGTTTGCCCACAGTGGTCATTTCCCTCATAGAACTCGAAAAATAAGAGTGTTTTACTAAGTCATATTTTTAAAAGCTTTCTTTGAAATTTCGCAAATACAATTAAGATATACTGTAAATGCAGTTTTTAGTACAATTTGTTGTCTTCACTTTTCACTAGGCTTGATTTGCTGAGGAAGCAGGGTTTGGTTACAGTGGTCATTTCCCTCATAGAACTCGAAAAATAAGAGTGTTTTACTTAGTCATATTTTTAAAAGCTTTCTAAAAAATTTCACAAATACAATTTAGATATAGTGGAAATGCAGTTTTTTAGTATGTATTGTTGTCTTCACTTTCCACTAGGTTTGATTTGCTGAGGAAGCATGGTTTGGCCACAGGGGTCATTTCCCTCATAGAACTCGAAAAATAAGAGTGTTTTACTAAGTCATATTTTTAAAAGTTTTCTAAAAAATTTCACAAATACAATTCACATAAACTGTAAATGCAGTTTTTTAGTATGATTTGTTATCTTCATTTTCCACTAGGTTTAATTCACTGACAAAGAAGGTTTGGCCACAGTGATCATTTCCCTCATAGAATTCGAAAAATAAGAGTGTTTTACTAAGTCATATTTTTAAAAGTTTTTTAAATAATTTTACAATTACAATTCAGATATACTGTAAATGCAGTTTTTTGGTATGATTTGTTGTCTTCATTCTCCATTAGGTTTGATTCGCTAAAGAGGAACGGTTTGCCCACAGTGATCATTTCCCTCATAGAACTCGAAAAATAAGAGTGTTTTACTAAGTCATATTTTTAAAAGCTTTCTAAGAAATTTCGGAAATACAATTCAGATATACTGTAAATGCAGTTTTTAGTATAATTTGTTGTCCTCACTTTTCATTAGGTTTGATTTGCTGAAGAAGCATGGTTTGGCCACAGTGGTCATTTCCCTCATAGAACTCGAAAAATAAGAGTGTTTTACTAAGTCATATTTTTAAAAGTTTTCTAAAAAAAATTCACAAATACAATTCAGATATACTGTAAATGCAGTTTTTTAGTATGATTTGTTGTCTTTATTTTCTCTTAGGTTCGATTCGCTTCAAAAGAAGGGTTTGGCCACAGTGGTCATTTCCCTCATAGAACTCGAAAAATAAGAGTGTTTTACTAAGTCATATTTTTAAAAGTTTTCTACAAAATTTCACAAACAGAAATCAGATATACTGTAAAAGCAGTTTTTTAGCATGATTTGTTGTCTTCATTTTCAACTAGGTTTGATTCACTAACGAAGCAGGGTTTGGCCACAGTGGTCATTTCCCTCATAGAACTCTAAAAATGAGAGTGTTTTACTAAGTCATATTTTTAAAAGCTTTCTAAAAAATTTCACAAATACAATTTAGATATAGTGGAAATGTAGTTTTTTAGTACGTATTGTTGTCTTCACTTTCCACTAGGTTTGATTTGCTGAGAAAGCATGGTTTGGCCACAGGGGTCATTTCCCTCATAGAACTCGAAAAATAAGAGTGTTTTACTAAGTCATATTTTTAAAAGTTTTCTAAAAAATTTCACAAATACAATTCAGACATACTGTAAATGCACTTTTTTAGTATGATTTGTTGTCTTCATTTGCCACTAGGTTTGATTCGCTCACAAAGCAGGGTTTGGCCACAGTGGTCATTTCCCTCATAGAACTCGAAAAATAAGAGTGTTTTACTAAGTCATATTTTTAAAAGTTTTCTAAATAATTTCACAAATACACTTCAGATATATTGTAAATGCAGTTTTTTAGTATGATATGTTGTCTTCATTTTTCACTAGGTTTGATTCGCTGAGAAAGAAAGGTTTGGCCACAGTGGTTATTTCCCTCATAGAACTCGAAAAATAAGAGTGTTTTACTAAGTCATATTTTCAAATTTTTCTTAAAAATTTCACAAATACACTTCAGATATATTGTAAATGCAGTTTTTTAGTATGATATGTTGTCTTCATTTTTCACTAGGTTTGATTCGCTGAGAAAGAAAGGTTTGGCCACAGTGGTTATTTCCCTCATAGAACTCGAAAAATAAGAGTGTTTTACTAAGTCATATTTTTAAAATTTTTCTTAAAAATTTCACAAATACAATTCAGATATACTGTAAATGCGGTTTTTTAGTATGTATTGTTGTCTTCGTTTTCCACTAGGTTCGATTCGCTGAGGAAGAAGGGTTTGGCCACAGTCGTCATTTGCCTCATAGAACTCGAAAAATAAGAGTGTTTTACTAAGTCATATTTTTAAAAGTTTTCTCAAAAATGTCACAAATACAATTCAGATATACTGTTAATGCAGTTTTTTAGTATAATATGTTGTCTTTATTTTCCACTAGGTTTTATTCGCTGCGGAAGAAGGGTTTGGCCACAGTGGTCATTTCTCTCATAGAACTCGAAAAATAAGAGTATTTTACTAAGTCATATTTTTTTAAAAGTTTTCTAAAAAAATTCACAAATATAATTCAGATATACTGTAAATGCAGTTTTTTAGTATAATTTGTTGTCTTTATTTCCCACAAGGTTTGATTCGCTGAGAAAGAAAGGTTTGGCCACAGTGGTCATTTTCCACATAGAACTCGAAAAATAAGAGTGTTTTACTAAGTCATATTTTTAAAAGTTTTCTAAAAAATTTCACAAATACAATTCAGATATACTGTAAATGCAGTTTTATAGCATGACTTGTTGTCTTCACTTTCCACTAGGTTTGATTTGCTAAGGAAGCAGGATTTGGCCACAGTGGTCATTTTTCTCATAGAACTCAAAAAATCAGAGTGTTTTACTAAGTCATATTTTTAAAAGTTTTCTAACAAATTTCACAAATACATTTCAGATATATTATAAATGCAGTTTTTTAGTACAATATGTTGTCTTTATTTTCCACTAGGTTTGATTAGCTGAGAAAGAAAGGTTTGGCCACAGTGGTCATTTCCCTCATAGAACTCGAAAAATAAGAGTGTGTAACTAAGTCATATTTTTAAAAGTTTTCTCAAAAATGTCACAAATACAATTCAGATATACTGTAAATGCAGTTTTTTAGCATGACCTGTTGTCTTCATTCTTCACTAGGTTTGATTCGCTGAGAAAGAAGGGTTTGGACACAGTGTTCATTTCCCTCATAGAACTCGAAAAATAAGAGTGTTTTACTAAGTCATATTTTTAAAAGTTTTCTAAAAAATTTCACAAATACAATTCAGATATACTGTAAATGCAGTTTTTTAGTATGATTTGTTGTCTTCGTTTTCCACTAGGTTTAATATGCTGAGGAAGAAGGGTTTGGCCACAGTGGTCATTTCTCTCATAGAACTCGAAAAATAAGAGTGTTTTACTAAGTCATATTTTTAAAAGTTTTCTAAAAAATTTCACAAATACAATTCAGATATACTGTAAATGCGGTTTTTTAGTATGTATTGTTGTCTTCGTTTTCCACTAGGTTCGATTCGCTGAGGAAGAAGGGTTTGGCCACAGTCGTCATTTGCCTCATAGAACTCGAAAAATAAGAGTGTTTTACTAAGTCATATTTTTAAAAGTTTTCTCAAAAATGTCACAAATACAATTCAGATATACTGTTAATGCAGTTTTTTAGTATAATATGTTGTCTTTATTTTCCACTAGGTTTAATTCGCTGAGAAAAAAAGGTTTTGCCACAGTGGTCATTTCCCTCATAGAACTCGAAAAATAAGAGTATTTTACTAAGTCATATTTTTAAAAGTTTTCTAAAAAAATTCACAAATATAATTCAGATATACTGTAAATGCAGTTTTTTAGTACAATTTGTTGTCTTTATTTCCCACTAGGTTTGATTCGCTGAGAAAGAAAGGTTTGGCCACAGTGGTCATTTCCCTCATAGAACTCGAAAAATAAGAGTGTTTTACTAAGTCATATTTTTAAAAGTTTTCTAAAAATTTCACAAATACAATTCAGATATACTGTAAATGCAGTTTTATAGCATGGTTGGTTGTCTTTACTTTCCACTAGGTTCGATTTGATGGGGAAGCAGGGTTTGGCCACAGTGGTCATTTTCCTCATAGAACTCGAAAAATAAGAGTGTTTTACTAAGTCATATTTTTAAAAGTTTTCTAAAAAATTTCACAAATACAATTCAGATATACTGTAAATGCAGTTTTATAGCATGACTTGTTGTCTTCACTTTCCACTAGGTTTGATTTGCTAAGGAAGCAGGGTTTGGCCACAGTGGTCATTTTTCTCATAGAACTCAAAAAATCAGAGTGTTTTACTAAGTCATATTTTTAAAAGTTTTCTAAAAAATTTCACAAATACATTTCAGATATATTATAAATGCAGTTTTTTAGTACAATATGTTGTCTTTATTTTCCACTAAGTTTGATTAGCTGAGAAAGAAAGGTTTGGCCACAGTGGTCATTTCCCTCATAGAACTCGAAAAATAAGAGTGTTTAACTAAGTCATATTTTTAAAAGTTTTCTCAAAAATGTCACAAATACAATTCAGATATACTGTAAATGCAGTTTTTTAGCATGACCTGTTGTCTTCATTTTTCACTAGGTTTGATTCGCTGAGAAAGAAGGGTTTGGACACAGTGTTCATTTCCCTCATAGAACTCGAAAAATAAGAGTGTTTTACTAAGTCATATTTTTAAAAGTTTTCTAAAAAATTTCACAAATACAATTCAGATATACTGTAAATGCAGTTTTTTAGTATGATTTGTTGTCTTCGTTTTCCACTAGGTTTAATATGCTGAGGAAGAAGGGTTTGGCCACAGTGGTCATTTCTCTCATAGAACTCGAAAAATAAGAGTGTTTAACTAAGTCATATTTTTAAAAGTTTTCTAAAAAATTTCACAAATACAATTTAGATATACTGTAAATGCAGTTTTTTAGTATGATTTGTTGTCTTTCTTTTTTACTAGGCTTAATTCGCTGAGGAAGAAGGCTTTGGCCACAGTGGTCATTTCCCTCATAGAAGTCGAAAAATAAGAGCGTTTAACTAAGTCATATTTTTAAAAGTTTTCTAAATATTTCACAAATATAATTCAGATATACTGTAAATGCAGTTTTTTAGCATGGTTTGTTGTCTTCACTTTTCACTAGGTTTGATTTGCTGGCGAAGCAGGGTTTGGCCACAGTGGTCATTTGCCTCATAGAACTCGAAAAATAAGAGTGTTTTACTAAGTCATATTTTTAAAAGTTTTCTCAAAAATGTCACAAATACAATTCAGATATACTGTTAATGCAGTTTTTTAGCATGATTTGTTGTCTTCACTTTCCACTAGGTTTGATTCGCTGAGAAAGAAAGGTTTGGCCACAGTGGTCATTTCCCTCATAGAACTCGAAAAATAAGAGTGTTTTACTAAGTCATATTTTTAAAAGTTTTCTAAAAATTTCACAAATACAATTCAGATAAACTGTAAATGCAGTTTTTTAGCATGGTTGGTTGTCTTCACTTTCCACTAGGTTCGATTTGCTGGGGAAGCAGGGTTTGGCCACAGTGGTCATTTTCCTCATAGAACTCGAAAAATAAGAGTGTTTTACTAAGTCATATTTTTAAAAGTTTTCTAAAAAATTTCACAAATACAATTCAGATATACTGTAAATGCAGTTTTTTAGCATGATTTGTTGTCTTCACTTTCCACTAGGCTTTTTTTGCTAAGAAAGCAGGGTTTGGCCACAGTGGTCATTTTCCTCATAGAACTCAAAAAATCAGAGTGTTTTACTAAGTCATATTTTTAAAAGTTTTCTAAAAAATTTCACAAATACATTTCAGATATATTATAAATGCAGTTTTTTAGTACAATATGTTGTCTTTATTTTCCACTAGGTTTGATTAGCTGAGAAAGAAAGGTTTGGCCACAGTGGTCATTTCCCTCATAGAACTCGAAAAATAAGAGTGTTTAACTAAGTCATATTTTTAAAAGTTTTCTAACAATTTCACAAATACAATTCAGATATACTGTAAATGCAGTTTTTTAGCATGGCTTGTTGTCTTCCTTTTTTACTAGGCTTAATTTGCTGAGGAAGAAGGCTTTGGCCACAGTGGTCATTTCCCTCATAGAAGTCGAAAAATAAGAGTGTTTAACTAAGTCATATTTTTAAAAGTTTTCTAAATATTTCACAAATATAATTCAGATATACTGTAAATGCAGTTTTTTAGCATGGTTTGTTGTCTTCCTTTTTTACTAGGCTTAATTCGCTGAGGAAGAAGGCTTTGGCCAAAGTGGTCATTTTTCTCATAGAACTCAAAAAATAAGAGTGTTTTACTAAGTCATATTTTTATAAGTTTTGTAAAAAATTTCACAAATACAATTCAGATATACTGTAAATGCAGTTTTTTAGTATAATTTGTTGTCCTCACTTTTCACTAGGTTTGATTTGCTGGTTTGGCCACAGTGGTCATTTCCCTCATAGAACTCGAAAAATAAGAGTGTTTTACTAAGTCATATTTTTAAAAGTTTTCTAAAAAATTTCACAAATACAATTCAGATATACTGTAAATGCAGTTTTTTAGTATGATTTGTTGTCTTCATTTTCCACTAGGTTTAATTCACTGACAAAGAAGGTTTGGCCACAGTGATCATTTCCCTCATAGAATTCGAAAAATAAGAGTGTTTTACTAAGTCATATTTTTAAAAGTTTTTTAAATAATTTTACAATTACAATTCAGATATACTGTAAATGCAGTTTTTTGGTATGATTTGTTGTCTTCATTCTCCATTAGGTTTGATTCGCTAAAAAAGAACGGTTTGCCCACAGTGGTCATTTCCCTCATAGAACTCGAAAAATAAGAGTGTTTTACTAAGTCATATTTTTAAAAGCTTTCTTTGAAATTTCGCAAATACAATTAAGATATACTGTAAATGCAGTTTTTAGTATAATTTGTTGTCCTCACTTTTCATTAGGTTTGATTTGCTGAGGAAGCATGGTTTGGCCACAGTGGTCATTTCCCTCATAGAACTCGAAAAATAAGAGTGTTTTACTAAGTCCTATTTTTAAAAGTTTTCTAAAAAAATTCACAAATACAATTCAGATATACTGTTAATGCAGTTTTTTAGCATGATTTGTTGTCTTCTTTTTCCACTAGGTTTGATTCGCTAAAAAAGAACGGTTTGCCCACAGTGGTCATTTCCCTCATAGAACTCGAAAAATAACAGTGTTTTACTAAGTCATATTTTTAAAAGCTTTCTTTGAAATTTCGCAAATACAATTAAGATATACTGTAAATGCAGTTTTTAGTACAATTTGTTGTCTTCACTTTTCACTAGGCTTGATTTGCTGTGGAAGCAGGGTTTGGCCACAGTGGTCATTTCCCTCATAGAACTCGAAAAATAAGAGTGTTTTACTTAGTCATATTTTTAAAAGCTTTCTAAAAAATTTCACAAATACAATTTAGATATAGTGGAAATGCAGTTTTTTAGTATGTATTGTTGTCTTCACTTTCCACTAGGTTTGATTTGCTGAGGGAGCATGGTTTGGCCACAGGGGTCATTTCCCTCATAGAACTCGAAAAATAAGAGTGTTTTACTAAGTCATATTTTTAAAAGTTTTCTAAAAAATTTCACAAATACAATTCACATATACTGTAAATGCAGTTTTTTAGTACGATTTGTTATCTTCATTTTCCACTAGGTTTAATTCACTGACAAAGAAGGTTTGGACACAGTGATCATTTCCCTCTTAGAATTCGAAAAATAAGAGTGTTTTAATAAGTCATATTTTTAAAAGTTTTTTAAATAATTTTACAATTACAATTCAGATATACTGTAAATGCAGTTTTTTGGTATGATTTGTTGTCTTCATTCTCCATTAGGTTTGATTCGCTAAAAAAGAACGGTTTGCCCACAGTGGTCATTTCCCTCATAGAACTCGAAAAATAAGAGTGTTTTACTAAGTCATATTTTTAAAAGCTTTCTTTGAAATTTCGCAAATAAAATTAAGATATACTGTAAATGCAGTTTTTAGTACAATTTGTTGTCTTCACTTTTCACTAGGCTTGATTTGCTGAGGAAGCAGAGTTTGGTTACAGTGGTCATTTCCCTCATAGAACTCGAAAAATAAGAGTGTTTTACTTAGTCATATTTTTAAAAGCTTTCTAAAAAATTTCACAAATACAATTTAGATATAGTGGAAATGCAGTTTTTTAGTATGTATTGTTGTCTTCACTTTCCACTAGGTTTGATTTGCTGAGGAAGCATGTTTTGGCCACAGGGGTCATTTCCCTCATAGAACTCGAAAAATAAGAGTGTTTTACTAAGTCATATTTTTAAAAGTTTTCTAAAAAATTTCACAAATACAATTCACATATACTGTAAATGCAGTTTTTTAGTATGATTTGTTATCTTCATTTTCCACTAGGTTTAATTCACTGACAAAGAAGGTTTGGCCACAGTGATCATTTCCCTCATAGAATTCGAAAAATAAGAGTGTTTTAATAAGTCATATTTTTAAAAGTTTTTTAAATAATTTTACAATTACAATTCAGATATACTGTAAATGCAGTTTTTTGGTATGATTTGTTGTCTTCATTCTCCATTAGGTCTGATTCGCTAAAAAAGAACGGTTTGCCCACAGTAGTCATTTCCCTCATAGAACTCGAAAAATAAGAGTGTTTTACTAAGTCATATTTTTAAAAGCTTTCTAAGAAATTTCGGAAATACAGTTCAGATATACTGTAAATGCAGTTTTTATTATAATTTGTTGTCCTCACTTTTCATTAGGTTTGATTTGCTGAAGAAGCATGGTTTGGCCACAGTGGTCATTTCCCTCATAGAACTCGAAAAATAAGAGTGTTTTACTAAGTCATATTTTTAAAAGTTTTCTAAAAAAAATTCACAAACACAATTCAGATATACTGTAAATGCAGTTTTTTAGTATGATTTGTTGTCTTTATTTTCTCTTAGGTTCGATTCGCTTCAAAAGAAGGGTTTGGCCACAGTGGTCATTTCCCTCATAGAACTCGAAAAATAAGAGTGTTTTACTAAGTCATATTTTTAAAAGTTTTCTACAAAATTTCACAAACAGAATTCAGATATACTGTAAAAGCAGTTTTTTAGCATGATTTGTTGTCTTCATTTTCAACTAGGTTTGATTCACTAACGAAGCAGGGTTTGGCCACAGTGGTCATTTCCCTCATAGAACTCTAAAAATAAGAGTGTTTTACTAAGTCATATTTTTAAAAGCTTTCTAAAAAATTTCACAAATACAATTCAGATATAGTGGAAATGCAGTTTTTTAGTATGTATTGTTGTCTTCACTTTCCACTAGGTTTGATTTGCTGAGGAAGCATGGTTTGGCCACAGGGGTCATTTCCCTCATAGAACTCGAAAAATAAGAGTGTTTTACTAAGTCATATTTTTAAAAGTTTTCTTAAAAATTTCACAAATAGAATTCAGACATACTGTAAATGCACTTTTTTAGTATGATTTGTTGTCTTCATTTGCCACTAGGTTTGATTCGCTCACAAAGCAGGGTTTGGCCACAGTGGTCATTTCCCTCATAGAACTCGAAAAATAAGAGTGTTTTACTAAGTCATATTTTTAAAAGTTTTCTAAAAATTTCACAAATACACTTCAGATATATTGTAAATGCAGTTTTTTAGTATGATATGTTGTCTTCATTTTTCACTAGGCTTGATTCGCTGAGAAAGAAAGGTTTGGCCACAGTGGTTATTTCCCTCATAGAACTCGAAAAATAAGAGTGTTTTACTAAGTCATATTTTTAAAATTTTTCTTAAAAATTTCACAAATACACTTCAGATATATTGTAAAAGCAGTTTTTTAGTATGATATGTTGTCTTCATTTTTCACTAGGTTTGATTCGCTGAGAAAGAAAGGTTTGGCCACAGTGGTTATTTCCCTCATAGAACTCGAAAAATAAGAGTGTTTTACTAAGTCATATTTTTAAAATTTTTCTTAAAAATTTCACAAATACAATTCAGATATACTGTAAATGCGGTTTTTTAGTATGTATTGTTGTCTTTGTTTTCCACTAGGTTCGATTCGCTGAGGAAGAAGGGTTTGGCCACAGTCGTCATTTCCCTCATAGAACTCGAAAAATAAGAGTGTTTTACTAAGTCATATTTTTAAAAGTTTTCTAAAAAATTTCACAAATACAATTCATACATACTGTAAATGCAGTTTTTTAGTATGATTTGTTGTCTTCATTTGCCACTAGGTTTGATTCGCTCAAAAAGCTGGGTTTGGCCACAGTGGTCATTTCCCTCATAGAACTCGAAAAATAATAGTGTTTTACTAAGTCATATATTTAAAAGTTTTCTAAAAAATTTCACAAATACAATTCAGATATGTTGTAAATGCAGTTTTTTAGTACAATTTGTTGGCTTCACTTTCCACTAGGTTTGATTCGCTGAGGAAGCAGGGTTTGGCCAAAGTGGTCATTTTTCTCATAGAACTCAAAAAATAAGAGTGTTTTACTAAGTCATATTTTTATAAGTTTTGTAAAAAATTTCACAAATACAATTCAGATATACTGTAAATGCAGTTTTTTAGTATAATTTGTTGTCCTCACTTTTCACTAGGTTTGATTTGCTGGTTTGGCCACAGTGGTCATTTCCCTCATAGAACTCGAAAAATAAGAGTGTTTTACTAAGTCATATTTTTAAAAGTTTTCTAAAAAATTTCACAAATACAATTTACATATACTGTAAATGCAGTTTTTTAGTATGATTTGTTGTCTTCATTTTCCACTAGGTTTGATTCGCTGAGGAAACAGGGTTTGGTCACAGTGGTCAATTCTCTCATAGAACTCGAAAAATAAGAGTGTTTTAATAAGTCATATTTTTAAAAGTTTTCTAAAAATTTTCACAAACACATTTTAGATTTACTGTAAGTGCAGTTTTTTAGTACAATATGTTGTCTTTATTTTCCACTAGGTTTGATTAGCTGAGAAAGAAAGGTTTGGCCACAGTGGTCATTTCCCTCATAGAACTCGAAAAATAAGAGTGTTTAACTAAGTCATATTTTTAAAAGTTTTCTAACAATTTCACAAATACAATTCAGATATACTGTAAATGCAGTTTTTTAGCATGGTTTGTTGTCTTCCTTTTTTACTAGGCTTAATTCGCTGAGGAAGAAGGCTTTGGCCACAGTGGTCATTTCCCTCATAGAAGTCGAAAAATAAGAGTGTTTAACTAAGTCATATTTTTAAAAGTTTTCTAAATATTTCACAAATATAATTCAGATATACTGTAAATGCAGTTTTTTAGCATGGTTTGTTGTCTTCCTTTTTTACTAGGCTTAATTCGCTGAGGAAGAAGGCTTTGGCCAAAGTGGTCATTTTTCTCATAGAACTCAAAAAATAAGAGTGTTTTACTAAGTCATATTTTTATAAGTTTTGTAAAAAATTTCACAAATACAATTCAGATATACTGTAAATGCAGTTTTTTAGTATAATTTGTTGTCCTCACTTTTCACTAGGTTTGATTTGCTGGTTTGGCCACAGTGGTCATTTCCCTCATAGAACTCGAAAAATAAGAGTGTTTTACTAAGTCATATTTTTAAAAGTTTTCTAAAAAATTTCACAAATACAATTCAGATATACTGTAAATGCAGTTTTTTAGTATGATTTGTTGTCTTCATTTTCCACTAGGTTTAATTCACTGACAAAGAAGGTTTGGCCACAGTGATCATTTCCCTCATAGAATTCGAAAAATAAGAGTGTTTTACTAAGTCATATTTTTAAAAGTTTTTTAAATAATTTTACAATTACAATTCAGATATACTGTAAATGCAGTTTTTTGGTATGATTTGTTGTCTTCATTCTCCATTAGGTCTGATTCGCTAAAAAAGAACGGTTTGCCCACAGTGGTCATTTCCCTCATAGAACTCGAAAAATAAGAGTGTTTTACTAAGTCATATTTTTAAAAGCTTTCTTTGAAATTTCGCAAATACAATTAAGATATACTGTAAATGCAGTTTTTAGTATAATTTGTTGTCCTCACTTTTCATTAGGTTTGATTTGCTGAGGAAGCATGGTTTGGCCACAGTGGTCATTTCCCTCATAGAACTCGAAAAATAAGAGTGTTTTACTAAGTCATATTTTTAAAAGTTTTCTAAAAAAATTCACAAATACAATTTAGATATACTGTTAATGCAGTTTTTTAGCATGATTTGTTGTCTTCATTTTCCACTAGGTTTGATTCGCTAAAAAAGAACGGTTTGCCCACAGTGGTCATTTCCCTCATAGAACTCGAAAAATAACAGTGTTTTACTAAGTCATATTTTTAAAAGCTTTCTTTGAAATTTCGCAAATACAATTAAGATATACTGTAAATGCAGTTTTTAGTACAATTTGTTGTCTTCACTTTTCACTAGGCTTGATTTGCTGAGGAAGCAGGGTTTGGTTACAGTGGTCATTTCCCTCATAGAACTCGAAAAATAAGAGTGTTTTACTTAGTCATATTTTTAAAAGCTTTCTAAAAAATTTCACAAATACAATTTAGATATAGTGGAAATGCAGTTTTTTAGTATGTATTGTTGTCTTCATTTTCCACTAGGTTTGATTTGCTGAGGAAGCATGGTTTGGCCACAGGGGTCATTTCCCTCATAGAACTCGAAAAATAAGAGTGTTTTACTAAGTCATATTTTTAAAAGTTTTCTAAAAAATTTCACAAATACAATTCACATATACTGTAAATGCAGTTTTTTAGTATGATTTGTTATCTTCATTTTCCACTAGGTTTAATTCACTGACAAAGAAGGTTTGGCCACAGTGATCATTTCCCTCATAGAATTCGAAAAATAAGAGTGTTTTAATAAGTCATATTTTTAAAAGTTTTTTAAATAATTTTACAATTACAATTTAGATATACTGTAAATGCAGTTTTTTGGTATGATTTGTTGTCTTCATTCTCCATTAGGTTTGATTCGCTAAAAAAGAACGGTTTGCCCACAGTGGTCATTTCCCTCATAGAACTCGAAAAATAAGAGTGTTTTACTAAGTCATATTTTTAAAAGCTTTCTTTGAAATTTCGCAAATACAATTAAGATATACTGTAAATGCAGTTTTTAGTACAATTTGTTGTCTTCACTTTTCACTAGGCTTGATTTGCTGAGGAAGCAGGGTTTGGTTACAGTGGTCATTTCCCTCATAGAACTCGAAAAATAAGAGTGTTTTACTTAGTCATATTTTTAAAAGCTTTCTAAAAAATTTCACAAATACAATTTAGATATAGTGGAAATGCAGTTTTTTAGTATGTATTGTTGTCTTCACTTTCCACTAGGTTTGATTTGCTGAGGAAGCATGGTTTGGCCACAGGGGTCATTTCCCTCATAGAACTCGAAAAATAAGAGTGTTTTACTTAGTCATATTTTTAAAAGTTTTCTAAAAAATTTCACAAATACAATTCACATATACTGTAAATGCAGTTTTTTAGTATGATTTGTTATCTTCATTTTTCACTAGGTTTAATTCACTGACAAAGAAGGTTTGGCCACAGTGATCATTTCCCTCATAGAATTCGAAAAATAAGAGTGTTTTAATAAGTCATATTTTTAAAAGTTTTTTAAATAATTTTACAATTACAATTCAGATACACTGTAAATGCAGTTTTTTGGTATGATTTGTTGTCTTCATTCTCCATTAGGTTTGATTCGCTAAAGAAGAACGGTTTGCCCACAGTGGTCATTTCCCTCATAGAACTCGAAAAATAAGAGTGTTTTACTAAGTCATATTTTTAAAAGCTTTCTAAGAAATTTCGGAAATACAATTCAGATATACTGTAAATGCAGTTTTTAGTATAATTTGTTGTCCTCACTTTTCATTAGGTTTGATTTGCTGAAGAAGCATGGTTTGGCCACAGTGGTCATTTCCCTCATAGAACTCGAAAAATAAGAGTGTTTTACTAAGTCATATTTTTAAAAGTTTTCTAAAAAAAATTCACAAACACAATTCAGATATACTGTAAATGCAGTTTTTTAGTATGATTTGTTGTCTTTATTTTCTCTTAGGTTCGATTCGCTTCAAAAGAAGGGTTTGGCCACAGTGGTCATTTCCCTCATAGAACTCGAAAAATAAGAGTGTTTTACTAAGTCATATTTTTAAAAGTTTTCTACAAAATTTCACAAACAGAATTCAGATATACTGTAAAAGCAGTTTTTTAGCATGATTTGTTGTCTTCATTTTAAACTAGGTTTGATTCACTAACGAAGCAGGGTTTGGCCACAGTGGTCATTTCCCTCATAGAACTCTAAAAATAAGAGTGTTTTACTAAGTCATATTTTTAAAAGCTTTCTAAAAAATTTCACAAATACAATTTAGATATAGTGGAAATGCAGTTTTTTAGTATGTATTGTTGTCTTCACTTTCCACTAGGTTTGATTTGCTGAGGAAGCATGGTTTGGCCACAGGGGTCATTTCCCTCATAGAACTCGAAAAATAAGAGTGTTTTACTAAGTCATATTTTTAAAAGTTTTCTAAAAAATTTCACAAATACAATTCAGACATACTGTAAATGCACTTTTTTAGTATGATTTGTTGTTTTCATTTGCCACTAGGTTTGATTTGCTGAGGAAGCAGGGTTTGGCCAAAGTGGTCATTTTTCTCATAGAACTCAAAAATAAGAGTATTTTACTAAGTCATATTTTTATAAGTTTTGTAAAAAATTTCACAAATACAATTCAGGTATACTGTAAATGCAGTTTTTTAGTATAATTTGTTGTCCTCACTTTTCACTAGGTTTGATTTGCTGGTTTGGCCACAGTGGTCATTTCCCTCATAGAACTCGAAAAATAAGAGTGTTTTACTAAGTCATATATTTAAAAGTTTTCTAAAAAATTTCACAAATACAATTCAGATATGTTGTAAATGCAGTTTTTTAGTACAATTTGTTGGCTTCACTTTCCACTAGGTTTGATTCGCTGAGGAAGCAGGGTTTGGCCAAAGTGGTCATTTTTCTCATAGAACTCAAAAAATAAGAGTGTTTTACTAAGTCATATTTTTATAAGTTTTGTAAAAAATTTCACAAATACAATTCAGATATACTGTAAATGCAGTTTTTTAGTATAATTTGTTGTCCTCACTTTTCACTAGGTTTGATTTGCTGGTTTGGCCACAGTGGTCATTTCCCTCATAGAACTCGAAAAATAAGAGTGTTTTACTAAGTCATATTTTTAAAAGTTTTCTAAAAAATTTCACAAATACAATCCACATATACTGTAAATGCAGTTTCTTAGTACAATTTGTTGCCTTCATTTTTCACTAGGGTTGATTTGCTGAGGAAGCAGGGTTTGGTTACAGTGGTCATTTTCCTCATAGAACTCGAAAAATAAGAATGTTTTACTAAGTCATATTTTTAAAAGCTTTCTAAAAAATTTCACAAATAAAATTTAGATATACTGTAAATGCAGTTTTTTAGTATGATTTGTTGTCTTTACTTTTCACTAGGTTTGATTTGCTGAGAAAGCAAGGTTTGGCCACAGGGGTCATTTCCCTCATAGAACTCGAAAAATAAGAGTGTTTTACTAAGTCATATTTTTAAAAGTTTTCTAAAAAATTTCACAAATACAATTCAGACATACTGTAAATGCAGTTTTTTAGTATGATTTGTTGTCTTTATTTTCCACGAGGTTTGATTCGCTGAGGAAACAGGGTTTGGTCACAGTGGTCAATTCCCTCATAGAACTCGAAAAATAAGAGTGTTTTAATAAGTCATATTTTTAAAAGTTTTCTAAAAATTTTCACAAACACATTTTAGATTTACTGTAAGTGCAGTTTTTTAGTACAATATGTTGTCTTTATTTTCCACTAGGTTTGATTAGCTGAGAAAGAAAGGTTTGGCCACAGTGGTCATTTCCCTCATAGAACTCGAAAAATAAGAGTGTTTAACTAAGTCATATTTTTAAAAGTTTTCTAACAATTTCACAAATACAATTCAGATATACTGTAAATGCAGTTTTTTAGCATGGTTTGTTGTCTTCCTTTTTTACTAAGCTTAATTCGCTGAGGAAGAAGGCTTTGGCCACAGTGGTCATTTCCCTCATAGAAGTCGAAAAATAAGAGTGTTTAACTAAGTCATATTTTTAAAAGTTTTCTAAATATTTCACAAATATAATTCAGATATACTGTAAATGCAGTTTTTTAGTATTATTTGTTGTCCTCACTTTTCACTAGGTTTGATTTGCTGGTTTGGCCACAGTGGTCATTTCCCTCATAGAACTCGAAAAATAAGAGTGTTTTACTAAGTCATATTTTTAAAAGTTTTCTAAAAAATTTTACAAATACAATTCAGATATACTGTAAATGCAGTTTTTTAGTATGATTTGTTGTCTTCATTTTCCACTAGGTTTAATTCACTGACAAAGAAGGTTTGGCCACAGTGATCATTTCCCTCATAGAATTCGAAAAATAAGAGTGTTTTACTAAGTCATATTTTTAAAAGTTTTTTAAATAATTTTACAATTACAATTCAGATATACTGTAAATGCAGTTTTTTGGTATGATTTGTTGTCTTCATTCTCCATTAGGTTTGATTCGCTAAAAAAGAACGGTTTGCCCACAGTGGTCATTTCCCTCATAGAACTCGAAAAATAAGAGTGTTTTACTAAGTCATATTTTTAAAAGCTTTCTAAGAAATTTCGGAAATACAATTCAGATATACTGTAAATGCAGTTTTTAGTATAATTTGTTGTCCTCACTTTTCATTAGGTTTGATTTGCTGAAGAAGCATGGTTTGGCCACAGTGGTCATTTCCCTCATAGAACTCGAAAAATAAGAGTGTTTTACTAAGTCATATTTTTAAAAGTTTTCTAAAAAAAATTCACAAACACAATTCAGATATACTGTAAATGCAGTTTTTTAGTATGATTTGTTGTCTTTATTTTCTCTTAGGTTCGATTCGCTTCAAAAGAAGGGTTTGGCCACAGTGGTCATTTCCCTCATAGAACTCGAAAAATAAGAGTGTTTTACTAAGTCATATTTTTAAAAGTTTTCTACAAAATTTCACAAACAGAATTCAGATATACTGTAAAAGCAGTTTTTTAGCATGATTTGTTGTCTTCATTTTAAACTAGGTTTGATTCACTAACGAAGCAGGGTTTGGCCACAGTGGTCATTTCCCTCATAGAACTCTAAAAATAAGAGTGTTTTACTAAGTCATATTTTTAAAAGCTTTCTAAAAAATTTCACAAATACAATTTAGATATAGTGGAAATGCAGTTTTTTAGTATGTATTGTTGTCTTCACTTTCCACTAGGTTTGATTTGCTGAGGAAGCATGGTTTGGCCACAGGGGTCATTTCCCTCATAGAACTCGAAAAATAAGAGTGTTTTACTAAGTCATATTTTTAAAAGTTTTCTAAAAAATTTCACAAATACAATTCAGACATACTGTAAATGCACTTTTTTAGTATGATTTGTTGTTTTCATTTGCCACTAGGTTTGATTTGCTGAGGAAGCAGGGTTTGGCCAAAGTGGTCATTTTTCTCATAGAACTCAAAAATAAGAGTATTTTACTAAGTCATATTTTTATAAGTTTTGTAAAAAATTTCACAAATACAATTCAGATATACTGTAAATGCAGTTTTTTAGTATAATTTGTTGTCCTCACTTTTCACTAGGTTTGATTTGCTGGTTTGGCCACAGTGGTCATTTCCCTCATAGAACTCGAAAAATAAGAGTGTTTTACTAAGTCATATATTTAAAAGTTTTCTAAAAAATTTCACAAATACAATTCAGATATGTTGTAAATGCAGTTTTTTAGTACAATTTGTTGGCTTCACTTTCCACTAGGTTTGATTCGCTGAGGAAGCAGGGTTTGGCCAAAGTGGTCATTTTTCTCATAGAACTCAAAAAATAAGAGTGTTTTACTAAGTCATATTTTTATAAGTTTTGTAAAAAATTTCACAAATACAATTCAGATATACTGTAAATGCAGTTTTTTAGTATAATTTGTTGTCCTCACTTTTCACTAGGTTTGATTTGCTGGTTTGGCCACAGTGGTCATTTCCCTCATAGAACTCGAAAAATAAGAGTGTTTTACTAAGTCATATTTTTAAAAGTTTTCTAAAAAATTTCACAAATACAATCCACATATACTGTAAATGCAGTTTCTTAGTACAATTTGTTGCCTTCATTTTTCACTAGGGTTGATTTGCTGAGGAAGCAGGGTTTGGTTACAGTGGTCATTTTCCTCATAGAACTCGAAAAATAAGAATGTTTTACTAAGTCATATTTTTAAAAGCTTTCTAAAAAATTTCACAAATAAAATTTAGATATACTGTAAATGCAGTTTTTTAGTATGATTTGTTGTCTTTACTTTTCACTAGGTTTGATTTGCTGAGAAAGCAAGGTTTGGCCACAGGGGTCATTTCCCTCATAGAACTCGAAAAATAAGAGTGTTTTACTAAGTCATATTTTTAAAAGTTTTCTAAAAAATTTCACAAATACAATTCAGACATACTGTAAATGCAGTTTTTTAGTATGATTTGTTGTCTTTATTTTCCACGAGGTTTGATTCGCTGAGGAAACAGGGTTTGGTCACAGTGGTCAATTCCCTCATAGAACTCGAAAAATAAGAGTGTTTTAATAAGTCATATTTTTAAAAGTTTTCTAAAAATTTTCACAAACACATTTTAGATTTACTGTAAGTGCAGTTTTTTAGTACAATATGTTGTCTTTATTTTCCACTAGGTTTGATTAGCTGAGAAAGAAAGGTTTGGCCACAGTGGTCATTTCCCTCATAGAACTCGAAAAATAAGAGTGTTTAACTAAGTCATATTTTTAAAAGTTTTCTAACAATTTCACAAATACAATTCAGATATACTGTAAATGCAGTTTTTTAGCATGGTTTGTTGTCTTCCTTTTTTACTAAGCTTAATTCGCTGAGGAAGAAGGCTTTGGCCACAGTGGTCATTTCCCTCATAGAAGTCGAAAAATAAGAGTGTTTAACTAAGTCATATTTTTAAAAGTTTTCTAAATATTTCACAAATATAATTCAGATATACTGTAAATGCAGTTTTTTAGTATAATTTGTTGTCCTCACTTTTCACTAGGTTTGATTTGCTGGTTTGGCCACAGTGGTCATTTCCCTCATAGAACTCGAAAAATAAGAGTGTTTTACTAAGTCATATTTTTAAAAGTTTTCTAAAAAATTTTACAAATACAATTCAGATATACTGTAAATGCAGTTTTTTAGTATGATTTGTTGTCTTCATTTTCCACTAGGTTTAATTCACTGACAAAGAAGGTTTGGCCACAGTGATCATTTCCCTCATAGAATTCGAAAAATAAGAGTGTTTTACTAAGTCATATTTTTAAAAGTTTTTTAAATAATTTTACAATTACAATTCAGATATACTGTAAATGCAGTTTTTTGGTATGATTTGTTGTCTTCATTCTCCATTAGGTTTGATTCGCTAAAAAAGAACGGTTTGCCCACAGTGGTCATTTCCCTCATAGAACTCGAAAAATAAGAGTGTTTTACTAAGTCATATTTTTAAAAGCTTTCTTTGAAATTTCGCAAATACAATTAAGATATACTGTAAATGCAGTTTTAAGTATAATTTGTTGTCCTCACTTTTCATTAGGTTTGATTTGCTGAGGAAGCATGGTTTGGCCACAGTGGTCATTTCCCTCATAGAACTCGAAAAATAAGAGTGTTTTACTAAGTCATATTTTTAAAAGTTTTCTAAAAAAATTCACAAATACAATTCAGATATACTGTTAATGCAGTTTTTTAGCATGATTTGTTGTCTTCATTTTCCACTAGGTTTGATTCGCTAAAAAAGAACGGTTTGCCCACAGTGGTCATTTCCCTCATAGAACTCGAAAAATAACAGTGTTTTACTAAGTCATATTTTTAAAAGCTTTCTTTGAAATTTCGCAAATACAATTAAGATATACTGTAAATGCAGTTTTTAGTACAATTTGTTGTCTTCACTTTTCACTAGGCTTGATTTGCTGAGGAAGCAGGGTTTGGTTACAGTGGTCATTTCCCTCATAGAACTCGAAAAATAAGAGTGTTTTACTTAGTCATATTTTTAAAAGCTTTCTAAAAAATTTCACAAATACAATTTAGATATAGTGGAAATGCAGTTTTTTAGTATGTATTGTTGTCTTCATTTTCCACTAGGTTTGATTTGCTGAGGAAGCATGGTTTGGCCACAGGGGTCATTTCCCTCATAGAACTCGAAAAATAAGAGTGTTTTACTAAGTCATATTTTTAAAAGTTTTCTAAAAAATTTCACAAATACAATTCACATATACTGTAAATGCAGTTTTTTAGTATGATTTGTTATCTTCATTTTCCACTAGGTTTAATTCACTGACAAAGAAGGTTTGGCCACAGTGATCATTTCCCTCATAGAATTCGAAAAATAAGAGTGTTTTAATAAGTCATATTTTTAAAAGTTTTTTAAATAATTTTACAATTACAATTCAGATATACTGTAAATGCAGTTTTTTGGTATGATTTGTTGTCTTCATTCTCCATTAGGTTTGATTCGCTAAAAAAGAACGGTTTGCAAACAGTGGTCATTTCCCTCATAGAACTCGAAAAATAAGAGTGTTTTACTAAGTCATATTTTTAAAAGCTTTCTTTGAAATTTCGCAAATACAATTAAGATATACTGTAAATGCAGTTTTTAGTACAATTTGTTGTCTTCACTTTTCACTAGGCTTGATTTGCTGAGGAAGCAGGGTTTGGTTACAGTGGTCATTTCCCTCATAGAACTCGAAAAATAAGAGTGTTTTACTTAGTCATATTTTTAAAAGCTTTCTAAAAAATTTCACAAATACAATTTAGATATACTGGAAATGCAGTTTTTTAGTATGTATTGTTGTCTTCACTTTTCACTAGGTTTGATTTGCTGAGGAAGCATGGTTTGGCCACAGGGGTCATTTCCCTCATAGAACTCGAAAAATAAGAGTGTTTTACTAAGTCATATTTTTAAAAGTTTTCTAAAAAAAATTCACAAACACAATTCAGATATACTGTAAATGCAGTTTTTTAGTATGATTTGTTGTCTTTATTTTCTCTTAGGTTCGATTCGCTTCAAAAGAAGGGTTTGGCCACAGTGGTCATTTCCCTCATAGAACTCGAAAAATAAGAGTGTTTTACTAAGTCATATTTTTAAAAGTTTTCTACAAAATTTCACAAACAGAATTCAGATATACTGTAACAGCAGTTTTTTAGCATGATTTGTTGTCTTCATTTTAAACTAGGTTTGATTCACTAACGAAGCAGGGTTTGGCCACAGTGGTCATTTCCCTCATAGAACTCTAAAAATAAGAGTGTTTTACTAAGTCATATTTTTAAAAGCTTTCTAAAAAATTTCACAAATACAATTTAGATATAGTGGAAATGCAGTTTTTTAGTATGTATTGTTGTCTTCACTTTCCACTAGGTTTGATTTGCTGAGGAAGCATGGTTTGGCCACAGGGGTCATTTCCCTCATAGAACTCGAAAAATAAGAGTGTTTTACTAAGTCATATTTTTAAAAGTTTTCTAAAAAATTTCACAAATACAATTCAGACATACTGTAAATGCACTTTTTTAGTATAATTTGTTGTCTTCATTTGCCACTAGGTTTGATTCGCTCACAAAGCAGGGTTTGGCCACAGTGGTCATTTCCCTCATAGAACTCGAAAAATAAGAGTGTTTTACTAAGTCATATTTTTAAAAGTTTTCTAAAAAATTTCACAAATACACTTCAGATATATTGTAAATAAAGTTTTTTAGTATGATATGTTGTCTTCATTTTTCACTAGGTTTGATTCGCTGAGAAAGAAAGGTTTGGCCACAGTGGGTATTTCCCTCATAGAACTCGAAAAATAAGAGTGTTTTACTAAGTCATATTTTTAAAATTTTTCTTAAAAATTTCACAAATACACTTCAGATATATTGTAAATGCAGTTTTTTAGTATGATATGTTGTCTTCATTTTTCACTAGGTTTGATTCGCTGAGAAAGAAAGGTTTGGCCACAGTGGTTATTTCCCTCATAGAACTCGAAAAATAAGAGTGTTTTACTAAGTCATATTTTTAAAATTTTTCTTAAAAATTTCACAAATACAATTCAGATATACTGTAAATGCGGTTTTTTAGTATGTATTGTTGTCTTCGTTTTCCACTAGGTTCGATTCGCTGAGGAAGAAGGGTTTGGCCACAGTCGTCATTTCCCTCATAGAACTCGAAAAATAAGAGTGTTTTACTAAGTCATATTTTTAAAAGTTTTTTAAATAATTTTACAATTACAATTCAGATATACTGTAAATGCAGTTTTTTGGTATGATTTGTTGTCTTCATTCTCCATTAGGTTTGATTCGCTAAAAAAGAACGGTTTGCCCACAGTGGTCATTTCCCTCATAGAACTCGAAAAATAAGAGTGTTTTACTAAGTCATATTTTTAAAAGCTTTCTTTGAAATTTCGCAAATACAATTAAGATATACTGTAAATGCAGAGTAGTTGTGAATTGGGGTTCCTGTGGCAATTAAAATTGTTAAATTGTTGCTGAAATTGTTAAATTTGGGTAATTAAAATTTGAAAATTTTAAAATTCTTGAAATTTGATACCTACGAGGGTGGTTCGATAAGTCCTTTAAATATTTTTCGAGGGTGGTTCAATAAGTCTGTCTTTTTCCTAATGCCTACGGCATGCATGATAATTTTTGCTAATGCCTACGGCAATACATAATTATTTTCAAATGCCGACGGGAAAATCATGAAAATGATTTTTTCTAATACCAATGTTGAAATAGTGATTATTAATTTTTCCTAATGTCTACGGCAAAACATGTTTATTAATTTTTCCTAATGCCGACGGCAAAACATGATTATTTTTTTCAAATGCCGACGGCAATACATACTTATTTTTCCTAATGCCTACGGCAATACATACTTATTTTTCCTAATGCCTACGGCAATACATAATTATTTTCAAATGCCGACGGCAATACATGATAATTTTTCCTAATGCCGACGGCAAAACATGAATATAATTTTTTCAAATGCCGACGGGAAAATGATTTTTCCTAATGCATACGGCATGCATGATAATTTTTCCTAATGCCTACGGCAATGCATGATAATTTTTCCTAATGCCGACGGCAAAACATGATTATTTTTTTCAAATGCCGACGGTAAAACATGATTATTATTTTTTTCAAATGCCGACGGCAAAACATGATTATTATTTTCTAATGCTCCCAGTGTTGCCATACTGTAGAAATTTGTTATCGTAATACTATATCAGTAATATCAGAGAAAGAAGGTTTGATGACTACTAGGTCATATGGTTTCATATGAATCATGGGAATGTGCTTGTGTGATTTCCTCACGCTAATAAATTCTTATAAAATAAAATAATTAAATAAATGAATAAAATAATTACATAAATTATTTTATTTATTTATAAAACGTTCTCATGTATGTGAACACCCCTAATGCTTGTGTGTGGGGGGTCCAGCTTGTTTGTCGCTGGTAAGCTTATATTCTGTTTATTTGTTTAAGAAATATATTTGTATGTATGTATGTATGTGTGTATGATGTATGTATGTATGTATGTGTGTATGATGTATGTATGTATGTATGTATGTATGTATGTACGATCGAAAGAACTTGTGCGTGGAATATTTTGTGGCTGTGTAGAATACATTTATATTTTGCAACGTAATCATTTTCTTTGGCTGCGATTATTTTAAAGCAGCAAGTTTCAACTAACTACAGTCATAAGCAGAGAAACAAAAAGTAAAAATTTGCAAGTTAGCAAAAATGCTAACTTCTCCTCCTCCTTTCCACTTCCTTCTCTTTCCTTTATGTAGTTTGTTTTTGAAATAAGAAAACACTTGTAGATTTTTTATTTTTCTATACATTTATTGTTTAAAGTTTTTTAAAATTTTATAATAATACATACATTAATATTTTAAAGAGTGTAAAAATTCATTTAAAGCAAGATATTTCTTTTGTTAGTAAAATAGCATTTTTTAATGCGCAAACACCAAGTTTATGATAATTACAATAAAAATATTCTGGATACTTAATCTCCATTTGTTTATAGTTGATACAGCCTATATCCTCAACGTTAAAAATTTTTTGGCATAAAATTTTTTCCAACCATCGTCTTTTCTCTTCGCCTTTTACATAAATTTTAGAACATCTTGCGTTGGCTTTTAAAAAATTGCAAACGCTTTCAAAAGAAACTGATCCAGCAGTCCAGCTGAGGTGATGATAGTTTTTCGTTAGCCACTTTACTTCTCTTTGCTTTTTTATTGATAAGCATTTAAAATCAAATGGTGGTTTTATAATGAAATTGTTATATTCATAATTGTTGAAAACAATCGCTACTTCTTTTGCGATGAAATCATTTGAATTACTTTTGAAACCTTGTACGTCTATAAAAATTGTGTTATTTTCCATATTACTCAATTTATAAGACTTTTCGAACTTGTCCTTTGATGGGTATATATTCTATTATGCGATCATGAATAAGAATGCAGTAAGCTGATGTCTTTGCTGCAATATTAGTTGCTGTTTCAAATGCTATTTTTATATCAATCGGTCCATTATTGAGTGATTCATTCTGATGACTGACATCTACTACAATAATAGGAGCTTTTGTCTTAAACTCTGATGCAGATAGAAGCGGTTGAGATTCCCTCATATAGTAACTTTGTTGGAATCTTAGATACATATCATATAGAATTGCATATCGTTCATTTTTGAACTTTATGTTAAGATCATCATATGGATATGAGACTGAATTTAAATGTACTTTTAAATTAGTCAAATCACAATGAACAAACTTATTTTCTTGTTGAAAAGCAATCAATACAAAACGGGGGCGTTCTCTATTTGCAGCCAGTTTAACATTCCAAATATGGCTAGTACCTGTGTTTAATTGTGGATTAACATGACAATCCCAACTGCGAAATGCCATAGGTATAGAAGCACCATTGTTAATAATTTTTATCATATTCAATTTGCTAAAGTCGGATAATTGTACATGTGGGATTCTCCATGAGATGAGTGAAATTGTAAGTTTTGGTTTGTCAGTAGAAGTGCTCGATTGTACAAGATCTTCATCATTCTTATTGCGCAAGAGTATCAATTCATGTTTTCCATTTAGTATAACTTTGTTGTAGTCTTCGGCGAATCCTAGAAGCATTTTTAGAGGTACATAAAAATTGAAAAATCCATTTTCAAGAGTGACATCGTCAATTTTGTTCCATCCAGCATTTTGCATCACATTGCTTTCTGTTGGTGACAGAGAAACCAAATTTTTTATAGTGCTTGTGGCTCCTAAATATCTTGTATGGTCAATTTCAATTCCATTGAGCTCATAGCGAATTTCATCAAATAGATATGCCACAAAGTTGTTTTTTAATAAAAAGTTCTCCGAAGAAGAAGAAGAAGAAGAAGAAGATTTGGCCTTATTATCATCGGCAACAAACCCCTCTACATAAATGTAGCTCTCACTGGGTAGCACATACAAATCTTGATTTTGTATTGAAATTCTAATTTCATCATTATTGTTGTAAGATTGTAAGTATGGTACATATGTATGATAGTCCTTTTTGATTATATTCTCATCAGACAAGGGTTTATCTAAGACATCTATTATTGAACTCATTTTGTCTTCAATTTAAAATTCAAGGACTTTAGAAAATTTTTATTTGATGTTGTTAGAGCTTTTTGTTGAGCTGGTCGCTTTAATGTTGTTGTTGTTGTTCTTGATGCTATATTTTTCAATGTATTTGTGTTGTATATTAGCATTATTTAGTTGGCCTTAAATGTATTCGTATTGTAATTTCCTCTCCTCGGAAATTAATTAAATCACCGTGTTGATCCAGTACGCGCAGCGCTAGTGAACTTATCTCTCTGGTGTTTACAGGTAAATAGATAAGATTTCTTGGAACCTCATCTATTTTATAGCCTGGAGGCACATTAATCGGAAATTCATGAAGTGTATGCGATTTCGAGTTATTCATATATGTGTTTATAGCGATACTACTTTCAATTCGCAAGAGATTCACTTTAAATATATTAACTGGAAGATCTGAATAATAATATTTGTTTGGTGTTAGGATTTTGCTATTGAATCCTAAAATTTTTCCAATTGTATTGTCTTTATTAAAATATACAGGATCCTTGGAACTATTAACTTTAACTTGCATTGTATTGTTATTGGCTTCAATAAAAATCTTATTTGCTGGGCAGAGTCGTTTGTATTCCTCTTCTATAAAATCAACTATATTATTTAATTCGTAAGATCCAATTGGTATTTCAATTATATGTTCCCCTATATGAAACATATTGTTGTAGGTGTCTACATTTGGAATACTGTTGTATGAATGAAAATCAGTTAGAGCACACTCATATGCACCATGTAATTCAATAGGAGGAAAGTAACTAGCAGATAGTTCTGATGAGTTAGAGCTCAGAGTAAGTGTTATTGATATTATAACAGTCTGATTACAATTAAATAATGTTTAGTACACAGTATGGTTTATAAGTATGATTTACATATTTTATTTAAAACTTTTTCTCATTTTAAAATTAACATTAGTTTCTTAATATTAATGCTATTATTGTTGTTGCTATTGATGTTCTTGTTGTTTCTAATTTAGTTTTTCTTCCAACTATAATATTTCATCTTTACTTATCCAAGAATTGTGTTGATTAGAAAATCCCAGCCATTTAACATATACCTCCTTCCCTTTAATTTTAAGAACCTTTTCAACTAGATATGTATTTGGAAATCTAGCTTTTGAAAGTTCCTCAGTATAGAAGCCACCTTTAATAGGATTGCCAAGATAGTCTTCTAATATGTATGTTGCAGGATTTGTATTTTGAACTCTTGTAATTGTGAAAATTTCTGTAGTCCAATTTGGAGTATAACCTTTTTCAAATGTGTGCTTATATTTGCTTATGCGAACATGATCTCCCACATTAAATTTCGACATTTTATACATTTTCAAATGACTGTATACTGTATTTAGCAGCTTTTCCTCATTTGTTGAGTTGACTTTAATAGGAGCCATTTTAATGGTACGATGAACTTTTATATTGTATGCATTGAGTAAATCTTTGTATATATCAATCCACTTATATGAACCATTATAACTAAATTCTTTCCACATCATTCCTTTCAATGTTCTATTAAATCGTTCTACTATTGATGCTTTCATAATGCTATATGTTGAGTAGTGATTAATGTTGTATTTATGCATTAATTTTCCAAAGTGTTTGTTGAAAAATTCTTTTCCATCATCTGTTTGTAAGTTTTTTGGTACTCGTCCCAATTCAAAAATATCTTCCATTGCCTTGGTTGTTTCGAGTGCTGTTTTTGTTTTTAGCGGTACTGCCCATGCAAATTTTGAGAATGTGTCAATTACAGTCAACAAAAATCGATAATTTCTATTTTCTTTAGAATAGTTCCCCATTTCAACTAAATCAGCTTGCCAAAGATCATCTATTCCTTTCATTACAACTCTGCGACGCACAAATTGTTTTCGAGCTTGCTTGTGGAGTTCATTTACTAAATTTCTTTTTGAAGACATTAAGTTGTTTTTAAAGATTTTTTGCAGAGTGTTGTGATCTGCTTGACGCACTTTCAGCTATTGATATAAACATATAATTTTCTAATCTATAAATTTTTTCATTAAGCTGTTCAATTTGTTCTTCAAAGGATGTTTTAATATGTAGAATATCTTTTTCAATTTTATAATTTTCTTCTATATATAATTTTATTTCGCGTTGTAGTTCCTCAATTTGCATTTGAATATCTTCTCGTATTATAGTATTATCCCCCTTAAAGTATGTTAATAATTTCTCTTCTAATTTTTCGATTTGAGTTTGCAAAAACAATTTATTGATAACATCGTTTTCCTCCAGAGCTTTTGCAACATTTTTGATACTTTTGTTTTGGACATCAATGTTGTTGTTCGTATCCACAAAGAACCCCAGCAGTTTAGGTGCATTTTTCAAAGAAATTGTGCTGCTAGTATCGTTTAAATAGTGTCCAAATTTATCAACAGACATACTCTATTTAGTTTATTAAAGTTAGTGTATTATATTCGCTTCACGTAGTTCTTCAATAATTGATACAATTTCGTTATTGTGATTAGTATGACCTGCACCTTGTGATGCGAGCAGTAGTCGAAGTCTATCTACTAACTCATTTGGATCGTCCCAGTATATATAGTTGGGATTATTGATGTTAACTTGCATCATTCCCTCACCTAAATAGCTACCTTTGGGCTTAGACCCTGTTGATTCAGGTAAATTCTTCTGGTTTTCTCATCAATAAATTTCTTAATAATATATTTATATTTATATCCTCTAGTACCCTTAATTTGACCATCAGGTTTAAAGTCTCTTCTATATGCATTAGTAGTAATTAAAATCTTTTTATAGATTTCAAGTTCAAATTTATCGTAATTTTTTGGTATTTTATGAAACATTAGAGAAAATAGTCCTGGTGTTAGAGCCCATATTTGACCACCAACTTGTATTTTATCTTCATTCAGTTTTAGGCTACTATCACCAAATTTCCATTCATTATTGTATTCTTTATGTGGGCCATAGTTTGTATCTAACTCATTTCTTCCTTCCAAAACTGATAAATCAGTATAAGTATATTCTGTATTGGAAGTCTGTGAGTAAAAATCATCTTCATTATCATCATCATCATCATCATTTTCAGTATTAACATCATTAAATAAGATGGTATTATCAAAAATTGTCCCTTCTACTAGTTTTTTTGGTGCACTTGTCTCTATCTTGACTGATGGGTTTTCAGGCTTTAAACTTGTATTATTTTCAACTTCTGTCTTGATGTTACTTTCTTCTTTCATATGAATTCTTTTAAAATTTTTAGAACTATTTATGAATTCTTTAAGAGGTTCTGTTATAGGTTTGAATGTATCTCTTAATTGTTCACGTGCATCTATTTCACCAGTTTTTATACTACGAAGCTTTTTCTTCAACACATTCCTTGTCAACACCAACTGTTTTAAAATTTTCTCATCCATGTTTGCTAAGGGCAAATAACAGGTATCAGCAATGAGATCAGCTTATCAGGACCTGGTCTGGTTTTCAGATCAGCTTTTCAGGACCTGGTCTGGTTTTCAGATCAGCTTATCAGGACCTGGTCTGGTTTTCAGATCAGCTTATCAGGACCTGGTCTGGTTTTCAGATCAGCTTTTCAGGACCTGGTCTGGTTTTCAGATCAGCTTTTCAGGACCTGGTCTGGTTTTCAGATCAGCTTTTCAGGACCTGGTCTGGTTTTCAGATCAGCTTTTCAGGACCTGGTCTGGTTTTCAGATCAGCTTATCAGGACCTGGTCTGGTTTTCAGATCAGCTTATCAGGACCTGGTCTGGTTTTTAGATCAGCTTATCAGGACCTGGTCTGGTTTTTAGATCAGCTTATCAGGAGCTGGTCTGGTTTTCAGGTAGCTGGTATAGTTTGGAGATCAGCTTATCAGGTATCGGATGAGGTTATAGCAAATAGATGTATCAAGTTTAAAGTTAGATTAATAACTAAAGTCAATCTTTTATGAGAAGTAGTTTATATAGTTATGAAAAAGTCAAATTGCTTTCTGTAGCGACCATCATTTAATTCATTATCTTTGCTTATCACTAAAAAGCCATATTTATCCTTCCAACATTCTCTACAAATTTCTTGGAACTTTTCGTAACTCATATCGCTGCCAACATGATCCCTATAAACATGCTTCATATTTGTATCATCTTGCTTAAACATTATAATAACATTTGCATTGTCTCTTATTAAATGCTTGGGAATTCTAGTATAAGTTTGACACAAGTAGAATGAATCAATATCCCTATGTCGCCCCATACAAAAATATGTACGTATATTATTCTGCTTTTCACATGCAACATCATCAAATATCATAATTGAATTAGTTTTAGCTCCGTCAGGTGGAATAACTGATTCATTATCGGTGAATGTATAATATCCCATTCCTTTAATTGGTGAAATTAGTTTCTTTAAGTACTCATATTTGGGTTGATAAAGAGATTTTGAGTATAAATAGATGTTTTCAAACTTGAGTCCATTAGGACTTTCTAGTAAGCCGAACATAACATTAGTCTTTCCACAATTTGATGGTCCCACTATTAGAGCACGAATAGAATTTGGTAAGAGGGGGCTATGCTTTATTTTTGAAGTGATGTTCGATGATTCATCAATATTACGAACTAAAATATTTTTATGTTGTTTCACTAACTGCATTTTTGTAACTAAATACATTTCATAAATGTTACCTCTTATTATAGAAAAAATCAGATAATATGGTTATACGATATCAGAAAACGTTTAGTCATAAAAACACCTTCGTTGGAGGAGGTATAGTAGATAAAATAATAAACTCTCTACCTGTTGAACTTCATCTTCCTGGATATCAGTACTGTGGACCTGGAACAAAACTACAAAAACGTTTAAATCGAGGTGATAAAGGAATTAATTTATTGGACTCTGCTTGTAAAGATCACGATATAGCTTATTCGAAAAATAAGGATTTAAGCACTAGACACAAGGCTGATAAAATACTTGAAAATTCAGCTTGGGATCGAGTTTTATCAAAAGATAGTAGTATTGCTGAAAAATCATTTGCCTATATGGTTACTAACGCAATGAAAGCCAAAACAAAATTTGGTATGGGTGTGGAGAAAAAGAAAAATGTTAAAAAGAACAAGCTAAATGATAAAAAACTGTTTAGAACATCAATTAGAGCTGCAACAAAAATACTAAAGAAGGAAAAACCATTAGATATTAATTCAGCAATTAAAATTGCCCGAAAAACTATCAACAAATCATTAAAAGGAAGAAAATCTCAAACTATAGTACCACGTGTAATACGTGTCCCAAAAATTGGTGGGTTTTTGCCTCTAATACCGATTTTAACTGCTCTGGGTGCAATTGGTAGTCTAACGACTGGAGGTGCTGCTATAGCTAAAGCTGTTAATGCAACAAAGAATGCAAAAAATCAACTTGATGAAGCAACTAGACATAATAAAGCGATGGAATCTATTGCAGTTGGAAAGGGACTTTACTTAAAACCATATAAAAAGGGTTATGGTTTAGTTTTCAAAGAGGAATCAAAAAACTATTAGAGATGCTACCCAACAGACCACTATCTGATGAGGACCTAAACCGTTTCTCTATAAATATTCCATATTTTAGAGGAGTTTTCATGTTGAATACTCTACCAAAACGAACAAAGAAAATAGAATGTGGAATAATCAATTTAGACGTATCAACAGGACCTGGTACACATTGGGTAGCATATTATAAAAACAACAATGAAAAAGAATATTTCGACAGCTTTGGAAACTTACAACCTCCTTTGGAAGTAGTCAAATATCTTGGTACAAATATAAAATACAACTATAATCAACATCAGAATTTCAATACATTTACCTGTGGTCATTTATGTCTTAAATTTCTTTATGAAATAACTGAAAATATTAAATAAAAAAGCACAAACATTTATTTTTTACAAAACTGTTTCATGTATTTTTATTTATAATTTAAAATACAAAATTATTATATATTATTGCCAAATTGGAAATTGTGAATTTTGAATTAGAAATTCACTCAGCTCGCTTTCAACAATTAAGCTTTGTTCACCTTCTCTACTTAAGCAATATGATCCGCTCGAGAGCTCTTTAATTTCATCATCGGTTAAAGCATTATATCGCTTTGGGAGGAACATTATGTGGTTTTCCATTTCAACTTTTAGTGTTGGCCCATATTTTGTTGTTACTCTTGTCACTTTTCGAATTGTGTATTTAATTGATGTCTCAAGCTCCTTTATGTGGATTAAGGTTTTATTTTTTAGTGAATTAAATTTTGATGTTAGATTTGTTGTAGACTCCATTTTTTATTTACTTCTACTCACTTTAAATGTTTAACTGAAAATGATCTTAAAAGTAGCGATGATGACTTCTAGAAGGCTAATCGAAAATATTTATGGTGAAATAGTGAATAAGTGGGGGATAGTGATAGACAGAAAGAGATGGTTATAGAGAGAAAAGGGATAGAGAGAGATAGAGTGCTAAAAAAGAAGTATGGAATATAGATGATGGTATAGATATTTTAAATATCAAAAGATAGTACTTTTAAAATTTAAAGAGCAAATTAGTCTTAAAGAAACCTTCAAACAATCATCATTCATTAATTTATCGGCAAATACAATGAGCCAAATTAGACGTACTCTAAACCAATTTTTAAGAGATTTCGAAAGCTTCAGGCTTTTTGATCATTGGGAGATGATCAAATTTTTCGAAAATATGCTAGATGAGAACGAAGAATATGGTATCATGGAAGATGAAGACAATACAGAAGGACACTTCAAAAGCTGTCCTTGGTATGATCCTGAGTGTGAGGAAGGACCTGATACTTGCAGATGTACAATATATTTTTTGCGCAAAAGTATATTAGAAAATTTAATAATTAGATACTATGAAATGTTTCCATCATTATAATAAAAATAAATAAAATTAAATTAAATTATTCCTTGTTTTGTATTATTTTTTAAAGGATATTTAGGAATCATTTATTCGTTAGAAAATTACAGAAACTTGTATGTTGTTAAAAATATAAGGACTTATCCGATTATCTAAATTGTTTCTCTTTATGAAAATATGAAATTTAATGGAATTTCATAATATTGTGAAATTCAATTTGTTTTGTGCAGAACCTCTCAGGGAAAACAAGACTGTGCATGTTTAAGCGATATGAAAACAAGAATTTGCAAATAAGCAAAAACGAAAGTTTTTTTGATTCAACGAAGTAAAGCCAATAAAGAAATAAACACTTTGGAAAATTAATGCATAAATACAACATTAATCACTACTCAACATATAGCATTATGAAAGCATCAATAGTAGAACGATTTAATAGAACATTGAAAGGAATGATGTGGAAAGAATTTAGTTATAATGGTTCATATAAGTGGATTGATATATACAAAGATTTACTCAATGCATACAATATAAAAGTTCATCGTACCATTAAAATGGCTCCTATTAAAGTCAACTCAACAAATGAGGAAAAGCTGCTAAATACAGTATACAGTCATTTGAAAATGTATAAAATGTCGAAATTTAATGTGGGAGATCATGTTCGCATAAGCAAATATAAGCACACATTTGAAAAAGGTTATACTCCAAATTGGACTACAGAAATTTTCACAATTACAAGAGTTCAAAATACAAATCCTGCAACATACATATTAGAAGACTATCTTGGCAATCCTATTAAAGGTGGCTTCTATACTGAGGAACTTTCAAAAGCTAGATTTCCAAATACATATCTAGTTGAAAAGGTTCTTAAAATTAAAGGGAAGGAGGTATATGTTAAATGGCTGGGATTTTCTAATCAACACAATTCTTGGATAAGTAAAGATGAAATATTATAGTTGGAAGAAAAACTAAATTAGAAACAACAACAACATCAATTGCAACAACAACAATAGCATTAATATTAAGAAACTAATGTTAATTTTAAAATGAGAAAAAGTTTTAAATAAAATATGTAAATCATACTTATAAACCATACTGTGTACTAAACATTATTTAATTGTAATCAGACTGTTATAATGTCAATAACACTTACTCTGAGCTCTAACTCATCAGAACTATCTGCTAGTTACTTTCCTCCTATTAAATTACATGGTGCATATGAGTGTGCTCTAACTGATTTTCATTCATACAACAGTATTCCAAATGTAGACACCTACAACAATATGTTTCATATAGGGGAACATATAATTGAAATACCAATTGGATCTTACGAATTAAATAATATAGTTGATTTTATAGAAGAGGAATACAAACGACTCTGCCCAGCAAATAAGATTTTTATTGAAGCCAATAACAATACAATGCAAGTTAAAGTTAATAGTTCCAAGGATCTTGTATATTTTAATAAAGGCAATACAATTGGAAAACTTTTAGGATTCAATAGCAAAATCCTAACACCAAACAAATAATATTATTCAGATCTTCCAGTTAATATTTTTAAAGTGAATCTCTTGCGAATTGAAAGTAGTATCGCTATGAACACATATATGAATAACTCGAAATCGCATACACTTCATGAATTTCCGATTAATGTGCCTCCAGGCTATAAAATAGATGAGGTTCCAAGAAATCTTATCTATTTACCTGTAAACACCAGAGAGATAAGTTCACTAGCGCTGCGCGTACTGGATCAACACGGTGATTTAATTAATTTCCGAGGAGAGGAAATTACAATACGAATACATTTAAGGCCAACTAAATAATGCTAATATACAACACAAATACATTGAAAAATATAGCATCAAGAACAACAACAACAACATTAAAGCGACCAGCTCAACAAAAAGCTCTAACAACATCAAATAAAAATTTTCTAAAGTCCTTGAATTTTAAATTGAAGACAAAATGAGTTCAATAATAGATGTCTTAGATAAACCCTTGTCTGATGAGAATATAATCAAAAAGGACTATCATACATATGTACCATACTTACAATCTTACAACAATAATGATGAAATTAGAATTTCAATACAAAATCAAGATTTGTATGTGCTACCCAGTGAGAGCTACATTTATGTAGAGGGATTTGTTGTCGATGATAATAAGGCCAAATCTTCTTCTTCTTCTTCTTCTTCGGAGAACTTTTTATTAAAAAACAACTTTGTGGCATATCTATTTGATGAAATTCGCTATGAGCTCAATGGAATTGAAATTGAACATACAAGATATTTAGGAGCCACAAGCACTATAAAAAATTTGGTTTCTCTGTCACCAACAGAAAGCAATGTGATGCAAAATGCTGGATGGAACAAAATTGACGATGTCACTCTTGAAAATGGATTTTTCAATTTTTATGTACCTCTAAAAATGCTTCTAGGATTCGCCGAAGACTACAACAAAGTTATACTAAATGGAAAACATGAATTGATACTCTTGCGCAATAAGAATGATGAAGATCTTGTACAATCGAGCACTTCTACTGACAAACCAAAACTTACAATTTCACTCATCTCATGGAGAATCCCACATGTACAATTATCCGACTTTAGCAAATTGAATATGATAAAAATTATTAACAATGGTGCTTATATACCTATGGCATTTCGCAGTTGGGATTGTCATGTTAATCCACAATTAAACACAGGTACTAGCCATATTTGGAATGTTAAACTGGCTGCAAATAGAGAACGCCCCCGTTTTGTATTGATTGCTTTTCAACAAGAAAATAAGTTTGTTCATTGTGATTTGACTAATTTAAAAGTACATTTAAATTCAGTCTCATATCCATATGATGATCTTAACATAAAGTTCAAAAATGAACGATATGCAATTCTATATGATATGTATCTAAGATTCCAACAAAGTTACTATATGAGGGAATCTCAACCGCTTCTATCTGCATCAGAGTTTAAGACAAAAGCTCCTATTATTGTAGTAGATGTCAGTCATCAGAATGAATCACTCAATAATGGACCGATTGATATAAAAATAGCATTTGAAACAGCAACTAATATTGCAGCAAAGACATCAGCTTACTGCATTCTTATTCATGATCGCATAATAGAATATATACCCATCAAAGGACAAGTTCGAAAAGTCTTATAAATTGAGTAATATGGAAAATAACACAATTTTTATAGACGTACAAGGTTTCAAAAGTAATTCAAATGATTTCATCGCAAAAGAAGTAGCGATTGTTTTCAACAATTATGAATATAACAATTTCATTATAAAACCACCATTTGATTTTAAATGCTTATCAATAAAAAAGCAAAGAGAAGTAAAGTGGCTAACGAAAAACTATCATCACCTCAGCTGGACTGCTGGATCAGTTTCTTTTGAAAGCGTTTGCAATTTTTTAAAAGCCAACGCAAGATGTTCTAAAATTTATGTAAAAGGCGAAGAGAAAAGACGATGGTTGGAAAAAATTTTATGCCGAAAAATTTTTAACGTTGAGGATATAGGCTGTATCAACTTTAAACAAATGGAGATTAAGTATCCAGAATATTTTTATTGTAATTATCATAAACTTGGTGTTTGCGCATTAAAAAATGCTATTTTACTAACAAAAGAAATATCTTGCTTTAAATGAATTTTTACACTCTTTAAAATATTAATGTATGTATTATTATAAAATTTTAAAAAACTTTAAACAATAAATGTATAGAAAAATAAAAAATCTACAAGTGTTTTCTTATTTCAAAAACAAACTACATAAAGGAAAGAGAAGGAAGTGGAAAGGAGGAGGAGAAGTTAGCATTTTTGCTAACTTGCAAATTTTTACTTTTTGTTTCTCTGCTTATGACTGTAGTTAGTTGAAACTTGCTGCTTTAAAATAATCGCAGCCAAAGAAAATGATTACGTTGCAAAATATAAATGTATTCTACACAGCCACAAAATATTCCACGCACAAGTTCTTTCGATCGTACATACATACATACATACATACATACATACATCATACACACATACATACATACATACATCATACACACATACATACATACATACAAATATATTTCTTAAACAAATAAACAGAATATAAGCTTACCAGCGACAAACAAGCTGGACCCCCCACACACAAGCATTAGGGGTGTTCACATACATGAGAACGTTTTATAAATAAATAAAATAATTTATGTAATTATTTTATTCATTTATTTAATTATTTTATTTTATAAGAATTTATTAGCGTGAGGAAATCACACAAGCACATTCCCATGATTCATATGAAACCATATGACCTAGTAGTCATCAAACCTTCTTTCTCTGATATTACTGATATAGTATTACGATAACAAATTTCTACAGTATGGCAACACTGGGAGCATTAGAAAATAATAATCATGTTTTGCCGTCGGCATTTGAAAAAAATAATAATCATGTTTTACCGTCGGCATTTGAAAAAAATAATCATGTTTTGCCGTCGGCATTAGGAAAAATTATCATGCATTGCCGTAGGCATTAGGAAAAATTATCATGCATGCCGTATGCATTAGGAAAAATCATTTTCCCGTCGGCATTTGAAAAAATTATATTCATGTTTTGCCGTCGGCATTAGGAAAAATTATCATGTATTGCCGTCGGCATTTGAAAATAATTATGTATTGCCGTAGGCATTAGGAAAAATAAGTATGTATTGCCGTAGGCATTAGGAAAAATAAGTATGTATTGCCGTCGGCATTTGAAAAAAATAATCATGTTTTGCCGTCGGCATTAGGAAAAATTAATAAACATGTTTTGCCGTAGACATTAGGAAAAATTAATAATCACTATTTCAACATTGGTATTAGAAAAAATCATTTTCATGATTTTCCCGTCGGCATTTGAAAATAATTATGTATTGCCGTAGGCATTAGCAAAAATTATCATGCATGCCGTAGGCATTAGGAAAAAGACAGACTTATTGAACCACCCTCGAAAAATATTTAAAGGACTTATCGAACCACCCTCGTAGGTATCAAATTTCAAGAATTTTAAAATTTTCAAATTTTAATTACCCAAATTTAACAATTTCAGCAACAATTTAACAATTTTAATTGCCACAGGAACCCCAATTCACAACTACTATGCAGTTTTAAGTATAATTTGTTGTCCTCACTTTTCATTAGGTTTGATTTGCTGAGGAAGCATGGTTTGGCCACAGTGGTCATTTCCCTCATAGAACTCGAAAAATAAGAGTGTTTTACTAAGTCATATTTTTAAAAGTTTTCTAAAAAAATTCACAAATACAATTCAGATATACTGTTAATGCAGTTTTTTAGCATGATTTGTTGTCTTCATTTTCCACTAGGTTTAATTCGCTAAAAAAGAACGGTTTGCCCACAGTGGTCATTTCCCTCATAGAACTCGAAAAATAACAGTGTTTTACTAAGTCATATTTTTAAAAGCTTTCTTTGAAATTTCGCAAATACAATTAAGATATACTGTAAATGCAGTTTTTAGTACAATTTGTTGTCTTCACTTTTCACTAGGCTTGATTTGCTGAGGAAGCAGGGTTTGGTTACAGTGGTCATTTCCCTCATAGAACTCGAAAAATAAGAGTGTTTTACTTAGTCATATTTTTAAAAGCTTTCTTTGAAATTTCGCAAATACAATTAAGATATACTGTAAATGCAGTTTTTAGTACAATTTGTTGTCTTTACTTTTCACTAGGCTTGATTTGCTGAGGAAGCAGGGTTTGGTTACAGTGGTCATTTCCCTCATAGAACTCGAAAAATAAGAGTGTTTTACTTAGTCATATTTTTAAAAGCTTTCTAAAAAATTTCACAAATACAATTTAGATATAGTGGAAATGCAGTTTTTTAGTATGTATTGTTGTCTTCACTTTCCACTAGGTTTGATTTGCTGAGGAAGCATGGTTTGGCCACAGGGGTCATTTCCCTCATAGAACTCGAAAAATAAGAGTGTTTTACTAAGTCATATTTTTAAAAGTTTTCTAAAAAAAATTCACAAACACAATTCAGATATACTGTAAATGCAGTTTTTTAGTATGATTTGTTGTCTTTATTTTCTCTTAGGTTCGATTCGCTTCAAAAGGAGGGTTTGGCCACAGTGGTCATTTCCCTCATAGAACTCGAAAAATAAGAGTGTTTTACTAAGTCATATTTTTAAAAGTTTTCTACAAAATTTCACAAACAGAATTCAGATATACTGTAACAGCAGTTTTTTAGCATGATTTGTTGTCTTCATTTTAAACTAGGTTTGATTCACTAACGAAGCAGGGTTTGGCCACAGTGGTCATTTCCCTCATAGAACTCTAAAAATAAGAGTGTTTTACTAAGTCATATTTTTAAAAGCTTTCTAAAAAATTTCACAAATACAATTTAGATATACTGTAAATGCACTTTTTTAGTATAATTTGTTGTCTTCATTTGCCACTAGGTTTGATTCGCTCACAAAGCAGGGTTTGGCCACAGTGGTCATTTCCCTCATAGAACTCGAAAAATAAGAGTGTTTTACTAAGTCATATTTTTAAAAGTTTTCTAAAAAATTTCACAAATACACTTCAGATATATTGTAAATGCAGTTTTTTAGTATGATATGTTGTCTTCATTTTTCACTAGGTTTGATTCGCTGAGAAAGAAAGGTTTGGCCACAGTGGTTATTTCCCTCATAGAACTCGAAAAATAAGAGTGTTTTACTAAGTCATATTTTTAAAATTTTTCTTAAAAATTTCACAAATACACTTCAGATATATTGTAAATGCAGTTTTTTAGTATGATATGTTGCCTTCATTTTTCACTAGGTTTGATTCGCTGAGAAAGAAAGGTTTGGCCACAGTGGTTATTTCCCTCATAGAACTCGAAAAATAAGAGTGTTTTACTAAGTCATATTTTTAAAATTTTTCTTAAAAATTTCACAAATACAATTCAGATATACCGTAAATGCGGTTTTTTAGTATGTATTGTTGTCTTCGTTTTCCACTAGGTTCGATTCGCTGAGGAAGAAGGGTTTGGCCACAGTCGTCATTTCCCTCATAGAACTCGAAAAATAAGAGTGTTTTACTAAGTCATATTTTTAAAAGTTTTCTAAAAAATTTCACAAATACAATTCAGATATACTGTAAATGCAGTTTTTTAGTATGATTTGTTGTCTTCATTTGCCACTAGGTTTGATTCGCTCACAAAGCAGGGTTTGGCCACAGTGGTCATTTCCCTCATAGAACTCGAAAAATAAGAGTGTTTTACTAAGTCATATTTTTAAAAGTTTTCTAAAAAATTTCACAAATACAATTCATACATACTGTAAATGCAGTTTTTTAGTATGATTTGTTGTCTTCATTTGCCACTAGGTTTGATTCGCTCACAAAGCTGGGTTTGGCCACAGTGGTCATTTCCCTCATAGAACTCGAAAAATAAGAGTGTTTTACTAAGTCATATATTTAAAAGTTTTCTAAAAAATTTCACAAATACAATTCAGATATGTTGTAAATGCAGTTTTTTAGTACAATTTGTTGGCTTCACTTTCCACTAGGTTTGATTTGCTGAGGAAGCAGGGTTTGGCCAAAGTGGTCATTTTTCTCATAGAACTCAAAAAATAAGAGTGTTTTACTAAGTCATATTTTTATAAGTTTTGTAAAAAATTTCACAAATACAATTCAGATATACTGTAAATGCAGTTTTTTAGTATAATTTGTTGTCCTCACTTTTCACTAGGTTTGATTTGCTGGTTTGGCCACAGTGGTCATTTCCCTCATAGAACTCGAAAAATAAGAGTGTTTTACTAAGTCATATTTTTAAAAGTTTTCTAAAAAATTTCACAAATACAATCCACATATACTGTAAATGCAGTTTTTTAGTACAATTTGTTGCCTTCATTTTTCACTAGGCTTGATTTGCTGAGGAAGCAGGGTTTGGTTACAGTGGTCATTTTCCTCATAGAACTCGAAAAATAAGAATGTTTTACTAAGTCATATTTTTAAAAGCTTTCTAAAAAATTTCACAAATAAAATTTAGATATACTGTAAATGCAGTTTTTTAGTATGATTTGTTGTCTTTACTTTCCACTAGGTTTGATTTGCTGAGAAAGCAAGGTTTGGCCACAGGGGTCATTTCCCTCATAGAACTCGAAAAATAAGAGTGTTTTACTAAGTCATATTTTTAAAAGTTTTCTAAAAATTTCACAAATACAATTCAGACATACTGTAAATGCAGTTTTTTAGTATGATTTGTTGTCTTCATTTTCCACTAGGTTTGATTCGCTGTGGAAACAGGGTTTGGTCACAGTGGTCAATTCCCTCATAGAACTCGAAAAATAAGAGTGTTTTAATAAGTCATATTCTTAAAAGTTTTCTAAAAATTTTCACAAACACATTTTAGATTTACTGTAAGTGCAGTTTCTTAGTATGATTTGTTGTCTTCATTTGCCACTAAGTTTGATTCGCTCACAAAGCAGGGTTTGGCCACAGTGGTCATTCCCCTCATAGAACTGGAAAAATAAGAGTGTTTTACTAAGTCATATTTTTAAAAGTTTTCTAAAAAATTTCACAAATACAATTCAGATATGTTGTAAATGCAGTTTTTTAGTACAATTTGTTGGCTTCAGTTTCCACTAAGTTTGATTCGCTGAGGAAGCAGGGTTTGGCCAAAGTGGTCATTTTCCTCATAGAACTAAAAAAATAAGAGTGTTTTACTAAGTCATATTTTTAAAAGTTTTGTAAAAAATTTCACAAATACAATTCAGATATACTGTAAATGCAGTTTTTAGTATGATTTGTTGTCTTCACTTTCCACTAGGTTTGATTCGCTGAGGAAGCAGGGTTTGGCCAAAGTGGTCATTTTCCTCATAGATCTCAAAAAATAAGAGTGTTTTACTAAGTCATATTTTTAAAAGTTTTGTAAAAAATTTCACAAATACAATTCAGATATACTGTAAATGCAGTTTTTTAGTATAATTTGTTGTCCTCACTTTTCACTAGGTTTGATTTGCTGGTTTGGCCACAGGGGTCATTTCCCTCGTAGAACTCGAAAAATAAGAGTGTTTTACTAAGTCATATTTTTAAAAGTTTTCTAAAAAATTTCACAAATACAATTCACATATACTGTAAATGCAGTTTTTTAGTATTATTTGTTATCTTCATTCTCCACTAGGTTTAATTCGCTGCAGAAGAAGGGTTTGGCCACAGTGGTCATTTCTCTCATAGAACTCGAAAAATAAGAGTGTTTTACTAAGTCATATTTTTAAAAGTTTTCTAAAAAAATTTCACAAATACAATTCAGATATACTGTAAATGCAGTTTTTTAGTATGATTTCTTGTTTTTACTTTCTACTAGGTTTAATTTGCTGAAAAAGCAGGGTTTGGCCACAGGGGTCATTTCCCTCATAGAACTCGAAAAATAAGAGTGTTTTACTAAGTCATATTTTTAAAAGTTTTCTAAAAAATTTCACAAATGCAATTCAGATATACTGTAAATGCAGTTTTTTAGTACGATTTGTTGTCTTCGTTTTCCAATAGGTTTAATTCGCTGAGAAAGAAGGGTTTGGCCACAGTGGTCATTTCCCTCATAGAACTCGAAAAATAAGAGTGTTTTACTAAGTCATATTTTTAAAAGTTTTCTAAAAAATTTCACAAATACAATTCAGACATACTGTAAATGCAGTTTTTTAGTAGGTTTAATTCGCTGGGAAAGAAGGGTTTGGCCACAGTGGTCATTTCCCTCATAGAACTCGAAAAATAAGAGTGTTTTACTAAGTCATATTTTTAAAAGTTTTCTAAAAAATTTCAAAAATACAATTCAGACATACTGTAAATGCAGTTTTTTAGTATGATTTGTTGTCTTCATTTTCCACTAGGTTTGATTCGTTGAGGAAGCAGGGTTTGGCCACAGTGGTCATTTCTCTCATAGAACTCGAAAAATAAGAGTGTTTTACTAAGTCATATTTTTAAAGGTTTTCTAAAAAATTTCACAAATACAATTCAGATATACTGTAAATGCAGTTTTTTAGAACAATTTGTTGCCTTCACTTTTCACTAGGCTTGATTTGCTGAGGAAGCAGGGTTTGATTACAGTGGTCATTTCCCTCATAGAACTCGAAAAATAAGAGTGTTTTACTAAGTCATATTTTTAAAAGCTTTCTTTGAAATTTCGCAAATACAATTAAGATATACTGAAAATGCAGTTTTTAGTACAATTTGTTGTCTTCACTTTTCACTAGGCTTGATTCGCTGAGGAAGCAGGGTTTGGCCACAGTGGTCATTTCCCTCATAGAACTCGAAAAATAAGAGTGTTTTACTATGTCATATTTTTAAAAGTTTTCTAAAAAATTTCACAAATACAATTCAGATATGTTGTAAATGCAGTTTTTTAGTACAATTTGTTGGCCTCACTTTCCACTAGGTTTGATTCGCTGAGGAAGCAGGGTTTGGCCAAAGTGGTCATTTTCCTCATAGAACTAAAAAAATAAGAGTGTTTTACTAAGTCATATTTTTAAAAGTTTTGTAAAAAATTTCACAAATACAATTCAGATATACTGTAAATGCAGTTTTTAGTATGATTTGTTGTCTTCACTTTCCACTAGGTTTGATTCGCTGAGGAAGCAGGGTTTGGCCAAAGTGGTCATTTTTCTCATAGAACTCAAAAAATAAGAGTGTTTTACTAAGTCATATTTTTATAAGTTTTGTAAAAAATTTCACAAATACAATTCAGATATACTGTAAATGCAGTTTTTTAGTATAATTTGTTGTCCTCACTTTTCACTAGGTTTGATTTGCTGGTTTGGCCACAGTGGTCATTTCCCTCATAGAACTCGAAAAATAAGAGTGTTTTACTAAGTCATATTTTTAAAAGTTTTCTAAAAAATTTCACAAATACAATCCACATATACTGTAAATGCAGTTTTTTAGTACAATTTGTTGCCTTCATTTTTCACTAGGCTTGATTTGCTGAGGAAGCAGGGTTTGGTTACAGTGGTCATTTTCCTCATAGAACTCGAAAAATAAGAATGTTTTACTAAGTCATATTTTTAAAAGCTTTCTAAAAAATTTCACAAATAAAATTTAGATATACTGTAAATGCAGTTTTTTAGTATGATTTGTTGTCTTTACTTTCCACTAGGTTTGATTTGCTGAGAAAGCAAGGTTTGGCCACAGGGGTCATTTCCCTCATAGAACTCGAAAAATAAGAGTGTTTTACTAAGTCATATTTTTAAAAGTTTTCTAAAAAATTTCACAAATACAATTCAGACATACTGTAAATGCAGTTTTTTAGTATGATTTGTTGTCTTCATTTTCCACTAGGTTTGATTCGCTGTGGAAACAGGGTTTGGTCACAGTGGTCAATTCCCTCATAGAACTCGAAAAATAAGAGTGTTTTAATAAGTCATATTCTTAAAAGTTTTCTAAAAATTTTCACAAACACATTTTAGATTTACTGTAAGTGCAGTTTCTTAGTATGATTTGTTGTCTTCATTTGCCACTAAGTTTGATTCGCTCACAAAGCAGGGTTTGGCCACAGTGGTCATTCCCCTCATAGAACTGGAAAAATAAGAGTGTTTTACTAAGTCATATTTTTAAAAGTTTTCTAAAAAATTTCACAAATACAATTCAGATATGTTGTAAATGCAGTTTTTTAGTACAATTTGTTGGCTTCAGTTTCCACTAAGTTTGATTCGCTGAGGAAGCAGGGTTTGGCCAAAGTGGTCATTTTCCTCATAGAACTAAAAAAATAAGAGTGTTTTACTAAGTCATATTTTTAAAAGTTTTGTAAAAAATTTCACAAATACAATTCAGATATACTGTAAATGCAGTTTTTAGTATGATTTGTTGTCTTCACTTTCCACTAGGTTTGATTCGCTGAGGAAGCAGGGTTTGGCCAAAGTGGTCATTTTCCTCATAGATCTCAAAAAATAAGAGTGTTTTACTAAGTCATATTTTTAAAAGTTTTGTAAAAAATTTCACAAATACAATTCAGATATACTGTAAATGCAGTTTTTTAGTATAATTTGTTGTCCTCACTTTTCACTAGGTTTGATTTGCTGGTTTGGCCACAGGGGTCATTTCCCTCGTAGAACTCGAAAAATAAGAGTGTTTTACTAAGTCATATTTTTAAAAGTTTTCTAAAAAATTTCACAAATACAATTCACATATACTGTAAATGCAGTTTTTTAGTATTATTTGTTATCTTCATTCTCCACTAGGTTTAATTCGCTGCAGAAGAAGGGTTTGGCCACAGTGGTCATTTCTCTCATAGAACTCGAAAAATAAGAGTGTTTTACTAAGTCATATTTTTAAAAGTTTTCTAAAAAAATTTCACAAATACAATTCAGATATACTGTAAATGCAGTTTTTTAGTATGATTTCTTGTTTTTACTTTCTACTAGGTTTAATTTGCTGAAAAAGCAGGGTTTGGCCACAGGGGTCATTTCCCTCATAGAACTCGAAAAATAAGAGTGTTTTACTAAGTCATATTTTTAAAAGTTTTCTAAAAAATTTCACAAATGCAATTCAGATATACTGTAAATGCAGTTTTTTAGTACGATTTGTTGTCTTCGTTTTCCAATAGGTTTAATTCGCTGAGAAAGAAGGGTTTGGCCACAGTGGTCATTTCCCTCATAGAACTCGAAAAATAAGAGTGTTTTACTAAGTCATATTTTTAAAAGTTTTCTAAAAAATTTCACAAATACAATTCAGACATACTGTAAGTGCAGTTTTTTAGTAGGTTTAATTCGCTGGGAAAGAAGGGTTTGGCCACAGTGGTCATTTCCCTCATAGAACTCGAAAAATAAGAGTGTTTTACTAAGTCATATTTTTAAAAGTTTTCTAAAAAATTTCACAAATACAATTCAGACATACTGTAAATGCAGTTTTTTAGTATGATTTGTTGTCTTCATTTTCCACTAGGTTTGATTCGTTGAGGAAGCAGGGTTTGGCCACAGTGGTCATTTCTCTCATAGAACTCGAAAAATAAGAGTGTTTTACTAAGTCATATTTTTAAAGGTTTTCTAAAAAATTTCACAAATACAATTCAGATATACTGTAAATGCAGTTTTTTAGAACAATTTGTTGCCTTCACTTTTCACTAGGCTTGATTTGCTGAGGAAGCAGGGTTTGATTACAGTGGTCATTTCCCTCATAGAACTCGAAAAATAAGAGTGCTTTACTAAGTCATATTTTTAAAAGCTTTCTTTGAAATTTCGCAAATACAATTAAGGTATACTGAAAATGCAGTTTTTAGTACAATTTGTTGTCTTCACTTTTCACTAGGCTTGATTCGCTGAGGAAGCAGGGTTTGGCCACAGTGGTCATTTCCCTCATAGAACTCGAAAAATAAGAGTGTTTTACTATGTCATATTTTTAAAAGTTTTCTAAAAAATTTCACAAATACAATTCAGATATGTTGTAAATGCAGTTTTTTAGTACAATTTGTTGGCCTCACTTTCCACTAGGTTTGATTCGCTGAGGAAGCAGGGTTTGGCCAAAGTGGTCATTTTCCTCATAGAACTAAAAAAATAAGAGTGTTTTACTAAGTCATATTTTTAAAAGTTTTGTAAAAAATTTCACAAATACAATTCAGATATACTGTAAATGCAGTTTTTAGTATGATTTGTTGTCTTCACTTTCCACTAGGTTTGATTCGCTGAGGAAGCAGGGTTTGGCCAAAGTGGTCATTTTCCTCATAGAACTCAAAAAATAAGAGTGTTTTACTAAGTCATATTTTTAAAAGTTTTGTAAAAAATTTCACAAATACAATTCAGATATACTGTAAATGCAGTTTTTTAGTATAATTTGTTGTCCTCACTTTTCACTAGGTTTGATTTGCTGGTCTGGCCACAGTGGTCATTTCCCTCATAGAACTCGAAAAATAAGAGTGTTTTACTAAGTCATATTTTTAAAAGTTTTCTAAAAAATTTCACAAATACAATTCACATATACTGTAAATGCAGTTTTTTAGTATTATTTGTTATCTTCATTCTCCACTAGGTTTAATTCGCTGCAGAAGAAGGGTTTGGCCACAGTGGTCATTTCTCTCATAGAACTCGAAAAATAAGAGTGTTTTACTAAGTCATATTTTTAAAAGTTTTCTAAAAAAATTTCACAAATACAATTCAGATATACTGTAAATGCAGTTTTTTAGTATGATTTCTTGTTTTTACTTTCTACTAGGTTTAATTTGCTCAAATAGCAAGGTTTGGCCACAGGTGTCATTTCCCTCATAGAACTCGAAAAATAAGAGTGTTTTACTAAGTCATATTTTTAAAAGTTTTCTAAAAAATTTCACAAATGCAATTCAGATATACTGTAAATGCAGTTTTTTAGTACGATTTGTTGTCTTCGTTTTCCAATAGGTTTAATTCGCTGCGAAAGAAGGGTTTGGCCACAGTGGTCATTTCCCTCATAGAACTCGAAAAATAAGAGTGTTTTACTAAGTCATATTTTTAAAAGTTTTCTAAAAAATTTCACAAATACAATTCAGACATACTGTAAATGCAGTTTTTTAGTAGGTTTAATTCGCTGGGAAAGAAGGGTTTGGCCACAGTGGTCATTTCCCTCATAGAACTCGAAAAATAAGAGTGTTTTACTAAGTCATATTTTTAAAAGTTTTCTAAAAAATTTCACAAATACAATTCAGACATACTGTAAATGCAGTTTTTTAGTATGATTTGTTGTCTTCATTTTCCACTAGGTTTGATTCGTTGAGGAAGCAGGGTTTGGCCACAGTGGTCATTTCTCTCATAGAACTCGAAAAATAAGAGTGTTTTACTAAGTCATATTTTTAAAGGTTTTCTAAAAAATTTCACAAATACAATTCAGATATACTGTAAATGCAGTTTTTTAGAACAATTTGTTGCCTTCACTTTTCACTAGGTTTGATTTGCTGGTTTGGCCACAGTGGTCATTTCCCTCATAGAACTCGAAAAATAAGAGTGTTTTACTAAGTCATATTTTTAAAAGTTTTCTAAAAAATTTCACAAATACAATCCACATATACTGTAAATGCAGTTTTTTAGTACAATTTGTTGCCTTCATTTTTCACTAGGCTTGATTTGCTGAGGAAGCAGGGTTTGGTTACAGTGGTCATTTTCCTCATAGAACTCGAAAAATAAGAATGTTTTACTAAGTCATATTTTTAAAAGCTTTCTAAAAAATTTCACAAATAAAATTTAGATATACTGTAAATGCAGTTTTTTAGTATGATTTGTTGTCTTTACTTTCCACTAGGTTTGATTTGCTGAGAAAGCAAGGTTTGGCCACAGGGGTCATTTCCCTCATAGAACTCGAAAAATAAGAGTGTTTTACTAAGTCATATTTTTAAAAGTTTTCTAAAAAATTTCACAAATACAATTCAGACATACTGTAAATGCAGTTTTTTAGTATGATTTGTTGTCTTCATTTTCCACTAGGTTTGATTCGCTGAGGAAGCAGGGTTTGGCCAAAGTGGTCATTTTTCTCATAGAACTCAAAAAATAAGAGTGTTTTACTAAGTCATATTTTTATAAGTTTTGTAAAAAATTTCACAAATACAATTCAGATATACTGTAAATGCAGTTTTTTAGTATAATTTGTTGTCCTCACTTTTCACTAGGTTTGATTTGCTGGTTTGGCCACAGTGGTCATTTCCCTCATAGAACTCGAAAAATAAGAGTGTTTTACTAAGTCATATTTTTAAAAGTTTTCTAAAAAATTTCACAAATACAATCCACATATACTGTAAATGCAGTTTTTTAGTACAATTTGTTGCCTTCATTTTTCACTAGGCTTGATTTGCTGAGGAAGCAGGGTTTGGTTACAGTGGTCATTTTCCTCATAGAACTCGAAAAATAAGAATGTTTTACTAAGTCATATTTTTAAAAGCTTTCTAAAAAATTTCACAAATAAAATTTAGATATACTGTAAATGCAGTTTTTTAGTATGATTTGTTGTCTTTACTTTCCACTAGGTTTGATTTGCTGAGAAAGCAAGGTTTGGCCACAGGGGTCATTTCCCTCATAGAACTCGAAAAATAAGAGTGTTTTACTAAGTCATATTTTTAAAAGTTTTCTAAAAAATTTCACAAATACAATTCAGACATACTGTAAATGCAGTTTTTTAGTATGATTTGTTGTCTTCATTTTCCACTAGGTTTGATTCGCTGTGGAAACAGGGTTTGGTCACAGTGGTCAATTCCCTCATAGAACTCGAAAAATAAGAGTGTTTTAATAAGTCATATTCTTAAAAGTTTTCTAAAAATTTTCACAAACACATTTTAGATTTACTGTAAGTGCAGTTTCTTAGTATGATTTGTTGTCTTCATTTGCCACTAAGTTTGATTCGCTCACAAAGCAGGGTTTGGCCACAGTGGTCATTCCCCTCATAGAACTGGAAAAATAAGAGTGTTTTACTAAGTCATATTTTTAAAAGTTTTCTAAAAAATTTCACAAATACAATTCAGATATGTTGTAAATGCAGTTTTTTAGTACAATTTGTTGGCTTCAGTTTCCACTAAGTTTGATTCGCTGAGGAAGCAGGGTTTGGCCAAAGTGGTCATTTTCCTCATAGAACTAAAAAAATAAGAGTGTTTTACTAAGTCATATTTTTAAAAGTTTTGTAAAAAATTTCACAAATACAATTCAGATATACTGTAAATGCAGTTTTTAGTATGATTTGTTGTCTTCACTTTCCACTAGGTTTGATTCGCTGAGGAAGCAGGGTTTGGCCAAAGTGGTCATTTTCCTCATAGATCTCAAAAAATAAGAGTGTTTTACTAAGTCATATTTTTAAAAGTTTTGTAAAAAATTTCACAAATACAATTCAGATATACTGTAAATGCAGTTTTTTAGTATAATTTGTTGTCCTCACTTTTCACTAGGTTTGATTTGCTGGTTTGGCCACAGGGGTCATTTCCCTCGTAGAACTCGAAAAATAAGAGTGTTTTACTAAGTCATATTTTTAAAAGTTTTCTAAAAAATTTCACAAATACAATTCACATATACTGTAAATGCAGTTTTTTAGTATTATTTGTTATCTTCATTCTCCACTAGGTTTAATTCGCTGCAGAAGAAGGGTTTGGCCACAGTGGTCATTTCTCTCATAGAACTCGAAAAATAAGAGTGTTTTACTAAGTCATATTTTTAAAAGTTTTCTAAAAAAATTTCACAAATACAATTCAGATATACTGTAAATGCAGTTTTTTAGTATGATTTCTTGTTTTTACTTTCTACTAGGTTTAATTTGCTGAAAAAGCAGGGTTTGGCCACAGGGGTCATTTCCCTCATAGAACTCGAAAAATAAGAGTGTTTTACTAAGTCATATTTTTAAAAGTTTTCTAAAAAATTTCACAAATGCAATTCAGATATACTGTAAATGCAGTTTTTTAGTACGATTTGTTGTCTTCGTTTTCCAATAGGTTTAATTCGCTGAGAAAGAAGGGTTTGGCCACAGTGGTCATTTCCCTCATAGAACTCGAAAAATAAGAGTGTTTTACTAAGTCATATTTTTAAAAGTTTTCTAAAAAATTTCACAAATACAATTCAGACATACTGTAAGTGCAGTTTTTTAGTAGGTTTAATTCGCTGGGAAAGAAGGGTTTGGCCACAGTGGTCATTTCCCTCATAGAACTCGAAAAATAAGAGTGTTTTACTAAGTCATATTTTTAAAAGTTTTCTAAAAAATTTCACAAATACAATTCAGACATACTGTAAATGCAGTTTTTTAGTATGATTTGTTGTCTTCATTTTCCACTAGGTTTGATTCGTTGAGGAAGCAGGGTTTGGCCACAGTGGTCATTTCTCTCATAGAACTCGAAAAATAAGAGTGTTTTACTAAGTCATATTTTTAAAGGTTTTCTAAAAAATTTCACAAATACAATTCAGATATACTGTAAATGCAGTTTTTTAGAACAATTTGTTGCCTTCACTTTTCACTAGGCTTGATTTGCTGAGGAAGCAGGGTTTGATTACAGTGGTCATTTCCCTCATAGAACTCGAAAAATAAGAGTGCTTTACTAAGTCATATTTTTAAAAGCTTTCTTTGAAATTTCGCAAATACAATTAAGGTATACTGAAAATGCAGTTTTTAGTACAATTTGTTGTCTTCACTTTTCACTAGGCTTGATTCGCTGAGGAAGCAGGGTTTGGCCACAGTGGTCATTTCCCTCATAGAACTCGAAAAATAAGAGTGTTTTACTATGTCATATTTTTAAAAGTTTTCTAAAAAATTTCACAAATACAATTCAGATATGTTGTAAATGCAGTTTTTTAGTACAATTTGTTGGCCTCACTTTCCACTAGGTTTGATTCGCTGAGGAAGCAGGGTTTGGCCAAAGTGGTCATTTTCCTCATAGAACTAAAAAAATAAGAGTGTTTTACTAAGTCATATTTTTAAAAGTTTTGTAAAAAATTTCACAAATACAATTCAGATATACTGTAAATGCAGTTTTTAGTATGATTTGTTGTCTTCACTTTCCACTAGGTTTGATTCGCTGAGGAAGCAGGGTTTGGCCAAAGTGGTCATTTTCCTCATAGAACTCAAAAAATAAGAGTGTTTTACTAAGTCATATTTTTAAAAGTTTTGTAAAAAATTTCACAAATACAATTCAGATATACTGTAAATGCAGTTTTTTAGTATAATTTGTTGTCCTCACTTTTCACTAGGTTTGATTTGCTGGTCTGGCCACAGTGGTCATTTCCCTCATAGAACTCGAAAAATAAGAGTGTTTTACTAAGTCATATTTTTAAAAGTTTTCTAAAAAATTTCACAAATACAATTCACATATACTGTAAATGCAGTTTTTTAGTATTATTTGTTATCTTCATTCTCCACTAGGTTTAATTCGCTGCAGAAGAAGGGTTTGGCCACAGTGGTCATTTCTCTCATAGAACTCGAAAAATAAGAGTGTTTTACTAAGTCATATTTTTAAAAGTTTTCTAAAAAAATTTCACAAATACAATTCAGATATACTGTAAATGCAGTTTTTTAGTATGATTTCTTGTTTTTACTTTCTACTAGGTTTAATTTGCTCAAATAGCAAGGTTTGGCCACAGGTGTCATTTCCCTCATAGAACTCGAAAAATAAGAGTGTTTTACTAAGTCATATTTTTAAAAGTTTTCTAAAAAATTTCACAAATGCAATTCAGATATACTGTAAATGCAGTTTTTTAGTACGATTTGTTGTCTTCGTTTTCCAATAGGTTTAATTCGCTGCGAAAGAAGGGTTTGGCCACAGTGGTCATTTCCCTCATAGAACTCGAAAAATAAGAGTGTTTTACTAAGTCATATTTTTAAAAGTTTTCTAAAAAATTTCACAAATACAATTCAGACATACTGTAAATGCAGTTTTTTAGTAGGTTTAATTCGCTGGGAAAGAAGGGTTTGGCCACAGTGGTCATTTCCCTCATAGAACTCGAAAAATAAGAGTGTTTTACTAAGTCATATTTTTAAAAGTTTTCTAAAAAATTTCACAAATACAATTCAGACATACTGTAAATGCAGTTTTTTAGTATGATTTGTTGTCTTCATTTTCCACTAGGTTTGATTCGTTGAGGAAGCAGGGTTTGGCCACAGTGGTCATTTCTCTCATAGAACTCGAAAAATAAGAGTGTTTTACTAAGTCATATTTTTAAAGGTTTTCTAAAAAATTTCACAAATACAATTCAGATATACTGTAAATGCAGTTTTTTAGAACAATTTGTTGCCTTCACTTTTCACTAGGCTTGATTTGCTGAGGAAGCAGGGTTTGATTACAGTGGTCATTTCCCTCATAGAACTCGAAAAATAAGAGTGTTTTACTAAGTCATATTTTTAAAAGCTTTCTTTGAAATTTCGCAAATACAATTAAGATATACTGAAAATGCAGTTTTTAGTACAATTTGTTGTCTTCACTTTTCACTAGGCTTGATTCGCTGAGGAAGCAGGGTTTGGCCACAGTGGTCATTTCTCTCATAGAACTCGAAAAATAAGAGTGTTTTACTAAGTCATATTTTTAAAAGTTTTCTAAAAAATTTCGCAAACACATTTTAGATTTACTGTAAATGCAGTTTCTTAGTACGATTTGTTGTCTTAGTTTGCCACTAGGTTTGATTCGCTCACAAAGCAGGATTTGGCCACAGTGGTCATTTCCCTCATAGAACTCGAAAAATAAGAGTGTTTTACTATGTCATATTTTTAAAAGTTTTCTAAAAAATTTCACAAATACAATTCAGATATGTTGTAAATGCAGTTTTTTAGTACAATTTGTTGGCCTCACTTTCCACTAGGTTTGATTCGCTGAGGAAGCAGGGTTTGGCCAAAGTGGTCATTTTCCTCATAGAACTAAAAAAATAAGAGTGTTTTACTAAGTCATATTTTTAAAAGATTTGTAAAAAATTTCACAAATACAATTCAGATATACTGTAAATACAGTTTTTAGTATGATTTGTTGTCTTCACTTTCCACTAGGTTTGATTCGCTGGTCTGGCCACAGTGGTCATTTCCCTCATAGAACTCGAAAAATAAGAGTGTTTTACTAAGTCATATTTTTAAAAGTTTTCTAAAAAATTTCACAAATACAATTCACATATACTGTAAATGCAGTTTTTTAGTATTATTTGTTATCTTCATTCTCCACTAGGTTTAATTCGCTGCAGAAGAAGGGTTTGGCCACAGTGGTCATTTCTCTCATAGAACTCGAAAAATAAGAGTGTTTTACTAAGTCATATTTTTAAAAGTTTTCTAAAAAAATTTCACAAATACAATTCAGATATACTGTAAATGCAGTTTTTTAGTATGATTTCTTGTTTTTACTTTCTACTAGGTTTAATTTGCTGAAAAAGCAAGGTTTGGCCACAGGGGTCATTTCCCTCATAGAACTCGAAAAATAAGAGTGTTTTACTAAGTCATATTTTTAAAAGTTTTCTAAAAAATTTCACAAATGCAATTCAGATATACTGTAAATGCAGTTTTTTAGTACGATTTGTTGTCTTCGTTTTCCAATAGGTTTAATTCGCTGCGAAAGAAGGGTTTGGCCACAGTGGTCATTTCCCTCATAGAACTCGAAAAATAAGAGTGTTTTACTAAGTCATATTTTTAAAAGTTTTCTAAAAAATTTCACAAATACAATTCAGACATACTGTAAATGCAGTTTTTTAGTAGGTTTAATTCGCTGGGAAAGAAGGGTTTGGCCACAGTGGTCATTTCCCTCATAGAACTCGAAAAATAAGAGTGTTTTACTAAGTCATATTTTTAAAAGTTTTCTAAAAAATTTCACAAATACAATTCAGACATACTGTAAATGCAGTTTTTTAGTATGATTTGTTGTCTTCATTTTCCACTAGGTTTGCTTCGTTGAGGAAGCAGGGTTTGGCCACAGTGGTCATTTCTCTCATAGAACTCGAAAAATAAGAGTGTTTTACTAAGTCATATTTTTAAAGGTTTTCTAAAAAATTTCACAAATACAATTCAGATATACTGTAAATGCAGTTTTTTAGAACAATTTGTTGCCTTCACTTTTCACTAGGCTTGATTTGCTGAGGAAGCAGGGTTTGATTACAGTGGTCATTTCCCTCATAGAACTCGAAAAATAAGAGTGTTTTACTAAGTCATATTTTTAAAAGCTTTCTTTGAAATTTCGCAAATACAATTAAGATATACTGAAAATGCAGTTTTTAGTACAATTTGTTGTCTTCACTTTTCACTAGGCTTGATTCGCTGAGGAAGCAGGGTTTGGCCACAGTGGTCATTTCCCTCATAGAACTCGAAAAATAAGAGTGTTTTACTAAGTCATATTTTTAAAAGTTTTCTAAAAAATTTCGCAAACACATTTTAGATTTACTGTAAATGCAGTTTCTTAGTACGATTTGTTGTCTTAGTTTGCCACTAGGTTTGATTCGCTCACAAAGCAGGATTTGGCCACAGTGGTCATTTCCCTCATAGAACTCGAAAAATAAGAGTGTTTTACTATGTCATATTTTTAAAAGTTTTCTAAAAAATTTCACAAATACAATTCAGATATGTTGTAAATGCAGTTTTTTAGTACAATTTGTTGGCCTCACTTTCCACTAGGTTTGATTCGCTGAGGAAGCAGGGTTTGGCCAAAGTGGTCATTTTCCTCATAGAACTAAAAAAATAAGAGTGTTTTACTAAGTCATATTTTTAAAAGATTTGTAAAAAATTTCACAAATACAATTCAGATATACTGTAAATGCAGTTTTTAGTATGATTTGTTGTCTTCACTTTCCACTAGGTTTGATTCGCTGAGGAAGCAGGGTTTGGCCAAAGTGGTCATTTTCCTCATAGAACTCAAAAAATAAGAGTGTTTTACTAAGTCATATTTTTAAAAGTTTTGTAAAAAATTTCACAAATACAATTCAGATATACTGTAAATGCAGTTTTTTAGTATAATTTGTTGTCCTCACTTTTCACTAGGTTTGATTTGCTGGTCTGGCCACAGTGGTCATTTCCCTCATAGAACTCGAAAAATAAGAGTGTTTTACTAAGTCATATTTTTAAAAGTTTTCTAAAAAATTTCACAAATACAATTCACATATACTGTAAATGCAGTTTTTTAGTATTATTTGTTATCTTCATTCTCCACTAGGTTTAATTCGCTGCGGAAGAAGGGTTTGGCCGCAGTGGTCATTTCTCTCATAGAACTCGAAAAATAAGAGTGTTTTACTAAGTCATATTTTTAAAAGTTTTCTAAAAAAATTTCACAAATACAATTCAGATATACTGTAAATGCAGTTTTTTAGTATGATTTCTTGTTTTTACTTTCTACTAGGTTTAATTTGCTGAAAAAGCAAGGTTTGGCCACAGGGGTCATTTCCCTCATAGAACTCGAAAAATAAGAGTGTTTTACTAAGTCATATTTTTAAAAGTTTTCTAAAAAATTTCACAAATGCAATTCAGATATACTGTAAATGCAGTTTTTTAGTACGATTTGTTGTCTTCGTTTTCCAATAGGTTTAATTCGCTGAGAAAGAAGGGTTTGGCCACAGTGGTCATTTCCCTCATAGAACTCGAAAAATAAGAGTGTTTTACTAAGTCATATTTTTAAAAGTTTTCTAAAAAATTTCACAAATACCATTCAGACATACTGTAAATGCAGTTTTTTAGTAGGTTTAATTCGCTGGGAAAGAAGGGTTTGGCCACAGTGGTCATTTCCCTCATAGAACTCGAAAAATAAGAGTGTTTTACTAAGTCATATTTTTAAGTTTTCTAAAAAATTTCACAAATAAAATTCAGACATACTGTAAATGCAGTTTTTTAGTATGATTTGTTGTCTTCATTTTTCACTAGGTTTGATTCGTTGAGGAAGCAGGGTTTGGCCACAGTGGTCATTTCTCTCATAGAACTCGAAAAATAAGAGTGTTTTACTAAGTCATATTTTTAAAAGTTTTCTAAAAAATTTCACAAATACAATTCAGATATACTGTAAATGCAGTTTCTTAGAACAATTTGTTGCCTTCACTTTTTACTAGGCTTGATTTGCTGAGGAAGCAGGGTTTGATTACAGTGGTCATTTTCCTCATAGAACTCGAAAAATAAGAATGTTTTACTAAGTCATATTTTTAAAAGCTTTCTAAAAAATTTCACAAATACAATTTAGATATACTGTAAATGCAGTTTATTAGTATGATTTCTTGTTTTTACTTTCCACTACGTTTGATTTGCTGAGAAAGCAAGGTTTGGCCACAGGGGTCATTTCCCTCATAGAACTCGAAAAATAAGAGTGTTTTACTAAGTCATATTTTTAAAAGTTTTCTAAAAAATTTCACACATACAATTGAGACATACTGTAAATGCAGTTTTTTAGTATGATTTGTTGTCTTCGTTTTCCACTAGGTTTGATTCGCTAGGAAAGAAGGGTTTGGCCACAGTGGTCATTTCCCTCATAGAACTCGAAAAATAAGAGTGTTTTACTAAGTCATATTTTTAAAAGTTTTCTAAAAAATTTCACACATACAATTGAGACATACTGTAAATGCAGTTTTTTAGTATGATTTGTTGTCTTCATTTTCCACTAGGTTTGATTCGCTGAGGAAGCAGGGTTTGGCCACAGTGGTCATTTCCCTCATAGAACTCGAAAAATAAGAGTGTTTTACTAAGTCATATTTTTAAAAGTTTTCTAAAAAATTTCACAAATACAATTCAGACATACTGTCAATGCAGTTTTTTAGTAGGTTTAATTCGCTGGGAAAGAAGGGTTTGGCCACAGTGGTCATTTCCCTCATAGAACTCGAAAAATAAGAGTGTTTTACTAAGTCATATTTTTAAAAGTTTTCTAAAAAATTTCACAAATACAATTCAGACATACTGTAAATGCAGTTTTTTAGTATGATTTGTTGTCTTCATTTTCCACTAGGTTTGATTCGTTGAGGAAGCAGGGTTTGGCCACAGTGGTCATTTCTCTCATAGAACTCGAAAAATAAGAGTGTTTTACTAAGTCATATTTTTAAAGGTTTTCTAAAAAATTTCACAAATACAATTCAGATATACTGTAAATGCAGTTTTTTAGAACAATTTGTTGCCTTCACTTTTCACTAGGCTTGATTTGCTGAGGAAGCAGGGTTTGATTACAGTGGTCATTTCCCTCATAGAACTCGAAAAATAAGAGTGTTTTACTAAGTCATATTTTTAAAAGCTTTCTTTGAAATTTCGCAAATACAATTAAGATATACTGAAAATGCAGTTTTTAGTACAATTTGTTGTCTTCACTTTTCACTAGGCTTGATTCGCTGAGGAAGCAGGGTTTGGCCACAGTGGTCATTTCCCTCATAGAACTCGAAAAATAAGAGTGTTTTACTAAGTCATATTTTTAAAAGTTTTCTAAAAAATTTCGCAAACACATTTTTGATTTACTGTAAATGCAGTTTCTTAGTACGATTTGTTGTCTTAGTTTGCCACTAGGTTTGATTCGCTCACAAAGCAGGATTTGGCCACAGTGGTCATTTCCCTCATAGAACTCGAAAAATAAGAGTGTTTTACTATGTCATATTTTTAAAAGTTTTCTAAAAAATTTCACAAATACAATTCAGATATGTTGTAAATGCAGTTTTTTAGTACAATTTGTTGGCCTCACTTTCCACTAGGTTTGATTCGCTGAGGAAGCAGGGTTTGGCCAAAGTGGTCATTTTCCTCATAGAACTAAAAAAATAAGAGTGTTTTACTAAGTCATATTTTTAAAAGTTTTGTAAAAAATTTCACAAATACAATTCAGATATACTGTAAATGCAGTTTTTAGTATGATTTGTTGTCTTCACTTTCCACTAGGTTTGATTCGCTGAGGAAGCAGGGTTTGGCCAAAGTGGTCATTTTCCTCATAGAACTCAAAAAATAAGAGTGTTTTACTAAGTCATATTTTTAAAAGTTTTGTAAAAAATTTCACAAATACAATTCAGATATACTGTAAATGCAGTTTTTTAGTATAATTTGTTGTCCTCACTTTTCACTAGGTTTGATTTGCTGGTCTGGCCACAGTGGTCATTTCCCTCATAGAACTCGAAAAATAAGAGTGTTTTACTAAGTCATATTTTTAAAAGTTTTCTAAAAAATTTCACAAATACAATTCACATATACTGTAAATGCAGTTTTTTAGTATTATTTGTTATCTTCATTCTCCACTAGGTTTAATTCGCTGCGGAAGAAGGGTTTGGCCACAGTGGTCATTTCTCTCATAGAACTCGAAAAATAAGAGTGTTTTACTAAGTCATATTTTTAAAAGTTTTCTAAAAAAATTTCACAAATACAATTCAGATATACTGTAAATGCAGTTTTTTAGTATGATTTCTTGTTTTTACTTTCTACTAGGTTTAATTTGCTGAAAAAGCAAGGTTTGGCCACAGGGGTCATTTCCCTCATAGAACTCGAAAAATAAGAGTGTTTTACTAAGTCATATTTTTAAAAGTTTTCTAAAAAATTTCACAAATGCAATTCAGATATACTGTAAATGCAGTTTTTTAGTACGATTTGTTGTCTTCGTTTTCCAATAGGTTTAATTCGCTGAGAAAGAAGGGTTTGGCCACAGTGGTCATTTCCCTCATAGAACTCGAAAAATAAGAGTGTTTTACTAAGTCATATTTTTAAAAGTTTTCTAAAAAATTTCACAAATACAATTCAGACATACTGTAAATGCAGTTTTTTAGTAGGTTTAATTCGCTGGGAAAGAAGGGTTTGGCCACAAGGGTCATTTCCCTCATAGAACTCGAAAAATAAGAGTGTTTTACTAAGTCATATTTTTAAAAGTTTTCTAAAAAATTTCACAAATAAAATTCAGACATACTGTAAATGCAGTTTTTTAGTATGATTTGTTGTCTTCATTTTCCACTAGGTTTGATTCGTTGAGGAAGCAGGGTTTGGCCACAGTGGTCATTTCTCTCATAGAACTCGAAAAATAAGAGTGTTTTACTAAGTCATATTTTTAAAAGTTTTCTAAAAAATTTCACAAATACAATTCAGATATACTGTAAATGCAGTTTCTTAGAACAATTTGTTGCCTTCACTTTTTACTAGGCTTGATTTGCTGAGGAAGCAGGGTTTGATTACAGTGGTCATTTTCCTCATAGAACTCGAAAAATAAGAGTGTTTTACTAAGTCATATTTTTAAAAGTTTTCTAAAAAATTTCACACATACAATTGAGACATACTGTAAATGCAGTTTTTTAGTATGATTTGTTGTCTTCGTTTTCCACTAGGTTTGATTCGCTAGGAAAGAAGGGTTTGGCCACAGTGGTCATTTCCCTCATAGAACTCGAAAAATAAGAGTGTTTTACTAAGTCATATTTTTAAAAGTTTTCTAAAAAATTTCACACATACAATTGAGACATACTGTAAATGCAGTTTTTTAGTATGATTTGTTGTCTTCGTTTTCCACTAGGTTTGATTCGCTAGGAAAGAAGGGTTTGGCCACAGTGGTCATTTCCCTCATAGAACTCGAAAAATAAGAGTGTTTTACTAAGTCATATTTTTAAAAGTTTTCTAAAAAATTTCACACATACAATTGAGACATACTGTAAATGCAGTTTTTTAGTATGATTTCTTGTTTTTACTTTTCACTACGTTTGATTTGCTGAGAAAGCAAGGTTTGGCCACAGGGGTCATTTCCCTCATAGAACTCGAAAAATAAGAGTGTTTTACTAAGTCATATTTTTAAAAGTTTTCTAAAAAATTTCACACATACAATTGAGACATACTGTAAATGCAGTTTTTTAGTATGATTTGTTGTCTTCGTTTTCCACTAGGTTTGATTCGCTAGGAAAGAAGGGTTTGGCCACAGTGGTCATTTCCCTCATAGAACTCGAAAAATAAGAGTGTTTTACTAAGTCATATTTTTAAAAGTTTTCTAAAAAATTTCACACATACAATTGAGACATACTGTAAATGCAGTTTTTTAGTATGATTTGTTGTCTTCATTTTCCACTAGGTTTGATTCGCTGAGGAAGCAGGGTTTGGCCACAGTGGTCATTTCCCTCATAGAACTCGAAAAATAAGAGTGTTTTACTAAGTCATATTTTTAAAAGTTTTCTAAAAAATTTCACAAATACAATTCAGATATGTTGTAAATGCAGTTTTTTAGTACAATTTGTTGGCCTCACTTTCCACTAGGTTTGATTCGCTGAGGAAGCAGGGTTTGGCCAAAGTGGTCATTTTCCTCATAGAACTAAAAAAATAAGAGTGTTTTACTAAGTCATATTTTTAAAAGTTTTGTAAAAAATTTCACAAATACAATTCAGATATACTGTAAATGCAGTTTTTAGTATGATTTGTTGTCTTCACTTTTCACTAGGTTTGATTCGCTGAGGAAGCAGGGTTTGGCCAAAGTGGTCATTTTCCTCATAGAACTCAAAAAATAAGAGTGTTTTACTAAGTCATATTTTTAAAAGTTTTGTAAAAAATTTCACAAATACAATTCAGATATACTGTAAATGCAGTTTTTTAGTATAATTTGTCGTCCTCACTTTTCACTAGGTTTGATTTGCTGGTCTGGCCACAGTGGTCATTTCCCTCATAGAACTCGAAAAATAAGAGTGTTTTACTAAGTCATATTTTTAAAAGTTTTCTAAAAAATTTCACAAATACAATTTAGATATACTGTAAATGCAGTTTTTTAGTATGATTTCTTGTTTTTACTTTCCACTAGGTTTAATTTGCTGAAAAAGCAAGGTTTGGCCACAGGGGTCATTTCCCTCATAGAACTCGAAAAATAAGAGTGTTTTACTAAGTCATATTTTTAAAAGTTTTCTAAAAAATTTTCCAAAAACAATTCACATATACTGTAAATGCAGTTGTTTAGTATGATTTGTTATCTTCATTCTCCACTAGGTTTAATTCGCTGCGGAAGAGGGGTTTGGCCACAGTGGTCATTTCTCTCATAGAACTCGAAAAATAAGAGTGTTTTACTAAGTCATATTTTTAAAAGTTTTCTAAAAAATTTCACAAATACAATTCACATATACTGTAAATGCAGTTTTTTAGTATTATTTGTTATCTTCATTCTCCACTAGGTTTAATTCGCTGCGGAAGAAGGGTTTGGCCACAGTGGTCATTTCTCTCATAGAACTCGAAAAATAAGAGTGTTTTACTAAGTCATATTTTTAAAAGTTTTCTAAAAAAATTTCACAAATACAATTCAGATATACTGTAAATGCAGTTTTTTAGTATGATTTCTTGTTTTTACTTTCTACTAGGTTTAATTTGCTGAAAAAGCAAGGTTTGGCCACAGGGGTCATTTCCCTCATAGAACTCGAAAAATAAGAGTGTTTTACTAAGTCATATTTTTAAAAGTTTTCTAAAAAATTTCACAAATGCAATTCAGATATACTGTAAATGCAGTTTTTTAGTACGATTTGTTGTCTTCGTTTTCCAATAGGTTTAATTCGCTGAGAAAGAAGGGTTTGGCCACAGTGGTCATTTCCCTCATAGAACTCGAAAAATAAGAGTGTTTTACTAAGTCATATTTTTAAAAGTTTTCTAAAAAATTTCACAAATACAATTCAGACATACTGTAAATGCAGTTTTTTAGTAGGTTTAATTCGCTGGGAAAGAAGGGTTTGGCCACAGTGGTCATTTCCCTCATAGAACTCGAAAAATTTAGAGTGTTTTACTAAGTCATATTTTTAAAAGTTTTCTAAAAAATTTCACAAATAAAATTCAGACATACTGTAAATGCAGTTTTTTAGTATGATTTGTTGTCTTCATTTTCCACTAGGTTTGATTCGTTGAGGAAGCAGGGTTTGGCCACAGTGGTCATTTCTCTCATAGAACTCGAAAAATAAGAGTGTTTTACTAAGTCATATTTTTAAAAGTTTTCTAAAAAATTTCACAAATACAATTCAGATATACTGTAAATGCAGTTTCTTAGAACAATTTGTTGCCTTCACTTTTTACTAGGCTTGATTTGCTGAGGAAGCAGGGTTTGATTACAGTGGTCATTTTCCTCATAGAACTCGAAAAATAAGAATGTTTTACTAAGTCATATTTTTAAAAGCTTTCTAAAAAATTTCACAAATACAATTTAGATATACTGTAAATGCAGTTTATTAGTATGATTTGTTGTCTTCGTTTTCCACTAGGTTTGATTCGCTAGGAAAGAAGGGTTTGGCCACAGTGGTCATTTCCCTCATAGAACTCGAAAAATAAGAGTGTTTTACTAAGTCATATTTTTAAAAGTTTTCTAAAAAATTTCACACATACAATTGAGACATACTGTAAATGCAGTTTTTTAGTATGATTTGTTGTCTTCGTTTTCCACTAGGTTTGATTCGCTAGGAAAGAAGGGTTTGGCCACAGTGGTCATTTCCCTCATAGAACTCGAAAAATAAGAGTGTTTTACTAAGTCATATTTTTAAAAGTTTTCTAAAAAATTTCACACATACAATTGAGACATACTGTAAATGCAGTTTTTTAGTATGATTTGTTGTCTTCATTTTCCACTAGGTTTGATTCGCTGAGGAAGCAGGGTTTGGCCACAGTGGTCATTTCCCTCATAGAACTCGAAAAATAAGAGTGTTTTACTAAGTCATATTTTTAAAAGTTTTCTAAAAAATTTCACAAATACAATTCAGATATGTTGTAAATGCAGTTTTTTAGTACAATTTGTTGGCCTCACTTTCCACTAGGTTTGATTCGCTGAGGAAGCAGGGTTTGGCCAAAGTGGTCATTTTCCTCATAGAACTAAAAAAATAAGAGTGTTTTACTAAGTCATATTTTTAAAAGTTTTGTAAAAAATTTCACAAATACAATTCAGATATACTGTAAATGCAGTTTTTAGTATGATTTGTTGTCTTCACTTTTCACTAGGTTTGATTCGCTGAGGAAGCAGGGTTTGGCCAAAGTGGTCATTTTCCTCATAGAACTCAAAAAATAAGAGTGTTTTACTAAGTCATATTTTTAAAAGTTTTGTAAAAAATTTCACAAATACAATTCAGATATACTGTAAATGCAGTTTTTTAGTATAATTTGTCGTCCTCACTTTTCACTAGGTTTGATTTGCTGGTCTGGCCACAGTGGTCATTTCCCTCATAGAACTCGAAAAATAAGAGTGTTTTACTAAGTCATATTTTTAAAAGTTTTCTAAAAAATTTCACAAATACAATTTAGATATACTGTAAATGCAGTTTTTTAGTATGATTTCTTGTTTTTACTTTCCACTAGGTTTAATTTGCTGAAAAAGCAAGGTTTGGCCACAGGGGTCATTTCCCTCATAGAACTCGAAAAATAAGAGTGTTTTACTAAGTCATATTTTTAAAAGTTTTCTAAAAAATTTTCCAAAAACAATTCACATATACTGTAAATGCAGTTGTTTAGTATGATTTGTTATCTTTATTCTCCACTAGGTTTAATTCGCTGCGGAAGAAGGGTTTGGCCACAGTGGTCATTTCTCTCATAGAACTCGAAAAATAAGAGTGTTTTACTAAGTCATATTTTTAAAAGTTTTCTAAAAAAATTTCACAAATACAATTCAGATATACTGTAAATGCAGTTTTTTAGTATGATTTGTTATCTTCATTTTTCACTAGGTTTGATTTGCTGAGGAAGCAGGGTTTGGTTACAGTGGTCATTTTCCTCATAGAGCTCGAAAAATAAGAATGTTTTACTAAGTCATATTTTTAAAAGCTTTCTAAAAAATTTCACAAATACAATTTAGATATACTGTAAATGCAGTTTTTTAGTATGATTTCTTGTTTTTACTTTCTACTAGGTTTAATTTGCTGAAAAAGCAAGGTTTGGCCACAGGGGTCATTTCCCTCATAGAACTCGAAAAATAAGAGTGTTTTACTAAGTCATATTTTTAAAAGTTTTCTAAAAAATTTCACAAATGCAATTCAGATATACTGTAAATGCAGTTTTTTAGTACGATTTGTTGTCTTCGTTTTCCACTAGGTTTAATTCGCTGAGAAAGAAGGGTTTGGCCACAGTGGTCATTTCCCTCATAGAACTCGAAAAATAATAGTGTTTTACTAAGTCATATTTTTAAAAGTTTTCTAAAAAATTTCACAAATACAATTCAGACATACTGTAAATGCAGTTTTTTAGTAGGTTTAATTCGCTGGGAAAGAAGGGTTTGGCCACAGTGGTCATATCCCTCATAGAACTCGAAAAATAAGAGTGTTTTACTAAGTCATATTTTTAAAAGTTTTCTAAAAAATTTCACAAATACAATTCACACATACTGTAAATGCAGTTTTTTAGTATGATTTGTTGTCTTCATTTTCCACTAGGTTTAATTCGCTGCGGAAGAAGGGTTTGGCCACAGTGGTCATTTCTCTCATAGAACTCGAAAAATAAGAGTGTTTTACTAAGTCATATTTTTAAAAGTTTTCTAAAAAATTTCACAAATACAATTCAGATATACTGTAAATGCAGTTTTTTAGTACAATTTGTTGCCTTCACTTTTCACAAGGCTTGATTTGCTGAGGAAGCAGGGTTTGCTTACAGTGGTCATTTTCCTCATAGAACTCGAAAAATAAGAATGTTTTACTAAGTCATATTTTTAAAAGCTTTCTAAAAAATTTCACAAATACAATTTAGATATACTGTTAATGCAGTTTTTTAGTATGATTTCTTGTTTTTACTCTCCACTAGGTTTGATTTGCTGAGAAAGCAAGGTTTGGCCACAGGGGTCATTTCCCTCATAGAACTCGAAAAATAAGAGTGTTTTACTAAGTCATATTTTTAAAAGTTTTCTAAAAAATTTCACAAATACAATTCTGATAAACTGTAAATGCAGTTTTTTAGTACGATTTGTTGTCTTCATTTTCCACTAGGCTTGATTCGCTGAGGAAGCAGGGTTTGGCCACAGTGGTCATATCCCTCATAGAACTCGAAAAATAAGAGTGTTTTACTAAGTCATATTTTTAAAAGTTTTCTAAAAAATTTCGCAAACACATTTTAGATTTACTGTAAAGGCACTTTCCTAGTACGATTTGTTGTCTTAGTTTGCCACTAGGTTTGATTCGCTCACAAAGCAGGGTTTGGCCACAGTGGTCATTTCCCGCATAGAACTCGAAAAATAAGAGTGTTTTACTAAGTCATATTTTTAAAAGTTTTCTAAAAAATTTCACAAATACAATTCACATATATTGTAAATGCAGTTTTTTAGCATGATTTGTTATCTTCATTCTCCACTAGGTTTGATTTGCTGAGGAAGCAGGGTTTGGCCAAAGTGGTCATTTTCCTCATAGAACTAAAAAAATAAGAGTGTTTTACTAAGTCATATTTTTAAAAGTTTTGTAAAAAAATTCACAAATACAATTCAGATATACTGTAAATGCAGTTTTTAGTATGATTTGTTGTCTTCACTTTTCTCTAGGTTTGATTCGCTGAGGAAGCAGGGTTTGGCCACAGTGGTCATTTTCCTCATAGAACTCAAAAAATAAGAGTGTTTTACTAAGTCATATTTTTAAAAGTTTTGTAAAAAATTTCACAAATACAATTCAGATATACTGTAAATGCAGTTTTTTAGTATAATTTGTCGTCCTTACTTTTCACTAGGTTTGATTTGCTGGTCTGGCCACAGTGGTCATTTCCCTCATAGAACTCGTAAAATAAGAGTGTTTTACTAAGTCATATTTTTAAAAGTTTTCTAAAAAATTTCACAAATACAATTCACATAAATTGTAAATGCAGTTTTTTAGTATGATTTGTTATCTTCATTCTCCACTAGGTTTTATTCGCTGCGGAAGAAGGGTTTGGCCACAGTGGTCATTTCTCTCATAGAACTCGAAAAATAAGAGTGTTTTACTAAGTCATATTTTTAAAAGTTTTCTAAAAAAATTTCACAAATACAATTCAGATATACTGTAAATGCAGTTTTTTAGTACAATTTGTTGCCTTCACTTTTCACTAGGCTTGATTTGCTGAGGAAGCAGGGTTTGGTTACAGTGGTCATTTTCCTCATAGAACTCGAAAAATAAGAATGTTTTACTAAGTCATATTTTTAAAAGCTTTCTAAAAAATTTCACAAATACAATTTAGATATACTGTAAATGCAGTTTTTAGTATGATTTGTTGTCTTCACTTTCCACTAGGTTTGATTTGCTGAGAAAGCAAGGTTTGGCCACAGGGTTCATTTCCCTCATAGAACTCGAAAAATAAGAGTGTTTTACTAAGTCATATTTTTAAAAGTTTTCTAAAAAATTTCACAAATACAATTCAGATATACTGTAAATGCAGTTTTTTAGTACAATTTGTTGTCTTCGTATTCCACTAGGTTTGATTCGCTGGGAAAGAAGGGTTTGGCCACAGTGGTCATTTCCCTCATAGAACTCGAAAAATAAGAGTGTTTTACTAAGTCATATTTTTAAAAGTTTTCTAAAAAATTTCACACATACAATTGAGACATACTGTAAATGCAGTTTTTTAGTATGATTTGTTGTCTTCATTTTCCACTAGGTTTGATTCGCTGAGGATGCAGGGTTTGGCCACAGTGGTCATTTCCCTCATAGAACTCGAAAAATAAGAATGTTTTACTAAGTCATATTTTTAAAAGTTTTCTAAAAAATTTCGCAAACACATTTTAGATTTACTGTAAATGCAATTTCTTAGTATGATTTGTTGTCTTAGTTTGCCACTAGGTTTGATTCGCTCACAAAGCAGGGTTTGGCCACAGTGGTCATTTCCCTCATAGAACTCGAAAAATAAGAGTGTTTTACTATGTCATATTTTTAAAAGTTTTCTAAAAAATTTCACAAATACAATTCAGATATGTTGTAAATGCAGTTTTTTAGTACAATTTGTTGGCCTCACTTTCCACTAGGTTTGATTCGCTGAGGAAGCAGGGTTTGGCCAAAGTGGTCATTTTCCTCATAGAACTAGAAAAATAAGAGTGTTTTACTAAGTCATATTTTTAAAAGTTTTGTAAAAAATTTCACAAATACAATTCAGATATACTGTAAATGCAGTTTTTAGTATGATTTGTTGTCTTCACTTTCCACTAGGTTTGATTCGCTGAGGAAGCAGGGTTTGGCCAAAGTGGTCATTTTTCTCATAGAACTCAAAAAATAAGAGTGTTTTACTAAGTCATATATTTAAAAGTTTTGTAAAAAATTTCACAAATACAATTCAGATATACTGTAAATGCATTTTTTTAGTATAATTTGTTGTCCTCGCTTTTCACTAGGTTTGATTTGCTGGTCTGGCCACAGTGGTCATTTCCCTCATAGAACTCGAAAAATAAGAGTGTTTTACTAAGTCTTTTTTTTAAAGTTTTCTAAAAAATTTCACAAATACAATTCACATTAACTGTAAATGCAGTTTTTTAGTATGATTTGTTATCTTCATTCTCCACTAGGTTTAATTCACTGCGGAAGAAGGGTTTTACTAAGTGTTTTACTAAGTCATATTTTTAAAAGTTTTCTAAAAAATTTCACAAATACAATTCAGATATACTGTAAATGCAGTTTTTTAGTACAATTTGTTGCCTTCACTTTTCACTAGGCTTGATTTGCTGAGGAAGCAGGGTTTGGTTCCAGTGGTCATTTTCCTCATAGAACTCGAAAAATAAGAATGTTTTACTAAGTCATATTTTTAAAAGCTTTCTAAAAAATTTCACAAATACAATTTAGATATACTGTAAATGAAGTTTTTTAGTATGATTTCTTGTTTTTACTTTCCACTAGGTTTAATTTGCTGAGAAAGCAAGGTTTGGCCACAGGGGTCATTTCCCTCATAGAACTCGAAAAATAAGAGTGTTTTACTAAGTCATATTTTTAAAAGTTTTCTAAAAATTTCACAAATACAATTCAGATATACTGTAAATGCAGTTTTTTAGTACGATTTGTTGTCTTCCTTTTTCACTAGTTTTAATTCGATGAGAAAGAAGGATTTGGCCACAGTGGTCATTTCCCTCATAGAACTCGAAAAATAAGAGTGTTTTACTAAGTCATATTTTTAAAAGTTTTCTAAAAAATTTCGCAAACACATTTTAGATTTACTGTAAATGCACTTTCTTAGTATGATTTGTTGTCTTAGTTTGCCACTAGGTTTGATTCGCTCACAAAGCAGGGTTTGGCCACAGTGGTCATTTCCCGCATAGAACTCGAAAAATAAGAGTGTTTTACTAAGTCATATTTTTAAAAGTTTTCTAAAAAAATTTCACAAATACAATTCACATATATTGTAAATGCAGTTTTTTAGTATGATTTGTTATCTTCATTCTCCACTAGGTTTGATTTGCTGAGGAAGCAGGGTTTGGCCAAAGTGGTAATTTTCCTCATAGAACTAAAAAAATAAGAGTGTTTTACTAAGTCATATTTTTAAAAGTTTTGTAAAAAATTTCACAAATACAATTCAGATATACTGTAAATGCAGTTTTTAGTATGATTTGTTGTCTTCACTTTTCACTAGGTTTGATTCGCTGAGGAAGCAGGGTTTGGCCACAGTGGTCATTTTCCTCATAGAACTCAAAAAATAAGAGTGTTTTACTAAGTCATATTTTTAAAAGTTTTGTAAAAAATTTCACAAATACGATTCAGATATACTGTAAATGCAGTTTTTTAGTATAATTTGTCGTCCTCACTTTTCACTAGGTTTGATTTGCTGGTCTGGCCACAGTGGTCATTTCCCTCATAGAACTCGTAAAATAAGAGTGTTTTACTAAGTCATATTTTTAAAAGTTTTCTAAAAAATTTCACAAATACAATTCACATATATTGTAAATGCAGTTTTATAGTATGATTTGTTATCTTCATTCTCCACTAGGTTTTATTCGCTGCGGAAGAAGGGTTTGGCCACAGTGGTCATTTCTCTCATAGAACTCGAAAAATAAGAGTGTTTTACTAAGTCATATTTTTAAAAGTTTTCTAAAAAAATTTCACAAATACAATTCAGATATACTGTAAATGCAGTTTTTTAGTACAATTTGTTGCCTTCACTTTTCACTAGGCTTGATTTGCTGAGGAAGCAGGGTTTGGTTACAGTGGTCATTTTCCTCATAGAACTCGAAAAATAAGAATGTTTTACTAAGTCATATTTTTAAAAGCTTTCTAAAAAATTTCACAAATACAATTTAGATATACTGTAAATGCAGTTTTTTAGTATGATTTCTTGTTTTTACTTTTCACAAGGTTTAATTTGCTGAAAAAGCAAGCTTTGGCCACAGGGGTCATTTCCCTCATAGAACTCGAAAAATAAGAGTGTTTTACTAAGTCATATTTTTAAAAGTTTTCTAAAAAATTTCACAAATACAATTCAGATATACTGTAAATGCAGTTTTTTAGCACAATTTGTTGTCTTTGTTTTTCACTAGGCTTAATTCGCTGAAAAAGAAGGGTTTGGCCACAGTGGTCATTTCCCTCATAGAACTCGAAAAATAAGAGTGTTTTACTAAGTCATATTTTTAAAAGTTTTCTAAAAAATTTCACAAATACAATTCAGACATACTGTAAATGCAGTTTTTTAGTATGATTTGTTGTCTTCATTTTTCACTAGGTTTGATTCGCTGAGGAAGCAGGGTTTGGCCACAGTGGTCATTTCCCTCATAGAACTCGAAAAATAAGAATGTTTTACTAAGTCATATTTTTAAAAGTTTTCTAAAAAATTTCGCAAACACATTTTAGATTTACTGTAAATGCAATTTCTTAGTATGATTTGTTGTCTTAGTTTGACACTAGGTTTGATTCACTCACAAAGCAGGGTTTGGCCACAGTGGTCATTTCCCTCATAGAACTCGAAAAATAAGAGTGTTTTACTATGTCATATTTTTAAAAGTTTTCTAAAAAATTTCACAAATACAATTCAGATATGTTGTAAATGCAGTTTTTTAGTACAATTTGTTGGCCTCACTTTCCACTAGGTTTGATTCGCTGAGGAAGCAGGGTTTGGCCAAAGTGGTCATTTTCCTCATAGAACTAAAAAAATAAGAGTGTTTTACTAAGTCATATTTTTAAAAGTTTTGTAAAAAATTTCACAAATACAATTCAGATATACTGTAAATGCAGTTTTTAGTATGATTTGTTGTCTTCACTTTATACTAGGTTTGAATCGCTGAGGAAGCAGGGTTTGGCCAAAGTGGTCATTTTTCTCATAGAACTCAAAAAATAAGAGTGTTTTACTAAGTCATATTTTTAAAAGTTTTGTAAAAAATTTCACAAATACAATTCAGATATACTGTAAATGCAGTTTTTTAGTATAATTTGTTGTCCTCACTTTTCACTAGGTTTGATTTGCTGGTCTGGCCACAGTGGTCATTTCCCTCATAGAACTCGAAAAATAAGAGTGTTTTACTAAGTCATATTTTTAAAAGTTTTCTAAAAAATTTCACAAATACAATTCACATTAACTGTAAATGCAGTTTTTTAGTATGATTTGTTATCTTCATTCTCCACTAGGTTTAATTCGCTGCGGAAGAAGGGTTTGGCCACAGTGGTCATTTCTCTCATAGAACTCGAAAAATAAGAGTGTTTTACTAAGTCATATTTTTAAAAGTTTTCTAAAAAATTTCACAAATACAATTCAGACATACTGTAAATGCAGTTTTTTAGTATGATTTGTTGTCTTCATTTTCCACTAGGTTTAATTCGCTGCGGAAGAAGGGTTTGGCCACAGTGGTCATTTCTCTCATAGAACTCGAAAAATAAGAGTGTTTTACTAAGTCATATTTTTAAAAGTTTTCTAAAAAATTTCACAAATACAATTCAGATATACTGTAAATGCAGTTTTTTAGTACAATTTGTTGCCTTCACTTTTCACAAGGCTTGATTTGCTGAGGAAGCAGGGTTTGCTTACAGTGGTCATTTTCCTCATAGAACTCGAAAAATAAGAATGTTTTACTAAGTCATATTTTTAAAAGCTTTCTAAAAAATTTCACAAATACAATTTAGATATATTGTTAATGCAGTTTTTTAGTATGATTTCTTGTTTTTACTCTCCACTAGGTTTGATTTGCTGAGAAAGCAAGGTTTGGCCACAGGGGTCATTTCCCTCATAGAACTCGAAAAATAAGAGTGTTTTACTAAGTCATATTTTTAAAAGTTTTCTAAAAAATTTCACAAATACAATTCAGATAAACTGTAAATGCAGTTTTTTAGTACGATTTGTTGTCTTCATTTTCCACTAGGCTTGATTCGCTGAGAAAGCAGGGTTTGGCCACAGTGGTCATATCCCTCATAGAACTCGAAAAATAAGAGTGTTTTACTAAGTCATATTTTTAAAAGTTTTCTAAAAAATTTCGCAAACACATTTTAGATTTACTGTAAATGCACTTTCCTAGTACGATTTGTTGTCTTAGTTTGCCACTAGGTTTGATTCGCTCACAAAGCAGGGTTTGGCCACAGTGGTCATTTCCCGCATAGAACTCGAAAAATAAGAGTGTTTTACTAAGTCATATTTTTAAAAGTTTTCTAAAAAATTTCACAAATACAATTCACATATATTGTAAATGCAGTTTTTTAGCATGATTTGTTATCTTCATTCTCCACTAGGTTTGATTTGCTGAGGAAGCAGGGTTTGGCCAAAGTGGTCATTTTCCTCATAGAACTAAAAAAATAAGAGTGTTTTACTAAGTCATATTTTTAAAAGTTTTGTAAAAAAATTCACAAATACAATTCAGATATACTGTAAATGCAGTTTTTAGTATGATTTGTTGTCTTCACTTTTCTCTAGGTTTGATTCGCTGAGGAAGCAGGGTTTGGCCACAGTGGTCATTTTCCTCATAGAACTCAAAAAATAAGAGTGTTTTACTAAGTCATATTTTTAAAAGTTTTGTAAAAAATTTCACAAATACAATTCAGATATACTGTAAATGCAGTTTTTTAGTATAATTTGTCGTCCTCACTTTTCACTAGGTTTGATTTGCTGGTCTGGCCACAGTGGTCATTTCCCTCATAGAACTCGTAAAATAAGAGTGTTTTACTAAGTCATATTTTTAAAAGTTTTCTAAAAAATTTCACAAATACAATTCACATAAATTGTAAATGCAGTTTTTTAGTATGATTTGTTATCTTCATTCTCCACTAGGTTTTATTCGCTGCGGAAGAAGGGTTTGGCCACAGTGGTCATTTCTCTCATAGAACTCGAAAAATAAGAGTGTTTTACTAAGTCATATTTTTAAAAGTTTTCTAAAAAAATTTCACAAATACAATTCAGATATACTGTAAATGCAGTTTTTTAGTACAATTTGTTGCCTTCACTTTTCACTAGGCTTGATTTGCTGAGGAAGCAGGGTTTGGTTACAGTGGTCATTTTCCTCATAGAACTCGAAAAATAAGAATGTTTTACTAAGTCATATTTTTAAAAGCTTTCTAAAAAATTTCACAAATACAATTTAGATATACTGTAAATGCAGTTTTTAGTATGATTTGTTGTCTTCACTTTCCACTAGGTTTGATTTGCTGAGAAAGCAAGGTTTGGCCACAGGGTTCATTTCCCTCATAGAACTCGAAAAATAAGAGTGTTTTACTAAGTCATATTTTTAAAAGTTTTCTAAAAAATTTCACAAATACAATTCAGATATACTGTAAATGCAGTTTTTTAGTACAATTTGTTGTCTTCGTATTCCACTAGGTTTGATTCGCTGGGAAAGAAGGGTTTGGCCACAGTGGTCATTTCCCTCATAGAACTCGAAAAATAAGAGTGTTTTACTAAGTCATATTTTTAAAAGTTTTCTAAAAAATTTCACACATACAATTGAGACATACTGTAAATGCAGTTTTTTAGTATGATTTGTTGTCTTCATTTTCCACTAGGTTTGATTCGCTGAGGATGCAGGGTTTGGCCACAGTGGTCATTTCCCTCATAGAACTCGAAAAATAAGAATGTTTTACTAAGTCATATTTTTAAAAGTTTTCTAAAAAATTTCGCAAACACATTTTAGATTTACTGTAAATGCAATTTCTTAGTATGATTTGTTGTCTTAGTTTGCCACTAGGTTTGATTCGCTCACAAAGCAGGGTTTGGCCACAGTGGTCATTTCCCTCATAGAACTCGAAAAATAAGAGTGTTTTACTATGTCATATTTTTAAAAGTTTTCTAAAAAATTTCACAAATACAATTCAGATATGTTGTAAATGCAGTTTTTTAGTACAATTTGTTGGCCTCACTTTCCACTAGGTTTGATTCGCTGAGGAAGCAGGGTTTGGCCAAAGTGGTCATTTTCCTCATAGAACTAGAAAAATAAGAGTGTTTTACTAAGTCATATTTTTAAAAGTTTTGTAAAAAATTTCACAAATACAATTCAGATATACTGTAAATGCAGTTTTTAGTATGATTTGTTGTCTTCACTTTCCACTAGGTTTGATTCGCTGAGGAAGCAGGGTTTGGCCAAAGTGGTCATTTTTCTCATAGAACTCAAAAAATAAGAGTGTTTTACTAAGTCATATATTTAAAAGTTTTGTAAAAAATTTCACAAATACAATTCAGATATACTGTAAATGCATTTTTTTAGTATAATTTGTTGTCCTCACTTTTCACTAGGTTTGATTTGCTGGTCTGGCCACAGTGGTCATTTCCCTCATAGAACTCGAAAAATAAGAGTGTTTTACTAAGTCTTTTTTTTAAAGTTTTCTAAAAAATTTCACAAATACAATTCACATTAACTGTAAATGCAGTTTTTTAGTATGATTTGTTATCTTCATTCTCCACTAGGTTTAATTCGCTGCGGAAGAAGGGTTTGGCCACAGTGGTCATTTCTCTCATAGAACTCGAAAAATAAGAGTGTTTTACTAAGTCATATTTTTAAAAGTTTTCTAAAAAATTTCACAAATACAATTCAGATATACTGTAAATGCAGTTTTTTAGTACAATTTGTTGCCTTCACTTTTCACTAGGCTTGATTTGCTGAGGAAGCAGGGTTTGGTTCCAGTGGTCATTTTCCTCATAGAACTCGAAAAATAAGAATGTTTTACTAAGTCATATTTTTAAAAGCTTTCTAAAAAATTTCACAAATACAATTTAGATATACTGTAAATGAAGTTTTTTAGTATGATTTCTTGTTTTTACTTTCCACTAGGTTTAATTTGCTGAGAAAGCAAGGTTTGGCCACAGGGGTCATTTCCCTCATAGAACTCGAAAAATAAGAGTGTTTTACTAAGTCATATTTTTAAAAGTTTTCTAAAAATTTCACAAATACAATTCAGATATACTGTAAATGCAGTTTTTTAGTACGATTTGTTGTCTTCCTTTTTCACTAGTTTTAATTCGATGAGAAAGAAGGATTTGGCCACAGTGGTCATTTCCCTCATAGAACTCGAAAAATAAGAGTGTTTTACTAAGTCATATTTTTAAAAGTTTTCTAAAAAATTTCGCAAACACATTTTAGATTTACTGTAAATGCACTTTCTTAGTATGATTTGTTGTCTTAGTTTGCCACTAGGTTTGATTCGCTCACAAAGCAGGGTTTGGCCACAGTGGTCATTTCCCGCATAGAACTCGAAAAATAAGAGTGTTTTACTAAGTCATATTTTTAAAAGTTTTCTAAAAAATTTCACAAATACAATTCACATATATTGTAAATGCAGTTTTTTAGTATGATTTGTTATCTTCATTCTCCACTAGGTTTGATTTGCTGAGGAAGCAGGGTTTGGCCAAAGTGGTAATTTTCCTCATAGAACTAAAAAAATAAGAGTGTTTTACTAAGTCATATTTTTAAAAGTTTTGTAAAAAATTTCACAAATACAATTCAGATATACTGTAAATGCAGTTTTTAGTATGATTTGTTGTCTTCACTTTTCACTAGGTTTGATTCGCTGAGGAAGCAGGGTTTGGCCACAGTGGTCATTTTCCTCATAGAACTCAAAAAATAAGAGTGTTTTACTAAGTCATATTTTTAAAAGTTTTGTAAAAAATTTCACAAATACGATTCAGATATACTGTAAATGCAGTTTTTTAGTATAATTTGTCGTCCTCACTTTTCACTAGGTTTGATTTGCTGGTCTGGCCACAGTGGTCATTTCCCTCATAGAACTCGTAAAATAAGAGTGTTTTACTAAGTCATATTTTTAAAAGTTTTCTAAAAAATTTCACAAATACAATTCACATATATTGTAAATGCAGTTTTTTAGTATGATTTGTTATCTTCATTCTCCACTAGGTTTTATTCGCTGCGGAAGAAGGGTTTGGCCACAGTGGTCATTTCTCTCATAGAACTCGAAAAATAAGAGTGTTTTACTAAGTCATATTTTTAAAAGTTTTCTAAAAAAATTTTACAAATACAATTCAGATATACTGTAAATGCAGTTTTTTAGTACAATTTGTTGCCTTCACTTTTCACTAGGCTTGATTTGCTGAGGAAGCAGGGTTTGGTTACAGTGGTCATTTTCCTCATAGAACTCGAAAAATAAGAATGTTTTACTAAGTCATATTTTTAAAAGCTTTCTAAAAAATTTCACAAATACAATTTAGATATACTGTAAATGCAGTTTTTTAGTATGATTTTTTGTTTTTACTTTCCACAAGGTTTAATTTGCTGAAAAAGCAAGGTTTGGCCACAGGGGTCATTTCCCTCATAGAACTCGAAAAATAAGAGTGTTTTACTAAGTCATATTTTTAAAAGTTTTCTAAAAAATTTCACAAATACAATTCAGATATACTGTAAATGCAGTTTTTTAGTACGATTTGTTGTCTTCGTTTTCCACTAGGTTTAATTCGCTGAGAAAGAAGGGTTTGGCCACAGTGGTCATTTCCCTCATAGAACTCGAAAAATAATAGTGTTTTACTAAGTCATATTTTTAAAAGTTTTCTAAAAAATTTCACAAATACAATTCAGACATACTGTAAATGCAGTTTTTTAGTAGGTTTAATTCGCTGGGAAAGAAGGGTTTGGCCACAGTGGTCATATCCCTCATAGAACTCGAAAAATAAGAGTGTTTTACTAAGTCATATTTTTAAAAGTTTTCTAAAAAATTTCACAAATACAATTCAGACATACTGTAAATGCAGTTTTTTAGTATGATTTGTTGTCTTCATTTTCCACTAGGTTTAATTCGCTGCGGAAGAAGGGTTTGGCCACAGTGGTCATTTCTCTCATAGAACTCGAAAAATAAGAGTGTTTTACTAAGTCATATTTTTAAAAGTTTTCTAAAAAATTTCACAAATACAATTCAGATATACTGTAAATGCAGTTTTTTAGTACAATTTGTTGCCTTCACTTTTCACAAGGCTTGATTTGCTGAGGAAGCAGGGTTTGCTTACAGTGGTCATTTTCCTCATAGAACTCGAAAAATAAGAATGTTTTACTAAGTCATATTTTTAAAAGCTTTCTAAAAAATTTCACAAATACAATTTAGATATACTGTTAATGCAGTTTTTTAGTATGATTTCTTGTTTTTACTCTCCACTAGGTTTGATTTGCTGAGAAAGCAAGGTTTGGCCACAGGGGTCATTTCCCTCATAGAACTCGAAAAATAAGAGTGTTTTACTAAGTCATATTTTTAAAAGTTTTCTAAAAAATTTCGCAAACACATTTTAGATTTACTGTAAATGCACTTTCCTAGTACGATTTGTTGTCTTAGTTTGCCACTAGGTTTGATTCGCTCACAAAGCAGGGTTTGGCCACAGTGGTCATTTCCCGCATAGAACTCGAAAAATAAGAGTGTTTTACTAAGTCATATTTTTAAAAGTTTTCTAAAAAATTTCACAAATACATTTTAGATTTACTGTAAATGCACTTTCCTAGTACGATTTGTTGTCTTAGTTTGCCACTAGGTTTGATTCGCTCACAAAGCAGGGTTTGGCCACAGTGGTCATTTCCCGCATAGAACTCGAAAAATAAGAGTGTTTTACTAAGTCATATTTTTAAAAGTTTTCTAAAAAATTTCACAAATACAATTTACATATATTGTAAATGCAGTTTTTTAGCATGATTTGTTATCTTCATTCTCCACTAGGTTTGATTCGCTGAGGAAGCAGGGTTTGGCCACAGTGGTCATATCCCTCATAGAACTCGAAAAATAAGAGTGTTTTACTAAGTCATATTTTTAAAAGTTTTCTAAAAAATTTCGCAAACACATTTTAGATTTACTGTAAATGCACTTTCCTAGTACGATTTGTTGTCTTAGTTTGCCACTAGGTTTGATTCGCTCACAAAGCAGGGTTTGGCCACAGTGGTCATTTCCCGCATAGAACTCGAAAAATAAGAGTGTTTTACTAAGTCATATTTTTAAAAGTTTTCTAAAAAATTTCGCAAACACATTTTAGATTTACTGTAAATGCACTTTCCTAGTACGATTTGTTGTCTTAGTTTGCCACTAGGTTTGATTCGCTCACAAAGCAGGGTTTGGCCACAGTGGTCATTTCCCGCATAGAACTCGAAAAATAAGAGTGTTTTACTAAGTCATATTTTTAAAAGTTTTCTAAAAAATTTCACAAATACAATTCACATATATTGTAAATGCAGTTTTTTAGCATGATTTGTTATCTTCATTCTCCACTAGGTTTGATTTGCTGAGGAAGCAGGGTTTGGCCAAAGTGGTCATTTTCCTCATAGAACTAAAAAAATAAGAGTGTTTTACTAAGTCATATTTTTAAAAGTTTTGTAAAAAAATTCACAAATACAATTCAGATATACTGTAAATGCAGTTTTTAGTATGATTTGTTGTCTTCACTTTTCGCTAGGTTTGATTCGCTGAGGAAGCAGGGTTTGGCCACAGTGGTCATTTTCCTCATAGAACTCAAAAAATTAGAGTGTTTTACTAAGTCATATTTTTAAAAGTTTTGTAAAAAATTTCACAAATACAATTCAGATATACTGTAAATGCAGTTTTTTAGTATAATTTGTCGTCCTCACTTTTCACTAGGTTTGATTTGCTGGTCTGGCCACAGTGGTCATTTCCCTCATAGAACTCGTAAAATAAGAGTGTTTTACTAAGTCATATTTTTAAAAGTTTTCTAAAAAATTTCACAAATACAATTCACATAAATTGTAAATGCAGTTTTTTAGTATGATTTGTTATCTTCATTCTCCACTAGGTTTTATTCGCTGCGGAAGAAGGGTTTGGCCACAGTGGTCATTTCTCTCATAGAACTCGAAAAATAAGAGTGTTTTACTAAGTCATATTTTTAAAAGTTTTCTAAAAAAATTTCACAAATACAATTCAGATATACTGTAAATGCAGTTTTTTAGTACAATTTGTTGCCTTCACTTTTCACTAGGCTTGATTTGCTGAGGAAGCAGGGTTTGGTTACAGTGGTCATTTTCCTCATAGAACTCGAAAAATAAGAATGTTTTACTAAGTCATATTTTTAAAAGCTTTCTAAAAAATTTCACAAATACAATTTAGATATACTGTAAATGCAGTTTTTAGTATGATTTGTTGTCTTCACTTTCCACTAGGTTTGATTTGCTGAGAAAGCAAGGTTTGGCCACAGGGTTTATTTCCCTCATAGAACTCGAAAAATAAGAGTGTTTTACTAAGTCATATTTTTAAAAGTTTTCTAAAAAATTTCACAAATACAATTCAGATATACTGTAAATGCAGTTTTTTAGTACAATTTGTTGTCTTCGTATTCCACTAGGTTTGATTCGCTGGGAAAGAAGGGTTTGGCCACAGTGGTCATTTCCCTCATAGAACTCGAAAAATAAGAGTGTTTTACTAAGTCATATTTTTAAAAGTTTTCTAAAAAATTTCACACATACAATTGAGACATACTGTAAATGCAGTTTTTTAGTATGATTTGTTGTCTTCATTTTCCACTAGGTTTAATTCGCTGAGGATGCAGGGTTTGGCCACAGTGGTCATTTCCCTCATAGAACTCGAAAAATAAGAATGTTTTACTAAGTCATATTTTTAAAAGTTTTCTAAAAAATTTCGCAAACACATTTTAGATTTACTGTAAATGCAATTTCTTAGTATGATTTGTTGTCTTAGTTTGCCACTAGGTTTGATTCGCTCACAAAGCAGGGTTTGGCCACAGTGGTCATTTCCCTCATAGAACTCGAAAAATAAGAGTGTTTTACTATGTCATATTTTTAAAAGTTTTCTAAAAAATTTCACAAATACAATTCAGATATGTTGTAAATGCAGTTTTTTAGTACAATTTGTTGGCCTCACTTTCCACTAGGTTTGATTCGCTGAGGAAGCAGGGTTTGGCCAAAGTGGTCATTTTCCTCATAGAACTAGAAAAATAAGAGTGTTTTACTAAGTCATATTTTTAAAAGTTTTGTAAAAAATTTCACAAATACAATTCAGATATACTGTAAATGCAGTTTTTAGTATGATTTGTTGTTTTCACTTTCCACTAGGTTTGATTCGCTGAGGAAGCAGGGTTTGGCCAAAGTGGTCATTTTTCTCATAGAACTCAAAAAATAAGAGTGTTTTACTAAGTCATATATTTAAAAGTTTTGTAAAAAATTTCACAAATACAATTCAGATATACTGTAAATGCATTTTTTTAGTATAATTTGTTGTCCTCACTTTTCACTAGGTTTGATTTGCTGGTCTGGCCACAGTGGTCATTTCCCTCATAGAACTCGAAAAATAAGAGTGTTTTACTAAGTCTTTTTTTTAAAGTTTTCTAAAAAATTTCACAAATACAATTCACATTAACTGTAAATGCAGTTTTTTAGTATGATTTGTTATCTTCATTCTCCACTAGGTTTAATTCGCTGCGGAAGAAGGGTTTGGCCACAGTGGTCATTTCTCTCATAGAACTCGAAAAATAAGAGTGTTTTACTAAGTCATATTTTTAAAAGTTTTCTAAAAAATTTCACAAATACAATTCAGATATACTGTAAATGCAGTTTTTTAGTACAATTTGTTGCCTTCACTTTTCACTAGGCTTGATTTGCTGAGGAAGCAGGGTTTGGTTCCAGTGGTCATTTTCCTCATAGAACTCGAAAAATAAGAATGTTTTACTAAGTCATATTTTTAAAAGCTTTCTAAAAAATTTCACAAATACAATTTAGATATACTGTAAATGAAGTTTTTTAGTATGATTTTTTGTTTTTACTTTCCACTAGGTTTAATTTGCTGAGAAAGCAAGGTTTGGCCACAGGGGTCATTTCCCTCATAGAACTCGAAAAATAAGAGTGTTTTACTAAGTCATATTTTTAAAAGTTTTCTAAAAATTTCACAAATACAATTCAGATATACTGTAAATGCAGTTTTTTAGTACGATTTGTTGTCTTCCTTTTTCACTAGTTTTAATTCGATGAGAAAGAAGGATTTGGCCACAGTGGTCATTTCCCTCATAGAACTCGAAAAATAAGAGTGTTTTACTAAGTCATATTTTTAAAAGTTTTCTAAAAAATTTCGCAAACACATTTTAGATTTACTGTAAATGCACTTTCTTAGTATGATTTGTTGTCTTAGTTTGCCACTAGGTTTGATTCGCTCACAAAGCAGGGTTTGGCCACAGTGGTCATTTCCCGCATAGAACTCGAAAAATAAGAGTGTTTTACTAAGTCATATTTTTAAAAGTTTTCTAAAAAATTTCACAAATACAATTCACATATATTGTAAATGCAGTTTTTTAGTATGATTTGTTATCTTCATTCTCCACTAGGTTTGATTTGCTGAGGAAGCAGGGTTTGGCCAAAGTGGTAATTTTCCTCATAGAACTAAAAAAATAAGAGTGTTTTACTAAGTCATATTTTTAAAAGTTTTGTAAAAAATTTCACAAATACAATTCAGATATACTGTAAATGCAGTTTTTAGTATGATTTGTTGTCTTCACTTTTCACTAGGTTTGATTCGCTGAGGAAGCAGGGTTTGGCCACAGTGGTCATTTTCCTCATAGAACTCAAAAAATAAGAGTGTTTTACTAAGTCATATTTTTAAAAGTTTTGTAAAAAATTTCACAAATACGATTCAGATATACTGTAAATGCAGTTTTTTAGTATAATTTGTCGTCCTCACTTTTCACTAGGTTTGATTTGCTGGTCTGGCCACAGTGGTCATTTCCCTCATAGAACTCGTAAAATAAGAGTGTTTTACTAAGTCATATTTTTAAAAGTTTTCTAAAAAATTTCACAAATACAATTCACATATATTGTAAATGCAGTTTTTTAGTATGATTTGTTATCTTCATTCTCCACTAGGTTTTATTCGCTGCGGAAGAAGGGTTTGGCCACAGTGGTCATTTCTCTCATAGAACTCGAAAAATAAGAGTGTTTTACTAAGTCATATTTTTAAAAGTTTTCTAAAAAAATTTCACAAATACAATTCAGATATACTGTAAATGCAGTTTTTTAGTACAATTTGTTGCCTTCACTTTTCACTAGGCTTGATTTGCTGAGGAAGCAGGGTTTGGTTACAGTGGTCATTTTCCTCATAGAACTCGAAAAATAAGAATGTTTTACTAAGTCATATTTTTAAAAGCTTTCTAAAAAATTTCACAAATACAATTTAGATATACTGTAAATGCAGTTTTTTAGTATGATTTCTTGTTTTTACTTTCCACAAGGTTTAATTTGCTGAAAAAGCAAGGTTTGGCCACAGGGGTCATTTCCCTCATAGAACTCGAAAAATAAGAGTGTTTTACTAAGTCATATTTTTAAAAGTTTTCTAAAAAATTTCACAAATACAATTCAGATATACTGTAAATGCAGTTTTTTAGCACAATTTGTTGTCTTTGTTTTCCACTAGGCTTAATTCGCTGAAAAAGAAGGGTTTGGCCACAGTGGTCATTTCCCTCATAGAACTCGTAAAATAAGAGTGTTTTACTAAGTCATATTTTTAAAAGTTTTCTAAAAAATTTCACAAATACAATTCACATATATTGTAAATGCAGTTTTTTAGTATGATTTGTTATCTTCATTCTCCACTAGGTTTTATTCGCTGCGGAAGAAGGGTTTGGCCACAGTGGTCATTTCCCTCATAGAACTCGAAAAATAAGAGTGTTTTACTATGTCATATTTTTAAAAGTTTTCTAAAAAATTTCACAAATACAATTCAGATATGTTGTAAATGCAGTTTTTTAGTACAATTTGTTGGCCTCACTTTCCACTAGGTTTGATTCGCTGAGGAAGCAGGGTTTGGCCAAAGTGGTCATTTTCCTCATAGAACTAAAAAAATAAGAGTGTTTTACTAAGTCATATTTTTAAAAGTTTTGTAAAAAATTTCACAAATACAATTCAGATATACTGTAAATGCAGTTTTTAGTATGATTTGTTGTCTTCACTTTATACTAGGTTTGATTCGCTGAGGAAGCAGGGTTTGGCCAAAGTGGTCATTTTTCTCATAGAACTCAAAAAATAAGAGTGTTTTACTAAGTCATATTTTTAAAAGTTTTGTAAAAAATTTCACAAATACAATTCAGATATACTGTAAATGCAGTTTTTTAGTATAATTTGTTGTCCTCACTTTTCACTAGGTTTGATTTGCTGGTCTGGCCACAGTGGTCATTTCCCTCATAGAACTCGAAAAATAAGAGTGTTTTACTAAGTCATATTTTTAAAAGTTTTCTAAAAAATTTCACAAATACAATTCACATTAACTGTAAATGCAGTTTTTTAGTATGATTTGTTATCTTCATTCTCCACTAGGTTTAATTCGCTGCGGAAGAAGGGTTTGGCCACAGTGGTCATTTCTCTCATAGAACTCGAAAAATAAGAGTGTTTTACTAAGTCATATTTTTAAAAGTTTTCTAAAAAATTTCACAAATACAATTCAGATATACTGTAAATGCAGTTTTTTAGTACAATTTGTTGCCTTCACTTTTCACTAGGCTTGATTTGCTGAGGAAGCAGGGTTTGGTTACAGTGGTCATTTTCCTCATAGAACTCGAAAAATAAGAATGTTTTACTAAGTCATATTTTTAAAAGCTTTCTAAAAAATTTCACAAATACAATTTAGATATACTGTAAATGCAGTTTTTTAGTATGATTTCTTGTTTTTACTTTCCACTAGGTTTGATTTGCTGAGAAGGCAAGGTTTGGCCACAGGGGTCATTTCCCTCATAGAACTCGAAAAATAAGAGTGTTTTACTAAGTCATATTTTTAAAAGTTTTCTAAAAAATTTCACAAATACAATTCAGATATACTGTAAATGCAGTTTTTTAGTACAATTTGTTGCCTTCACTTTTCACTAGGCTTGATTTGCTGAGGAAGCAGGGTTTGGCCACAGTGGTCATTTCCCTCATAGAACTCGAAAAATAAGAGTGTTTTACTAAGTCATATTTTTAAAAGTTTTCTAAAAAATTTCGCAAACACATTTTAGATTTACTGTAAATGCATTTTCTTAGTATGATTTGTTGTTTTAGTTTGCCACTAGGTTTGATTCGCTCACAAAGCAGGGTTTGGCCACAGTGGTCATTTCCCGCATAGAACTCGAAAAATAAGAGTGTTTTACTAAGTCATATTTTTAAAAGTTCTCTAAAAAATTTCACAAATACAATTCACATATATTGTAAATGCAGTTTTTTAGTATGATTTGTTATCTTCATTCTCCACTAGGTTTTATTCGCTGCGGAAGAAGGGTTTGGCCAAAGTGGTAATTTTCCTCATAGAACTAAAAAAATAAGAGTGTTTTACTAAGTCATATTTTTAAAAGTTTTCTAAAAAAATTTCACAAATACAATTCAGATATACTGTAAATGCAGTTTTTAGTATGATTTGTTGTCTTCACTTTTCACTAGGTTTGATTCGCTGAGGAAGCAGGGTTTGGCCACAGTGGTCATTTTCCTCATAGAACTCAAAAAATAAGAGTGTTTTACTAAGTCATATTTTTAAAAGTTTTGTAAAAAATTTCACAAATACAATTCAGATATACTGTAAATGCAGTTTTTTAGTATAATTTGTCGTCCTCACTTTTCACTAGGTTTTATTTGCTGGTCTGGCCACAGTGGTCATTTCCCTCATAGAACTCGTAAAATAAGAGTGTTTTACTAAGTCATATTTTTAAAAGTTTTCTAAAAAATTTCACAAATACAATTCACATATATTGTAAATGCAGTTTTTTAGTATGATTTGTTATCTTCATTCTCCACTAGGTTTTATTCGCTGCGGAAGAAGGGTTTGGCCACAGTGGTCATTTCTCTCATAGAACTCGAAAAATAAGAGTGTTTTACTAAGTCATATTTTTAAAAGTTTTCTAAAAAAATTTCACAAATACAATTCAGATATACTGTAAATGCAGTTTTTTAGTACAATTTGTTGCCTTCACTTTTCACTAGGCTTGATTTGCTGAGGAAGCAGGGTTTGGTTACAGTGGTCATTTTCCTCATAGAACTCGAAAAATAAGAATGTTTTACTAAGTCATATTTTTAAAAGCTTTCTAAAAAATTTCACAAATACAATTCAGATATACTGTAAATGCAGTTTTTTAGCACAATTTGTTGTCTTCGTTTTCCACTAGGTTTGATTCGCTGAGGAAGAAGGATTTGGCCACAGTGGTCATTTCCCTCATAGAACTCGAAAAATAAGAGTGTTTTACTAAGTCATATTTTTAAAAGTTTTCTAAAAAATTTCACGAACACAATTCAGACATACTGTAAATGCAGTTTCTTGGTATGATTTGTTGTCTTCATTTTCCACTAGGCTTGATTCGCTGAGAAAGCAGGGTTTGGCCACAGTGGTCATTTCCCTCATAGAACTCGAAAAATAAGAGTGTTTTACTAAGTCATATTTTTAAAAGTTTTCTAAAAAATTTCGCAAACACATTTTAGATTTACTGTAAATGCACTTTCTTAGTATGATTTGTTGTCTTAGTTTGCCACTAGGTTTGATTCGCTCACAAAGCAGGGTTTGGCCACAGTGGTCATTTCCCGCATAGAACTCGAAAAATAAGAGTGTTTTACTAAGTCATATTTTTAAAAGTTTTCTAAAAAATTTCACAAATACAATTCACATATATTGTAAATGCAGTTTTTTAGTATGATTTGTTATCTTCATTCTCCACTAGGTTTGATTTGCTGAGGAAGCAGGGTTTGGCCAAAGTGGTAATTTTCCTCATAGAACTAAAAAAATAAGAGTGTTTTACTAAGTCATATTTTTAAAAGTTTTGTAAAAAATTTCACAAATACAATTCAGATATACTGTAAATGCAGTTTTTAGTATGATTTGTTGTCTTCACTTTTCACTAGGTTTGATTCGCTGAGGAAGCAGGGTTTGGCCACAGTGGTCATTTTCCTCATAGAACTCAAAAAATAAGAGTGTTTTACTAAGTCATATTTTTAAAAGTTTTGTAAAAAATTTCACAAATACAATTCAGATATACTGTAAATGCAGTTTTTTAGTATAATTTGTCGTCCTCACTTTTCACTAGGTTTGATTTGCTGGTCTGGCCACAGTGGTCATTTCCCTCATAGAACTCGTAAAATAAGAGTGTTTTACTAAGTCATATTTTTAAAAGTTTTCTAAAAAATTTCGCAAACACATTTTAGATTTACTGTAAATGCAATTTCTTAGTATGATTTGTTGTCTTAGTTTGCCACTAGGTTTGATTCACTCACAAAGCAGGGTTTGGCCACAGTGGTCATTTCCCTCATAGAACTCGAAAAATAAGAGTGTTTTACTATGTCATATTTTTAAAAGTTTTCTAAAAAATTTCACAAATACAATTCAGATATGTTGTAAATGCAGTTTTTTAGTACAATTTGTTGGCCTCACTTTCCACTAGGTTTGATTCGCTGAGGAAGCAGGGTTTGGCCAAAGTGGTCATTTTCCTCATAGAACTAAAAAAATAAGAGTGTTTTACTAAGTCATATTTTTAAAAGTTTTGTAAAAAATTTCACAAATACAATTCAGATATACTGTAAATGCAGTTTTTAGTATGATTTGTTGTCTTCACTTTATACTAGGTTTGATTCGCTGAGGAAGCAGGGTTTGGCCAAAGTGGTCATTTTTCTCATAGAACTCAAAAAATAAGAGTGTTTTACTAAGTCATATTTTTAAAAGTTTTGTAAAAAATTTCACAAATACAATTCAGATATACTGTAAATGCAGTTTTTTAGTATAATTTATTGTCCTCACTTTTCACTAGGTTTGATTTGCTGGTCTGGCCACAGTGGTCATTTCCCTCATAGAACTCGAAAAATAAGAGTGTTTTACTAAGTCATATTTTTAAAAGTTTTCTAAAAAATTTCACAAATACAATTCACATTAACTGTAAATGCAGTTTTTTAGTATGATTTGTTATCTTCATTCTCCACTAGGTTTAATTCGCTGAGGAAGCAGGGTTTGGTTACAGTGGTCATTTTCCTCATAGAACTCGAAAAATAAGAATGTTTTACTAAGTCATATTTTTAAAAGCTTTCTAAAAAATTTCACAAATACAATTTAGATATACTGTAAATGCAGTTTTTTAGTATGATTTCTTGTTTTTACTTTCCACTAGGTTTGATTTGCTGAGAAGGCAAGGTTTGGCCACAGGGGTCATTTCCCTCATAGAACTCGAAAAATAAGAGTGTTTTACTAAGTCATATTTTTAAAAGTTTTCTAAAAAATTTCACAAAAACAATTCAGATATACTGTAAATGCAGTTTTTTAGTACGATTTGTTGTCTTCCTTTTTCACTAGTTTTAATTCGATGAGAAAGAAGGATTTGGCCACAGTGGTCATTTCCCTCATAGAACTCGAAAAATTAGAGTGTTTTACTAAGTCATATTTTTAAAAGTTTTCTAAAAAATTTCTCGAACACAATTCAGACATACTGTAAATGCAGTTTTTTGGTATGATTTGTTGTCTTCATTTTCCACTAGGTTTGATTCGCTGAGAGAGCAGGGTTTGGCCACAGTGGTCATTTCCCTCATAGAACTCGAAAAATAAGAGTGTTTTACTAAGTCATATTTTTAAAAGTTTTCTAAAAAATTTCGCAAACACATTTTAGATTTACTGTAAATGCATTTTCTTAGTATGATTTGTTGTCTTAGTTTGCCACTAGGTTTGATTCGCTCACAAAGCAGGGTTTGGCCACAGTGGTCATTTCCCGCATAGAACTCGAAAAATAAGAGTGTTTTACTAAGTCATATTTTTAAAAGTTTTCTAAAAAATTTCACAAATACAATTCACATATATTGTAAATGCAGTTTTTTAGTATGATTTGTTATCTTCATTCTTCACTAGGTTTTATTCGCTGCGGAAGAAGGGTTTGGCCAAAGTGGTAATTTTCCTCATAGAACTAAAAAAATAAGAGTGTTTTACTAAGTCATATTTTTAAAAGTTTTCTAAAAAAATTTCACAAATACAATTCAGATATACTGTAAATGCAGTTTTTAGTATGATTTGTTGTCTTCACTTTTCACTAGGTTTGATTCGCTGAGGAAGCAGGGTTTGGCCACAGTGGTCATTTTCCTCATAGAACTCAAAAAATAAGAGTGTTTTACTAAGTCATATTTTTAAAAGTTTTGTAAAAAATTTCACAAATACAATTCAGATATACTGTAAATGCAGTTTTTTAGTATAATTTGTCGTCCTCACTTTTCACTAGGTTTTATTTGCTGGTCTGGCCACAGTGGTCATTTCCCTCATAGAACTCGTAAAATAAGAGTGTTTTACTAAGTCATATTTTTAAAAGTTTTCTAAAAAATTTCACAAATACAATTCACATATATTGTAAATGCAGTTTTTTAGTATGATTTGTTATCTTCATTCTCCACTAGGTTTTATTCGCTGCGGAAGAAGGGTTTGGCCACAGTGGTCATTTCTCTCATAGAACTCGAAAAATAAGAGTGTTTTACTAAGTCATATTTTTAAAAGTTTTCTAAAAAAATTTCACAAATACAATTCAGATATACTGTAAATGCAGTTTTTTAGTACAATTTGTTGCCTTCACTTTTCACTAGGCTTGATTTGCTGAGGAAGCAGGGTTTGGTTACAGTGGTCATTTTCCTCATAGAACTCGAAAAATAAGAATGTTTTACTAAGTCATATTTTTAAAAGCTTTCTAAAAAATTTCACAAATACAATTCAGATATACTGTAAATGCAGTTTTTTAGCACAATTTGTTGTCTTCGTTTTCCACTAGGTTTGATTCGCTGAGGAAGAAGGATTTGGCCACAGTGGTCATTTCCCTCATAGAACTCGAAAAATAAGAGTGTTTTACTAAGTCATATTTTTAAAAGTTTTCTAAAAAATTTCACGAACACAATTCAGACATACTGTAAATGCAGTTTCTTGGTATGATTTGTTGTCTTCATTTTCCACTAGGCTTGATTCGCTGAGAAAGCAGGGTTTGGCCACAGTGGTCATTTCCCTCATAGAACTCGAAAAATAAGAGTGTTTTACTAAGTCATATTTTTAAAAGTTTTCTAAAAAATTTCGCAAACACATTTTAGATTTACTGTAAATGCACTTTCTTAGTATGATTTGTTGTCTTAGTTTGCCACTAGGTTTGATTCGCTCACAAAGCAGGGTTTGGCCACAGTGGTCATTTCCCGCATAGAACTCGAAAAATAAGAGTGTTTTACTAAGTCATATTTTGAAAAGTTTTCTAAAAAATTTCACAAATACAATTCACATATATTGTAAATGCAGTTTTTTAGTATGATTTGTTATCTTCATTCTCCACTAGGTTTGATTTGCTGAGGAAGCAGGGTTTGGCCAAAGTGGTAATTTTCCTCATAGAATTAAAAAAATAAGAGTGTTTTACTAAGTCATATTTTTAAAAGTTTTGTAAAAAATTTCACAAATACAATTCAGATATACTGTAAATGCAGTTTTTAGTATGATTTGTTGTCTTCACTTTTCACTAGGTTTGATTCGCTGAGGAAGCAGGGTTTGGCCACAGTGGTCATTTTCCTCATAGAACTCAAAAAATAAGAGTGTTTTACTAAGTCATATTTTTAAAAGTTTTGTAAAAAATTTCACAAATACAATTCAGATATACTGTAAATGCAGTTTTTTAGTATAATTTGTCGTCCTCACTTTTCACTAGGTTTGATTTGCTGGTCTGGCCACAGTGGTCATTTCCCTCATAGAACTCGTAAAATAAGAGTGTTTTACTAAGTCATATTTTTAAAAGTTTTCTAAAAAATTTCACAAATACAATTCACATATATTGTAAATGCAGTTTTTTAGTATGATTTGTTATCTTCATTCTCCACTAGGTTTAATTCGCTGCGGAAGAAGGGTTTGGCCACAGTGGTCATTTCTCTCATAGAACTCGAAAAATAAGAGTGTTTTACTAAGTCATATTTTTAAAAGTTTTCTAAAAAATTTCACAAATACAATTCAGATATACTGTAAATGCAGTTTTTTAGTACAATTTGTTGCCTTCACTTTTCACTAGGCTTGATTTGCTGAGGAAGCAGGGTTTGGTTACAGTGGTCATTTTCCTCATAGAACTCGAAAAATAAGAATGTTTTACTAAGTCATATTTTTAAAAGCTTTCTAAAAAATTTCACAAATACAATTTAGATATACTGTAAATGCAGTTTTTTAGTATGATTTCTTGTTTTTACTTTCCACTAGGTTTGATTTGCTGAGAAGGCAAGGTTTGGCCACAGGGGTCATTTCCCTCATAGAACTCGAAAAATAAGAGTGTTTTACTAAGTCATATTTTTAAAAGTTTTCTAAAAAATTTCACAAATACAATTCAGATATACTGTAAATGCAGTTTTTTAGTACGATTTGTTGTCTTCCTTTTTCACTAGTTTTAATTCGATGAGAAAGAAGGATTTGGCCACAGTGGTCATTTCCCTCATAGAACTCGAAAAATTAGAGTGTTTTACTAAGTCATATTTTTAAAAGTTTTCTAAAAAATTTCTCGAACACAATTCAGACATACTGTAAATGCAGTTTTTTGGTATGATTTGTTGTCTTCATTTTCCACTAGGTTTGATTCGCTGAGAGAGCAGGGTTTGGCCACAGTGGTCATTTCCCTCATAGAACTCGAAAAATAAGAGTGTTTTACTAAGTCATATTTTTAAAAGTTTTCTAAAAAATTTCGCAAACACATTTTAGATTTACTGTAAATGCATTTTCTTAGTATGATTTGTTGTCTTAGTTTGCCACTAGGTTTGATTCGCTCACAAAGCAGGGTTTGGCCACAGTGGTCATTTCCCGCATAGAACTCGAAAAATAAGAGTGTTTTACTAAGTCATATTTTTAAAAGTTTTCTAAAAAATTTCACAAATACAATTCACATATATTGTAAATGCAGTTTTTTAGTATGATTTGTTATCTTCATTCTCCACTAGGTTTTATTCGCTGCGGAAGAAGGGTTTGGCCAAAGTGGTAATTTTCCTCATAGAACTAAAAAAATAAGAGTGTTTTACTAAGTCATATTTTTAAAAGTTTTCTAAAAAAATGTCACAAATACAATTCAGATATACTGTAAATGCAGTTTTTAGTATGATTTGTTGTCTTCACTTTTCACTAGGTTTGATTCGCTGAGGAAGCAGGGTTTGGCCACAGTGGTCATTTTCCTCATAGAACTCAAAAAATAAGAGTGTTTTACTAAGTCATATTTTTAAAAGTTTTGTAAAAAATTTCACAAATACAATTCAGATATACTGTAAATGCAGTTTTTTAGTATAATTTGTCGTCCTCACTTTTCACTAGGTTTTATTTGCTGGTCTGGCCACAGTGGTCATTTCCCTCATAGAACTCGTAAAATAAGAGTGTTTTACTAAGTCATATTTTTAAAAGTTTTCTAAAAAATTTCACAAATACAATTCACATATATTGTAAATGCAGTTTTTTAGTATGATTTGTTATCTTCATTCTCCACTAGGTTTTATTCGCTGCGGAAGAAGGGTTTGGCCACAGTGGTCATTTCTCTCATAGAACTCGAAAAATAAGAGTGTTTTACTAAGTCATATTTTTAAAAGTTTTCTAAAAAAATTTCACAAATACAATTCAGATATACTGTAAATGCAGTTTTTTAGTACAATTTGTTGCCTTCACTTTTCACTAGGCTTGATTTGCTGAGGAAGCAGGGTTTGGTTACAGTGGTCATTTTCCTCATAGAACTCGAAAAATAAGAATGTTTTACTAAGTCATATTTTTAAAAGCTTTCTAAAAAATTTCACAAATACAATTCAGATATACTGTAAATGCAGTTTTTTAGCACAATTTGTTGTCTTCGTTTTCCACTAGGTTTGATTCGCTGAGGAAGAAGGATTTGGCCACAGTGGTCATTTCCCTCATAGAACTCGAAAAATAAGAGTGTTTTACTAAGTCATATTTTTAAAAGTTTTCTAAAAAATTTCACGAACACAATTCAGACATACTGTAAATGCAGTTTCTTGGTATGATTTGTTGTTCTCATTTTCCGCTAGGCTTGATTCGCTGAGAAAGCAGGGTTTGGCCACAGTGGTCATTTCCCTCATAGAACTCGAAAAATAAGAGTGTTTTACTAAGTCATATTTTTAAAAGTTTTCTAAAAAATTTCGCAAACACATTTTAGATTTACTGTAAATGCACTTTCTTAGTATGATTTGTTGTCTTAGTTTGCCACTAGGTTTGATTCGCTCACAAAGCAGGGTTTGGCCACAGTGGTCATTTCCCGCATAGAACTCGAAAAATAAGAGTGTTTTACTAAGTCATATTTTTAAAAGTTTTCTAAAAAATTTCACAAATACAATTCACATATATTGTAAATGCAGTTTTTTAGTATGATTTGTTATCTTCATTCTCCACTAGGTTTGATTTGCTGAGGAAGCAGGGTTTGGCCAAAGTGGTAATTTTCCTCATAGAACTAAAAAAATAAGAGTGTTTTACTAAGTCATATTTTTAAAAGTTTTGTAAAAAATTTCACAAATACAATTCAGATATACTGTAAATGCAGTTTTTAGTATGATTTGTTGTCTTCACATTTCACTAGGTTTGATTCGCTGAGGAATTAGGGTTTGGCCACAGTGGTCATTTTCCTCATAGAACTCAAAAAATAAGAGTGTTTTACTAAGTCATATTTTTAAAAGTTTTGTAAAAAATTTCACAAATACACTCCAGATATACTGTAAATGCAGTTTTTTAGTATAATTTGTCGTCCTCACTTTTCACTAGGTTTGATTTGCTGGTCTGGCCACAGTGGTCATTTCCCTCATAGAACTCGTAAAATAAGAGTGTTTTACTAAGTCATATTTTTAAAAGTTTTCTAAAAAATTTCACAAATACAATTCACATATATTGTAAATGCAGTTTTTTAGTATGATTTGTTATCTTCATTCTCCACTAGGTTTTATTCGCTGCGGAAGAAGGGTTTGGCCACAGTGGTCATTTCTCTCATAGAACTCGAAAAATAAGAGTGTTTTACTAAGTCATATTTTTAAAAGTTTTCTAAAAAAATTTCACAAATACAATTCAGATATACTGTAAATGCAGTTTTTTAGTACAATTTGTTGCCTTCACTTTTCACTAGGCTTGATTTGCTGAGGAAGCAGGGTTTGGTTACAGTGGTCATTTTCCTCATAGAACTCGAAAAATAAGAATGTTTTACTAAGTCATATTTTTAAAAGCTTTCTAAAAAATTTCACAAATACAATTTAGATATACTGTAAATGCAGTTTTTTAGTATGGTTTCTTGTTTTTACTTTCCACAAGGTTTAATTTGCTGAAAAAGCAAGGTTTGGCCACAGGGGTCATTTCCCTCATAGAACTCGAAAAATAAGAGTGTTTTACTAAGTCATATTTTTAAAAGTTTTCTAAAAAATTTCACAAATACAATTCAGATATACTGTAAATGCAGTTTTTTAGCACAATTTGTTGTCTTCGTTTTTCACTAGGTTTAATTCGCTGAAAAAGAAGGGTTTGGCCACAGTGGTCATTTCCCTCATAGAACTCGAAAAATAAGAGTGTTTTACTAAGTCATATTTTTAAAAGTTTTCTAAAAAATTTCACAAATACAATTCAGAAATACTGTAAATGCAGTTTTTTAGTATGATTTGTTGTCTTCATTTTCCACTAGGTTTGATTCGCTGAGGAAGCAGGGTTTGGCCACAGTCTTCACTTCCCTCATAGAACTCGAAAAATAAGAGTGTTTTACTAAGTCATATTTTTAAAAGTTTTCTAAAAAATTTCACAAATTCAATTCAGATATGTTGTAAATGCAGTTTTTTAGTACAATTTGTTGGCTTCACTTTCCACTAGGTTTGATTCGCTGAGGAAGCAGGGTTTGGCTAAAGTGGTCATTTTCCTCATAGAACTCAAAAAATAAGAGTGTTTTACAAAGTCATATTTTTAAAAGTTTTGTAAAAAATTTCACAAATACAATTCAGATATACTGTAAATGCAGTTTTTTAGTATTATTTGTCGTCCTCACTTTTCACTAGGTTTGATTTGCTGGTCTGGCCACAGTGGTCATTTCCCTCATAGAACTCGAAAAATAAGAGTGTTTTACTAAGTCATATTTTTAAAAGTTTTCTAAAAAATTTCACAAATACAATTCACATATACTGTAAATGCAGTTTTTTAGTATGATTTGTTATCTTCATTCTCCACTCGGTTTAATTCGCTGCGAAAGAAGGGCTTGGCCACAGTGGTCATTTCTCTCATAGAACTCGAAAAATAAGAGTGTTTTACTAAGTCATATTTTTAAAAGTTTTCTAAAAAATTTCACAAATACAATTCAGATATACTGTAAATGCAGTTTTTTAGTACGATTTGTTGTCTTCGTTTTCCACTAGGTTTAATTCGCTGAGAAAGAAGGGTTTGGCCACAGTGATCATTTCCCTCATAGAACTCGAAAAATAAGAGTGTTTTACTAAGTCATATTTTTAAAAGTTTTCTAAAAAAATTTCACAAATACAATTCAGATATACTGTAAATGCAGTTTTTTAGTACAGTTTGTTGCCTTCACTTTTCACTAGGCTTGATTTGCTGAGGAAGCAGGGTTTGGTTACAGTGGTCATTTTCCTCATAGAACTCGAAAAATAAGAATGTTTTACTAAGTCATATTTTTAAAAGCTTTCTAAAAAATTTCACAAATACAATTTAGATATACTGTAAATGCGTTTTTTTAGTATGATTTCTTGTTTTTACTTTCCACTAGGTTTAATTTGCTGAAAAAGCAAGGTTTGGCCACAGGGGTCATTTCCCTCATAGAACTCGAAAAATAAGAGTGTTTTACTAAGTCATATTTTTAAAAGTTTTCTAAAAAATTTCACAAATACAATTCAGATATACTGTAAATGCAGTTTTTTAGTACGATTTGTTGTCTTCGTTTTCCACTAGGTTTAATTCGCTGAGAAAGAAGGGTTTGGCCACAGTGGTCATTTCCCTCATAGAACTCGAAAAATAAGAGTGTTTTACTAAGTCATATTTTTAAAAGTTTTCTAAAAAATTTCACAAATACAATTTAGACAGACTGTAAATGCAGTTTTTTAGTATGATTTGTTGTCTTCATTTTTCAATAGGTTTGATTCGCTGAGGAAACAGGGTTTGGCCACAGTCTTCATTTCCCTCATAGAACTCGAAAAATAAGAGTGTTTTACTAAGTCATATTTTTAAAAGTTTTCTAAAAAATTTCGCAAACACATTTTAGATTTACTGTAAATGCAGTTTCTTAGTATGATTTGTTGTCTTAGTTTGCCACTAGGTTTGATTCGCTCACAAAGCAGGGTTTGGCCACAGTGGTCATTTCCCTCATAGAACTCGAAAAATAAGAGTGTTTTACTAAGTCATATTTTTAAAAGTTTTCTAAAAAATTTCACAAATACAATTCAGATATGTTGTAAATGCAGTTGTTTAGTACAATTTGTTGGCTTCACTTTCCACTAGGTTTGATTCGCTGAGAAAGCAGGGTTTGGCCAAAGTGGTCATTTTTCTCATAGAACTAAAAAATAAGAGTGTTTTACTAAGTCATATTTTTAAAAGTTTTGTAAAAAATTTCACAAATACAATTCAGATATACTGTAAATGCAGTTTTTTAGTATGATTTGTTATCTTCATTCTCCAGTAGGTTTAATTCGCTGCGAAAGAAGGGTTTGGCCACAGTGGTCATTTCTCTCATAGAACTCGAGAAATAAGAGTGTTTTACTAAGTCATATTTTTAAAAGTTTTCTAAAAAAATTTCACAAATACAATTCAGATATACTGTAAATGCAGTTTTTTAGTACAAGTTGTTGCCTTCACTTTTCACTAGGCTTGATTTGCTGAGGAAGCAGAGTTTGGTTACAGTGGTCATTTTCCTCATAGAACTCGAAAAATAAGAATGTTTTACTAAGTCATATTTTTAAAAGCTTTCTAAAAAATTTCACAAATACAATTTAGATATACTGTAAATGCAGTTTTTTAGTATGATTTTTTGTTTTTACTTTCCACTAGGTTTATTTTGCTGAAAAAGCAAGGTTTGGCGACAGTGGTCATTTCCCTCATAGAACTCGAAAAATAAGAGTGTTTTACTGAGTCATATTTTTAAAAGTTTTCTAAAAAATTTCACAAATACAATTCAGATATACTGTAAATGCAGTTTTTTAGTACTATTTGTTTTCTTCGTTTTTCACTAGGCTTGATTCGCTGAGAAAGAAGGGTTTGGCCACAGTGGTCATTTCCCTCATAGAACTCGAAAAATAAGAGTGTTTTACTAAGTCATATTCTTAAAAGTTTTCTAAAAAATTTCACAAATACAATTCAGACATACTGTAAATGCAGTTTTTTAGAATGAGTTGTTGTCTTCATTTTCCACTAAGCCTGATTCGCTGAGGAAGCAGGGTTTGGCCACAGTGGTCATTTCCCTCATAGAACTCGAAAAACAAGAGTGTTTTACTAAGTCATATTTTTAAAAGTTTTCTAAAAAATTTCGCAAACACATTTTAGATTTACTGTAAATGCAGTTTCTTAGTATGATTTGTTGCCCTCACTTTTCATTAGGTTTGATTTGCTGAGAAAGCAAGGTTTGGCCACAGGGGTCATTTCCCTCATAGAACTCGAAAAATAAGAGTGTTTTACTAAGTCATATTTTTAAAAGTTTTCTAAAAAATTTCACAAATACAATTCAGATATGTTGTAAATGCAGTTTTTTAGTACAATTTGTTGGCTTCACTTTCCACTAGGTTTGATTCGCTGCGAAAGCAGGGTTTGGCCAAAGTGGTAATTTTTCTCATAGAACTAAAAAAATAAGAGTGTTTTACTAAGTCATATTTTTAAAAGTTTTGTAAAAAATTTCACAAATACAATTCAGATATACTGTAAATGCAGTTTTTAGTATGATTTGTTGTCTTCACTTTCCACTAGGTTGGATTCGCTGAGGAAGCAGGGTTTGGCCAAAGTGGTCATTTTCCTCATAGAACTCAAAAAATGAGAGTGTTCTACTAAGTCATATTTTTAAAAGTTTTGTAAAAAATTTCACAAATACAATTTAGATATACTGTAAATGCAGTTTTTTAGTATAATTTGTTGTCCTCACTTTTCACTAGGTTTGATTTGCTGGTTTGGCCACAGTGGTCATTTCCCTCATAGAACTCGAAAAATAAGAGTGTTTTACTAAGTCATATTTTTAAAAGTTTTCTAAAAAATTTCACAAATACAATTCACATATACTGTAAATGCAGTTTTTTAGTATGATTTGTTATTTTCGTTCTCCACAAGGTTTAATTCGCTGTGGAAGAAGGGTTTGGCCACAGTGGTCATTTCTCTCATAGAACTCGAAAAATAAGAGTGTTTTACTAAGTCATATTTTTAAAAGTTTTCTAAAAAATTTCACAAATACAATTCAGATATACTGTAAATGCATTTTTTTAGTACAATTTGTTGTCTTCACTTTTCCCTAGGCTTGATTTGCTGAGGAAGCAGGGTTTGGTTACAGTGGTCATTTTCCTCATAGAACTCGAAAACTAAGAATGTCTTACTAAGTCATATTTTTAAAAGCTTTCTAAAAAATTTCACAAATACAATTTAGATATGCTGTAAATGCAGTTTTTTAGTATGATTTGTTGTCTTTACTTTCCACTAGGTTTGATTTGCTGAGAAAGCAAGGTTTGGCCACAGGGGTCATTTCCCTCATAGAACTCGAAAAATAAGAGTGTTTTACTACGTCATATTTTTAAAAGTTTTCTAAAAAATTTCACAAATAGAATTCAGACATACTGTAAATGCAGTTTTTTAGTATGATTTGTTGTCTTCATTTTTCAATAGGTTTGATTCGCTGAGGAAACAGGGTTTGGCCACAGTCTTCATTTCTCTCATAGAACTCGAAAAATAAGATTGTTTTACTAAGTCATATTTTTAAAAGTTTTCTAAAAAATTTCGCAAACACATTTTAGATTTACTGTAAATGCAGTTTCTTAGTATGATTTGTTGTCTTAGTTTGCCACTAGGTTTGATTCGCTCACAAAGCAGGGTTTGGCCACAGTGGTCATTTCCCTCATAGAACTCGAAAAATAAGAGTGTTTTACTAAGTCATATTTTTAAAAGTTTTCTAAAAAATTTCACAAATACAACTCAGATATGTTGTAAATGCAGTTTTTTAGTACAATTTGTTGGCTTCACTTTCCACTAGGTTTGATTCGCTGAGAAAGCAGGGTTTGGCCAAAGTGGTCATTTTTCTCATAGAACTAAAAAATAAGAGTGTTTTACTAAGTCATATTTTTAAAAGTTTTGTAAAAAATTTCACAAATACAATTCAGATATACTGTAAATGCAGTTTTTTAGTATAATTTGTTGTCCTCACTTTTCACTAGGTTTGATTTGCTGGTCTGGCCACAGTGGTCATTTCCCTCATAGAACTCGAAAAATAAGAGTGTTTTACTAAGTCATATTTTTAAAAGTTTTCTAAAAAATTTCACAAATACAATTCACATATACTGTAAATGCAGTTTTTTAGTATGATTTGTTATCTTCATTCTCCAGTAGGTTTAATTCGCTGCGAAAGAAGGGTTTGGCCACAGTGGTCATTTCTTTCATAGAACTCGAGAAATAAGAGTGTTTTACTAAGTCATATTTTTAAAAGTTTTCTAAAAAAATTTCACAAATACAATTCAGATATACTGTAAATGCAGTTTTTTAGTACAAGTTGTTGCCTTCACTTTTCACTAGGCTTGATTTGCTGAGGAAGCAGAGTTTGGTTACAGTGGTCATTTTCCTCATAGAACTCGAAAAATAAGAATGTTTTACTAAGTCATATTTTTAAAAGCTTTCTAAAAAATTTCACAAATACAATTTAGATATACTGTAAATGCAGTTTTTTAGTATGATTTCTTGTTTTTACTTTCCACTAGGTTTGATTTGCTGAAAAAGCAAGGTTTGGCCACAGGGGTCATTTCCCTCATAGAACTCGAAAAATAAGAGTGTTTTACTAAGTCATATTTTTAAAAGTTTTCTAAAAAATTTCACAAATACAATTCAGACATACTGAAAATGCAGTTTTTTAGAATGAGTTGTTGTCTTCATTTTCCACTAAGCTTGATTCGCTGAGGAAGCAGGGTTTGGCCACAGTGGTCATTTCCCTCATAGAACTCGAAAAACAAGAGTGTTTTACTAAGTCATATTTTTAAAAGTTTTCTAAAAAATTTCGCAAACACATTTTAGATTTACTGTAAATGCAGTTTCTTAGTATGATTTGTTGCCCTCACTTTTCATTAGGTTTGATTTGCTGAGAAAGCAAGGTTTGGCCACAGGGGTCATTTCCCTCATAGAACTCGAAAAATAAGAGTGTTTTACTAAGTCATATTTTTAAAAGTTTTCTAAAAAATTTCACAAATACAATTCAGATATGTTGTAAATGCAGTTTTTTAGTACAATTTGTTGGCTTCACTTTCCACTAGGTTTGATTCGCTGCGAAAGCAGGGTTTGGCCAAAGTGGTAATTTTTCTCATAGAACTAAAAAAATAAGAGTGTTTTACTAAGTCATATTTTTAAAAGTTTTGTAAAAAATTTCACAAATACAATTCAGATATACTGTAAATGCAGTTTTTAGTATGATTTGTTGTCTTCACTTTCCACTAGGTTTGATTCGCTGAGGAAGCAGGGTTTGGCCAAAGTGGTCATTTTCCTCATAGAACTCAAAAAATGAGAGTGTTCTACTAAGTCATATTTTTAAAAGTTTTGTAAAAAATTTCACAAATACAATTTAGATATACTGTAAATGCAGTTTTTTAGTATAATTTGTTGTCCTCACTTTTCACTAGGTTTGATTTGCTGGTTTGGCCACAGTGGTCATTTCCCTCATAGAACTCGAAAAATAAGAGTGTTTTACTAAGTCATATTTTTAAAAGTTTTCTAAAAAATTTCACAAATACAATTCACATATACTGTAAATGCAGTTTTTTAGTATGATTTGTTATTTTCGTTCTCCACAAGGTTTAATTCGCTGTGGAAGAAGGGTTTGGCCACAGTGGTCATTTCTCTCATAGAACTCGAAAAATAAGAGTGTTTTACTAAGTCATATTTTTAAAAGTTTTCTAAAAATTTCACAAATACAATTCAGATATACTGTAAATGCATTTTTTTTGTACAATTTGTTGTCTTCACTTTTCCCTAGGCTTGATTTGCTGAGGAAGCAGGGTTTGGTTACAGTGGTCATTTTCCTCATAGAACTCGAAAACTAAGAATGTTTTACTAAGTCATATTTTTAAAAGCTTTCTAAAAAATTTCACAAATACAATTTAGATATGCTGTAAATGCAGTTTTTTAGTATGATTTGTTGTCTTTACTTTCCACTAGGTTTGATTTGCTGAGAAAGCAAGGTTTGGCCACAGGGGTCATTTCCCTCATAGAACTCGAAAAATAAGAGTGTTTTACTACGTCATATTTTTAAAAGTTTTCTAAAAAATTTCACAAATAGAATTCAGACATACTGTAAATGCAGTTTTTTAGTATGATTTGTTGTCTTCATTTTTCAATAGGTTTGATTCGCTGAGGAAACAGGGTTTGGCCACAGTCTTCATTTCTCTCATAGAACTCGAAAAATAAGATTGTTTTACTAAGTCATATTTTTAAAAGTTTTCTAAAAAATTTCGCAAACACATTTTAGATTTACTGTAAATGCAGTTTCTTAGTATGATTTGTTGTCTTAGTTTGCCACTAGGTTTGATTCGCTCACAAAGCAGGGTTTGGCCACAGTGGTCATTTCCCTCATAGAACTCGAAAAATAAGAGTGTTTTACTAAGTCATATTTTTAAAAGTTTTCTAAAAAATTTCACAAATACAACTCAGATATGTTGTAAATGCAGTTTTTTAGTACAATTTGTTGGCTTCACTTTCCACTAGGTTTGATTCGCTGAGAAAGCAGGGTTTGGCCAAAGTGGTCATTTTTCTCATAGAACTAAAAAATAAGAGTGTTTTACTAAGTCATATTTTTAAAAGTTTTGTAAAAAATTTCACAAATACAATTCAGATATACTGTAAATGCAGTTTTTTAGTATAATTTGTTGTCCTCACTTTTCACTAGGTTTGATTTGCTGGTCTGGCCACAGTGGTCATTTCCCTCATAGAACTCGAAAAATAAGAGTGTTTTACTAAGTCATATTTTTAAAAGTTTTCTAAAAAATTTCACAAATACAATTCACATATACTGTAAATGCAGTTTTTTAGTATGATTTGTTATCTTCATTCTCCAGTAGGTTTAATTCGCTGCGAAAGAAGGGTTTGGCCACAGTGGTCATTTCTTTCATAGAACTCGAGAAATAAGAGTGTTTTACTAAGTCATATTTTTAAAAGTTTTCTAAAAAAATTTCACAAATACAATTCAGATATACTGTAAATGCAGTTTTTTAGTACAAGTTGTTGCCTTCACTTTTCACTAGGCTTGATTTGCTGAGGAAGCAGAGTTTGGTTACAGTGGTCATTTTCCTCATAGAACTCGAAAAATAAGAATGTTTTACTAAGTCATATTTTTAAAAGCTTTCTAAAAAATTTCACAAATACAATTTAGATATACTGTAAATGCAGTTTTTTAGTATGATTTCTTGTTTTTACTTTCCACTAGGTTTAATTTGCTGAAAAAGCAAGGTTTGGCCACAGGGGTCATTTCCCTCATAGAACTCGAAAAATAAGAGTGTTTTACTGAGTCATATTTTTAAAAGTTTTCTAAAAAATTTCACAAATACAATTCAGATATACTGTAAATGCAGTTTTTTAGTACTATTTGTTTTCTTCGTTTTTCACTAGGCTTGATTCGCTGAGAAAGAAGGGTTTGGCCACAGTGGTCATTTCCCTCATAGAACTCGAAAAATAAGAGTGTTTTACTAAGTCATATTCTTAAAAGTTTTCTAAAAAATTTCACAAATACAATTCAGACATACTGAAAATGCAGTTTTTTAGAATGAGTTGTTGTCTTCATTTTCCACTAAGCTTGATTCGCTGAGGAAGCAGGGTTTGGCCACAGTGGTCATTTCCCTCATAGAACTCGAAAAACAAGAGTGTTTTACTAAGTCATATTTTTAAAAGTTTTCTAAAAAATTTCGCAAACACATTTTAGATTTACTGTAAATGCAGTTTCTTAGTATGATTTGTTGCCCTCACTTTTCATTAGGTTTGATTTGCTGAGAAAGCAAGGTTTGGCCACAGGGGTCATTTCCCTCATAGAACTCGAAAAATAAGAGTGTTTTACTAAGTCATATTTTTAAAAGTTTTCTAAAAAATTTCACAAATACAATTCAGATATGTTGTAAATGCAGTTTTTTAGTACAATTTGTTGGCTTCACTTTCCACTAGGTTTGATTCGCTGCGAAAGCAGGGTTTGGCCAAAGTGGTAATTTTTCTCATAGAACTAAAAAAATAAGAGTGTTTTACTAAGTCATATTTTTAAAAGTTTTGTAAAAAATTTCACAAATACAATTCAGATATACTGTAAATGCAGTTTTTAGTATGATTTGTTGTCTTCACTTTCCACTAGGTTTGATTCGCTGAGGAAGCAGGGTTTGGCCAAAGTGGTCATTTTCCTCATAGAACTCAAAAAATGAGAGTGTTCTACTAAGTCATATTTTTAAAAGTTTTGTAAAAAATTTCACAAATACAATTTAGATATACTGTAAATGCAGTTTTTTAGTATAATTTGTTGTCCTCACTTTTCACTAGGTTTGATTTGCTGGTTTGGCCACAGTGGTCATTTCCCTCATAGAACTCGAAAAATAAGAGTGTTTTACTAAGTCATATTTTTAAAAGTTTTCTAAAAAATTTCACAAATACAATTCACATATACTGTAAATGCAGTTTTTTAGTATGATTTGTTATTTTCGTTCTCCACAAGGTTTAATTCGCTGTGGAAGAAGGGTTTGGCCACAGTGGTCATTTCTCTCATAGAACTCGAAAAATAAGAGTGTTTTACTAAGTCATATTTTTAAAAGTTTTCTAAAAATTTCACAAATACAATTCAGATATACTGTAAATGCATTTTTTTAGTACAATTTGTTGTCTTCACTTTTCCCTAGGCTTGATTTGCTGAGGAAGCAGGGTTTGGTTACAGTGGTCATTTTCCTCATAGAACTCGAAAACTAAGAATGTTTTACTAAGTCATATTTTTAAAAGCTTTCTAAAAAATTTCACAAATACAATTTAGATATGCTGTAAATGCAGTTTTTTAGTATGATTTGTTGTCTTTACTTTCCACTAGGTTTGATTTGCTGAGAAAGCAAGGTTTGGCCACAGGGGTCATTTCCCTCATAGAACTCGAAAAATAAGAGTGTTTTACTACGTCATATTTTTAAAAGTTTTCTAAAAAATTTCGCAAATACAATTCAGATATACTGTAAATGCAGTTTTTTAGTACGATTTGCTGTCTTCGTTTTCCGCTAGGTTTAATTCGCTGAGGAAGCAGGGTTTGGCCACAGTGGTCATTTCCCTCATAGAACTCGAAAAATAAGAATGTTTTACTAAGTCATATTTTTAAAAGTTTTCTAAAAAATTTCACAAATACAATTCATATATACTGTAAATGCATTTTTTTAGTACAATTTGTTGGCTTCACTTTCCACCAGGTTTGATTCGCTGAGAAAGCAGGGTTTGGCCAAAGTGGTCATTTTCCTCATACAACTAAAAAAATAAGAGAGTTTTACTTAGTCATATTTTTAAAAGTTTTGTAAAAAAATTTCACAAATACAATTCGGATATACTGTAAATGCAGTTTTAGTATGATTTGTTGTCTTCACTTTCCACAAGGTTTGATTCGCTGAGGAAGCAGGGTTTGGCCAAAGTGGTCATTTTCCTCATAGAACTCAAAAAATAAGAATGTTTTACTAAGTCATATTTTTAAAAGTTTTGTAAAAAATTTCACAAATACAATTCAGATATACTGTAAATGCAGTTTTTTAGTATAATTTGTTGTCTTCACTTTTCACTAGGTTTGATTTGCTGGTCTGGCCACAGTGGTCATTTCCCTCATAGAACTCGAAAAATAAGAGTGTTTTACTAAGTCATATTTTTAAAAGTTTTCTAAAAAATTTCACAAATACAATTCAGATATACTGTAAATGCAGTTTTTTAGTACAATTTGTTGTCTTCGTTTTTCACTAGGTTTAATTCGCTGAGAAAGAAGGGTTTGGCCACAGTGGTCATTTCCCTCATAGAACTCGAAAAATAAGAGTGTTTTACTAAGTCATATTTTTAAAAGTTTTCTAAAAAATTTCGCAAACACATTTTAGATTTACTGTAAATGCAGTTTCTCAGTATGATTTGTTGTCTTAGTTTGCCACTAGGTTTGATTCGCTCACAAAGCAGGGTTTGGCCACAGTGGTCATTTCCCTCATAGAACTCGAAAAATAAGAGTGTTTTACTAAGTCATATTTTTAAAAGTTTTCTAAAAAATTTCACAAATACAATTCAGATATGTTGTAAATGCAGTTTTTTAGTACAATTTGTTGGCTTCACTTTCCACTAGGTTTAATTCACTGCAAAAGCAGGGTTTGGCCAAAGTGGTCATTTACCTCATAGAACTAAAAAAATAAGAGTGTTTTACTAAGTCATATTTTTAAAAGTTTTGTAAAAAATTTCACAAATACAATTCAGATATACTGTAAATGCAGTTTTTAGTATGATTTGTTGTCTTCACTTTCCACTAGGTTTGATTCGCTGAGGAAGCAGGGTTTGGCCAAAGTGGTCATTTTCCTCATAGAACTAAAAAAATAAGAGTGTTTTACTAAGTCATATTTTTAAAAGTTTTGTAAAAAATTTCACAAATACAATTTAGATATACTGTAAATGCAGTTTTTTAGTATAATTTGTTGTCCTCACTTTTCACTAGGTTTGATTTGCTGGTTTGGCCACAGTGGTCATTTCCCTCATAGAACTCGAAAAATAAGAGTGTTTTACTAAGTCATATTTTTAAAAGTTTTCTAAAAAATTTCACAAATACAATTCACATATACTGTAAATGCAGTTTTTTAGCATGATTTGTTATCTTCATTCTCCTCTAGGTTTAATTCGCTGTGGAAGAAGGGTTTGGCCACAGTGGTCATTTCTCTCATAGAACTCGAAAAATAAGAGTGTTTTACTAAGTCATATTTTTAAAAGTTTTCTAAAAAATTTCACAAATACAATTCAGATATAGTGTAAATGCAGTTTTTTAGTACAATTTGTTGTCTTCACTTTTCACTAGGCTTGATTTGCTGAGGAAGCAGGGTTTGGTTACAGTGGTCATTTTCCTCATAGAACTCGAAAAATAAGAGTGTTTTACTAAGTCATATTTTTAAAAGTTTTCTAAAAAATTTCACAAATACAATTCAGATATGTTGTAAATGCAGTTTTTTAGTACAATTTGTTGGCTTCACTTTCCACCAGGTTTGATTCGCTGAGAAAGCAGGGTTTGGCCAAAGTGGTCATTTTCCTCATAGAACTAAAAAAATAAGAGTGTTTTACTTAGTCATATTTTTAAAAGTTTTGTAAAAAATTTCACAAATACAATTCGGATATACTGTAAATGCAGTTTTAGTATGATTTGTTGTCTTCACTTTCCACTAGGCTTGATTCGCTGAGGAAGCAGGGTTTGGCCAAAGTGGTCATTTTCCTCATAGAACTCAAAAAATAAGAATGTTTTACTAAGTCATATTTTTAAAAGTTTTGTAAAAAATTTCACAAATACAATTCAGATATACTGTAAATGCACTTTTTTAGTATAATTTGTTTTCTTCACTTTTCACTAGGTTTGATTTGCTGGTCTGGCCACAGTGGTCATTTCCCTCATAGAACTCGAAAAATAAGAGTGTTTTACTAAGTCATATTTTTAAAAGTTTTCTAAAAAATTTCACAAATACAATTCAGATATACTGTAAATGCAGTTTTTTAGTACAATTTGTTGTCTTCGTTTTCCACTAGGTTTAATTCGCTGAGAAAGAAAGGTTTGGCCACAGTGGTCATTTTCCTCATAGAACTCGAAAACTAAGAGTGTTTTACTAAGTCATATTTTTAAAAGTTTTCTAAAAAATTTCACAAATACAATTCAGATATGTTGTAAATGTAGTTTTTTAGTACAATTTGTTGGCTTCACTTTCCACCAGGTTTGATTCGCTGAGAAAGCAGGGTTTGGCCAAAGTGGTCATTTTCCTCATAGAAATAAAAAAATAAGAGTGTTTTACTTAGTCATATTTTTAAAAGTTTTGTAAAAAATTTCACAAATACAATTCGGACATACTGTAAATGCAGTTTTTTCGTACAATTTGCTGTCTTCGTTTTCCACTAGGTTTAATTCGCTGAGGAAGCAGGGTTTGGCCACAGTGGTCATTTCCCTCATAGAACTCGAAAAATAAGAGTGTTTTACTAAGTCATATTTTTAAAAGTTTTCTAAAAAATTTCACAAATACAATTCAGATATGTTGTAAATGCAGTTTTTTAGTACAATTTGTTGGCTTCACTTTCCACTAGGTTTGATTCGCTGAAAAAACAGGGTTTGGCCAAAGTGGTCATTTTCCTCATAGAACTAAAAAAATAACAGTGTTTTACTAAGTTATATTTTTAAAAGTTTTGTAAAAAATTTCACATATACAATTCACATATACTGTAAATGCAGTTTTTTAGCATGATTTGTTATCTTCATTCTCCTCTAGGTTTAATTCGCTGTGGAAGAAGGGTTTGGCCACAGTGGTCATTTCTCTCATAGAACTCGAAAAATAAGAGTGTTTTACTAAGTCATATTTTTAAAAGTTTTGTAAAAAATTTCACAAATACAATTCGGACATACTGTAAATGCAGTTTTTTCGTACAATTTGCTGTCTTCGTTTTCCACTAGGTTTAGTTCGCTGCGGAAGAAGGGTTTGGCCACAGTGGTCATTTCTCTCATAGAACTCGAAAAATAAGAGTGTTTTACTAAGTCATATTTTTAAAAGTTTTCTAAAAAAATTTCACAAATACAATTCAGATATACTGTAAATGCAGTTTTTTAGTACAATTTTTTGCCTTCACTTTTCACTAGGCTTGATTTGCTGAGGAAGCAGAGTTTGGTTACAGTGGTCATTTTCCTCATAGAACTCGAAAAATAAGAGTGTTTTACTAAGTCATATTTTTAAAATTTTTCTAAAAAATTTCGCAAACACATTTTAGATTTACTGTAAATGCAGTTTCTTAGTATGATTTGTTGTCTTAGTTTGCCACTAGGTTTGATTCGCTCACAAGGCAGGGTTTGGCCACAGTGGTCATTTCCCTCATAGAACTCGAAAAATAAGAGTGTTTTACTAAGTCATATTTTTAAAAGTTTTCTAAAAAATTTCACAAATACAATTAAGATATGTTGTAAATGCAGTTTTTTAGTACAATTTGTTGGCTTCACTTTCCACTAAGTTTGATTTGCTGAGAAAGCAGGGTTTGGCCAAAGTGGTCATTTTCCTCATAGAACTAAAAAAATAAGAGTGTTTTACTAAGTCATATTTTTAAAAGTTTTGTAAAAAATTTCACAAATACAATTCAGATATACTGTAAATGCAGTTTTTAGTATGATTTGTTGTCTTCACTTTCCTTTAGGTTTGATTCGCTGAGGAAGCAGGGTTTGGCCAAAGTGGTTATTTTCCTCATAGAACTCAAAAAATAAGAGTGTTTTACTAAGTCATATTTTTAAAAGTTTTGTAAAAAATTTCACAAATACAATTCAGATATACTGTAATTGCAGTTTTTTAGTATAATTTGTTGTCCTCACTTTTCACTAGGTTTGATTTGCTGGTTTGGCCACAGTGGTCATTTCCCTCATAGAACTCGAAAAATAAGAGTGTTTTACTAAGTCATATTTTTAAAAGTTTTCTAAAAAATTTCACAAATACAATTCACATATACTGTAAATGCAGTTTTTTAGAATGATTTGTTATCTTTATTCTCCACTTTTTATTTTATTTAATTCGCTGTGGAAGAAGGGTTTAGCCACAGTGGTCATTTCTCTCATAGAACTCGAAAAATAAGAGTGTTTTACTAAGTCATATTTTTAAAAGTTTTCTAAAAAATTTCACAAATACAATTCAGATATACTGTAAATGCAGTTTTTTAGTATGATTTGTTGCCTTTACTTTCCACTAGGTTTGATTTGCTGAGAAAGCAAGGTTTGGCCACAGGGGTCATTTCCCTCATAGAACTCGAAAAATAAGAGTGTTTTACTAAGTCATATTTTTAAAAGTTTTCTAAAAAATTTCACAAATACAATTCACATATACTGTAAATGCAGTTTTTTAGAATGATTTGTTATCTTTATTCTCCACTTTTTATTTTATTTAATTCGCTGTGGAAGAAGGGTTTAGCCACAGTGGTCATTTCTCTCATAGAACTCGAAAAATAAGAGTGTTTTACTAAGTCATATTTTTAAAAGTTTTCTAAAAAATTTCACAAATACAATTCAGATATACTGTAAATGCAGTTTTTTAGTACAATTTGTTGTCTTCACTTTTCACTAGGCTTGATTTGCTGAGGAAGGAGGGTTTGGTTACAGTGGTCATTTTCCTCATAGAACTCGAAAAATAAGAATGTTTTACTAAGTCATATTTTTAAAAGCTTTCTAAAAAATTTCACAAAAATACAATTTAGATATGCTGTAAATGCAGTTTTTTAGTATGATTTGTTGCCTTTACTTTCCACTAGGTTTGATTTGCTGAGAAAGCAAGGTTTGGCCACAGGGGTCATTTCCCTCATAGAACTCGAAAAATAAGAGTGTTTTACTAAGTCATATTTTTAAAAGTTTTCTAAAAAATTTCACAAATACAATTCAGATATACTGTAAATGCAGTTTTTTAGTACAATTTGCTGTCTTCGTTTTCCACTAGGTTTAATTCGCTGAGAAAGAAGGGTTTGGCCAAAGTGGTCATTTCCCTCATAGAACTCGAAAAATAAGAGTGTTTTACTAAGTCATATTTTTAAAAGTTTTCTAAAAAATTTCGCAAACACATTTTAGATTTACTGTAAATGCAGTTTCTTAGTATGATTTGTTGCCCTCACTTTTCATTAGGTTTGATTTGCTGAGAAAGCAAGGTTTGGCAACAGGGGTCATTTCCCTCATAGAACTCGAAAAATAAGAGTGTTTTACTAAGTCATATTTTTAAAAGTTTTCTAAAAAATTTCACAAATACAATTCAGATATACTGTAAATGCAGTTTTTTAGTACGATTTGCTGTCTTCGTTTTCCACTAGGTTTAATTCGCTGAGAAAGAAGGGTTTAGCCACAGTGGTCATTTCTCTCATAGAACTCGAAAAATAAGAGTGTTTTACTAAGTCATATTTTTAAAAGTTTTCTAAAAAATTTCACAAATACAATTCAGATATACTGTAAATGCAGTTTTTTAGTACAATTTGTTGTCTTCACTTTTCACTAGGCTTGATTTGCTGAGGAAGCAGGGTTTGGTTACAGTGGTCATTTTCCTCATAGAACTCGAAAAATAAGAATGTTTTACTAAGTCATATTTTTAAAAGCTTTCTAAAAAATTTCACAAAAATACAATTTAGATATGCTGTAAATGCAGTTTTTTAGTATGATTTGTTGCCTTTACTTTCCACTAGGTCTGATTTGCTGAGAAAGCAAGGTTTGGCCACAGGGGTCATTTCCCTCATAGAACTCGAAAAATAAGAGTGTTTTACTAAGTCATATTTTTAAAAGTTTTCTAAAAAATTTCACAAATACAATTCAGATATGTTGTAAATGCAGTTTTTTAGTACAATTTGTTTGCTTCACTTTTCACTAGGTTTGATTCGCTGAGAAAGCAGGGTTTGGCCACAGTGGTCATTTTCCTCATAGAACTCGAAAAATAAGAATGTTTTACTAAGTCATATTTTTAAAAGCTTTCTAAAAAATTTCACAAATACAATTCAGATATACTGTAAATGCAGTTTTTTAGTACAATTTGTTGTCTTCACTTTTCACTAAGCCTGATTTGCTGAGGAAGCAGGGTTTCGTTACAGTGGTCATTTTCCTCATAGAACTCGAAAAATAAGAATGTTTTACTAAGTCATATTTTTAAAAGCTTTCTAAAAAATTTCACAAAAATACAATTTAGATATGCTGTAAATGCAGTTTTTTAGTATGATTTGTTGCCCTCACTTTTCATTAGGTTCGATTTGCTGAGAAAGCAAGGTTTGGCCACAGGGGTCATTTCCCTCATAGAACTCGAAAAATAAGAGTGTTTTACTAAGTCATATTTTTAAAAGTTTTCTAAAAAATTTCACAAATACAATTCAGATATACTGTAAATGCAGTTTTTTAGTACAATTTGTTGCCTTCACTTTTCACTAGGCTTGATTTGCTTAGGAAGCAGAGTTTGGTTACAGTGGTTATTTTCCTCATAGAACTCGAAAAATAAGAGTGTTTTACTAAGTCATATTTTTAAAATTTTTCTAAAAAATTTCGCAAACACATTTTAGATTTACTGTAAATGCAGTTTCTTAGTATGATTTGTTGTCTTAGTTTGCCACTAGGTTTGATTCGCTCACAAGGCAGGGTTTGGCCACAGTGGTCATTTCCCTCATAGAACTCGAAAAATAAGAGTGTTTTACTAAGTCATATTTTTAAAAGTTTTCTAAAAAATTTCACAAATACAATTCAGATATGTTGTAAATGCAGTTTTTTAGTATGATTTGTTGTCTTCACTTTCCACTAGGTTTGATTTGCTGGTTTGGCCACAGTGGTCATTTTCCTCATAGAACTCAAAAAATAAGAGTGTTTTACTAAGTCATATTTTTAAAAGTTTTGTAAAAAATTTCACAAATACAATTCAGATATGTTGTAAATGCAGTTTTTTAGTATGATTTGTTGGCTTCACTTTCCACTAGGTTTGATTCGCTGAGAAAGCAGGGTTTGGCCAAAGTGGTCATTTTCCTCATAGAACTAAAAAAATAAGAGTGTTTTACTAAGTCATATTTTTAAAAGTTTTGTAAAAAATTTCACAAATACAATTCAGATATACTGTAAATGCAGTTTTTAGTATGATTTGTTGTCTTCACTTTCCACTAGGTTTGATTCGCTGAGGAAGCAGGGTTTGGCCAAAGTGGTCATTTACCTCATAGAACTCAAAAAATAAGAGTGTTTTACTAAGTCATATTTTTAAAAGTTTTGTAAAAAATTTCACAAATACAATTCAGATATACTGTAAATGCAGTTTTTTAGTATAATTTGTTGTCCTCACTTTTCACTAGGTTTGATTTGCTGGTTTGGCCACAGTGGTCATTTCCCTCATAGAACTCGAAAAATAAGAGTGTTTTACTAAGTCATATTTTTAAAAGTTTTCTAAAAAATTTCACAAATACAATTCACTTATACTGTAAATGCAGTTTTTTAGAATCATTTGTTATCTTTATTCTCCACTAGGTTTAATTCGCTGTGGAAGAAGGGTTTGGCCACAGTGGTCATTTCTCTCATAGAACTCGAAAAATAAGAGTGTTTTACTAAGTCATATTTTTAAAAGTTTTCTAAAAAATTTCACAAATACAATTCAGATATACTGTGTAAATGCAGTTTTTTAGTACAATTTGTTGTCTTCACTTTTCACTAGGCTTAATTTGCTGAGGAAGCAGGGTTTGGTTACAGTGGTCATTTTCCTCATAGAACTCGAAAAATAAGAATGTTTTACTTATTCATATTTTTAAAAGCTTTCTAAAAAATTTCACAAAAATACAATTTAGATATGCTGTAAATGCAGTTTTTTAGTATGATTTGTTGTCTTTACTTTCCACTAGGTTTGATTTGCTGAGAAAGCAAGGTTTGCCCACAGGGGTCATTTCCCTCATAGAACTCGAAAAATAAGAGTGTTTTACTAAGTCATATTTTTAAAAGTTTTCTAAAAAATTTCACAAATACAATTCAGATATACTGTAAATGCAGTTTTTTAGTACAATTTGCTGTCTTTGTTTTCCACTAGGTTTAATTCGCTGAGAAAGAAGGGTTTGGCCACAGTGGTCATTTCCCTCATAGAACTCGAAAAATAAGAGTGTTTTACTAAGTCATATTTTTTAAAAGTTTTCTGAAAAATTTCGCAAACACATTTTAGATTTAGTGTAAATGCAGTTTCTTAGTATGATTTGTTGTCTTAGTTTGCCACTAGGTTTGATTCGCTCACAAAGCAGGGTTTGGCCACAGTGGTCATTTCCCTCATAGAACTCGAAAAATAAGAGTGTTTTACTAAGTCATACTTTTAAAAGTTTTCTAAAAAATTTCACAAATACAATTCAGATATGTTGTAAATGCAGTTTTTTAGTACAATTTGTTGGCTTCACTTTCCACTAGGTTTGATTCGCTGCGAAAGCAGGGTTTGGCCAAAGTGGTCATTTTCCTCATAGAACTAAAAAAATAAGAGTGTTTTACTAAGTCATATTTTTAAAAGTTTTGTAAAAAATTTCACAAATACAATTCGGATATACTGTAAATGCAGTTTTTAGTATGATTTGTTGTCTTCACTTTCCACTAGGTTTGATTCGCTGAGGAAGCAGGGTTTGGCCAAAGTGGTCATTTTCCTCATAGAACTCAAAAAATAAGAGTGCTTTACTAAGTCATATTTTTAAAAGTTTTGTAAAAAATTTCACAAATACATCTCAGATATACTGTAAATGCAGTTGTTTAGTATGATTTGTTGTCTTAGTTTGCCACTAGGTTTGATTCGCTCACAAAGCAGGGTTTGGCCACAGTGGTCATTTCCCTCATAAAACTCGAAAAATAAGAGTGTTTTACTAAGTCATATTTTTAAAAGTTTTCTAAAAAATTTCACAAATACAATTCAGATATGTTGTAAATGCAGTTTTTTAGTACAATTTGTTGGCTTCAGTTTCCACTAGGTTTGATTCGCTGAGGAAGAAGGGTTTGGCCAAAGTGGACATTTTCCTCATAGAACTAAAAAAATAAGAGTGTTTTACTAAGTCATATTTTTAAAAGTTTTGTAAAAAACTTCACAAATACAATTCGGATATACTGTAAATGCAGTTTTTAGTATGATTTGTTGTCTTCACTTTCCACTAGGTTTGATTCGCTGAGGAAGCAGGGTTTGGCCAAAGTGGTCATTTTTCTCATAGAACTCAAAAAATAAGAGTGTTTTACTAAGTCATATTTTTAAAAGTTTTGTAAAAAATTTCACAAATACAATTCAGATATACTGTAAATGCAGTTTTTTAGTATAATTTGTTGTCCTCACTTTTCACTAGGTTTGATTTGCTGGTCTGGCCACAGTGGTCATTTCCCTCATAGAACTCGAAAAATAAGAGTGTTTTACTAAGTCATATTTTTAAAAGTTTTCTAAAAAATTTCACAAATACAATTCAAATATACTGTAAATGCAGTTTATTAGTATGATTTGTTGTCTTCATTCTCCACTAGGTTTAATTCGCTGCGGAAGAAGGGTTTGGCCACAGTGGTCATTTCTCTCATAGAACTCGAAAAATAAGAGTGTTTTACTAAGTCATATTTTTAAAAGTTTTCTAAAAAAATTTCACAAATACAATTCAGATATACTGTAAATGCAGTTTTTTAGTACAATTTGTTGCCTTCACTTTTCACTAGGCTTGATTTGCTGAGGAAGCAGAGTTTGGTTACAGTGGTCATTTTCCTCATAGAACTCGAAAAATAAGAGTGTTTTACTAAGTCATATTTTTAAAAGTTTTCTAAAAAATTTCGCAAACACATTTTAGATTTACTGTAAATGCAGTTTCTTAGTATGATTTGTTGTCTTAGTTTGCCACTAGGTTTGATTCGCTCACAAAGCAGGGTGTGGCCACAGTGGTCATTTCCCTCATAGAACTCGAAAAATAAGAGTGTTTTACTAAGTCATATTTTTAAAAGTTTTCTAAAAAATTTCACAAATACAATTCAGATATGTTGTAAATGCAGTTTTTTAGTACAATTTGTTGGCTTCACTTTCCACTAGGTTTGATTCGCTGAGAAAGCAGGGTTTGGCCAAAGTGGTCATTTTCCTCATAGAACTAAAAAAATAAGAGTGTTTTACTAAGTCATATTTTTAAAAGTTTTGTAAAAAATTTCACAAATACAATTCAGATATACTGTAAATGCAGTTTTTTAGTATAATTTGTTGTCCTCACTTTTCACTAGGTTTGATTTGCTGGTTTGGCCACAGTGGTCATTTCCCTCATAGAACTCGAAAAATAAGTGTTTTACTAAGTCATATTTTTAAAAGTTTTCTAAAAAATTTCACAAATACAATTCACATATACTGTAAATGCAGTTTTTTAGTACAATTTGTTGCCTTCACTTTTCACTAGGCTTGATTTGCTGAGGAAGCAGAGTTTGGTTACAGTGGTCATTTTCCTCATAGAACTCGAAAAATAAGAGTGTTTTACTAAGTCATATTTTTAAAAGTTTTCTAAAAAATTTCGCAAACACATTTTAGATTTACTGTAAATGCAGTTTCTTAGTATGATTTGTTGCTTTAGTTTGCCACTAGGTTTGATTCGCTCACAAAGCAGGGTGTGGCCACAGTGGTCATTTCCCTCATAGAACTCGAAAAATAAGAGTGTTTTACTAAGTCATATTTTTAAAAGTTTTCTAAACAATTTCACAAATACAATTCAGATATGTTGTAAATGCAGTTTTTTAGTACAATTTGTTGGCTTCACTTTCCACTAGGTTTGATTCGCTGAGAAAGCAGGGTTTGGCCAAAGTGGTCATTTTCCTCATAGAACTAAAAAAATAAGAGTGTTTTACTAAGTCATATTTTTAAAAGTTTTGTAAAAAATTTCACAAATACAATTCAGATATACTGTAAATGCAGTTTTTAGTATGATTTGTTGTCTTCACTTTCCACTAGGTTTGATTTGCTGAGGAAGCAGGGTTTGGCCAAAGTGGTCATTTTCCTCATAGAACTCAAAAAATAAGAGTGTTTTACTAAGTCATATTTTTAAAAGTTTTGTAAAAAATTTCACAAATACAATTCAGATATACTGTAAATGCAGTTTTTTAGTATAATTTGTTGTCCTCACTTTTCACTAGGTTTGATTTGCTGGTTTGGCCACAGTGGTCATTTCCCTCATAGAACTCGAAAAATAAGTGTTTTACTAAGTCATATTTTTAAAAGTTTTCTAAAAAATTTCACAAATACAATTCACATATACTGTAAATGCAGTTTTTTAGTATGATTTGTTATCTTTATTCTCCACTAGGTTTAATTCGCTGTGGAAGAAGGGTTTGGCCACAGTGGTTATTTCTCTCATAGAACTCGAAAAATAAGAGTGTTTTACTAAGTCATATTTTTAAAAGTTTTCTAAAAAATTTCACAGATACAATTCAGATATACTGTAAATGCAGTTTTTTAGTACAATTTGTTGTCTTCACTTTTCACTAGGCTTGATTTGCTGAGGAAGCAGGGTTTGGTTACAGTGGTCATTTTCCTCATAGAACTCGAAAAATAAGAATGTTTTACTAAGTCATATTTTTAAAAGCTTTCTAAAAAATTTCACAAATACAATTTAGATATGCTGTAAATGCAGTTTTTTAGTATGATTTGTTGTCTTTACTTTCCACTAGGTTTGATTTGCTGACGAAGCATGGTTTGGCCAAAGTGGTCATTTTCCTCATAGAACTCAAAAAATAAGAGTGCTTTACTAAGTCATATTTTTAAAAGTTTTGTAAAAAATTTCACAAATACAATTCAGATCTACTGTAAATGCAGTTTTTTAGTATGATTTGTTGTCTTAGTTTGCCACTAGGTTTGATTCGCTCACAAAGCAGGGTTTGGCCACAGTGGTCATTTCCCTCATAGAACTCGAAAAATAAGAGTGTTTTACTAAGTCATATTTTTAAAAGTTTTCTAACAAATTTCACAAATACAATTCAGATATGTTGTAAATGCAGTTTTTTAGTACAATTTGTTGGCTTCAGTTTCCACTGGGTTTGATTCGCTGAGGAAGAAGGGTTTGGCCAAAGTGGACATTTTCCTCATAGAACTAAAAAAATAAGAGTGTTTTACTAAGTCATATTTTTAAAAGTTTTGTAAAAAACTTCACAAATACAATTCGGATATACTGTAAATGCAGTTTTTAGTATGATTTGTTGTCTTCACTTTCCACTAGGTTTGATTCGCTGAGGAAGCAGGGTTTGGCCAAAGTGGTCATTTTTCTCATAGAACTCAAAAAATAAGAGTGTTTTACTAAGTCATATTTTTAAAAGTTTTGTAAAAAATTTCACAAATACAATTCAGATATACTGTAAATGCAGTTTTTTAGTATAATTTGTTGTCCTCACTTTTCACTAGGTTTGATTTGCTGGTCTGGCCACAGTGGTCATTTCCCTCATAGAACTCGAAAAATAAGAGTGTTTTACTAAGTCATATTTTTAAAAGTTTTCTAAAAAATTTCACAAATACAATTCAAATATACTGTAAATGCAGTTTTTTAGTATGATTTGTTGTCTTCATTCTCCACTAGGTTTAATTTGCTGCGGAAGAAGGGTTTGGCCACAGTGGTCATTTCTCTCATAGAACTCGAAAAATAAGAGTGTTTTACTAAGTCATATTTTTAAAAGTTTTCTAAAAAATTTCACAAATACAATTCAGATATGTTGTAAATGCAGTTTTTTAGTACAATTTGTTGGCTTCACTTTCCACTAGGTTTGATTCGCTGAGAAAGCAGGGTTTGGCCAAAGTGGTCATTTTCCTCATAGAACTAAAAAAATAAGAGTGTTTTACTAAGTCATATTTTTAAAAGTTTTGTAAAAAATTTCACAAATACAATTCAGATATACTGTAAATGCAGTTTTTTAGTATAATTTGTTGTCCTCACTTTTCACTAGGTTTGATTTGCTGGTTTGGCCACAGTGGTCATTTCCCTCATAGAACTCGAAAAATAAGTGTTTTACTAAGTCATATTTTTAAAAGTTTTCTAAAAAATTTCACAAATACAATTCACATATACTGTAAATGCAGTTTTTTAGTACAATTTGTTGCCTTCACTTTTCACTAGGCTTGATTTGCTGAGGAAGCAGAGTTTGGTTACAGTGGTCATTTTCCTCATAGAACTCGAAAAATAAGAGTGTTTTACTAAGTCATATTTTTAAAAGTTTTCTAAAAAATTTCGCAAACACATTTTAGATTTACTGTAAATGCAGTTTCTTAGTATGATTTGTTGCTTTAGTTTGCCACTAGGTTTGATTCGCTCACAAAGCAGGGTGTGGCCACAGTGGTCATTTCCCTCATAGAACTCGAAAAATAAGAGTGTTTTACTAAGTCATATTTTTAAAAGTTTTCTAAACAATTTCACAAATACAATTCAGATATGTTGTAAATGCAGTTTTTTAGTACAATTTGTTGGCTTCACTTTCCACTAGGTTTGATTCGCTGAGAAAGCAGGGTTTGGCCAAAGTGGTCATTTTCCTCATAGAACTAAAAAAATAAGAGTGTTTTACTAAGTCATATTTTTAAAAGTTTTGTAAAAAATTTCACAAATACAATTCAGATATACTGTAAATGCAGTTTTTAGTATGATTTGTTGTCTTCACTTTCCACTAGGTTTGATTTGCTGAGGAAGCAGGGTTTGGCCAAAGTGGTCATTTTCCTCATAGAACTCAAAAAATAAGAGTGTTTTACTAAGTCATATTTTTAAAAGTTTTGTAAAAAATTTCACAAATACAATTCAGATATACTGTAAATGCAGTTTTTTAGTATAATTTGTTGTCCTCACTTTTCACTAGGTTTGATTTGCTGGTTTGGCCACAGTGGTCATTTCCCTCATAGAACTCGAAAAATAAGTGTTTTACTAAGTCATATTTTTAAAAGTTTTCTAAAAAATTTCACAAATACAATTCACATATACTGTAAATGCAGTTTTTTAGTATGATTTGTTATCTTTATTCTCCACTAGGTTTAATTCGCTGTGGAAGAAGGGTTTGGCCACAGTGGTTATTTCTCTCATAGAACTCGAAAAATAAGAGTGTTTTACTAAGTCATATTTTTAAAAGTTTTCTAAAAAATTTCACAGATACAATTCAGATATACTGTAAATGCAGTTTTTTAGTACAATTTGTTGTCTTCACTTTTCACTAGGCTTGATTTGCTGAGGAAGCAGGGTTTGGTTACAGTGGTCATTTTCCTCATAGAACTCGAAAAATAAGAATGTTTTACTAAGTCATATTTTTAAAAGCTTTCTAAAAAATTTCACAAATACAATTTAGATATGCTGTAAATGCAGTTTTTTAGTATGATTTGTTGTCTTTACTTTCCACTAGGTTTGATTTGCTGACGAAGCATGGTTTGGCCAAAGTGGTCATTTTCCTCATAGAACTCAAAAAATAAGAGTGCTTTACTAAGTCATATTTTTAAAAGTTTTGTAAAAAATTTCACAAATACAATTCAGATCTACTGTAAATGCAGTTTTTTAGTATGATTTGTTGTCTTAGTTTGCCACTAGGTTTGATTCGCTCACAAAGCAGGGTTTGGCCACAGTGGTCATTTCCCTCATAGAACTCGAAAAATAAGAGTGTTTTACTAAGTCATATTTTTAAAAGTTTTCTAAAAAATTTCACAAATACAATTCAGATATGTTGTAAATGCAGTTTTTTAGTACAATTTGTTGGCTTCAGTTTCCACTGGGTTTGATTCGCTGAGGAAGAAGGGTTTGGCCAAAGTGGACATTTTCCTCATAGAACTAAAAAAATAAGAGTGTTTTACTAAGTCATATTTTTAAAAGTTTTGTAAAAAACTTCACAAATACAATTCGGATATACTGTAAATGCAGTTTTTAGTATGATTTGTTGTCTTCACTTTCCACTAGGTTTGATTCGCTGAGGAAGCAGGGTTTGGCCAAAGTGGTCATTTTTCTCATAGAACTCAAAAAATAAGAGTGTTTTACTAAGTCATATTTTTAAAAGTTTTGTAAAAAATTTCACAAATACAATTCAGATATACTGTAAATGCAGTTTTTTAGTATAATTTGTTGTCCTCACTTTTCACTAGGTTTGATTTGCTGGTCTGGCCACAGTGGTCATTTCCCTCATAGAACTCGAAAAATAAGAGTGTTTTACTAAGTCATATTTTTAAAAGTTTTCTAAAAAATTTCACAAATACAATTCAAATATACTGTAAATGCAGTTTTTTAGTATGATTTGTTGTCTTCATTCTCCACTAGGTTTAATTTGCTGCGGAAGAAGGGTTTGGCCACAGTGGTCATTTCTCTCATAGAACTCGAAAAATAAGAGTGTTTTACTAAGTCATATTTTTAAAAGTTTTCTAAAAAATTTCACAAATACAATTCAGATATGTTGTAAATGCAGTTTTTTAGTACAATTTGTTGGCTTCACTTTCCACTAGGTTTGATTCGCTGAGAAAGCAGGGTTTGGCCAAAGTGGTCATTTTCCTCATAGAACTAAAAAAATAAGAGTGTTTTACTAAGTCATATTTTTAAAAGTTTTGTAAAAAATTTCACAAATACAATTCAGATATACTGTAAATGCAGTTTTTTAGTATAATTTGTTGTCCTCACTTTTCACTAGGTTTGATTTGCTGGTTTGGCCACAGTGGTCATTTCCCTCATAGAACTCGAAAAATAAGTGTTTTACTAAGTCATATTTTTAAAAGTTTTCTAAAAAATTTCACAAATACAATTCACATATACTGTAAATGCAGTTTTTTAGTACAATTTGTTGCCTTCACTTTTCACTAGGCTTGATTTGCTGAGGAAGCAGAGTTTGGTTACAGTGGTCATTTTCCTCATAGAACTCGAAAAATAAGAGTGTTTTACTAAGTCATATTTTTAAAAGTTTTGTAAAAAATTTCGCAAACACAATTCAGATATACTGTAAATGCAGTTTTTAGTATGATTTGTTGTCTTCACTTTCCACTAGGTTTGATTTGCTGAGGAAGCAGGGTTTGGCCAAAGTGGTCATTTTCCTCATAGAACTCAAAAAATAAGAGTGTTTTACTAAGTCATATTTTTAAAAGTTTTGTAAAAAATTTCACAAATACAATTCAGATATACTGTAAATGCAGTTTTTTAGTATAATTTGTTGTCCTCACTTTTCACTAGGTTTGATTTGCTGGTTTGGCCACAGTGGTCATTTCCCTCATAGAACTCGAAAAATAAGTGTATTACTAAGTCATATTTTTAAAAGTTTTCTAAAAAATTTCACAAATACAATTCACATATACTGTAAATGCAGTTTTTTAGTAAGATTTGTTATCTTTATTCTCCACTAGGTTTAATTCGCTGTGGAAGAAGGGTTTGGCCACAGTGGTTATTTCTCTCATAGAACTCGAAAAATAAGAGTGTTTTACTAAGTCATATTTTTAAAAGTTTTCTAAAAAATTTCACAGATACAATTCAGATATACTGTAAATGCAGTTTTTTAGTACAATTTGTTGTCTTCACTTTTCACTAGGCTTGATTTGCTGAGGAAGCAGGGTTTGGTTACAGTGGTCATTTTCCTCATAGAACTCGAAAAATAAGAATGTTTTACTAAGTCATATTTTTAAAAGTTTTGTAAAAAATTTCACAAATACAATTCAGATCTACTGTAAATGCAGTTTTTTAGTATGATTTGTTGTCTTAGTTTGCCACTAGGTTTGATTCGCTCACAAAGCAGGGTTTGGCCACAGTGGTCATTTCCCTCATAGAACTCGAAAAATAAGAGTGTTTTACTAAGTCATATTTTTAAAAGTTTTCTAAAAAATTTCACAAATACAATTCAGATATGTTGTAAATGCAGTTTTTTAGTACAATTTGTTGGCTTCAGTTTCCACTAGGTTTGATTCGCTGAGGAAGAAGGGTTTGGCCAAAGTGGACATTTTCCTCATAGAACTAAAAAAATAAGAGTGTTTTACTAAGTGATATTTTTAAAAGTTTTGTAAAAAACTTCACAAATACAATTCGGATATACTGTAAATGCAGTTTTTAGTATGATTTGTTGTCTTCACTTTCCACTAGGTTTGATTCGCTGAGGAAGCAGGGTTTGGCCAAAGTGGTCATTTTTCTCATAGAACTCAAAAAATAAGAGTGTTTTACTAAGTCATATTTTTAAAAGTTTTGTAAAAAATTTCACAAATACAATTCAGATATACTGTAAATGCAGTTTTTTAGTATAATTTGTTGTCCTCACTTTTCACTAGGTTTGATTTGCTGGTCTGGCCACAGTGGTCATTTCCCTCATAGAACTCGAAAAATAAGAGTGTTTTACTAAGTCATATTTTTAAAAGTTTTCTAAAAAATTTCACAAATACAATTCAAATATACTGTAAATGCAGTTTTTTAGTATGATTTGTTGTCTTCATTCTCCACTAGGTTTAATTTGCTGCGGAAGAAGGGTTTGGCCACAGTGGTCATTTCTCTCATAGAACTCGAAAAATAAGAGTGTTTTACTAAGTCATATTTTTAAAAGTTTTCTAAAAAAATTTCACAAATACAATTCAGATATACTGTAAATGCAGTTTTTTAGTACAATTTGTTGCCTTCACTTTTCACTAGGCTTGATTTGCTGAGGAAGCAGAGTTTGGTTACAGTGGTCATTTTCCTCATAGAACTCGAAAAATAAGAGTGTTTTACTAAGTCATATTTTTAAAAGTTTTCTAAAAAATTTCGCAAACACATTTTAGATTTACTGTAAATGCAGTTTCTTAGTATGATTTGTTGTCTTAGTTTGCCACTAGGTTTGATTCGCTCACAAAGCAGGGTGTGGCCACAGTGGTCATTTCCCTCATAGAACTCGAAAAATAAGAGTGTTTTACTAAGTCATATTTTTAAAAGTTTTCTAAAAAATTTCACAAATACAATTCAGATATGTTGTAAATGCAGTTTTTTAGTACAATTTGTTGGCTTCACTTTCCACTAGGTTTGATTCGCTGAGAAAGCAGGGTTTGGCCAAAGTGGTCATTTTCCTCATAGAACTAAAAAAATAAGAGTGTTTTACTAAGTCATATTTTTAAAAGTTTTGTAAAAAATTTCACAAATACAATTCAGATATACTGTAAATGCAGTTTTTAGTATGATTTGTTGTCTTCACTTTCCACTAGGTTTGATTCGCTGAGGAAGCAGGGTTTGGCCAAAGTGGTCATTTTCCTCATAGAACTCAAAAAATAAGAGTGTTTTACTAAGTCATATTTTTAAAAGTTTTGTAAAAAATTTCACAAATACAATTCAGATATACTGTAAATGCAGTTTTTTAGTATAATTTGTTGTCCTCACTTTTCACTAGGTTTGATTTGCTGGTTTGGCCACAGTGGTCATTTCCCTCATAGAACTCGAAAAATAAGTGTTTTACTAAGTCATATTTTTAAAAGTTTTCTAAAAAATTTCACAAATACAATTTACATATACTGTAAATGCAGTTTTTTAGTATGATTTGTTATCTTTATTCTCCACTAGGTTTAATTCGCTGTGGAAGAAGGGTTTGGCCACAGTGGTTATTTCTCTCATAGAACTCGAAAAATAAGAGTGTTTTACTAAGTCATATTTTTAAAAGTTTTCTAAAAAATTTCACAGATACAATTCAGATATACTGTAAATGCAGTTTTTTAGTACAATTTGTTGTCTTCACTTTTCACTAGGCTTGATTTGCTGAGGAAGCAGGATTTGGTTACAGTGGTCATTTTCCTCATAGAACTCGAAAAATAAGAATGTTTTACTAAGTCATATTTTTAAAAGCTTTCTAAAAAATTTCACAAATACAATTTAGATATGCTGTAAATGCAGTTTTTTAGTATGATTTGTTGTCTTTACTTTCCTTTAGGTTTGATTTGCTGACGAAGCATGGTTTGGCCAAAGTGGTCATTTTCCTCATAGAACTCAAAAAATAAGAGTGCTTTACTAAGTCATATTTTTAAAAGTTTTGTAAAAAATTTCACAAAACCAATTCAGATCTACTGTAAATGCAGTTTTTTAGTATGATTTGTTGTCTTAGTTTGCCACTAGGTTTGATTCGCTCACAAAGCAGGGTTTGGCCACAGTGGTCATTTCCCTCATAGAACTCGAAAAATAAGAGTGTTTTACTAAGTCATATTTTTAAAAGTTTTCTAAAAAATTTCACAAATACAATTCAGATATGTTGTAAATGCAGTTTTTTAGTACAATTTGTTGGCTTCAGTTTCCACTAGGTTTGATTCGCTGAGGAAGAAGGGTTTGGCCAAAGTGGACATTTTCCTCATAGAACTAAAAAAATAAGAGTGTTTTACTAAGTCATATTTTAAAAAGTTTTGTAAAAAATTTCACAAATACAATTCAGATATACTGTAAATGCAGTTTTTAGTATGATTTGTTGTCTTCACTTTCCACTAGGTTTGATTCGCTGAGGAAGCAGGGTTTGGCCAAAGTGGTCATTTTTCTCATAGAACTCAAAAAATAAGAGTGTTTTACTAAGTCATATTTTAAAAAGTTTTGTAAAAAATTTCACAAATACAATTCAGATATACTGTAAATGCAGTTTTTTAGTATAATTTGTTGTCCTCACTTTTCACTAGGTTTGATTTGCTGGTCTGGCCACAGTGGTCATTTCCCTCATAGAACTCGAAAAATAAGAGTGTTTTACTAAGTCATATTTTTAAAAGTTTTTTAAAAAATTTCACAAATACAATTCAAATATACTGTAAATGCAGTTTTTTAGTATGATTTGTTGTCTTCATTCTCCACTAGGTTTAATTCGCTGCGGAAGAAGGGTTTGGCCACAGTGGTCATTTCTCTCATAGAACTCGAAAAATAAGAGTGTTTTACTAAGTCATATTTTTAAAAGTTTTCTAAAAAAAATTTCACAAATACAATTCAGATATACTGTAAATGCAGTTTCTTAGTACAATTTGTTGCCTTCACTTTTCACTAGGCTTGATTTGCTGAGGAAGCAGAGTTTGGTTATAGTGGTCATTTTCCTCATAGAACTCGAAAAATAAGAGTGTTTTACTAAGTCATATTTTTAAAAGTTTTCTAAAAAATTTCGCAAACACATTTTAGATTTACTGTAAATGCAGTTTCTTAGTATGATTTGTTGTCTTAGTTTGCCACTAGGTTTGATTCGCTCACAAAGCAGGGTGTGGCCACAGTGGTCATTTCCCTCATAGAACTCGAAAAATAAGAGTGTTTTACTAAGTCATATTTTTAAAAGTTTTCTAAAAAATTTCACAAATACAATTCAGATATGTTGTAAATGCAGTTTTTTAGTACAATTTGTTGGCTTCACTTTCCACTAGGTTTGATTCGCTGAGAAAGCAGGGTTTGGCCAAAGTGGTCATTTTCCTCATAGAACTAAGAAAATAAGAGTGTTTTACTAAGTCATATTTTTAAAAGTTTTGTAAAAAACTTCACAAATACAATTCGGATATACTGTAAATGCAGTTTTTAGTATGATTTGTTGTCTTCACTTTCCACTAGGTTTGATTCGCTGAGGAAGCAGGGTTTGGCCAAAGTGGTCATTTTTCTCATAGAACTCAAAAAATAAGAGTGTTTTACTAAGTCATATTTTTAAAAGTTTTGTAAAAAATTTCACAAATACAATTCAGATATACTGTAAATGCAGTTTTTTAGTATAATTTGTTGTCCTCACTTTTCACTAGGTTTGATTTGCTGGTCTGGCCACAGTGGTCATTTCCCTCATAGAACTCGAAAAATAAGAGTGTTTTACTAAGTCATATTTTTAAAAGTTTTCTAAAAAATTTCACAAATACAATTCAAATATACTGTAAATGCAGTTTTTTAGTATGATTTGTTGTCTTCATTCTCCACTAGGTTTAATTCGCTGCGGAAGAAGGGTTTGGCCACAGTGGTCATTTCTCTCATAGAACTCGAAAAATAAGAGTGTTTTACTAAGTCATATTTTTAAAAGTTTTCTAAAAAAATTTCACAAATACAATTCAGATATACTGTAAATGCAGTTTTTTAGTACAATTTGTTGCCTTCACTTTTCACTAGGCTTGATTTGCTGAGGAAGCAGAGTTTGGTTACAGTGGTCATTTTCCTCATAGAACTCGAAAAATAAGAGTGTTTTACTAAGTCATATTTTTAAAAGTTTTCTAAAAAATTTCGCAAACACATTTTAGATTTACTGTAAATGCAGTTTCTTAGTATGATTTGTTGTCTTAGTTTGCCACTAGGTTTGATTCGCTCACAAAGCAGGGTGTGGCCACAGTGGTCATTTCCCTCATAGAACTCGAAAAATAAGAGTGTTTTACTAAGTCATATTTTTAAAAGTTTTCTAAAAAATTTCACAAATACAATTCAGATATGTTGTAAATGCAGTTTTTTAGTACAATTTGTTGGCTTCACTTTCCACTAGGTTTGATTCGCTGAGAAAGCAGGGTTTGGCCAAAGTGGTCATTTTCCTCATAGAACTAAAAAAATAAGAGTGTTTTACTAAGTCATATTTTTAAAAGTTTTGTAAAAAATTTCACAAATACAATTCGGATAAACTGTAAATGCAGTTTTTAGTATGATTTGTTGTCTTCACTTTCCACTAGGTTTGATTCGCTGAGGAAGCAGGGTTTGGCCAAAGTGGTCATTTTCCTCATAGAACTCAAAAAATAAGAGTGTTTTACTAAGTCATATTTTTAAAAGTTTTGTAAAAAATTTCACAAATACAATTCAGATATACTGTAAATGCAGTTTTTTAGTATAATTTGTTGTCCTCACTTTTCACTAGGTTTGATTTGCTGGTCTGGCCACAGTGGTCATTTCCCTCATAGAACTCGAAAAATAAGAGTGTTTTACTAAGTCATATTTTTAAAAGTTTTCTAAAAAATTTCACAAATACAATTCACATATACTGTAAATGCAGTTTTTTAGAATGATTTGTTGTCTTCATTCTCCACTAGGTTTAATTCGCTGCGGAAGAAGGGTTTGGCCACAGTGGTCATTTCTCTCATAGAACTCGAAAAATAAGAGTGTTTTACTAAGTCATATTTTTAAAAGTTTTCTAAAAAAATTTCACAAATACAATTCAGATATACTGTAAATGCAGTTTTTTAGTACAATTTTTTGCCTTCACTTTTCACTAGGCTTGATTTGCTGAGGAAGCAGAGTTTGGTTACAGTGGTCATTTTCCTCATAGAACTCGAAAAATAAGAGTGTTTTACTAAGTCATATTTTTAAAATTTTTCTAAAAAATTTCGCAAACACATTTTAGATTTACTGTAAATGCAGTTTCTTAGTATGATTTGTTGTCTTAGTTTGCCACTAGGTTTGATTCGCTCACAAGGCAGAGTTTGGCCACAGTGGTCATTTCCCTCATAGAACTCGAAAAATAAGAGTGTTTTACTAAGTCATATTTTTAAAAGTTTTCTAAAAAATTTCACAAATACAATTAAGATATGTTGTAAATGCAGTTTTTTAGTACAATTTGTTGGCTTCACTTTCCACTAGGTTTGATTTGCTGAGAAAGCAGGGTTTGGCCAAAGTGGTCATTTTCCTCATAGAACTAAAAAAATAAGAGTGTTTTACTAAGTCATATTTTTAAAAGTTTTGTAAAAAATTTCACAAATACAATTCAGATATACTGTAAATGCAGTTTTTAGTATGATTTGTTGTCTTCACTTTCCTTTAGGTTTGATTCGCTGAGGAAGCAGGGTTTGGCCAAAGTGGTTATTTTCCTCATAGAACTCAAAAAATAAGAGTGTTTTACTAAGTCATATTTTTAAAAGTTTTGTAAAAAATTTCACAAATACAATTCAGATATACTGTAATTGCAGTTTTTTAGTATAATTTGTTGTCCTCACTTTTCACTAGGTTTGATTTGCTGGTTTGGCCACAGTGGTCATTTCCCTCATAGAACTCGAAAAATAAGAGTGTTTTACTAAGTCATATTTTTAAAAGTTTTCTAAAAAATTTCACAAATACAATTCACATATACTGTAAATGCAGTTTTTTAGAATGATTTGTTATCTTTATTCTCCACTTTTTATTTTATTTAATTCGCTGTGGAAGAAGGGTTTAGCCACAGTGGTCATTTCTCTCATAGAACTCGAAAAATAAGAGTGTTTTACTAAGTCATATTTTTAAAAGTTTTCTAAAAAATTTCACAAATACAATTCAGATATACTGTAAATGCAGTTTTTTAGTACAATTTGTTGTCTTCACTTTTCACTAGGCTTGATTTGCTGAGGAAGCAGGGTTTGGTTACAGTGGTCATTTTCCTCATAGAACTCGAAAAATAAGAATGTTTTACTAAGTCATATTTTTAAAAGCTTTCTAAAAAATTTCACAAAAATACAATTTAGATATGCTGTAAATGCAGTTTTTTAGTATGATTTGTTGCCTTTACTTTCCACTAGGCTTGATTTGCTGAGAAAGCAAGGTTTGGCCACAGGGGTCATTTCCCTCATAGAACTCGAAAAATAAGAGTGTTTTCCTAAGTCATATTTTTAAAAGTTTTCTAAAAAAATTTCACAAATACAATTCAGATATACTGTAAATGCAGTTTTTTAGTACAATTTGCTGTCTTCGTTTTCCACTAGGTTTAATTCGCTGAGAAAGAAGGGTTTGGCCAAAGTGGTCATTTCCCTCATAGAACTCGAAAAATAAGAGTGTTTTACTAAGTCATATTTTTAAAAGTTTTCTAAAAAATTTCGCAAACACATTTTAGATTTACTGTAAATGCAGTTTCTTAGTATGATTTGTTGCCCTCACTTTTCATTAGGTTTGATTTGCTGAGAAAGCAAGGTTTGGCAACAGGGGTCATTTCCCTCATAGAACTCGAAAAATAAGAGTGTTTTACTAAGTCATATTTTTAAAAGTTTTCTAAAAAATTTCACAAATACAATTCAGATATACTGTAAATGCAGTTTTTTAGTACGATTTGCTGTCTTCGTTTTCCACTAGGTTTAATTCGCTGAGAAAGAAGGGTTTAGCCACAGTGGTCATTTCTCTCATAGAACTCGAAAAATAAGAGTGTTTTACTAAGTCATATTTTTAAAAGTTTTCTAAAAAATTTCACAAATACAATTCAGATATACTGTAAATGCAGTTTTTTAGTACAATTTGTTGTCTTCACTTTTCACTAGGCTTGATTTGCTGAGGAAGCAGGGTTTGGTTACAGTGGTCATTTTCCTCATAGAACTCGAAAAATAAGAATGTTTTACTAAGTCATATTTTTAAAAGCTTTCTAAAAAATTTCACAAAAATACAATTTAGATATGCTGTAAATGCAGTTTTTTAGTATGATTTGTTGCCTTTACTTTCCACTAGGTCTGATTTGCTGAGAAAGCAGGGTTTGGCCACAGTGGTCATTTTCCTCATAGAACTCGAAAAATAAGAATGTTTTACTAAGTCATATTTTTAAAAGCTTTCTAAAAAATTTCACAAATACAATTCAGATATACTGTAAATGCAGTTTTTTAGTACAATTTGTTGTCTTCACTTTTCACTAAGCCTGATTTGCTGAGGAAGCAGGGTTTCGTTACAGTGGTCATTTTCCTCATAGAACTCGAAAAATAAGAATGTTTTACTAAGTCATATTTTTAAAAGCTTTCTAAAAAATTTCACAAAAATACAATTTAGATATGCTGTAAATGCAGTTTTTTAGTATGATTTGTTGCCCTCACTTTTCATTAGGTTCGATTTGCTGAGAAAGCAAGGTTTGGCCACAGGGGTCATTTCCCTCATAGAACTCGAAAAATAAGAGTGTTTTACTAAGTCATATTTTTAAAAGTTTTCTAAAAAATTTCACAAATACAATTCAGATATACTGTAAATGCAGTTTTTTAGTATGATTTGTTGTCTTAGTTTGCCACTAGGTTTGATTCGCTCACAAAGCAGGGTTTGGCCACAGTGGTCATTTCCCTCATAGAACTCGAAAAATAAGAGTGTTTTACTAAGTCATATTTTTAAAAGTTTTCTAAAAAATTTCACAAATACAATTCAGATATGTTGTAAATGCAGTTTTTTAGTACAATTTGTTGGCTTCAGTTTCCACTAGGTTTGATTCGCTGAGGAAGAAGGGTTTGGCCAAAGTGGACATTTTCCTCATAGAACTAAAAAAATAAGAGTGTTTTACTAAGTCATATTTTTAAAAGTTTTGTAAAAAACTTCACAAATACAATTCGGATATACTGTAAATGCAGTTTTTAGTATGATTTGTTGTCTTCACTTTCCACTAGGTTTGATTCGCTGAGGAAGCAGGGTTTGGCCAAAGTGGTCATTTTTCTCATAGAACTCAAAAAATAAGAGTGTTTTACTAAGTCATATTTTTAAAAGTTTTGTAAAAAATTTCACAAATACAATTCAGATATACTGTAAATGCAGTTTTTTAGTATAATTTGTTGTCCTCACTTTTCACTAGGTTTGATTTGCTGGTCTGGCCACAGTGGTCATTTCCCTCATAGAACTCGAAAAATAAGAGTGTTTTACTAAGTCATATTTTTAAAAGTTTTCTAAAAAATTTCACAAATACAATTCAAATATACTGTAAATGCAGTTTTTTAGTATGATTTATTGTCTTCATTCTCCACTAGGTTTAATTCGCTGCGGAAGAAGGGTTTGGCCACAGTGGTCATTTCTCTCATAGAACTCGAAAAATAAGAGTGTTTTACTAAGTCATATTTTTAAAAGTTTTCTAAAAAAATTTCACAAATACAATTCAGATATACTGTAAATGCAGTTTTTTAGTACAATTTGTTGCCTTCACTTTTCACTAGGCTTGATTTGCTGAGGAAGCAGAGTTTGGTTACAGTGGTCATTTTCCTCATAGAACTCGAAAAATAAGAGTGTTTTACTAAGTCATATTTTTAAAAGTTTTCTAAAAAATTTCGCAAACACATTTTAGATTTACTGTAAATGCAGTTTCTTAGTATGATTTGTTGTCTTAGTTTGCCACTAGGTTTGATTCGCTCACAAAGCAGGGTGTGGCCACAGTGGTCATTTCCCTCATAGAACTCGAAAAATAAGAGTGTTTTACTAAGTCATATTTTTAAAAGTTTTCTAAAAAATTTCACAAATACAATTCAGATATGTTGTAAATGCAGTTTTTTAGTACAATTTGTTGGCTTCACTTTCCACTAGGTTTGATTCGCTGAGAAAGCAGGGTTTGGCCAAAGTGGTCATTTTCCTCATAGAACTAAAAAAATAAGAGTGTTTTACTAAGTCATATTTTTAAAAGTTTTGTAAAAAATTTCACAAATACAATTCGGATAAACTGTAAATGCAGTTTTTAGTATGATTTGTTGTCTTCACTTTCCACTAGGTTTGATTCGCTGAGGAAGCAGGGTTTGGCCAAAGTGGTCATTTTCCTCATAGAACTCAAAAAATAAGAGTGTTTTACTAAGTCATATTTTTAAAAGTTTTGTAAAAAATTTCACAAATACAATTCAGATGTACTGTAAATGCAGTTTTTTAGTATAATTTGTTGTCCTCACTTTTCACTAGGTTTGATTTGCTGGTCTGGCCACAGTGGTCATTTCCCTCATAGAACTCGAAAAATAAGAGTGTTTTACTAAGTCATATTTTTAAAAGTTTTCTAAAAAATTTCACAAATACAATTCACATATACTGTAAATGCAGTTTTTTAGAATGATTTGTTGTCTTCATTCTCCACTAGGTTTAATTCGCTGCGGAAGAAGGATTTGGCCACAGTGGTCATTTCTCTCATAGAACTCGAAAAATAAGAGTGTTTTACTAAGTCATATTTTTAAAAGTTTTCTAAAAAAATTTCACAAATACAATTCAGATATACTGTAAATGCAGTTTTTTAGTACAATTTTTTGCCTTCACTTTTCACTAGGCTTGATTTGCTGAGGAAGCAGAGTTTGGTTACAGTGGTCATTTTCCTCATAGAACTCGAAAAATAAGAGTGTTTTACTAAGTCATATTTTTAAAATTTTTCTAAAAAATTTCGCAAACACATTTTAGATTTACTGTAAATGCAGTTTCTTAGTATGATTTGTTGTCTTAGTTTGCCACTAGGTTTGATTCGCTCACAAGGCAGGGTTTGGCCACAGTGGTCATTTCCCTCATAGAACTCGAAAAATAAGAGTGTTTTACTAAGTCATATTTTTAAAAGTTTTCTAAAAAATTTCACAAATACAATTAAGATATGTTGTAAATGCAGTTTTTTAGTACAATTTGTTGGCTTCACTTTCCACTAGGTTTGATTTGCTGAGAAAGCAGGGTTTGGCCAAAGTGGTCATTTTCCTCATAGAACTAAAAAAATAAGAGTGTTTTACTAAGTCATATTTTTAAAAGTTTTGTAAAAAATTTCACAAATACAATTCAGATATACTGTAAATGCAGTTTTTAGTATGATTTGTTGTCTTCACTTTCCTTTAGGTTTGATTCGCTGAGGAAGCAGGGTTTGGCCAAAGTGGTTATTTTCCTCATAGAACTCAAAAAATAAGAGTGTTTTACTAAGTCATATTTTTAAAAGTTTTGTAAAAAATTTCACAAATACAATTCAGATATACTGTAATTGCAGTTTTTTAGTATAATTTGTTGTCCTCACTTTTCACTAGGTTTGATTTGCTGGTTTGGCCACAGTGGTCATTTCCCTCATAGAACTCGAAAAATAAGAGTGTTTTACTAAGTCATATTTTTAAAAGTTTTCTAAAAAATTTCACAAATACAATTCACATATACTGTAAATGCAGTTTTTAGTATGATTTGTTGTCTTCACTTTCCACTAGGTTTGATTCGCTGAGGAAGCAGGGTTTGGCCAAAGTGGTCATTTTCCTCATAGAACTCAAAAAATAAGAGTGTTTTACTAAGTCATATTTTTAAAAGTTTTGTAAAAAATTTCACAAATACAATTCAGATATACTGTAAATGCAGTTTTTTAGTACAATTTGTTGTCTTCACTTTTCACTAGGCTTGATTTGCTGAGGAAGCAGGGTTTGGTTACAGTGGTCATTTTCCTCATAGAACTCGAAAAATAAGAATGTTTTACTAAGTCATATTTTTAAAAGCTTTCTAAAAAATTTCACAAAAATACAATTTAGATATGCTGTAAATGCAGTTTTTTAGTATGATTTGTTGCCTTTACTTTCCACTAGGCTTGATTTGCTGAGAAAGCAAGGTTTGGCCACAGGGGTCATTTCCCTCATAGAACTCGAAAAATAAGAGTGTTTTACTAAGTCATATTTTTAAAAGTTTTCTAAAAAATTTCACAAATACAATTCAGATATACTGTAAATGCAGTTTTTTAGTACGATTTGCTGTCTTCGTTTTCCACTAGGTTTAATTCGCTGAGAAAGAAGGGTTTAGCCACAGTGGTCATTTCTCTCATAGAAATCGAAAAATAAGAGTGTTTTACTAAGTCATATTTTTAAAAGTTTTCTAAAAAATTTCACAAATACAATTCAGATATACTATTAATGCAGTTTTTTAGTACAATTTGTTGTCTTCACTTTTCACTAGGCTTGATTTGCTGAGGAAGCAGGGTTTGGTTACAGTGGTCATTTTCCTCATAGAACTCGAAAAATAAGAATGTTTTACTAAGTCATATTTTTAAAAGCTTTCTAAAAAATTTCACAAAAATACAATTTAGATATGCTGTAAATGCAGTTTTTTAGTATGATTTGTTGCCTTTACTTTCCACTAGGTCTGATTTGCTGAGAAAGCAAGGTTTGGCCACAGGGGTCATTTCCCTCATAGAACTCGAAAAATAAGAGTGTTTTACTAAGTCATATTTTTAAAAGTTTTCTAAAAAATTTCACAAATACAATTCAGATATGTTGTAAATGCAGTTTTTTAGTACAATTTGTTTGCTTCACTTTTCACTAGGTTTGATTCGCTGAGAAAGCAGGGTTTGGCCACAGTGGTCATTTTCCTCATAGAACTCGAAAAATAAGAATGTTTTACTAAGTCATATTTTTAAAAGCTTTCTAAAAAATTTCACAAATACAATTCAGATATACTGTAAATGCAGTTTTTTAGTACAATTTGTTGTCTTCACTTTTCACTAAGCCTGATTTGCTGAGGAAGCAGGGTTTCGTTACAGTGGTCATTTTCCTCATAGAACTCGAAAAATAAGAATGTTTTACTAAGTCATATTTTTAAAAGCTTTCTAAAAAATTTCACAAAAATACAATTTAGATATGCTGTAAATGCAGTTTTTTAGTATGATTTGTTGCCCTCACTTTTCATTAGGTTCGATTTGCTGAGAAAGCAAGGTTTGGCCACAGGGGTCATTTCCCTCATAGAACTCGAAAAATAAGAGTGTTTTACTAAGTCATATTTTTAAAAGTTTTCTAAAAAATTTCACAAATACAATTCAGATATACTGTAAATGCAGTTTTTTAGTACAATTTGTTGCCTTCACTTTTCACTAGGCTTGATTTGCTGAGGAAGCAGAGTTTGGTTACAGTGGTTATTTTCCTCATAGAACTCGAAAAATAAGAGTGTTTTACTAAGTCATATTTTTAAAATTTTTCTAAAAAATTTCGCAAACACATTTTAGATTTACTGTAAATGCAGTTTCTTAGTATGATTTGTTGTCTTAGTTTGCCACTAGGTTTGATTCGCTCACAAGGCAGGGTTTGGCCACAGTGGTCATTTCCCTCATAGAACTCGAAAAATAAGAGTGTTTTACTAAGTCATATTTTTAAAAGTTTTCTAAAAAATTTCACAAATACAATTCAGATATGTTGTAAATGCAGTTTTTTAGTATGATTTGTTGTCTTCACTTTCCACTAGGTTTGATTTGCTGGTTTGGCCACAGTGGTCATTTTCCTCATAGAACTCAAAAAATAAGAGTGTTTTACTAAGTCATATTTTTAAAAGTTTTGTAAAAAATTTCACAAATACAATTCAGATATGTTGTAAATGCAGTTTTTTAGTATGATTTGTTGGCTTCACTTTCCACTAGGTTTGATTCGCTGAGAAAGCAGGGTTTGGCCAAAGTGGTCATTTTCCTCATAGAACTAAAAAAATAAGAGTGTTTTACTAAGTCATATTTTTAAAAGTTTTGTAAAAAATTTCACAAATACAATTCAGATATACTGTAAATGCAGTTTTTAGTATGATTTGTTGTCTTCACTTTCCACTAGGTTTGATTCGCTGAGGAAGCAGGGTTTGGCCAAAGTGGTCATTTACCTCATAGAACTCAAAAAATAAGAGTGTTTTACTAAGTCATATTTTTAAAAGTTTTGTAAAAAATTTCACAAATACAATTCAGATATACTGTAAATGCAGTTTTTTAGTACAATTTGCTGTCTTTGTTTTCCACTAGGTTTAATTCGCTGAGAAAGAAGGGTTTGGCCACAGTGGTCATTTCCCTCATAGAACTCGAAAAATAAGAGTGTTTTACTAAGTCATATTTTTTAAAAGTTTTCTGAAAAATTTCGCAAACACATTTTAGATTTAGTGTAAATGCAGTTTCTTAGTATGATTTGTTGTCTTAGTTTGCCACTAGGTTTGATTCGCTCACAAAGCAGGGTTTGGCCACAGTGGTCATTTCCCTCATAGAACTCGAAAAATAAGAGTGTTTTACTAAGTCATACTTTTAAAAGTTTTCTAAAAAATTTCACAAATACAATTCAGATATGTTGTAAATGCAGTTTTTTAGTACAATTTGTTGGCTTTACTTTCCACTAGGTTTGATTCGCTGCGAAAGCAGGGTTTGGCCAAAGTGGTCATTTTCCTCATAGAACTAAAAAAATAAGAGTGTTTTACTAAGTCATATTTTTAAAAGTTTTGTAAAAAATTTCACAAATACAATTCAGATATACTGTAAATGCAGTTTTTAGTATGATTTGTTGTCTTCACTTTCCACTAGGTTTGATTCGCTGAGGAAGCAGGGTTTGGCCAAAGTGGTCATTTTCCTCATAGAACTCAAAAAATAAGAGTGTTTTACTAAGTCATATTTTTAAAAGTTTTGTAAAAAATTTCACAAATACAATTTAGATATACTGTAAATGCAGTTTTTTAGTATAATTTGTTGTCCTCACTTTTCACTAGGTTTGATTTGCTGGTTTCGCCACAGTGGTCATTTCCCTCATAGAACTCGAAAAATAAGAGTGTTTTACTAAGTCATATTTTTAAAAGTTTTCTAAAAAATTTCACAAATACAATTCACATATACCGTAAATGCAGTTTTTTAGAATGGTTTGTTATCTTTATTCTCCACTAGGTTTAATTTGCTGTGGAAGAAGGGTTTGGCCACAGTGGTCATTTCTTTCATAGAACTCGAAAAATAAGAGTGTTTTACTAAGTCATATTTTTAAAAGTTTTCTACAAAATTTCACAAATACAATTCAGATATACTGTAAATGCAGTTTTTTAGTACAATTTGTTGTCTTCACTTTTCACTAGGCTTGATTTGCTGAGGCAGCAGGGTTTGCTAACAGTGGTCATTTTCCTCATAGAACTCGAAAAATAAGAATGTTTTACTAAGTCATATTTTTAAAACCTTTCTAAAAAATTTCACAAATACAATTTAGATATGCTGTAAATGCATTTTTTTAGTATAATTTGTTGTCTTTACTTTCCACTAGGTTTGATTTGCTGAGAAAGCAAGGTTTGGCCACAGGGGTCATTTCCCTCATAGAACTCGAAAAATAAGAGTGTTTTACTAAGTCATATTTTTAAAAGTTTTGTAAAAAATTTCACAAATACAATTCGGATATACTGTAAATGCAGTTTTTAGTATGATTTGTTGTCTTCACTTTCCATTAAGTTTGATTCGCTGAGGAAGCAGGGTTTGGCCAAAGTGGTCATTTTCCTCATAGAACTCAAAAAATAAGAGTGCTTTACTAAGTCATATTTTTAAAAGTTTTGTAAAAAATTTCACAAATACAATTCAGATATACTGTAAATGCAGTTGTTTAGTATGATTTGTTGTCTTAGTTTGCCACTAGGTTTGATTCGCTCACAAAGCAGGGTTTGGCCACAGTGGTCATTTCCCTCATAAAACTCGAAAAATAAGAGTGTTTTACTAAGTCATATTTTTAAAAGTTTTCTAAAAAATTTCACAAATACAATTCAGATATGTTGTAAATGCAGTTTTTTAGTACAATTTGTTGGCTTCAGTTTCCACTAGGTTTGATTCGCTGAGGAAGAAGGGTTTGGCCAAAGTGGACATTTTCCTCATAGAACTAAAAAAATAAGAGTGTTTTACTAAGTCATATTTTTAAAAGTTTTGTAAAAAACTTCACAAATACAATTCGGATATACTGTAAATGCAGTTTTTAGTATGATTTGTTGTCTTCACTTTCCACTAGGTTTGATTCGCTGAGGAAGCAGGGTTTGGCCAAAGTGGTCATTTTTCTCATAGAACTCAAAAAATAAGAGTGTTTTACTAAGTCATATTTTTAAAAGTTTTGTAAAAAATTTCACAAATACAATTCAGATATACTGTAAATGCAGTTTTTTAGTATAATTTGTTGTCCTCACTTTTCACTAGGTTTGATTTGCTGGTCTGGCCACAGTGGTCATTTCCCTCATAGAACTCGAAAAATAAGAGTGTTTTACTAAGTCATATTTTTAAAAGTTTTCTAAAAAATTTCACAAATACAATTCAAATATACTGTAAATGCAGTTTTTTAGTATGATTTGTTGTCTTCATTCTCCACTAGGTTTAATTCGCTGCGGAAGAAGGGTTTGGCCACAGTGGTCATTTCTCTCATAGAACTCGAAAAATAAGAGTGTTTTACTAAGTCATATTTTTAAAAGTTTTCTAAAAAAATTTCACAAATACAATTCAGATATACTGTAAATGCAGTTTTTTAGTACAATTTGTTGCCTTCACTTTTCACTAGGCTTGATTTGCTGAGGAAGCAGAGTTTGGTTACAGTGGTCATTTTCCTCATAGAACTCGAAAAATAAGAGTGTTTTACTAAGTCATATTTTTAAAAGTTTTCTAAAAAATTTCGCAAACACATTTTAGATTTACTGTAAATGCAGTTTCTTAGTATGATTTGTTGTCTTAGTTTGCCACTAGGTTTGATTCGCTCACAAAGCAGGGTGTGGCCACAGTGGTCATTTCCCTCATAGAACTCGAAAAATAAGAGTGTTTTACTAAGTCATATTTTTAAAAGTTTTCTAAAAAATTTCACAAATACAATTCAGATATGTTGTAAATGCAGTTTTTTAGTACAATTTGTTGGCTTCACTTTCCACTAGGTTTGATTCGCTGAGAAAGCAGGGTTTGGCCAAAGTGGTCATTTTCCTCATAGAACTAAAAAAATAAGAGTGTTTTACTAAGTCATATTTTTAAAAGTTTTGTAAAAAATTTCACAAATACAATTCAGATATACTGTAAATGCAGTTTTTTAGTATAATTTGTTGTCCTCACTTTTCACTAGGTTTGATTTGCTGGTTTGGCCACAGTGGTCATTTCCCTCATAGAACTCGAAAAATAAGTGTTTTACTAAGTCATATTTTTAAAAGTTTTCTAAAAAATTTCACAAATACAATTCACATATACTGTAAATGCAGTTTTTTAGTACAATTTGTTGCCTTCACTTTTCACTAGGCTTGATTTGCTGAGGAAGCAGAGTTTGGTTACAGTGGTCATTTTCCTCATAGAACTCGTAAAATAAGAGTGTTTTACTAAGTCATATTTTTAAAAGTTTTCTAAAAAATTTCGCAAACACATTTTAGATTTACTGTAAATGCAGTTTCTTAGTATGATTTGTTGCTTTAGTTTGCCACTAGGTTTGATTCGCTCACAAAGCAGGGTGTGGCCACAGTGGTCATTTCCCTCATAGAACTCGAAAAATAAGAGTGTTTTACTAAGTCATATTTTTAAAAGTTTTCTAAACAATTTCACAAATACAATTCAGATATGTTGTAAATGCAGTTTTTTAGTACAATTTGTTGGCTTCACTTTCCACTAGGTTTGATTCGCTGAGAAAGCAGGGTTTGGCCAAAGTGGTCATTTTCCTCATAGAACTAAAAAAATAAGAGTGTTTTACTAAGTCATATTTTTAAAAGTTTTGTAAAAAATTTCACAAATACAATTCAGATATACTGTAAATGCAGTTTTTAGTATGATTTGTTGTCTTCACTTTCCACTAGGTTTGATTTGCTGAGGAAGCAGGGTTTGGCCAAAGTGGTCATTTGCCTCATAGAACTCAAAAAATAAGAGTGTTTTACTAAGTCATATTTTTAAAAGTTTTGTAAAAAATTTCACAAATACAATTCAGATATACTGTAAATGCAATTTTTTAGTATAATTTGTTGTCCTCACTTTTCACTAGGTTTGATTTGCTGGTTTGGCCACAGTGGTCATTTCCCTCATAGAACTCGAAAAATAAGTGTTTTACTAAGTCATATTTTTAAAAGTTTTCTAAAAAATTTCACAAATACAATTCACATATACTGTAAATGCAGTTTTTTAGTATGATTTGTTATCTTTATTCTCCACTAGGTTTAATTCGCTGTGGAAGAAGGGTTTGGCCACAGTGGTTATTTCTCTCATAGAACTCGAAAAATAAGAGTGTTTTACTAAGTCATATTTTTAAAAGTTTTCTAAAAAATTTCACAGATACAATTCAGATATACTGTAAATGCAGTTTTTTAGTACAATTTGTTGTCTTCACTTTTCACTAGGCTTGATTTGCTGAGGAAGCAGGGTTTGGTTACAGTGGTCATTTTCCTCATAGAACTCGAAAAATAAGAATGTTTTACTAAGTCATATTTTTAAAAGCTTTCTAAAAAATTTCACAAATACAATTTAGATATGCTGTAAATGCAGTTTTTTAGTATGATTTGTTGTCTTTACTTTCCACTAGGTTTGATTTGCTGACGAAGCATGGTTTGGCCAAAGTGGTCATTTTCCTCATAGAACTCAAAAAATAAGAGTGCTTTACTAAGTCATATTTTTAAAAGTTTTGTAAAAAATTTCACAAATACAATTCAGATCTACTGTAAATGCAGTTTTTTAGTATGATTTGTTGTCTTAGTTTGCCACTAGGTTTGATTCGCTCACAAAGCAGGGTTTGGCCACAGTGGTCATTTCCCTCATAGAACTCGAAAAATAAGAATGTTTTACTAAGTCATATTTTTAAAAGTTTTTTAAAAAATTTCACAAATACAATTCAGATATGTTGTAAATGCAGTTTTTTAGTACAATTTGTTGGCTTCAGTTTCCACTAGGTTTGATTCGCTGAGGAAGAAGTGTTTGGCCAAAGTGGACATTTTCCTCATAGAACTAAAAAAATAAGAGTGTTTTACTAAGTCATATTTTTAAAAGTTTTGTAAAAAACTTCACAAATACAATTCGGATATACTGTAAATGCAGTTTTTAGTATGATTTGTTGTCTTCACTTTCCACTAGGTTTGATTCGCTGAGGAAGCAGGGTTTGGCCAAAGTGGTCATTTTTCTCATAGAACTCAAAAAATAAGAGTGTTTTACTAAGTCATATTTTTAAAAGTTTTGTAAAAAATTTCACAAATACAATTCAGATATACTGTAAATGCAGTTTTTTAGTATAATTTGTTGTCCTCACTTTTCACTAGGTTTGATTTGCTGGTCTGGCCACAGTGGTCATTTCCCTCATAGAACTCGAAAAATAAGAGTGTTTTACTAAGTCATATTTTTAAAAGTTTTCTAAAAAATTTCACAAATACAATTCAAATATACTGTAAATGCAGTTTTTTAGTATCATTTGTTGTCTTCATTCTCCACTAGGTTTAATTTGCTGCGGAAGAAGGGTTTGGCCACAGTGGTCATTTCTCTCATAGAACTCGAAAAATAAGAGTGTTTTACTAAGTCATATTTTTAAAAGTTTTCTAAAAAATTTCACAAATACAATTCAGATATGTTGTAAATGCAGTTTTTTAGTACAATTTGTTGGCTTCACTTTCCACTAGGTTTGATTCGCTGAGAAAGCAGGGTTTGGCCAAAGTGGTCATTTTCCTCATAGAACTAAAAAAATAAGAGTGTTTTACTAAGTCATATTTTTAAAAGTTTTGTAAAAAATTTCACAAATACAATTCAGATATACTGTAAATGCAGTTTTTTAGTATAATTTGTTGTCCTCACTTTTCACTAGGTTTGATTTGCTGGTTTGGCCACAGTGGTCATTTCCCTCATAGAACTCGAAAAATAAGTGTTTTACTAAGTCATATTTTTAAAAGTTTTCTAAAAAATTTCACAAATACAATTCACATATACTGTAAATGCAGTTTTTTAGTACAATTTGTTGCCTTCACTTTTCACTAGGCTTGATTTGCTGAGGAAGCAGAGTTTGGTTACAGTGGTCATTTTCCTCATAGAACTCGAAAAATAAGAGTGTTTTACTAAGTCATATTTTTAAAAGTTTTCTAAAAAATTTCGCAAACACATTTTAGATTTACTGTAAATGCAGTTTCTTAGTATGATTTGTTGCTTTAGTTTGCCACTAGGTTTGATTCGCTCACAAAGCAGGGTGTGGCCACAGTGGTCATTTCCCTCATAGAACTCGAAAAATAAGAGTGTTTTACTAAGTCATATTTTTAAAAGTTTTCTAAAAAATTTCACAAATACAATTCAGATATGTTGTAAATGCAGTTTTTTAGTACAATTTGTTGGCTTCACTTTCCGCTAGGTTTGATTCGCTGAGAAAGCAGGGTTTGGCCAAAGTGGTCATTTTCCTCATAGAACTAAAAAAATAAGAGTGTTTTACTAAGTCATATTTTTAAAAGTTTTGTAAAAAATTTCACAAATACAATTCAGATATACTGTAAATGCAGTTTTTAGTATGATTTGTTGTCTTCACTTTCCACTAGGTTTGATTTGCTGAGGAAGCAGGGTTTGGCCAAAGTGGTCATTTTCCTCATAGAACTCAAAAAATAAGAGTGTTTTACTAAGTCATATTTTTAAAAGTTTTCTAAAAAATTTCACAAATACAATTCACATATACTGTAAATGCAGTTTTTTAGTATGATTTGTTATCTTTATTCTCCACTAGGTTTAATTCGCTGTGGAAGAAGGATTTGGCCACAGTGGTTATTTCTCTCATAGAACTCGAAAAATAAGAGTGTTTTACTAAGTCATATTTTTAAAAGTTTTCTAAAAAATTTCACAGATACAATTCAGATATACTGTAAATGCAGTTTTTTAGTACAATTTGTTGTCTTCACTTTTCACTAGGCTTGATTTGCTGAGGAAGCAGGGTTTGGTTACAGTGGTCATTTTCCTCATAGAACTCGAAAAATAAGAATGTTTTACTAAGTCATATTTTTAAAAGCTTTCTAAAAAATTTCACAAATACAATTTAGATATGCTGTAAATGCAGTTTTTTAGTATGATTTGTTGTCTTTACTTTCCACTAGGTTTGATTTGCTGACGAAGCATGGTTTGGCCAAAGTGGTCATTTTCCTCATAGAACTCAAAAAATAAGAGTGCTTTACTAAGTCATATTTTTAAAAGTTTTGTAAAAAATTTCACAAATACAATTCAGATCTACTGTAAATGCAGTTTTTTAGTATGATTTGTTGTCTTAGTTTGCCACTAAGTTTGATTCGCTCACAAAGCAGGGTTTGGCCACAGTGGTCATTTCCCTCATAGAACTCGAAAAATAAGAGTGTTTTACTAAGTCATATTTTTAAAAGTTTTCTAAAAAATTTCACAAATACAATTCAGATATGTTGTAAATGCAGTTTTTTAGTACAATTTGTTGACTTCAGTTTCCACTAGGTTTGATTCGCTGAGGAAGAAGGGTTTGGCCAAAGTGGACATTTTCCTCATAGAACTAAAAAAATAAGAGTGTTTTACTAAGTCATATTTTTAAAAGTTTTGTAAAAAACTTCACAAATACAATTCGGATATACTGTAAATGCAGTTTTTAGTATGATTTGTTGTCTTCACTTTCCACTAGGTTTGATTCGCTGAGGAAGCAGGGTTTGGCCAAAGTGGTCATTTTTCTCATAGAACTCAAAAAATAAGAGTGTTTTACTAAGTCATATTTTTAAAAGTTTTGTAAAAAATTTCACAAATACAATTCAGATATACTGTAAATGCAGTTTTTTAGTATAATTTGTTGTCCTCACTTTTCACTAGGTTTGATTTGCTGGTCTGGCCACAGTGGTCATTTCCCTCATAGAACTCGAAAAATAAGAGTGTTTTACTAAGTCATATTTTTAAAAGTTTTCTAAAAAATTTCACAAATACAATTCAAATATACTGTAAATGCAGTTTTTTAGTATGATTTGTTGTCTTCATTCTCCACTAGGTTTAATTTGCTGCGGAAGAAGGGTTTGGCCACAGTGGTCATTTCTCTCATAGAACTCGAAAAATAAGAGTGTTTTACTAAGTCATATTTTTAAAAGTTTTCTAAAAAAATTTCACAAATACAATTCAGATATACTGTAAATGCAGTTTTTTAGTACAATTTGTTGCCTTCACTTTTCACTAGGCTTGATTTGCTGAGGAAGCAGAGTTTGGTTACAGTGGTCATTTTCCTCATAGAACTCGAAAAATAAGAGTGTTTTACTAAGTCATATTTTTAAAAGTTTTCTAAAAAATTTCGCAAACACATTTTAGATTTACTGTAAATGCAGTTTCTTAGTATGATTTGTTGTCTTAGTTTGCCACTAGGTTTGATTCGCTCACAAAGCAGGGTGTGGCCACAGTGGTCATTTCCCTCATAGAACTCGAAAAATAAGAGTGTTTTACTAAGTCATATTTTTAAAAGTTTTCTAAAAAATTTCACAAATACAATTCAGATATGTTGTAAATGCAGTTTTTTAGTACAATTTGTTGGCTTCACTTTCCACTAGGTTTGATTCGCTGAGAAAGCAGGGTTTGGCCAAAGTGGTCATTTTCCTCATAGAACTAAAAAAATAAGAGTGTTTTACTAAGTCATATTTTTAAAAGTTTTGTAAAAAATTTCACAAATACAATTCAGATATACTGTAAATGCAGTTTTTAGTATGATTTGTTGTCTTCACTTTCCACTAGGTTTGATTCGCTGAGGAAGCAGGGTTTGGCCAAAGTGGTCATTTTCCTCATAGAACTCAAAAAACAAGAGTGTTTTACTAAGTCATATTTTTAAAAGTTTTGTAAAAAATTTCACAAATACAATTCAGATATACTGTAAATGCAGTTTTTTAGTATAATTTGTTGTCCTCACTTTTCACTAGGTTTGATTTGCTGGTTTGGCCACAGTGGTCATTTCCCTCATAGAACTCGAAAAATAAGTGTTTTACTAAGTCATATTTTTAAAAGTTTTCTAAAAAATTTCACAAATACAATTTACATATACTGTAAATGCAGTTTTTTAGTATGATTTGTTATCTTTATTCTCCACTAGGTTTAATTCGCTGTGGAAGAAGGGTTTGGCCACAGTGGTTATTTCTCTCATAGAACTCGAAAAATAAGAGTGTTTTACTAAGTCATATTTTTAAAAGTTTTCTAAAAAATTTCACAGATACAATTCAGATCTACTGTAAATGCAGTTTTTTAGTATGATTTGTTGTCTTAGTTTGCCACTAGGTTTGATTCGCTCACAAAGCAGGGTTTGGCCACAGTGGTCATTTCCCTCATAGAACTCGAAAAATAAGAGTGTTTTACTAAGTCATATTTTTAAAAGTTTTCTAAAAAATTTCACAAATACAATTCAGATATGTTGTAAATGCAGTTTTTTAGTACAATTTGTTGGCTTCAGTTTCCACTAGGTTTGATTCGCTGAGGAAGAAGGGTTTGGCCAAAGTGGACATTTTCCTCATAGAACTAAAAAAATAAGAGTGTTTTACTAAGTCATATTTTTAAAAGTTTTGTAAAAAACTTCACAAATACAATTCGGATATACTGTAAATGCAGTTTTTAGTATGATTTGTTGTCTTCACTTTCCACTAGGTTTGATTCGCTGAGGAAGCAGGGTTTGGCCAAAGTGGTCATTTTTCTCATAGAACTCAAAAAATAAGAGTGTTTTACTAAGTCATATTTTTAAAAGTTTTGTAAAAAATTTCACAAATACAATTCAGATATACTGTAAATGCAGTTTTTTAGTATAATTTGTTGTCCTCACTTTTCACTAGGTTTGATTTGCTGGTCTGGCCACAGTGGTCATTTCCCTCATAGAACTCGAAAAATAAGAGTGTTTTACTAAGTCATATTTTTAAAAGTTTTCTAAAAAATTTCACAAATACAATTCAAATATACTGTAAATGCAGTTTTTTAGTATGATTTGTTGTCTTCATTCTCCACTAGGTTTAATTTGCTGCGGAAGAAGGGTTTGGCCACAGTGGTCATTTCTCTCATAGAACTCGAAAAATAAGAGTGTTTTACTAAGTCATATTTTTAAAAGTTTTCTAAAAAAATTTCACAAATACAATTCAGATATACTGTAAATGCAGTTTTTTAGTACAATTTGTTGCCTTCACTTTTCACTAGGCTTGATTTGCTGAGGAAGCAGAGTTTGGTTACAGTGGTCATTTTCCTCATAGAACTCGAAAAATAAGAGTGTTTTACTAAGTCATATTTTTAAAAGTTTTCTAAAAAATTTCGCAAACACATTTTAGATTTACTGTAAATGCAGTTTCTTAGTATGATTTGTTGTCTTAGTTTGCCACTAGGTTTGATTCGCTCACAAAGCAGGGTGTGGCCACAGTGGTCATTTCCCTCATAGAACTCGAAAAATAAGAGTGTTTTACTAAGTCATATTTTTAAAAGTTTTCTAAAAAATTTCACAAATACAATTCAGATATGTTGTAAATGCAGTTTTTTAGTACAATTTGTTGGCTTCAGTTTCCACTAGGTTTGATTCGCTGAGGAAGAAGGGTTTGGCCAAAGTGGACATTTTCCTCATAGAACTAAAAAAATAAGAGTGTTTTACTAAGTCATATTTTTAAAAGTTTTGTAAAAAACTTCACAAATACAATTCGGATATACTGTAAATGCAGTTTTTAGTATGATTTGTTGTCTTCACTTTCCACTAGGTTTGATTCGCTGAGGAAGCAGGGTTTGGCCAAAGTGGTCATTTTCCTCATAGAACTCAAAAAATAAGAGTGTTTTACTAAGTCATATTTTTAAAAGTTTTGTAAAAAATTTCACAAATACAATTCAGATATACTGTAAATGCAGTTTTTTAGTATAATTTGTTGTCCTCACTTTTCACTAGGTTTGATTTGCTGGTTTGGCCACAGTGGTCATTTCCCTCATAGAACTCGAAAAATAAGTGTTTTACTAAGTCATATTTTTAAAAGTTTTCTAAAAAATTTCACAAATACAATTTACATATACTGTAAATGCAGTTTTTTTAGTATGATTTGTTATCTTTATTCTCCACTAGGTTTAATTCGCTGTGGAAGAAGGGTTTGGCCACAGTGGTTATTTCTCTCATAGAACTCGAAAAATAAGAGTGTTTTACTAAGTCATATTTTTAAAAGTTTTCTAAAAAATTTCACAGATACAATTCAGATATACTGTAAATGCAGTTTTTTAGTACAATTTGTTGTCTTCACTTTTCACTAGGCTTGATTTGCTGAGGAAGCAGGATTTGGTTACAGTGGTCATTTTCCTCATAGAACTCGAAAAATAAGAATGTTTTACTAAGTCATATTTTTAAAAGCTTTCTAAAAAATTTCACAAATACAATTTAGATATGCTGTAAATGCAGTTTTTTAGTATGATTTGTTGTCTTTACTTTCCTTTAGGTTTGATTTGCTGACGAAGCATGGTTTGGCCAAAGTGGTCATTTTCCTCATAGAACTCAAAAAATAAGAGTGCTTTACTAAGTCATATTTTTAAAAGTTTTGTAAAAAATTTCACAAAACCAATTCAGATCTACTGTAAATGCAGTTTTTTAGTATGATTTGTTGTCTTAGTTTGCCACTAGGTTTGATTCGCTCACAAAGCAGGGTTTGGCCACAGTGGTCATTTCCCTCATAGAACTCGAAAAATAAGAGTGTTTTACTAAGTCAAATTTTTAAAAGTTTTCTAAAAAATTTCACAAATACAATTCAGATATGTTGTAAATGCAGTTTTTTAGTACAATTTGTTGGCTTCAGTTTCCACTAGGTTTGATTCGCTGAGGAAGAAGGGTTTGGCCAAAGTGGACATTTTCCTCATAGAACTAAAAAAATAAGAGTGTTTTACTAAGTCATATTTTAAAAAGTTTTGTAAAAAATTTCACAAATACAATTCAGATATACTGTAAATGCAGTTTTTAGTATGATTTGTTGTCTTCACTTTCCACTAGGTTTGATTCGCTGAGGAAGCAGGGTTTGGCCAAAGTGGTCATTTTTCTCATAGAACTCAAAAAATAAGAGTGTTTTACTAAGTCATATTTTAAAAAGTTTTGTAAAAAATTTCACAAATACAATTCAGATATACTGTAAATGCAGTTTTTTAGTATAATTTGTTGTCCTCACTTTTCACTAGGTTTGATTTGCTGGTCTGGCCACAGTGGTCATTTCCCTCATAGAACTCGAAAAATAAGAGTGTTTTACTAAGTCATATTTTTAAAAGTTTTTTAAAAAATTTCACAAATACAATTCAAATATACTGTAAATGCAGTTTTTTAGTATGATTTGTTGTCTTCATTCTCCACTAGGTTTAATTCGCTGCGGAAGAAGGGTTTGGCCACAGTGGTCATTTCTCTCATAGAACTCGAAAAATAAGAGTGTTTTACTAAGTCATATTTTTAAAAGTTTTCTAAAAAAATTTCACAAATACAATTCAGATATACTGTAAATGCAGTTTCTTAGTACAATTTGTTGCCTTCACTTTTCACTAGGCTTGATTTGCTGAGGAAGCAGAGTTTGGTTATAGTGGTCATTTTCCTCATAGAACTCGAAAAATAAGAGTGTTTTACTAAGTCATATTTTTAAAAGTTTTCTAAAAAATTTCGCAAACACATTTTAGATTTACTGTAAATGCACTTTCTTAGTATGATTTGTTGTCTTAGTTTGCCACTAGGTTTGATTCGCTCACAAAGCAGGGTGTGGCCACAGTGGTCATTTCCCTCATAGAACTCGAAAAATAAGAGTGTTTTACTAAGTCATATTTTTAAAAGTTTTCTAAAAAATTTCACAAATACAATTCAGATATGTTGTAAATGCAGTTTTTTAGTACAATTTGTTGGCTTCACTTTCCACTAGGTTTGATTCGCTGAGAAAGCAGGGTTTGGCCAAAGTGGTCATTTTCCTCATAGAACTAAGAAAATAAGAGTGTTTTACTAAGTCATATTTTTAAAAGTTTTGTAAAAAATTTCACAAATACAATTCAGATATACTGTAAATTCAGTTTTTAGTATGATTTGTTGTCTTCACTTTCCACTAGGTTTGATTCGCTGAGGAAGCAGGGTTTGGCCAAAGTGGTCATTTTCCTCATAGAACTCAAAAAATAAGAGTGTTTTACTAAGTCATATTTTTAAAAGTTTTGTAAAAAATTTCACAAATACAATTCAGATATACTGTAAATGCAGTTTTTTAGTATAATTTGTGGTCCTCACTTTTCACTAGGTTTGATTTGCTGGTTTGGCCACAGTGGTCATTTCCCTCATAGAACTCGAAAAATAAGTGTTTTACTAAGTCATATTTTTAAAAGTTTTCTAAAAAATTTCACAAATACAATTCACATATACTGTAAATGCAGTTTTTTAGTATGATTTGTTATCTTTATTCTCCACTAGGTTTAATTCGCTGTGGAAGAAGGGTTTGGCCACAGTGGTTATTTCTCTCATAGAACTCGAAAAATAAGAGTGTTTTACTAAGTCATATTTTTAAAAGTTTTCTAAAAAATTTCACAGATACAATTCAGATATACTGTAAATGCAGTTTTTTAGTACAATTTGTTGTCTTCACTTTTCACTAGGCTTGATTTGCTGAGGAAGCAGTGTTTGGTTACAGTGGTCATTTTCCTCATAGAACTCGAAAAATAAGAATGTTTTACTAAGTCATATTTTTAAAAGTTTTGTAAAAAATTTCACAAATACAATTCAGATATACTGTAAACGCAGTTTTTTAGTATGATTTGTTGTCTTAGTTTGCCACTAGGTTTGATTCGCTCACAAAGCAGGGTTTGGCCACAGTGGTCATTTCCCTCATAGAACTCGAAAAATAAGAGTGTTTTACTAAGTCATATTTTTAAAAGTTTTCTAAAAAATTTCACAAATACAATTCAGATATGTTGTAAATGCAGTTTTTTAGTACAATTTGTTGGCTTCAGTTTCCACTAGGTTTGATTCGCTGAGGAAGAAGGGTTTGGCCAAAGTGGACATTTTCCTCATAGAACTAAAAAAATAAGAGTGTTTTACTAAGTCATATTTTTAAAAGTTTTGTAAAAAACTTCACAAATACAATTCGGATATACTGTAAATGCAGTTTTTAGTATGATTTGTTGTCTTCACTTTCCACTAGGTTTGATTCGCTGAGGAAGCAGGGTTTGGCCAAAGTGGTCATTTTTCTCATAGAACTCAAAAAATAAGAGTGTTTTACTAAGTCATATTTTTAAAAGTTTTGTAAAAAATTTCACAAATACAATTCAGATATACTGTAAATGCAGTTTTTTAGTATAATTTGTTGTCCTCACTTTTCACTAGGTTTGATTTGCTGGTCTGGCCACAGTGGTCATTTCCCTCATAGAACTCGAAAAATAAGAGTGTTTTACTAAGTCATATTTTTAAAAGTTTTCTAAAAAATTTCACAAATACAATTCAAATATACTGTAAATGCAGTTTTTTAGTATGATTTGTTGTCTTCATTCTCCACTAGGTTTAATTCGCTGCGGAAGAAGGGTTTGGCCACAGTGGTCATTTCTCTCATAGAACTCGAAAAATAAGAGTGTTTTACTAAGTCATATTTTTAAAAGTTTTCTAAAAAAATTTCACAAATACAATTCAGATATACTGTAAATGCAGTTTTTTAGTACAATTTGTTGCCTTCACTTTTCACTAGGCTTGATTTGCTGAGGAAGCAGAGTTTGGTTACAGTGGTCATTTTCCTCATAGAACTCGAAAAATAAGAGTGTTTTACTAAGTCATATTTTTAAAAGTTTTCTAAAAAATTTCGCAAACACATTTTAGATTTACTGTAAATGCAGTTTCTTAGTATGATTTGTTGTCTTAGTTTGCCACTAGGTTTGATTCGCTCACAAAGCAGGGTGTGGCCACAGTGGTCATTTCCCTCATAGAACTCGAAAAATAAGAGTGTTTTACTAAGTCATATTTTTAAAAGTTTTCTAAAAAATTTCACAAATACAATTCAGATATGTTGTAAATGCAGTTTTTAGTACAATTTGTTGGCTTCACTTTCCACTAGGTTTGATTCGCTGAGAAAGCAGGGTTTGGCCAAAGTGGTCATTTTCCTCATAGAACTAAAAAAATAAGAGTGTTTTACTAAGTCATATTTTTAAAAGTTTTGTAAAAAATTTCACAAATACAATTCGGATAAACTGTAAATGCAGTTTTTAGTATGATTTGTTGTCTTCACTTTCCACTAGGTTTGATTCGCTGAGGAAGCAGGGTTTGGCCAAAGTGGTCATTTTCCTCATAGAACTCAAAAAATAAGAGTGTTTTACTAAGTCATATTTTTAAAAGTTTTGTAAAAAATTTCACAAATACAATTCAGATATACTGTAAATGCAGTTTTTTAGTATAATTTGTTGTCCTCACTTTTCACTAGGTTTGATTTGCTGGTTTGGCCACAGTGGTCATTTCCCTCATAGAACTCGAAAAATAAGTGTTTTACTAAGTCATATTTTTAAAAGTTTTCTAAAAAATTTCACAAATACAATTCACATATACTGTAAATGCAGTTTTTTAGTATGATTTGTTATCTTTATTCTCCAGTAGGTTTAATTCGCTGTGGAAGAAGGGTTTGGCCACAGTGGTTATTTCTCTCATAGAACTCGAAAAATAAGAGTGTTTTACTAAGTCATATTTTTAAAAGTTTTCTAAAAAATTTCACAGATACAATTCAGATATACTGTAAATGCAGTTTTTTAGTACAATTTGTTGTCTTCACTTTTCACTAGGCTTGATTTGCTGAGGAAGCAGGGTTTGGTTACAGTTGTCATTTTCCTCATAGGACTCGAAAAATAAGAATGTTTTACTAAGTCATATTTTTAAAAGCTTTCTAACAAATTTCACAAATACAATTTAGATATGCTGTAAATGCAGTTTTTTAGTATGATTTGTTGTCTTTACTTTCCACTAGGTTTGATTTGCTGAGAAAGCAAGGTCTGGCCACAGTGGTCATTTCCCTCATAGAACTCGAAAAATAAGAGTGTTTTACTAAGTCATATTTTTAAAAGTTTTCTAAAAAATTTCACAAATACAATTCAGATATATTGTAATAGCAGTTTTTTAGTATAATTTGTTGCCCTCACTTTTCATTAGGTTTGATTTGCTGACGAAGCATGGTTTGGCCACAGTGGTAATTTTCCTCATAGAACTCAAAAAATAAGAGTGTTTTACTAAGTCATATTTTTAAAATTTTTGTAAAAAATTTCACAAATATAATTCAGATATACTGTAAATGCAGTTTTTTAGTACAATTTGTTGTCTTCACTTTTCACTAGGCTTGATTTGCTCAGGAAGCAGGGTTTGGTTACAGTGGTCATTTTCCTCATAGAACTCGAAAAATAAGAGTGTTTTACTAAGTCATATTTTTAAAAGTTTTCTAAAAAATTTCGCAAACACATTTTAGATTTACTGTAAATGCAGTTTCTTAGTATGATTTGTTGTCTTAGTTTGCCATTAGGTTTGATTCGCTCACAAAGCAGGGTTTGGCCACAGTGGTCATTTCCCTCATAGAACTCGAAAAATAAGAGTGTTTTACTAAGTCATATTTTTAAAAGTTTTCTAAAAAATTTCACAAATACAATTCAGATATGTTGTAAATGCAGTTTTTTAGTACAATTTGTTGGCTTCACTTTCCACTAGGTTTGATTCGCTGAGAAAGCAGGGTTTGGCCAAAGTGGTCATTTTCCTCATAGAACTAAAAAAATAAGAGTGTTTTACTAAGTCATATTTTTAAAAGTTTTGTAAAAAACTTCACAAATACAATTCGGATATACTGTAAATGCAGTTTTTAGTATGATTTGTTGTCTTCACTTTCCACTAGGTTTGATTCGCTGAGGAAGCAGGGTTTGGCCAAAGTGGTCATTTTTCTCATAGAACTCAAAAAATAAGAGTGTTTTACTAAGTCATATTTTTAAAAGTTTTGTAAAAAATTTCACAAATACAATTCAGATATACTGTAAATGCAGTTTTTTAGTATAATTTGTTGTCCTCACTTTTCACTAGGTTTGATTTGCTGGTCTGGCCACAGTGGTCATTTCCCTCATAGAACTCGAAAAATAAGAGTGTTTTACTAAGTCATATTTTTAAAAGTTTTCTAAAAAATTTCACAAATACAATTCAAATATACTGTAAATGCAGTTTTTTAGTATGATTTGTTGTCTTCATTCTCCACTAGGTTTAATTTGCTGCGGAAGAAGGGTTTGGCCACAGTGGTCATTTCTCTCATAGAACTCGAAAAATAAGAGTGTTTTACTAAGTCATATTTTTAAAAGTTTTCTAAAAAAATTTCACAAATACAATTCAGATATACTGTAAATGCAGTTTTTTAGTACAATTTGTTGCCTTCACTTTTCACTAGGCTTGATTTGCTGAGGAAGCAGAGTTTGGTTACAGTGGTCATTTTCCTCATAGAACTCGAAAAATAAGAGTGTTTTACTAAGTCATATTTTTAAAAGTTTTCTAAAAAATTTCGCAAACACATTTTAGATTTACTGTAAATGCAGTTTCTTAGTATGATTTGTTGTCTTAGTTTGCCACTAGGTTTGATTCGCTCACAAAGCAGGGTGTGGCCACAGTGGTCATTTCCCTCATAGAACTCGAAAAATAAGAGTGTTTTACTAAGTCATATTTTTAAAAGTTTTCTAAAAAATTTCACAAATACAATTCAGATATGTTGTAAATGCAGTTTTTTAGTACAATTTGTTGGCTTCAGTTTCCACTAGGTTTGATTCGCTGAGGAAGAAGGGTTTGGCCAAAGTGGACATTTTCCTCATAGAACTAAAAAAATAAGAGTGTTTTACTAAGTCATATTTTTAAAAGTTTTGTAAAAAACTTCACAAATACAATTCGGATATACTGTAAATGCAGTTTTTAGTATGATTTGTTGTCTTCACTTTCCACTAGGTTTGATTCGCTGAGGAAGCAGGGTTTGGCCAAAGTGGTCATTTTCCTCATAGAACTCAAAAAATAAGAGTGTTTTACTAAGTCATATTTTTAAAAGTTTTGTAAAAAATTTCACAAATACAATTCAGATATACTGTAAATGCAGTTTTTTAGTATGATTTGTTGTCTTCATTCTCCACTAGGTTTAATTTGCTGCGGAAGAAGGGTTTGGCCACAGTGGTCATTTCTCTCATAGAACTCGAAAAATAAGAGTGTTTTACTAAGTCATATTTTTAAAAGTTTTCTAAAAAAATTTCACAAATACAATTCAGATATACTGTAAATGCAGTTTTTTAGTACAATTTGTTGCCTTCACTTTTCACTAGGCTTGATTTGCTGAGGAAGCAGAGTTTGGTTACAGTGGTCATTTTCCTCATAGAACTCGAAAAATAAGAGTGTTTTACTAAGTCATATTTTTAAAAGTTTTCTAAAAAATTTCGCAAACACATTTTAGATTTACTGTAAATGCAGTTTCTTAGTATGATTTGTTGTCTTAGTTTGCCACTAGGTTTGATTCGCTCACAAAGCAGGGTGTGGCCACAGTGGTCATTTCCCTCATAGAACTCGAAAAATAAGAGTGTTTTACTAAGTCATATTTTTAAAAGTTTTCTAAAAAATTTCACAAATACAATTCAGATATGTTGTAAATGCAGTTTTTTAGTTCAATTTGTTGGCTTCAGTTTCCACTAGGTTTGATTCGCTGAGGAAGAAGGGTTTGGCCAAAGTGGACATTTTCCTCATAGAACTAAAAAAATAAGAGTGTTTTACTAAGTCATATTTTTAAAAGTTTTGTAAAAAACTTCACAAATACAATTCGGATATACTGTAAATGCAGTTTTTAGTATGATTTGTTGTCTTCACTTTCCACTAGGTTTGATTCGCTGAGGAAGCAGGGTTTGGCCAAAGTGGTCATTTTCCTCATAGAACTCAAAAAATAAGAGTGTTTTACTAAGTCATATTTTTAAAAGTTTTGTAAAAAATTTCACAAATACAATTCAGATATACTGTAAATGCAGTTTTTTAGTATAATTTGTTGTCCTCACTTTTCACTAGGTTTGATTTGCTGGTTTGGCCACAGTGGTCATTTCCCTCATAGAACTCGAAAAATAAGTGTTTTACTAAGTCATATTTTTAAAAGTTTTCTAAAAAATTTCACAAATACAATTTACATATACTGTAAATGCAGTTTTTTAGTATGATTTGTTATCTTTATTCTCCACTAGGTTTAATTCGCTGTGGAAGAAGGGTTTGGCCACAGTGGTTATTTCTCTCATAGAACTCGAAAAATAAGAGTGTTTTACTAAGTCATATTTTTAAAAGTTTTCTAAAAAATTTCACAGATACAATTCAGATATACTGTAAATGCAGTTTTTTAGTACAATTTGTTGTCTTCACTTTTCACTAGGCTTGATTTGCTGAGGAAGCAGGATTTGGTTACAGTGGTCATTTTCCTCATAGAACTCGAAAAATAAGAATGTTTTACTAAGTCATATTTTTAAAAGCTTTCTAAAAAATTTCACAAATACAATTTAGATATGCTGTAAATGCAGTTTTTTAGTATGATTTGTTGTCTTTACTTTCCTTTAGGTTTGATTTGCTGACGAAGCATGGTTTGGCCAAAGTGGTCATTTTCCTCATAGAACTCAAAAAATAAGAGTGCTTTACTAAGTCATATTTTTAAAAGTTTTGTAAAAAATTTCACAAAACCAATTCAGATCTACTGTAAATGCAGTTTTTTAGTATGATTTGTTGTCTTAGTTTGCCACTAGGTTTGATTCGCTCACAAAGCAGGGTTTGGCCACAGTGGTCATTTCCCTCATAGAACTCGAAAAATAAGAGTGTTTTACTAAGTCAAATTTTTAAAAGTTTTCTAAAAAATTTCACAAATACAATTCAGATATGTTGTAAATGCAGTTTTTTAGTACAATTTGTTGGCTTCAGTTTCCACTAGGTTTGATTCGCTGAGGAAGAAGGGTTTGGCCAAAGTGGACATTTTCCTCATAGAACTAAAAAAATAAGAGTGTTTTACTAAGTCATATTTTAAAAAGTTTTGTAAAAAATTTCACAAATACAATTCAGATATACTGTAAATGCAGTTTTTAGTATGATTTGTTGTCTTCACTTTCCACTAGGTTTGATTCGCTGAGGAAGCAGGGTTTGGCCAAAGTGGTCATTTTTCTCATAGAACTCAAAAAATAAGAGTGTTTTACTAAGTCATATTTTAAAAAGTTTTGTAAAAAATTTCACAAATACAATTCAGATATACTGTAAATGCAGTTTTTTAGTATAATTTGTTGTCCTCACTTTTCACTAGGTTTGATTTGCTGGTCTGGCCACAGTGGTCATTTCCCTCATAGAACTCGAAAAATAAGAGTGTTTTACTAAGTCATATTTTTAAAAGTTTTTTAAAAAATTTCACAAATACAATTCAAATATACTGTAAATGCAGTTTTTTAGTATGATTTGTTGTCTTCATTCTCCACTAGGTTTAATTCGCTGCGGAAGAAGGGTTTGGCCACAGTGGTCATTTCTCTCATAGAACTCGAAAAATAAGAGTGTTTTACTAAGTCATATTTTTAAAAGTTTTCTAAAAAAATTTCACAAATACAATTCAGATATACTGTAAATGCAGTTTCTTAGTACAATTTGTTGCCTTCACTTTTCACTAGGCTTGATTTGCTGAGGAAGCAGAGTTTGGTTATAGTGGTCATTTTCCTCATAGAACTCGAAAAATAAGAGTGTTTTACTAAGTCATATTTTTAAAAGTTTTCTAAAAAATTTCGCAAACACATTTTAGATTTACTGTAAATGCAGTTTCTTAGTATGATTTGTTGTCTTAGTTTGCCACTAGGTTTGATTCGCTCACAAAGCAGGGTGTGGCCACAGTGGTCATTTCCCTCATAGAACTCGAAAAATAAGAGTGTTTTACTAAGTCATATTTTTAAAAGTTTTCTAAAAAATTTCACAAATACAATTCAGATATGTTGTAAATGCAGTTTTTTAGTACAATTTGTTGGCTTCACTTTCCACTAGGTTTGATTCGCTGAGAAAGCAGGGTTTGGCCAAAGTGGTCATTTTCCTCATAGAACTAAGAAAATAAGAGTGTTTTACTAAGTCATATTTTTAAAAGTTTTGTAAAAAATTTCACAAATACAATTCAGATATACTGTAAATTCAGTTTTTAGTATGATTTGTTGTCTTCACTTTCCACTAGGTTTGATTCGCTGAGGAAGCAGGGTTTGGCCAAAGTGGTCATTTTCCTCATAGAACACAAAAAATAAGAGTGTTTTACTAAGTCATATTTTTAAAAGTTTTGTAAAAAAATTTCACAAATACAATTCAGATATACTGTAAATGCAGTTTTTTAGTATAATTTGTGGTCCTCACTTTTCACTAGGTTTGATTTGCTGGTTTGGCCACAGTGGTCATTTCCCTCATAGAACTCGAAAAATAAGTGTTTTACTAAGTCATATTTTTAAAAGTTTTCTAAAAAATTTCACAAATACAATTCACATATACTGTAAATGCAGTTTTTTAGTACAATTTGTTGTCTTCACTTTTCACTAGGCTTGATTTGCTGAGGAAGCAGGGTTTGGTTACAGTGGTCATTTTCCTCATAGAACTCGAAAAATAAGAATGTTTTACTAAGTCATATTTTTAAAAGTTTTGTAAAAAATTTCACAAATACAATTCAGATATACTGTAAATGCAGTTTTTTAGTATGATTTGTTGTCTTAGTTTGCCACTAGGTTTGATTCGCTCACAAAGCAGGGTTTGGCCACAGTGGTCATTTCCCTCATAGAACTCGAAAAATAAGAGTGTTTTACTAAGTCATATTTTTAAAAGTTTTCTAAAAAATTTCACAAATACAATTCAGATATGTTGTAAATGCAGTTTTTTAGTACAATTTGTTGGCTTCAGTTTCCACTAGGTTTGATTCGCTGAGGAAGAAGGGTTTGGCCAAAGTGGACATTTTCCTCATAGAACTAAAAAAATAAGAGTGTTTTACTAAGTCATATTTTTAAAAGTTTTGTAAAAAACTTCACAAATACAATTCGGATATACTGTAAATGCAGTTTTTAGTATGATTTGTTGTCTTCACTTTCCACTAGGTTTGATTCGCTGAGGAAGCAGGGTTTGGCCAAAGTGGTCATTTTTCTCATAGAACTCAAAAAATAAGAGTGTTTTACTAAGTCATATTTTTAAAAGTTTTGTAAAAAATTTCACAAATACAATTCAGATATACTGTAAATGCAGTTTTTTAGTATAATTTGTTGTCCTCACTTTTCACTAGGTTTGATTTGCTGGTCTGGCCACAGTGGTCATTTCCCTCATAGAACTCGAAAAATAAGAGTGTTTTACTAAGTCATATTTTTAAAAGTTTTCTAAAAAAATTTCACAAATACAATTCAAATATACTGTAAATGCAGTTTTTTAGTATGATTTGTTGTCTTCATTCTCCACTAGGTTTAATTCGCTGCGGAAGAAGGGTTTGGCCACAGTGGTCATTTCTCTCATAGAACTCGAAAAATAAGAGTGTTTTACTAAGTCATATTTTTAAAAGTTTTCTAAAAAAATTTCACAAATACAATTCAGATATACTGTAAATGCAGTTTTTTAGTACAATTTGTTGCCTTCACTTTTCACTAGGCTTGATTTGCTGAGGAAGCAGAGTTTGGTTACAGTGGTCATTTTCCTCATAGAACTCGAAAAATAAGAGTGTTTTACTAAGTCATATTTTTAAAAGTTTTCTAAAAAATTTCGCAAACACATTTTAGATTTACTGTAAATGCAGTTTCTTAGTATGATTTGTTGTCTTAGTTTGCCACTAGGTTTGATTCGCTCACAAAGCAGGGTGTGGCCACAGTGGTCATTTCCCTCATAGAACTCGAAAAATAAGAGTGTTTTACTAAGTCATATTTTTAAAAGTTTTCTAAAAAATTTCACAAATACAATTCAGATATGTTGTAAATGCAGTTTTTTAGTACAATTTGTTGGCTTCACTTTCCACTAGGTTTGATTCGCTGAGAAAGCAGGGTTTGGCCAAAGTGGTCATTTTCCTCAAAGAACTAAAAAAATAAGAGTGTTTTACTAAGTCATATTTTTAAAAGTTTTGTAAAAAATTTCACAAATACAATTCGGATAAACTGTAAATGCAGTTTTTAGTATGATTTGTTGTCTTCACTTTCCACTAGGTTTGATTCGCTGAGGAAGCAGGGTTTGGCCAAAGTGGTCATTTTCCTCATAGAACTCAAAAAATAAGAGTGTTTTACTAAGTCATATTTTTAAAAGTTTTGTAAAAAATTTCACAAATACAATTCAGATATACTGTAAATGCAGTTTTTTAGTATAATTTGTTGTCCTCACTTTTCACTAGGTTTGATTTGCTGGTTTGGCCACAGTGGTCATTTCCCTCATAGAACTCGAAAAATAAGTGTTTTACTAAGTCATATTTTTAAAAGTTTTCTAAAAAATTTCACAAATACAATTCACATATACTGTAAATGCAGTTTTTTAGTATGATTTGTTATCTTTATTCTCCAGTAGGTTTAATTCGCTGTGGAAGAAGGGTTTGGCCACAGTGGTTATTTCTCTCATAGAACTCGAAAAATAAGAGTGTTTTACTAAGTCATATTTTTAAAAGTTTTCTAAAAAATTTCACAGATACAATTCAGATATACTGTAAATGCAGTTTTTTAGTACAATTTGTTGTCTTCACTTTTCACTAGGCTTGATTTGCTGAGGAAGCAGGGTTTGGTTACAGTTGTCATTTTCCTCATAGGACTCGAAAAATAAGAATGTTTTACTAAGTCATATTTTTAAAAGCTTTCTAACAAATTTCACAAATACAATTTAGATATGCTGTAAATGCAGTTTTTTAGTATGATTTGTTGTCTTTACTTTCCACTAGGTTTGATTTGCTGAGAAAGCAAGGTCTGGCCACAGTGGTCATTTCCCTCATAGAACTCGAAAAATAAGAGTGTTTTACTAAGTCATATTTTTAAAAGTTTTCTAAAAAATTTCACAAATATAATTCAGATATATTGTAATAGCAGTTTTTTAGTATAATTTGTTGCCCTCACTTTTCATTAGGTTTGATTTGCTGACGAAGCATGGTTTGGCCACAGTGGTAATTTTCCTCATAGAACTCAAAAAATAAGAGTGTTTTACTAAGTCATATTTTTAAAATTTTTGTAAAAAATTTCACAAATATAATTCAGATATACTGTAAATGCAGTTTTTTAGTACAATTTGTTGTCTTCACTTTTCACTAGGCTTGATTTGCTGAGGAAGCAGGGTTTGGTTACAGTGGTCATTTTCCTCATAGAACTCGAAAAATAAGAGTGTTTTACTAAGTCATATTTTTAAAAGTTTTCTAAAAAATTTCGCAAACACATTTTAGATTTACTGTAAATGCAGTTTCTTAGTATGATTTGTTGTCTTAGTTTGCCATTAGGTTTGATTCGCTCACAAAGCAGGGTTTGGCCACAGTGGTCATTTCCCTCATAGAACTCGAAAAATAAGAGTGTTTTACTAAGTCATATTTTTAAAAGTTTTCTAAAAAATTTCACAAATACAATTCAGATATGTTGTAAATGCAGTTTTTTAGTACAATTTGTTGGCTTCACTTTCCACTAGGTTTGATTCGCTGAGAAAGCAGGGTTTGGCCAAAGTGGTCATTTTCCTCATAGAACTAAAAAAATAAGAGTGTTTTACTAAGTCATATTTTTAAAAGTTTTGTAAAAAATTTCACAAATACAATTCAGATATACTGTAAATGCAGTTTTTAGTATGATTTGTTGTCTTAGTTTGCCACTAGGTTTGATTCGCTCACAAAGCAGGGTTTGGCCACAGTGGTCATTTCCCTCATAGAACTCGAAAAATAAGAGTGTTTTACTAAGTCATATTTTTAAAAGTTTTCTAAAAAATTTCACAAATACAATTCAGATATGTTGTAAATGCAGTTTTTTAGTACAATTTGTTGGCTTCAGTTTCCACTAGGTTTGATTCGCTGAGGAAGAAGGGTTTGGCCAAAGTGGACATTTCCCTCATAGAACTCGAAAAATAAGAGTGTTTTACTAAGTCATATTTTTAAAAGTTTTGTAAAAAATTTCACAAATACAATTCAAATATACTGTAAATGCAGTTTTTTAGTATGATTTGTTGTCTTCATTCTCCACTAGGTCTAATTTGCTGCGGAAGAAGGGTTTGGCCACAGTGGTCATTTCTCTCATAGAACTCGAAAAATAAGAGTGTTTTACTAAGTCATATTTTTAAAAGTTTTCTAAAAAAATTTCACAAATACAATTCAGATATACTGTAAATGCAGTTTTTTAGTATAATTTGTTGCCTTCACTTTTCACTAGGCTTGATTTGCTGAGGAAGCAGAGTTTGGTTACAGTGGTCATTTTCCTCATAGAACTCGAAAAATAAGAGTGTTTTACTAAGTCATATTTTTAAAAGTTTTCTAAAAAATTTCGCAAACACATTTTAGATTTACTGTAAATGCAGTTTCTTAGTATGATTTGTTGTCTTAGTTTGCCACTAGGTTTGATTCGCTCACAAAGCAGGGTGTGGCCACAGTGGTCATTTCCCTCATAGAACTCGAAAAATAAGAGTGTTTTACTAAGTCATATTTTTAAAAGTTTTCTAAAAAATTTCACAAATACAATTCAGATATGTTGTAAATGCAGTTTTTTAGTACAATTTGTTGGCTTCACTTTCCACTAGGTTTGATTCGCTGAGAAAGCAGGGTTTGGCCAAAGTGGTCATTTTCCTCATAGAACTAAAAAAATAAGAGTGTTTTACTAAGTCATATTTTTAAAAGTTTTGTAAAAAATTTCACAAATACAATTCGGATAAACTGTAAATGCAGTTTTTAGTATGATTTGTTGTCTTCACTTTCCACTAGGTTTGATTCGCTGAGGAAGCAGGGTTTGGCCAAAGTGGTCATTTTCCTCATAGAACTCAAAAAATAAGAGTGTTTTACTAAGTCATATTTTTAAAAGTTTTGTAAAAAATTTCACAAATACAATTCAGATATACTGTAAATGCAGTTTTTTAGTATAATTTGTTGTCCTCACTTTTCACTAGGTTTGATTTGCTGGTTTGGCCACAGTGGTCATTTCCCTCATAGAACTCGAAAAATAAGTGTTTTACTAAGTCATATTTTTAAAAGTTTTCTAAAAAATTTCACAAATACAATTCACATATACTGTAAATGCAGTTTTTAGTATGATTTGTTATCTTTATTCTCCACTAGGTTTAATTCGCTGTGGAAGAAGGGTTTGGCCACAGTGGTTATTTCTCTCATAGAACTCGAAAAATAAGAGTGTTTTACTAAGTCATATTTTTAAAAGTTTTCTAAAAAATTTCACAGATACAATTCAGATATACTGTAAATGCAGTTTTTTAGTACAATTTGTTGTCTTCACTTTTCACTAGGCTTGATTTGCTGAGGAAGTAGGGTTTGGTTACAGTTGTCATTTTCCTCATAGAACTCGAAAAATAAGAATGTTTTACTAAGTCATATTTTTAAAAGCTTTCTAAAAAATTTCACAAATACAATTTAGATATGCTGTAAATGCAGTTTTTTAGTATGATTTGTTGTCTTCACTTTTCACTAGGCTTGATTTGCTGAGGAAGCAGGGTTTGGTTACAGTGGTCATTTTCCTCATAGAACTCGAAAAATAAGAGTGTTTTACTAAGTCATATTTTTAAAAGTTTTCTAAAAAATTTCGCAAACACATTTTAGATTTACTGTAAATGCAGTTTCTTAGTATGATTTTTTTGTCTTAGTTTGCCATTAGGTTTGATTCGCTCACAAAGCAGGGTTTGGCCACAGTGGTCATTTCCCTCATAGAACTCGAAAAATAAGAGTGTTTTACTAAGTCATATTTTTAAAAGTTTTCTAAAAAATTTCACAAATACAATTCAGATATGTTGTAAATGCAGTTTTTTAGTACAATTTGTTGGCTTCACTTTCCACTAGGTTTGATTCGCTGAGAAAGCAGGGTTTGGCCAAAGTGGTCATTTTCCTCATAGAACTAAAAAAATAAGAGTGTTTTACTAAGTCATATTTTTAAAAGTTTTGTAAAAAATTTCACAAATACAATTCAGATATACTGTAAATGCAGTTTTTAGTATGATTTGTTGTCTTCACTTTCCACTAGGTTTGATTCGCTGAGGAAGCAGGGTTTGGCCAAAGTGGTCATTTTCCTCATAGAACTCAAAAAATAAGAGTGTTTTACTAAGTCATATTTTTAAAAGTTTTGTAAAAAATTTCACAAATACAATTCAGATATACTGTAAATGCAGTTTTTTAGTATAATTTGTTGTCCTCACTTTTCACTAGGTTTGATTTGCTGGTTTGGCCACAGTGGTCATTTCCCTCATAGAACTCGAAAAATAAGTGTTTTACTAAGTCATATTTTTAAAAGTTTTCTAAAAAAATTTCACAAATACAATTCACATATACTGTAAATGCAGTTTTTTAGTATGGTTTGTTATCTTTATTCCCCACTAGGTTTAATTCGCTGTGGAAGAAGGGTTTGGCCACAGTGGTTATTTCTCTCATAGAACTCGAAAAATAAGAGTGTTTTACTAAGTCATATTTTTAAAAGTTTTCTAAAAAATTTCACAGATACAATTCAGATATACTGTAAATGCAGTTTTTTAGTACAATTTGTTGTCTTCACTTTTCACTAGGCTTGATTTGCTGAGGAAGCAGGGTTTGGTTACAGTGGTCATTTTCCTCATAGAACTCGAAAAATAAGAATGTTTTACTAAGTCATATTTTTAAAAGCTTTCTAACAAATTTCACAAATACAATTTAGATATGCTGTAAATGCAGTTTTTTAGTATGATTTGTTGTCTTTACTTTCCACTAGGTTTGATTTGCTGAGAAAGCAAGGTCTGGCCACAGTGGTCATTTCCCTCATAGAACTCGAAAAATAAGAGTGTTTTACTAAGTCATATTTTTAAAAGTTTTGTAAAAAATTTCACAAATACAATTCGGATATACTGTAAATGCAGTTTTTTAGTATGATTTGTTGTTTTCGTTTTCCACTAGGTTTGATTAGCTGAGAAAGCAGGGTTTGGCCACAGTAATCATTTCCCTCATAGAACTCGAAAAATAAGAGTGTTTTACTAAGTCATATTTTTAAAAGTTTTCTAAAAAATTTCAAAAAAACATTTTAGATTTACTGTAAGTGCAGTTTCTTAGTATGATTTGTTGTCTTCATTTGCCACTAGATTTAATTCGCTCACAAGGCAGGGTTTGGCCACAGTGGTCATTTCCCTCATAGAACTCGAAAAATAAGAGTGTTTTACTAAGTCATTTTTTTAAAAGTTTTCTAAAAAATTTCACAAATACAATTCAGATATACTGTAAATGCAGTGTTTTAGTATGATTTGTTGTCTTTGTTTTCCACTAGGTTCGATTCGCTGAGGAATAAGGGTTTGGCCACAGTGGTCATTTCCCTCATAGAACTCGAAAAATAAGAGTGTTTTACTAAGTCATATTTTTAAAAGTTTTCTAAAAAATTTCGCAAATACAATTCAGATATACTCTAAAAGCAGTTTTTTAGTATAATTTGTTGTCTTCGTTTTCCACTAGGTTTAATTCACTGAAAAAGAAGGGCTTGGCCACAGTGGTCATTTCCCTCATAGAACTCGAAAAATAAGAGTGTTTTACTAAGTCATATTTTTAAAAGTTTTGTAAAAAATTTCACAAATACAATTCAGATATACTGTAAATGCAGTTTTTTAGTATAATTTGTTGTTCTCACTTTTCACTAGGTTTGATTTGCTGGTTTGGCCACAGTGGTCATTTCCCTCATAGAACTCGAAAAATAAGAGTGTTTTACTAAGTCATATTTTTAAAAGTTTTCTAAAAAATTTCGCAAACACATTTTAGATTTACTGTAAATGCAGTTTCTGAGCATGATTTGTTGTCTTCATTCGCCACTAGGTTTGATTCGCTCACAAAGCAGGGTTTGGCCGCAGTGGTCATTTCCCTCATAGAACTCGAAAAATAAGAGTGTTTTACTAAGTCATATTTTTAAAAGTTTTCTAAAAAATTTCACAAATACAATTCAGATATATTGTAAATGCAGTTTATTAGTATAATTAGTTGCCCTCACTTTTCACTAAGTTTGATTTGCTGACGAAGCATGGTTTGGCCACAGTGGTAATTTTCCTCATAGAATTAAAAAAATAAGAGTGTTTTACTAAGTCTTATTTTTAAAAGTTTTGTAAAAAATTTCACAAATATAATTCAGATATACTGTAAATGCAGTTTTTTAGTATAATTTGTTGCCCTCACTTTTCACTAGGTTTGATTTGCTGACGAAGCATGGTTTGGCCACAGTGGTCATTTCCCTCATAGAACTCGAAAAATAAGAGTGTTTTACTAAGTCATATTTTTTAAAGTTTTCTAAAAAATTTCACAAATACAATTCACATATACTGTAAATGCAGTTTTTTAGTATGATTTGTTATCTTCATTTTTCACTAGGCCTTATTCGCTGAGGAAGAAGGGTTTGGCCACAGTGGTCATTTCCCTCATAGAACTCGAAAAATAAGAGTGTTTTACTAAGTCATATTTTTAAAAGTTTTCTAAAAAAAATTCACAAATACAATTCAGACATATTGTAAATGCAGTTTTTTAGTATAATTTGTTGTCTTCATTTTCCACTAGGTTTGATTTGCTGAGAAAGAAGGGTTTGGCCAGAGTGGTCATTTCCCTCATAGAACTCGAAAAATAAGAGTGTTTTACTAAGTCATATTTTTAAAAGTTTTCTAAAAAATTTCACAAATACAATTCAGATATACTGTAAATGCAGTTGTTTAGTACAATTTGTTGTCTTCACTTTCCATTAGGTTTGATTTGCTGAGGAAGCAAGGTTTGGCCACAGGGGTCATTTCCCTCATAGAACTCGAAAAATAAGAGTGTTTTACTAAGTCATATTTTTAAAAGTTTTCTAAAAAATTTTACAAATACAATTCAGATATACTATAAATGCAGTTTTTTAGTATAATTTGTTGCCCTCACTTTTCACTAGGTTTGATTTGCTGACGAAGCATGGTTTGGCCACAGTGGTCATTTCCCTCATAGAACTCGAAAAATAAGAGTGTTTTACTAAGTCATATTTTTAAAAGTTTTCTAAAAAATTTCACAAATACAATTCACATATACTGTAAATGCAGTTTTTTAGTATGATTTGTTATCTTTATTTTTCACTAGGTTTTATTCGCTGAGGAAGAAAAGTTTGGCCAAAGTGGTCATTTCCCTCATAGAACTCGAAAAATAAGAGTGTTTTACTAAGTCATATTTTTAAAAGTTTTCTAAAAAATTTCACAAATACAATTCAGACATATTGTAAATGCAGTTTTTAGTATGATTTGTTGTCTTTATTTTCCACTAGGTTTGATTTGCTGAGAATGAAGGGTTTGGCCAGAGTGGTCATTTCCCTCATAGAACTCGAAAAATAAGAGTGTTTTACTAAGTCATATTTTTAAAAGTTTTCTAAAAAATTTCACAAATACAATTCAGATATACTGTAAATGCAGTTGTTTAGTACGATTTGTTGTCTTCACTTTTCACTAGGCTTGATTTGCTGAGGAAGCAGGGTTTGGTTACAGTGGTCATTTTCCTCATAGAACTCGAAAAATAAGAGTGTTTTACTAAGTCATTTTTTAAAAGTTTTCTAAAAAATTTCACAAATACAATTTAGATATACTGTAAATGCAGTTTTTTAGTATGATTTGTTGTTTTTACTTTCCATTAGGTTTGATTTGCTGAGGAAGCAAGGTTTGGCCACAGGGGTCATTTCCCTCATAGAACTCGAAAAATAAGAGTGTTTTACTAAGTCATATTTTTAAAAGTTTTCTAAAAAATTTCACAAATACAATTCAGACATACTGTAAATGCAGTTTTTTAGTATGATTTGTTGTCTTCGTTTTCCACTAGGTTTGATTAGCTGAGGAAGCAGGGTTTGGCCACAGTGGTCATTTCCCTCATAGAACTCGAAAAATAAGAGTGTTTTACTAAGTCATATTTTTAAAAGTTTTCTAAAGTATTTCACAAACACATTTTAGATTTACTGTAAGTGCAGTTTCTTAGTATGATTTGTTGTCTTCATTTGCCACTAGATTTAATTCGCTCACAAGGCAGGGTTTGGCCACAGTGGTCATTTCCCTCATAGAACTCGAAAAATAAGAGTGTTTTACTAAGTCATATTTTTAAAAGTTTTGTAAAAAATTTCACAAATACAATTTAGACATACTGTAAATGCAGTTTTTTAGTACAATTTGTTGTCTTCACTTTTCACTAGGCTTGATTTGCTGAGAAAGCAGGGTTTGGTTACAGTGGTCATTTTCCTCATAGAACTCGAAAAATAAGAATGTTTTACTAAGTCATATTTTTAAAAGTTTTCTAAAAAATTTCACAAATACAATTCAGATATACTGTAAATGCAGTTTTTTAGTACAATTTGCTGTCTTCGTTTTCCACTAGGTTTAATTCGCTGAGGAAGCAGGGTTTGGCCACAGTGGTCATTTCCCTCATAGAACTCGAAAAATAAGAGTGTTTTACTAAGTCATATTTTTAAAAGTTTTCTAAAAAATTTCGCAAACACATTTTAGATTTACTGTAAATGCAGTTTCTTAGTATGATTTGTTGTCTTAGTTTGCCACTAGGTTTGATTCGCTCACAAAGCAGGGTTTGGCCATAGTGGTCATTTCCCTCATAGAACTCGAAAAATAAGAGTGTTTTACTAAGTCATATTTTTAAAAGTTTTCTAAAAAATTTCACAAATACAATTCAGATATGTTGTAAATGCAGTTTTTTAGTACAATTTGTTGGCTTCACTTTCCACTAGGTTTAATTCGCTGCGGAAGAAGGGTTTGGCCACAGTGGTCATTTCTCTCATAGAACTCGAAAAATAAGAGTGTTTTACTAAGTCATATTTTTAAAAGTTTTCTAAAAAAATTTCACAAATACAATTCAGATATACTGTAAATGCAGTTTTTTAGCACAATTTGTTGGCTTCACTTTCCACTAGGTTTGATTCGCTGAGAAAGCAGGGTTTGGCCACAGTGGTCATTTCCCTCATAGAACTCGAAAAATAAGAGTGTTTTACTAAGTCATATTTTTAAAAGTTTTGTAAAAAATTTCACAAATACAATTTAGACATACTGTAAATGCAGTTTTTTAGTACAATTTGTTGTCTTCACTTTTCACTAGGCTTGATTTGCTGAGAAAGCAGGGTTTGGTTACAGTGGTCATTTTCCTCATAGAACTCGAAAAATAAGAATGTTTTACTAAGTCATATTTTTAAAAGTTTTCTAAAAAATTTCACAAATACAATTCAGATATACTGTAAATGCAGTTTTTTAGTACAATTTGCTGTCTTCGTTTTCCACTAGGTTTAATTCGCTGAGGAAGCAGGGTTTGGCCACAGTGGTCATTTCCCTCATAGAACTCGAAAAATAAGAGTGTTTTACTAAGTCATATTTTTAAAAGTTTTCTAAAAAATTTCGCAAACACATTTTAGAGTTACTGTAAATGCAGTTTCTTAGTATGATTTGTTGTCTTAGTTTACCACTAGGTTTGATTCGCTCACAAAGCAGGGTTTGGCCACAGTGGTCATTTCCCTCATAGAACTCGAAAAATAAGAGTGTTAGACTAAGTCATATTTTTAAAAGTTTTCTAAAAAATTTCACAAATACAATTCAGATATGTTGTAAATGCAGTTTTTTAGTACAATTTGTTGGCTTCACTTTCCACTAGGTTTGATTCGCTGAGAAAGCAGGGTTTGGCCAAAGTGGTCATTTTCCTCATAGAACTAAAAAAATAAGAGTGTTTTACTAAGTCATATTTTTAAAAGTTTTGTAAAAAATTTCACAAATACAATTCAGATATACTGTAAATGCAGTTTTTAGTATGATTTGTTGTCTTCACTTTCCACTAGGTTTGATTCGCTGAGGAAGCAGGGTTTGGCCAAAGTGGTCATTTTCCTCATAGAACTCAAAAAATAAGAGTGTTTTACTAAGTCATATTTTTAAAAGTTTTGTAAAAAATTTCACAAATACAATTCAGATATACTGTAAATGCAGTTTTTTAGTATAATTTGTTGTCCTCACTTTTCACTAGGTTTGATTTGCTGGTTTGGCCACAGTGGTCATTTCCCTCATAGAACTCGAAAAATAAGAGTGTTTTACTAAGTCATATTTTTAAAAGTTTTCTAAAAAATTTCACAAATACAATTCAGATATGTTGTAAATGCAGTTTTTTAGTACAATTTGTTGTCTTCACTTTCCACTAGGGTTAATTTGCTGAGGAAGCAGGGTTTGGTTACAGTGGTCATTTTCCTCATAGAACTCGAAAAATAAGAATGTTTTACTAAGTCATATTTTTAAAAGCTTTCTAAAAAATTTCACAAATACAATTTAGATATGCTGTAAATGCAGTTTTTTAGTATGATTTGTTGCCCTCACTTTTCACTAGGCTTGATTTGCTGACGAAGCATGGTTTGGCCACAGTGGTCATTTCCCTCATAGAACTCGAAAAATAAGAGTGTTTTACTAAGTCATATTTTTAAAAGTTTTCTAAAAAATTTCACAAATACAATTCATATATACTGTAAATGCAGTTTTTTAGTATGATTTGTTATCTCAATTTTTCACTAGGTTTTATTCGCTGAGGAAGAAGGGTTTGGCCACAGTGGTCATTTCCCTCATAGAACTCGAAAAATAAGAGTGTTTTACTAAGTCATATTTTTAAAAGTTTTCTAAAAAATTTCACAAGTACAATTCAGACATACTGTAAAAGCATTTTTTTAGTATGATTTGTTGTCTTCATTTTCCACTAGGTTTGATTTGCTGAGAAAGAACGGTTTGGCCAGAGTGGTCATTTCCCTCATAGAGCTCGAAAAATAAGAGTGTTTTACTAAGTCATATTTTTAAAAGTTTTCTAAAAAATTTCACAAATACAATTCAGATATACTGTAAATGCAGTTGTTTAGTACAATTTGTTGTCTTCACTTTTCACTGGGCTTGATTTGCTGAGGAAGCAGGGTTTGGTTACAGTGGTCATTTCCCTCATAGAACTCGAAAAATAAGAATGTTTTACTAAGTCATATTTTTAAAAGCTTTCTAAAAAATTTCACAAATACAATTTAGATATACTGTAAATGCAGTTTTTTAGTATGATTTGTTGTCTTCACTTTCCACTAGGTTTGATTTGCTGAGGAAGCAAGGTTTGGCCACAGGGGTCATTTCCCTCATAGAACTCGAAAAATAAGAGTGTTTTACTAAGTCATATTTTTAAAAGTTTTCTAAAAAATTTCGCAAACACATTTTAGATTTAGTGTAAATGCAGTTTCTTAGTATGATTTGTTGTCTTAGTTTGCCACTAGGTTTGATTCGCTCACAAAGCAGGGTTTGGCCACAGTGGTCATTTCCCTCATAGAACTCGAAAAATAAGAGTGTTTTACTAAGTCATATTTTTAAAAGTTTTCTAAAAAATTTCACAAATACAATTCAGATATGTTGTAAATGCAGTTTTTTAGTACAATTTGTTGGCTTCACTTTCCACTAGGTTTGATTCGCTGAGAAAGCAGGGTTTGGCCAAAGTGGTCATTTTCCTCATAGAACTAAAAAAATAAGAGTGTTTTACTAAGTCATATTTTTAAAAGTTTTGTAAAAAATTTCACAAATACAATTCGGATATACTGTAAATGCAATTTTTAGTATGATTTGTTGTCTTCACTTTCCACTAGGTTTGATTCGCTGAGGAAGCAGGGTTTGGCCAAAGTGGTCATTTTCCTCATAGAACTCAAAAAATAAGAGTGTTTTACTAAGTCATATTTTTAAAAGTTTTGTAAAAAATTTCACAAATACAATTCAGATATACTGTAAATGCAGTTTTTTAGTATTATTTGTTGTCCTCACTTTTCACTAGGTTTGATTTGCTGGTCTGGCCACAGTGGTCATTTCCCTCATAGAACTCGAAAAATAAGAGTGTTTTACTAAGTCATATATTTAAAAGTTTTCTAAAAAATTTCACAAATACAATTCACATATACTGTAAATGCAGTTTTTTAGTATGATTTGTTATCTTCATGCTCCACTAGGTTTAATTCGCTGCGGAAGAAGGGTTTGGCCACAGTGGTCATTTCTCTCATAGAACTCGAAAAATAGGAGTGTTTTACTAAGTCATATTTTTAAAAGTTTTCTAAAAAAATTTCACAAATACAATTCAGATATACTGTAAATGCAGTTTTTTAGTACAATTTGTTGCCTTCACTTTTCACTAGGGTTGATTTGCTGAGGAAGCAGAGTTTGGTTACAGTGGTCATTTTCCTCATAGAACTCGAAAAATAAGAGTGTTTTACTAAGTCATATTTTTAAAAGTTTTCTAAAAAATTTCGCAAACACATTTTAGAGTTACTGTAAATGCAGTTTCTTAGTATGATTTGTTGTCTTAGTTTACCACTAGGTTTGATTCGCTCACAAAGCAGGGTTTGGCCACAATGGTCATTTCCCTCATAGAACTCGAAAAATAAGAGTGTTTTACTAAGTCATATTTTTAAAAGTATTCTAAAAAATTTCACAAATACAATTCAGATATGTTGTAAATGCAGTTTTTTAGTACAATTTGTTGGCTTCACTTTCCACTAGGTTTGATTCGCTGAGAAAGCAGGGTTTGGCCAAAGTGGTCATTTTCCTCATAGAACTAAAATAATAAGAGTGTTTTACTAAGTCATATTTTTAAAAGTTTTGTAAAAAATTTCACAAATACAATTCAGATATACTGTAAATGCAGTTTTTAGTATGATTTGTTGTCTTCACTTTCCACTAGGTTTGATTCGCTGAGGAAGCAGGGTTTGGCCAAAGTGGTCATTTTCCTCATAGAACTCAAAAAATAAGAGTGTTTTACTAAGTCATATTTTTAAAAGTTTTGTAAAAAATTTCACAAATACAATTCAGATATACTGTAAATGCAGTTTTTTAGTATAATTTGTTGTCCTCACTTTTCACTAGGTTTGATTTGCTGGTTTGGCCACAGTGGTCATTTCCCTCATAGAACTCGAAAAATAAGAGTGTTTTACTAAGTCATATTTTTAAAAGTTTTCTAAAAAATTTCACAAATACAATTCACATATACTGTAAATGCAGTTTTTTAGTATGATTTGTTATCTTTATTCTCCACAAGGTTTAATTCGCTGTGGAAGAAGGGTTTGGCCACAGTGGTCATTTCTCTCATAGAACTCGAAAAATAAGAGTGTTTTACTAAGTCATATTTTTAAAAGTTTTCTAAAAAAATTTCACAAATACAATTCAGATATACTGTAAATGCAGTTTTTTAGTACAATTTGTTGCCTTCACTTTTCACTAGGCTTGATTTGCTGAGGAAGCAGGGTTTGGCCAAAGTGGTCATTTTCCTCATAGAACTAAAAAATAAGAGTGTTTTACTAAGTCATATTTTTAAAAGTTTTGTAAAAAATTTCACAAATACAATTCAGATATACTGTAAATGCAGTTTTTAGTATGATTTGTTGTCTTCACTTTCCACTAGGTTTGATTCGCTGAGGAAGCAGGGTTTGGCCAAAGTGGTCATTTTCCTCATAGAACTCAAAAAATAAGAGTGTTTTACTAAGTCATATTTTTAAAAGTTTTGTAAAAAATTTCACAAATACAATTCAGATATACTGTAAATGCAGTTTTTTAGTATAATTTGTTGTCCTCACTTTTCACTAGGTTTGATTTGCTGGTTTGGCCACAGTGGTCATTTCCCTCATAGAACTCGAAAAATAAGAGTGTTTTACTAAGTCATATATTTAAAAGTTTTCTAAAAAATTTCACAAATACAATTCACATATACTGTAAATGCAGTTTTTTAGTATGATTTGTTATCTTCATGCTCCACTAGGTTTAATTCGCTGCGGAAGAAGGGTTTGGCCACAGTGGTCATTTCTCTCATAGAACTCGAAAAATAGGAGTGTTTTACTAAGTCATATTTTTAAAAGTTTTCTAAAAAAATTTCACAAATACAATTCAGATATACTGTAAATGCAGTTTTTTAGTACAATTTGTTGCCTTCACTTTTCACTAGGGTTGATTTGCTGAGGAAGCAGAGTTTGGTTACAGTGGTCATTTTCCTCATAGAACTCGAAAAATAAGAGTGTTTTACTAAGTCATATTTTTAAAAGTTTTCTAAAAAATTTCGCAAACACATTTTAGAGTTACTGTAAATGCAGTTTCTTAGTATGATTTGTTGTCTTAGTTTACCACTAGGTTTGATTCGCTCACAAAGCAGGGTTTGGCCACAATGGTCATTTCCCTCATAGAACTCGAAAAATAAGAGTGTTTTACTAAGTCATATTTTTAAAAGTATTCTAAAAAATTTCACAAATACAATTCAGATATGTTGTAAATGCAGTTTTTTAGTACAATTTGTTGGCTTCCCTTTCCACTAGGTTTGATTCGCTGAGAAAGCAGGGTTTGGCCAAAGTGGTCATTTTCCTCATAGAACTAAAAAAATAAGAGTGTTTTACTAAGTCATATTTTTAAAAGTTTTGTAAAAAATTTCACAAATACAATTCAGATATACTGTAAATGCAGTTTTTAGTATGATTTGTTGTCTTCACTTTCCACTAGGTTTGATTCGCTAAGGAAGCAGGGTTTGGCCAAAGTGGTCATTTTCCTCATAGAACTCAAAAAATAAGAGTGTTTTACTAAGTCATATTTTTAAAAGTTTTGTAAAAAATTTCACAAATACAATTCAGATATACTGTAAATGCAGTTTTTTAGTATAATTTGTTGTCCTCACTTTTCACTAGGTTTGATTTGCTGGTTTGGCCACAGTGGTCATTTCCCTCATAGAACTCGAAAAATAAGAGTGTTTTACTAAGTCATATTTTTAAAAGTTTTCTAAAAAATTTCACAAATACAATTCACATATACTGTAAATGCAGTTTTTTAGTATGATTTGTTATCTTTATTCTCCACAAGGTTTAATTCGCTGTGGAAGAAGGGTTTGGCCACAGTGGTCATTTCTCTCATAGAACTCGAAAAATAAGAGTGTTTTACTAAGTCATATTTTTAAAAGTTTTCTAAAAAAATTTCACAAATACAATTCAGATATACTGTAAATGCAGTTTTTTAGTATGATTTGTTATCTTCATGCTCCACTAGGTTTAATTCGCTGCGGAAGAAGGGTTTGGCCACAGTGGTCATTTCTCTCATAGAACTCGAAAAATAGGAGTGTTTTACTAAGTCATATTTTTAAAAGTTTTCTAAAAAAATTTCACAAATACAATTCAGATATACTGTAAATGCAGTTTTTTAGTACAATTTGTTGCCTTCACATTTCACTAGGGTTGATTTGCTGAGGAAGCAGAGTTTGGTTACAGTGGTCATTTTCCTCATAGAACTCGAAAAATAAGAGTGTTTTACTAAGTCATATTTTTAAAAGTTTTCTAAAAAATTTCGCAAATACAATTCACATATACTGTAAATGCAGTTTTTTAGTATGATTTGTTATCTCCATGCTCCACTAGGTTTAATTCGCTGCGGAAGAAGGGTTTGGCCACAGTGGTCATTTCTCTCATAGAACTCGAAAAATAGGAGTGTTTTACTAAGTCATATTTTTAAAAGTTTTCTAAAAAAATTTCACAAATACAATTCAGATATACTGTAAATGCAGTTTTTTAGTACAATTTGTTGCCTTCACTTTTCACTAGGGATGATTTGCTGAGGAAGCAGAGTTTGGTTACAGTGGTCATTTTCCTCATAGAACTCGAAAAATAAGAGTGTTTTACTAAGTCATATTTTTAAAAGTTTTCTAAAAAATTTCGCAAACACATTTTAGAGTTACTGTAAATGCAGTTTCTTAGTATGATTTGTTGTCTTAGTTTACCACTAGGTTTGATTCGCTCACAAAGCAGGGTTTGGCCACAATGGTCATTTCCCTCATAGAACTCGAAAAATAAGAGTGTTTTACTAAGTCATATTTTTAAAAGTATTCTAAAAAATTTCACAAATACAATTCAGATATGTTGTAAATGCAGTTTTTTAGTACAATTTGTTGGCTTCACTTTCCACTAGGTTTGATTCGCTGAGAAAGCAGGGTTTGGCCAAAGTGGTCATTTTCCTCATAGAACTAAAATAATAAGAGTGTTTTACTAAGTCATATTTTTAAAAGTTTTGTAAAAAATTTCACAAATACAATTCAGATATACTGTAAATGCAGTTTTTAGTATGATTTGTTGTCTTCACTTTCCACTAGGTTTGATTCGCTGAGGAAGCAGGGTTTGGCCAAAGTGGTCATTTTCCTCATAGAACTCAAAAAATAAGAGTGTTTTACTAAGTCATATTTTTAAAAGTTTTGTAAAAAATTTCACAAATACAATTCAGATATACTGTAAATGCAGTTTTTTAGTATAATTTGTTGTCCTCACTTTTCACTAGGTTTGATTTGCTGGTTTGGCCACAGTGGTCATTTCCCTCATAGAACTCGAAAAATAAGAGTGTTTTACTAAGTCATATTTTTAAAAGTTTTCTAAAAAATTTCACAAATACAATTCACATATACTGTAAATGCAGTTTTTTAGTATGATTTGTTATCTTTATTCTCCACAAGGTTTAATTCGCTGTGGAAGAAGGGTTTGGCCACAGTGGTCATTTCTCTCATAGAACTCGAAAAATAAGAGTGTTTTACTAAGTCATATTTTTAAAAGTTTTCTAAAAAAATTTCACAAATACAATTCAGATATACTGTAAATGCAGTTTTTTAGTACAATTTGTTGCCTTCACTTTTCACTAGGCTTGATTTGCTGAGGAAGCAGGGTTTGGCCAAAGTGGTCATTTTCCTCATAGAACTAAAAAAATAAGAGTGTTTTACTAAGTCATATTTTTAAAAGTTTTGTAAAAAATTTCACAAATACAATTCAGATATACTGTAAATGCAGTTTTTAGTATGATTTGTTGTCTTCACTTTCCACTAGGTTTGATTCGCTGAGGAAGCAGGGTTTGGCTAAAGTGGTCATTTTCCTCATAGAACTCAAAAAATAAGAGTGTTTTACTAAGTCATATTTTTAAAAGTTTTGTAAAAAATTTCACAAATACAATTCAGATATACTGTAAATGCAGTTTTTTAGTATAATTTGTTGTCCTCACTTTTCACTAGGTTTGATTTGCTGGTTTGGCCACAGTGGTCATTTCCCTCATAGAACTCGAAAAATAAGAGTGTTTTACTAAGTCATATATTTAAAAGTTTTCTAAAAAATTTCACAAATACAATTCACATATACTGTAAATGCAGTTTTTTAGTATGATTTGTTATCTTCATGCTCCACTAGGTTTAATTCGCTGCGGAAGAAGGGTTTGGCCACAGTGGTCATTTCTCTCATAGAACTCGAAAAATAGGAGTGTTTTACTAAGTCATATTTTTAAAAGTTTTCTAAAAAAATTTCACAAATACAATTCAGATATACTGTAAATGCAGTTTTTTAGTACAATTTGTTGCCTTCACTTTTCACTAGGGTTGATTTGCTGAGGAAGCAGAGTTTGGTTACAGTGGTCATTTTCCTCATAGAACTCGAAAAATAAGAGTGTTTTACTAAGTCATATTTTTAAAAGTTTTCTAAAAAATTTCGCAAACACATTTTAGAGTTACTGTAAATGCAGTTTCTTAGTATGATTTGTTGTCTTAGTTTACCACTAGGTTTGATTCGCTCACAAAGCAGGGTTTGGCCACAATGGTCATTTCCCTCATAGAACTCGAAAAATAAGAGTGTTTTACTAAGTCATATTTTTAAAAGTATTCTAAAAAATTTCACAAATACAATTCAGATATGTTGTAAATGCAGTTTTTTAGTACAATTTGTTGGCTTCCCTTTCCACTAGGTTTGATTCGCTGAGAAAGCAGGGTTTGGCCAAAGTGGTCATTTTCCTCATAGAACTAAAAAAATAAGAGTGTTTTACTAAGTCATATTTTTAAAAGTTTTGTAAAAAATTTCACAAATACAATTCAGATATACTGTAAATGCAGTTTTTAGTATGATTTGTTGTCTTCACTTTCCACTAGGTTTGATTCGCTAAGGAAGCAGGGTTTGGCCAAAGTGGTCATTTTCCTCATAGAACTCAAAAAATAAGAGTGTTTTACTAAGTCATATTTTTAAAAGTTTTGTAAAAAATTTCACAAATACAATTCAGATATACTGTAAATGCAGTTTTTTAGTATAATTTGTTGTCCTCACTTTTCACTAGGTTTGATTTGCTGGTTTGGCCACAGTGGTCATTTCCCTCATAGAACTCGAAAAATAAGAGTGTTTTACTAAGTCATATTTTTAAAAGTTTTCTAAAAAATTTCACAAATACAATTCACATATACTGTAAATGCAGTTTTTTAGTATGATTTGTTATCTTTATTCTCCACAAGGTTTAATTCGCTGTGGAAGAAGGGTTTGGCCACAGTGGTCATTTCTCTCATAGAACTCGAAAAATAAGAGTGTTTTACTAAGTCATATTTTTAAAAGTTTTCTAAAAAATTTCACAAATACTATTCAGATATACTGTAAATGCAGTTTTTTAGTACAATTTGTTGTCTTCACTTTTCACTAGGCTTGATTTGCTGAGGAAGCAGGGTTTGGTTACAGTGGTCATTTTCCTCATAGAACTCGAAAAATAAGAATGTTTTACTAAGTCATATTTTTAAAAGCTTTCTAAAAAAATTTCACAAATACAATTTAGATATGCTGTAAATGCAGTTTTTTAGAATGATTTGTTGCCCTCACTTTTCACTAGGTTTGATTTGCTGACGAAGCATGGTTTGGCCACAGTGGTCATTTCCCTCATAGAACTCGAAAAATAAGAGTGTTTTACTAAGTCATATTTTTAAAAGTTTTCTAAAAAATTTCACAAATACAATTCATATATACTGTAAATGCAGTTTTTTAGTATGATTTGTTGTCCTCACTTTTCACTAGGTTTGATTTGCTGGTTTGGCCACAGTGGTCATTTCCCTCATAGAACTCGAAAAATAAGAGTGTTTTACTAAGTCATATATTTAAAAGTTTTCTAAAAAATTTCACAAATACAATTCACATATACTGTAAATGCAGTTTTTTAGTATGATTTGTTATCTTCATGCTCCACTAGGTTTAATTCGCTGCGGAAGAAGGGTTTGGCCACAGTGGTCGTTTCTCTCATAGAACTCGAAAAATAGGAGTGTTTTACTAAGTCATATTTTTAAAAGTTTTCTAAAAAAATTTCACAAATACAATTCAGATATACTGTAAATGCAGTTTTTTAGTACAATTTGTTGCCTTCACTTTTCACTAGGGTTGATTTGCTGAGGAAGCAGAGTTTGGTTACAGTGGTCATTTTCCTCATAGAACTCGAAAAATAAGAGTGTTTTACTAAGTCATATTTTTAAAAGTTTTCTAAAAAATTTCGCAAACACATTTTAGAGTTACTGTAAATGCAGTTTCTTAGTATGATTTGTTGTCTTAGTTTACCACTAGGTTTGATTCGCTCACAAAGCAGGGTTTGGCCACAATGGTCATTTCCCTCATAGAACTCGAAAAATAAGAGTGTTTTACTAAGTCATATTTTTAAAAGTATTCTAAAAAATTTCACAAATACAATTCAGATATGTTGTAAATGCAGTTTTTTAGTACAATTTGTTGGCTTCACTTTCCACTAGGTTTGATTCGCTGAGAAAGCAGGGTTTGGCCAAAGTGGTCATTTTCCTCATAGAACTAAAAAAATAAGAGTGTTTTACTAAGTCATATTTTTAAAAGTTTTGTAAAAAATTTCACAAATACAATTCAGATATACTGTAAATGCAGTTTTTAGTATGATTTGTTGTCTTCACTTTCCACTAGGTTTGATTCGCTAAGGAAGCAGGGTTTGGCCAAAGTGGTCATTTTCCTCATAGAACTCAAAAAATAAGAGTGTTTTACTAAGTCATATTTTTAAAAGTTTTGTAAAAAATTTCACAAATACAATTCAGATATACTGTAAATGCAGTTTTTTAGTATAATTTGTTGTCCTCACTTTTCACTAGGTTTGATTTGCTGGTTTGGCCACAGTGGTCATTTCCCTCATAGAACTCGAAAAATAAGAGTGTTTTACTAAGTCATATTTTTAAAAGTTTTCTAAAAAATTTCACAAATACAATTCACATATACTGTAAATGCAGTTTTTTAGTATGATTTGTTATCTTTATTCTCCACAAGGTTTAATTCGCTGTGGAAGAAGGGTTTGGCCACAGTGGTCATTTCTCTCATAGAACTCGAAAAATAAGAGTGTTTTACTAAGTCATATTTTTAAAAGTTTTCTAAAAAATTTCACAAATACTATTCAGATATACTGTAAATGCAGTTTTTTAGTACAATTTGTTGTCTTCACTTTTCACTAGGCTTGATTTGCTGAGGAAGCAGGGTTTGGTTACAGTGGTCATTTTCCTCATAGAACTCGAAAAATAAGAATGTTTTACTAAGTCATATTTTTAAAAGCTTTCTAAAAAAATTTCACAAATACAATTTAGATATGCTGTAAATGCAGTTTTTTAGAATGATTTGTTGCCCTCACTTTTCACTAGGTTTGATTTGCTGACGAAGCATGGTTTGGCCACAGTGGTCATTTCCCTCATAGAACTCGAAAAATAAGAGTGTTTTACTAAGTCATATTTTTAAAAGTTTTCTAAAAAATTTCACAAATACAATTCATATATACTGTAAATGCAGTTTTTTAGTATGATTTGTTATCTTCATTTTTCACTAGGTTTTATTCGCTGAGGAAGAAGGGTTTGGCCACAGTGGTCATTTCCCTCATAGAACTCGAAAAATAAGAGTGTTTTACTAAGTCATATTTTTAAAAGTTTTCTAAAAAATTTCACAAGTACAATTCAGACATACTGTAAATGCAGTTTTTTAGTATGATTTGTTGTCTTCATTTTCCACTAGGTTTGATTTGCTGAGAAAGAACGGTTTGGCCAGAGTGGTCATTTCCCTCATAGAACTCGAAAAATAAGAGTGTTTTACTAAGTCATATTTTTAAAAGTTTTCTAAAAAATTTCACAAATACAATTCAGATATACTGTAAATGCAGTTGTTTAGTACAATTTGTTGTCTTCACTTTTCACTAGGCTTGATTTGCTGAGGAAGCAGGGTTTGGTTACAGTGGTCATTTCCCTCATAGAACTCGAAAAATAAGAATGTTTTACTAAGTCATATTTATAAAAGCTTTCTAAAAAATTTCACAAATACAATTTAGATATACTGTAAATTCAGTTTTTTAGTATGATTTGTTGTCTTCATTTTCCCCTAGGCCTGATTCGCTGCAAAAGACGGGTTTGGCCACAGTGGTCATTTCCCTCATAGAACTCAAAAAATAAGAGTGTTTTACTAAGTCATATTTTTAAAAGTTTTCTAAAAAATTTCACAAATACAATTCAGACATACTGTAAATGCAGTTTCTTAGTATGATTTGTTGTCTTCGTTTTCCACTAGGTTTGATTAGCTGAGAAAGCAGGGTTTGGCCACAGTAATCATTTCCCTCATAGAACTCGAAAAATAAGAGTGTTTTACTAAGTCATATTTTTAAAAGTTTTCTAAAAAATTTCAAAAAAACATTTTAGATTTACTGTAAGTGCAGTTTCTTAGTATGATTTGTTGTCTTCATTTGCCACTAGATTTAATTCGCTCACAAGGCAGGGTTTGGCCACAGTGGTCATTTCCCTCATAGAACTCGAAAAATAAGAGTGTTTTACTAAGTCATTTTTTTAAAAGTTTTCTAAAAAATTTCACAAATACAATTCAGATATACTGTAAATGCAGTGTTTTAGTATGATTTGTTGTCTTTGTTTTCCACTAGGTTCGATTCGCTGAGGAATAAGGGTTTGGCCACAGTGGTCATTTCCCTCATAGAACTCGAAAAATAAGAGTGTTTTACTAAGTCATATTTTTAAAAGTTTTCTAAAAAATTTCGCAAATACAATTCAGATATACTCTGAAAGCAGTTTTTTAGTATAATTTGTTGTCTTCGTTTTCCAGTAGGTTTAATTCACTGAAAAAGAAGGGCTTGGCCACAGTGGTCATTTCCCTCATAGAACTCGAAAAATAAGAGTGTTTTACTAAGTCATATTTTTAAAAGTTTTGTAAAAAATTTCACAAATACAATTCAGATATACTGTAAATGCAGTTTTTTAGTATAATTTGTTGTTCTCACTTTTCACTAGGTTTGATTTGCTGGTTTGGCCACAGTGGTCATTTCCCTCATAGAACTCGAAAAATAAGAGTGTTTTACTAAGTCATATTTTTAAAAGTTTTCTAAAAAATTTCACAAACACATTTTAGATTTACTGTAAATGCAGTTTCTGAGCATGATTTGTTGTCTTCATTCGCCACTAGGTTTGATTCGCTCACAAAGCAGGGTTTGGCCGCAGTGGTCATTTCCCTCATAGAACTCGAAAAATAAGAATGTTTTACTAAGTCATATTTTTAAAAGTTTTCTAAAAAATTTCACAAATACAATTCAGATATATTGTAAATGCAGTTTATTAGTATAATTAGTTGCCCTCACTTTTCACTAAGTTTGATTTGCTGACGAAGCATGGTTTGGCCACAGTGGTAATTTTCCTCATAGAATTAAAAAAATAAGAGTGTTTTACTAAGTCTTATTTTTAAAAGTTTTGTAAAAAATTTCACAAATATAATTCAGATATACTGTAAATGCAGTTTTTTAGTATAATTTGTTGCCCTCACTTTTCACTAGGTTTGATTTGCTGAGAAAGAACGGTTTGGCCAGAGTGGTCATTTCCCTCATAGAACTCGAAAAATAAGAGTGTTTTACTAAGTCATATTTTTAAAAGTTTTCTAAAAAATTTCACAAATACAATTCAGATATACTGTAAATGCAGTTGTTTAGTACAATTTGTTGTCTTCACTTTTCACTAGGCTTGATTTGCTGAGGAAGCAGGGTTTGGTTACAGTGGTCATTTCCCTCATAGAACTCGAAAAATAAGAATGTTTTACTAAGTCATATTTTTAAAAGCTTTCTAAAAAATTTCACAAATATAATTTAGATATACTGTAAATTCAGTTTTTTAGTATGATTTGTTGTCTTCATTTTCCCCTAGGCTTGATTCGCTGAAAAAGACGGGCTTGGCCACAGTGGTCATTTCCCTCATAGAACTCAAAAAATAAGAGTGTTTTACTAAGTCATATTTTTAAAAGTTTTCTAAAAAATTTCACAAATACAATTCAGACATACTGTAAATGCAGTTTTTTAGTATGATTTATTGTCTTCGTTTTCCACTAGGCTTGATTAGCTGAGAAAGCAGGGTTTGGCCACAGTAATCATTTCCCTCATAGAACTCGAAAAATAAGAGTGTTTTACTAAGTCATATTTTTAAAAGTTTTCTAAAAAATTTCAAAAAAACATTTTAGATTTACTGTAAGTGCAGTTTCTTAGTATAATTTGTTGTCTTCATTTGCCACTAGATTTAATTCGCTCACAAGGCAGGGTTTGGCCACAGTGGTCATTTCCCTCATAGAACTCGAAAAATAAGAGTGTTTTACTAAGTCATTTTTTTAAAAGTTTTCTAAAAAATTTCACAAATACAATTCACATATACTGTAAATGCAGTGTTTTAGTATAATTTGTTGTCTTCGTTTTTCACTAGGCCTTATTCGCTGAGGAAGAAGGGTTTGGCCACAGTGGTCATTTCCCTCATAGAACTCGAAAAATAAGAGTGTTTTACTAAGTCATATTTTTAAAAGTTTTCTAAAAAAAATTCACAAATACAATTCAGACATATTGTAAATGCAGTTTTTTAGTATAATTTGTTGTCTTCATTTTCCACTAGGTTTGATTTGCTGAGAAAGAAGGGTTTGGCCAGAGTGGTCATTTCCCTCATAGAACTCGAAAAATAAGAGTGTTTTACTAAGTCATATTTTTAAAAGTTTTGTAAAAAATTTCACAAATACAATTCAGATATACCGTAAATGCAGTTGTTTAGTACAATTTGTTGTCTTCACTTTCCATTAGGTTTGATTTGCTGAGGAAGCAAGGTTTGGCCACAGGGGTCATTTCCCTCATAGAACTCGAAAAATAAGAGTGTTTTACTAAGTCATATTTTTAAAAGTTTTCTAAAAAATTTTACAAATACAATTCAGATATACTATAAATGCAGTTTTTTAGTATAATTTGTTGCCCTCACTTTTCACTAGGTTTGATTTGCTGACGAAGCATGGTTTGGCCACAGTGGTCATTTCCCTCATAGAACTCGAAAAATAAGAGTGTTTTACTAAGTCATATTTTTAAAAGTTTTCTAAAAAATTTCACAAATACAATTCACATATACTGTAAATGCAGTTTTTTAGTATGATTTGTTATCTTTATTTTTCACTAGGTTTTATTCGCTGAGGAAGAAAAGTTTGGCCAAAGTGGTCATTTCCCTCATAGAACTCGAAAAATAAGAGTGTTTTACTAAGTCATATTTTTAAAAGTTTTCTAAAAAATTTCAAAAAAACATTTTAGATTTACTGTAAGTGCAGTTTCTTAGTATAATTTGTTGTCTTCATTTGCCACTAGATTTAATTCGCTCACAAGGCAGAGTTTGGCCACAGTGGTCATTTCCCTCATAGAACTCGAAAAATAAGAGTGTTTTACTAAGTCATTTTTTTAAAAGTTTTCTAAAAAATTTCACAAATACAATTCACATATACTGTAAATGCAGTGTTTTAGTATAATTTGTTGTCTTCGTTTTTCACTAGGCCTTATTCGCTGAGGAAGAAGGGTTTGGCCACAGTGGTCATTTCCCTCATAGAACTCGAAAAATAAGAGTGTTTTACTAAGTCATATTTTTAAAAGTTTTCTAAAAAAAATTCACAAATACAATTCAGACATATTGTAAATGCAGTTTTTTAGTATAATTTGTTGTCTTCATTTTCCACTAGGTTTGATTTGCTGAGAAAGAAGGGTTTGGCCAGAGTGGTCATTTCCCTCATAGAACTCGAAAAATAAGAGTGTTTTACTAAGTCATATTTTTAAAAGTTTTGTAAAAAATTTCACAAATACAATTCAGATATACCGTAAATGCAGTTGTTTAGTACAATTTGTTGTCTTCACTTTCCATTAGGTTTGATTTGCTGAGGAAGCAAGGTTTGGCCACAGGGGTCATTTCCCTCATAGAACTCGAAAAATAAGAGTGTTTTACTAAGTCATATTTTTAAAAGTTTTCTAAAAAATTTTACAAATACAATTCAGATATACTATAAATGCAGTTTTTTAGTATAATTTGTTGCCCTCACTTTTCACTAGGTTTGATTTGCTGACGAAGCATGGTTTGGCCACAGTGGTCATTTCCCTCATAGAACTCGAAAAATAAGAGTGTTTTACTAAGTCATATTTTTAAAAGTTTTCTAAAAAATTTCACAAATACAATTCACATATACTGTAAATGCAGTTTTTTAGTATGATTTGTTATCTTTATTTTTCACTAGGTTTTATTCGCTGAGGAGGAAAAGTTTGGCCAAAGTGGTCATTTCCCTCATAGAACTCGAAAAATAAGAGTGTTTTACTAAGTCATATTTTTAAAAGTTTTCTAAAAAATTTCACAAATACAATTCAGACATATTGTAAATGCAGTTTTTAGTATGATTTGTTGTCTTCATTTTCCACTAGGTTTGATTTGCTGAGAAAGAAGGGTTTGGCCAGAGTGGTCATTTCCCTCATAGAACTCGAAAAATAAGAGTGTTTTACTAAGTCATATTTTTAAAAGTTTTCTAAAAAATTTCACAAATACAATTCAGATATACTGTAAATGCAGTTGTTTAGTACGATTTGTTGTCTTCACTTTTCACTAGGCTTGATTTGCTGAGGAAGCAGGGTTTGGTTACAGTGGTCATTTTCCTCATAGAACTCGAAAAATAAGAGTGTTTTACTAAGTCATTTTTTAAAAGTTTTCTAAAAAATTTCACAAATACAATTTAGATATACTGTAAATGCAGTTTTTTAGTATGATTTGTTGTTTTTACTTTCCATTAGGTTTGATTTGCTGAGGAAGCAAGGTTTGGCCACAGGGGTCATTTCCCTCATAGAACTCGAAAAATAAGAGTGTTTTACTAAGTCATATTTTTAAAAGTTTTCTAAAAAATTTCACAAATACAATTCATATATACTGTAAATGCAGTTTTTTAGTATGATTTGTTATCTTCATTTTTCACTAGGTTTTATTCGCTGAGGAAGAAGGGTTTGGCCACAGTGGTCATTTCCCTCATAGAACTCGAAAAATAAGAGTGTTTTACTAAGTCATATTTTTAAAAGTTTTCTAAAAAATTTCACAAGTACAATTCAGACATACTGTAAATGCAGTTTTTTAGTATGATTTGTTGTCTTCATTTTCCACTAGGTTTGATTTGCTGAGAAAGAACGGTTTGGCCAGAGTGGTCATTTCCCTCATAGAACTCGAAAAATAAGAGTGTTTTACTAAGTCATATTTTTAAAAGTTTTCTAAAAAATTTCACAAATACAATTCAGATATACTGTAAATGCAGTTGTTTAGTACAATTTGTTGTCTTCACTTTTCACTAGGCTTGATTTGCTGAGGAAGCAGGGTTTGGTTACAGTGGTCATTTCCCTCATAGAACTCGAAAAATAAGAATGTTTTACTAAGTCATATTTTTAAAAGCTTTCTAAAAAATTTCACAAATACAATTTAGATATACTGTAAATTCAGTTTTTTAGTATGATTTGTTGTCTTCATTTTCCCCTAGGCCTGATTCGCTGCAAAAGACGGGTTTGGCCACAGTGGTCATTTCCCTCATAGAACTCAAAAAATAAGAGTGTTTTACTAAGTCATATTTTTAAAAGTTTTCTAAAAAATTTCACAAATACAATTCAGACATACTGTAAATGCAGTTTCTTAGTATGATTTGTTGTCTTCGTTTTCCACTAGGTTTGATTAGCTGAGAAAGCAGGGTTTGGCCACAGTAATCATTTCCCTCATAGAACTCGAAAAATAAGAGTGTTTTACTAAGTCATATTTTTAAAAGTTTTCTAAAAAATTTCAAAAAAACATTTTAGATTTACTGTAAGTGCAGTTTCTTAGTATGATTTGTTGTCTTCATTTGCCACTAGATTTAATTCGCTCACAAGGCAGGGTTTGGCCACAGTGGTCATTTCCCTCATAGAACTCGAAAAATAAGAGTGTTTTACTAAGTCATTTTTTTAAAAGTTTTCTAAAAAATTTCACAAATACAATTCAGATATACTGTAAATGCAGTGTTTTAGTATGATTTGTTGTCTTTGTTTTCCACTAGGTTCGATTCGCTGAGGAATAAGGGTTTGGCCACAGTGGTCATTTCCCTCATAGAACTCGAAAAATAAGAGTGTTTTACTAAGTCATATTTTTAAAAGTTTTCTAAAAAATTTCGCAAATACAATTCAGATATACTCTGAAAGCAGTTTTTTAGTATAATTTGTTGTCTTCGTTTTCCAGTAGGTTTAATTCACTGAAAAAGAAGGGCTTGGCCACAGTGGTCATTTCCCTCATAGAACTCGAAAAATAAGAGTGTTTTACTAAGTCATATTTTTAAAAGTTTTGTAAAAAATTTCACAAATACAATTCAGATATACTGTAAATGCAGTTTTTTAGTATAATTTGTTGTTCTCACTTTTCACTAGGTTTGATTTGCTGGTTTGGCCACAGTGGTCATTTCCCTCATAGAACTCGAAAAATAAGAGTGTTTTACTAAGTCATATTTTTAAAAGTTTTCTAAAAAATTTCACAAACACATTTTAGATTTACTGTAAATGCAGTTTCTGAGCATGATTTGTTGTCTTCATTCGCCACTAGGTTTGATTCGCTCACAAAGCAGGGTTTGGCCGCAGTGGTCATTTCCCTCATAGAACTCGAAAAATAAGAGTGTTTTACTAAGTCATATTTTTAAAAGTTTTCTAAAAAATTTCACAAATACAATTCAGATATATTGTAAATGCAGTTTATTAGTATAATTAGTTGCCCTCACTTTTCACTAAGTTTGATTTGCTGACGAAGCATGGTTTGGCCACAGTGGTAATTTTCCTCATAGAATTAAAAAAATAAGAGTGTTTTACTAAGTCTTATTTTTAAAAGTTTTGTAAAAAATTTCACAAATATAATTCAGATATACTGTAAATGCAGTTTTTTAGTATAATTTGTTGCCCTCACTTTTCACTAGGTTTGATTTGCTGAGAAAGAACGGTTTGGCCAGAGTGGTCATTTCCCTCATAGAACTCGAAAAATAAGAGTGTTTTACTAAGTCATATTTTTAAAAGTTTTCTAAAAAATTTCACAAATACAATTCAGATATACTGTAAATGCAGTTGTTTAGTACAATTTGTTGTCTTCACTTTTCACTAGGCTTGATTTGCTGAGGAAGCAGGGTTTGGTTACAGTGGTCATTTCCCTCATAGAACTCGAAAAATAAGAATGTTTTACTAAGTCATATTTTTAAAAGCTTTCTAAAAAATTTCACAAATACAATTTAGATATACTGTAAATTCAGTTTTTTAGTATGATTTGTTGTCTTCATTTTCCCTTAGGCTTGATTCGCTGAAAAAGACGGGCTTGGCCACAGTGGTCATTTCCCTCATAGAACTCAAAAAATAAGAGTGTTTTACTAAGTCATATTTTTAAAAGTTTTCTAAAAAATTTCACAAATACAATTCAGACATACTGTAAATGCAGTTTTTTAGTATGATTTATTGTCTTCGTTTTCCACTAGGTTTGATTAGCTGAAAAAGCAGGGTTTGGCCACAGTAATCATTTCCCTCATAGAACTCGAAAAATAAGAGTGTTTTACTAAGTCATATTTTTAAAAGTTTTCTAAAAAATTTCAAAAAAACATTTTAGATTTACTGTAAGTGCAGTTTCTTAGTATAATTTGTTGTCTTCATTTGCCACTAGATTTAATTCGCTCACAAGGCAGGGTTTGGCCACAGTGGTCATTTCCCTCATAGAACTCGAAAAATAAGAGTGTTTTACTAAGTCATTTTTTTAAAAGTTTTCTAAAAAATTTCACAAATACAATTCACATATACTGTAAATGCAGTGTTTTAGTATAATTTGTTGTCTTCGTTTTTCACTAGGCCTTATTCGCTGAGGAAGAAGGGTTTGGCCACAGTGGTCATTTCCCTCATAGAACTCGAAAAATAAGAGTGTTTTACTAAGTCATATTTTTAAAAGTTTTCTAAAAAAAATTCACAAATACAATTCAGACATATTGTAAATGCAGTTTTTTAGTATAATTTGTTGTCTTCATTTTCCACTAGGTTTGATTTGCTGAGAAAGAAGGGTTTGGCCAGAGTGGTCATTTCCCTCATAGAACTCGAAAAATAAGAGTGTTTTACTAAGTCATATTTTTAAAAGTTTTGTAAAAAATTTCACAAATACAATTCAGATATACTGTAAATGCAGTTGTTTAGTACAATTTGTTGTCTTCACTTTCCATTAGGTTTGATTTGCTGAGGAAGCAAGGTTTGGCCACAGGGGTCATTTCCCTCATAGAACTCGAAAAATAAGAGTGTTTTACTAAGTCATATTTTTAAAAGTTTTCTAAAAAATTTTACAAATACAATTCAGATATACTATAAATGCAGTTTTTTAGTATAATTTGTTGCCCTCACTTTTCACTAGGTTTGATTTGCTGACGAAGCATGGTTTGGCCACAGTGGTCATTTCCCTCATAGAACTCGAAAAATAAGAGTGTTTTACTAAGTCATATTTTTAAAAGTTTTCTAAAAAATTTCACAAATACAATTCACATATACTGTAAATGCAGTTTTTTAGTATGATTTGTTATCTTTATTTTTCACTAGGTTTTATTCGCTGAGGAAGAAAAGTTTGGCCAAAGTGGTCATTTCCCTCATAGAACTCGAAAAATAAGAGTGTTTTACTAAGTCATATTTTTAAAAGTTTTCTAAAAAATTTCACAAATACAATTCAGACATATTGTAAATGCAGTTTTTAGTATGATTTGTTGTCTTCATTTTCCACTAGGTTTGATTTGCTGAGAAAGAAGGGTTTGGCCAGAGTGGTCATTTCCCTCATAGAACTCGAAAAATAAGAGTGTTTTACTAAGTCATATTTTTAAAAGTTTTCTAAAAAATTTCACAAATACAATTCAGATATACTGTAAATGCAGTTGTTTAGTACGATTTGTTGTCTTCACTTTTCACTAGGCTTGATTTGCTGAGGAAGCAGGGTTTGGTTACAGTGGTCATTTTCCTCATAGAACTCGAAAAATAAGAGTGTTTTACTAAGTCATTTTTTAAAAGTTTTCTAAAAAATTTCACAAATACAATTTAGATATACTGTAAATGCAGTTTTTTAGTATGATTTGTTGTTTTTACTTTCCATTAGGTTTGATTTGCTGAGGAAGCAAGGTTTGGCCACAGGGGTCATTTCCCTCATAGAACTCGAAAAATAAGAGTGTTTTACTAAGTCATATTTTTAAAAGTTTTCTAAAAAATTTCACAAATACAATTCAGACATACTGTAAATGCAGTTTTTTAGTATGATTTGTTGTCTTCGTTTTCCACTAGGTTTGATTAGCTGAGGAAGCAGGGTTTGGCCACAGTGGTCATTTCCCTCATAGAACTCGAAAAATAAGTGTTTTACTAAGTCATATTTTTAAAAGTTTTCTAAAATATTTCACAAACACATTTTAGATTTACTGTAAGTGCAGTTTCTTAGTATGATTTGTTGTCTTCATTTGCCACTAGATTTAATTCGCTCACAAGGCAGGGTTTGGCCACAGTGGTCATTTCCCTCATAGAACTCGAAAAATAAGAGTGTTTTACTAAGTCATATTTTTAAAAGTTTTGTAAAAAATTTCACAAATACAATTTAGACATACTGTAAATGCAGTTTTTTAGTACAATTTGTTGTCTTCACTCTTCACTAGGCTTGATTTGCTGAGAAAGCAGGGTTTGGTTACAGTGGTCATTTTCCTCATAGAACTCGAAAAATAAGAATGTTTTACTAAGTCATATTTTTAAAAGTTTTCTAAAAAATTTCACAAATACAATTCAGATATACTGTAAATGCAGTTTTTTAGTACAATTTGCTGTCTTCGTTTTCCACTAGGTTTAATTCGCTGAGGAAGCAGGGTTTGGCCACAGTGGTCATTTCCCTCATAGAACTCGAAAAATAAGAGTGTTTTACTAAGTCATATTTTTAAAAGTTTTCTAAAAAATTTCGCAAACACATTTTAGATTTACTGTAAATGCAGTTTCTTAGTATGATTTGTTGTCTTAGTTTGCCACTAGGTTTGATTCGCTCACAAAGCAGGGTTTGGCCATAGTGGTCATTTCCCTCATAGAACTCGAAAAATAAGAGTGTTTTACTAAGTCATATTTTTAAAAGTTTTCTAAAAAATTTCACAAATACAATTCAGATATGTTGTAAATGCAGTTTTTTAGTACAATTTGTTGGCTTCACTTTCCACTAGGTTTAATTCGCTGCGGAAGAAGGGTTTGGCCACAGTGGTCATTTCTCTCATAGAACTCGAAAAATAAGAGTGTTTTACTAAGTCATATTTTTAAAAGTTTTCTAAAAAAATTTCACAAATACAATTCAGATATACTGTAAATGCAGTTTTTTAGCACAATTTGTTGGCTTCACTTTCCACTAGGTTTTATTCGCTGAGAAAGCAGGGTTTGGCCAAAGTGGTAATTTTCCTCATAGAACTAAAAAAATAAGAGTGTTTTACTAAGTCATATTTTTAAAAGTTTTGTAAAAAATTTCACAAATTCAATTCAGATATACTGTAAATGCAGTTTTTTAGTATGATTTGTTGTCTTCACTTTCCACTAGGTTTGATTCGCTGAGGAAGCAGGGTTTGGCCAAAGTGGTCATTTTCCTCATAGAACTCAAAAAATAAGAGTGTTTTACTAAGTCATATTTTTAAAAGTTTTCTAAAAAATTTCACAAATACAATTCAGATATACTGTAAATGCAGTTTTTTAGTACAATTTGTTGTCCTCACTTTTCACTAGGTTTGATTTGCTGGTTTGGCCACAGTGGTCATTTCCCTCATAGAACTCGAAAAATAAGAGTGTTTTACTAAGTCATATTTTTAAAAGTTTTCTAAAAAATTTCACAAGTACAATTCAGACATATTGTAAATGCAGTTTTTTAGTATGATTTGTTGTCTTTATTTTCCACTAGGTTTGATTTGCTGAGAAAGAAGGGTTTGGCCAAAGTGATCATTTCCCTCATAGAACTCGAAAAATAAGAGTGTTTTACTAAGTCATATTTTTAAAAGTTTTCTAAAAAATTTCACAAATACAATTCAGATATACTGTAAATGCAGTTGTTTAGTACGATTTGTTGATTTGTTGTCTTCACTTTTCACTAGGCTCGATTTGCTGAGGAAGCAGGGTTTGGTTACAGTGGTCATTTCCCTCATAGAACTCGAAAAATAAGAATGTTTTACTAAGTCATATTTTTAAAAGCTTTCTAAAAAATTTTACAAATACAATTCAGATATACTGTAAATGCAGTTTTTTAGTATGATTTGTTGTCTTCATTTTCCCCTAGGCTTGATTCGCTGAGAAAGAAGGGTTTGGCCACAGTGGTCATTTCCCTCATAGAACTCGAAAAATAAGAGTGTTTTACTAAGTCATATTTTTAAAAGTTTTGTAAAAAATTTCACAAATACAATTCAGATATGTTGTAAATGCAGTTTTTTTGTACAATTTGTTGGCTTCACTTTCCACTAGGTTTGATTCGCTGAGAAAGCAGGGTTTGGCCAAAGTGGTCATAAGAGTGTTTTACTAAGTCATATTTTTAAAATTTTTGTAAAAAATTTCACAAATATAATTCAGATATACTGTAAATGCAGTCTTTTAGTACGATTTGCTGTCTTCGTTTTCCACTAGGTTTAATTCGCTGAGGAAGCAGGGTTTGGCCACAGTGGTCATTTCCCTCATAGAACTCGAAAAATAAGAGTGTTTTACTAAGTCATATTTTTAAAAGTTTTCTAAAAAATTTCGCAAACACATTTTAGATTTAATGTAAATGCAGTTTCTTAGTATGATTTGTTGTCTTCACTTTCCACTAGGTTTGATTCGCTGAGGAAGCAGGGTTTGGCCAAAGTGGTCATTTTCCTCATAGAACTCAAAAAATAAGAGTGTTTTACTAAGTCATATTTTTAAAAGTTTTGTAAAAAATTTCACAAATACAATTCAGATATACTGTAAATGCAGTTTTTTAGTATAATTTGTTGTCCTCACTTTTCACTAGGTTTGATTTGCTGGTCTGGCCACAGTGGTCATTTCCCTCATAGAACTCGAAAAATAAGAGTGTTTTACTAAGTCATATATTTAAAAGTTTTCTAAAAAATTTCACAAATACAATTCACATATACTGTAAATGCAGTTTTTTAGTATGATTTGTTATCTTCATGCTCCACTAGGTTTAATTCGCTGCGGAAGAAGGGTTTGGCCACAGTGGTCATTTCTCTCATAGAACTCGAAAAATAGGAGTGTTTTACTAAGTCATATTTTTAAAAGTTTTCTAAAAAAATTTCACAAATACAATTCAGATATACTGTAAATGCAGTTTTTTAGTACAATTTGTTGCCTTCACTTTTCACTAGGCTTGATTTGCTGAGGAAGCAGAGTTTGGTTACAGTGGTCATTTTCCTCATAGAACTCGAAAAATAAGAGTGTTTTACTAAGTCATATTTTTAAAAGTTTTCTAAAAAATTTCGCAAACACATTTTAGAGTTACTGTAAATGCAGTTTCTTAGTATGATTTGTTGTCTTAGTTTACCACTAGGTTTGATTCGCTCACAAAGCAGGGTTTGGCCACAGTGGTCATTTCCCTCATAGAACTCGAAAAATAAGAGTGTTTTACTAAGTCATATTTTTAAAAGTTTTCTAAAAAATTTCACAAATACAATTCAGATATGTTGTAAATGCAGTTTTTTAGTACAATTTGTTGGCTTCACTTTCCACTAGGTTTGATTCGCTGAGAAAGCAGGGTTTGGCCAAAGTGGTCATTTTCCTCATAGAACTAAAAAAATAAGAGTGTTTTACTAAGTCATATTTTTAAAAGTTTTGTAAAAAATTTCACAAATACAATTCAGATATACTGTAAATGCAGTTTTTAGTATGATTTGTTGTCTTCACTTTCCACTAGGTTTGATTCGCTGAGGAAGCAGGGTTTGGCCAAAGTGGTCATTTTCCTCATAGAACTCAAAAAATAAGAGTGTTTTACTAAGTCATATTTTTAAAAGTTTTGTAAAAAATTTCACAAATACAATTCAGATATACTGTAAATGCAGTTTTTTAGTATAATTTGTTGTCCTCACTTTTCACTAGGTTTGATTTGCTGGTTTGGCCACAGTGGTCATTTCCCTCATAGAACTCGAAAAATAAAAGTGTTTTACTAAGTCATATTTTTAAAAGTTTTCTAAAAAATTTCACAAATACAATTCACATATACTGTAAATGCAGTTTTTTAGTATGATTTGTTATCTTTATTCTCCACAAGGTTTAATTCGCTGTGGAAGAAGGGTTTGGCCACAGTGGTCATTTCTCTCATAGAACTCGAAAAATAAGAGTGTTTTACTAAGTCATATTTTTAAAAGTTTTCTAAAAAATTTCACAAATACTATTCAGATATACTGTAAATGCAGTTTTTTAGTACAATTTGTTGTCTTCACTTTTCACTAGGCTTGATTTGCTGAGGAAGCAGGGTTTGGTTACAGTGGTCATTTTCCTCATAGAACTCGAAAAATAAGAATGTTTTACTAAGTCATATTTTTAAAAGCTTTCTAAAAAATTTCACAAATACAATTTAGATATGCTGTAAATGCAGTTTTTTAGAATGATTTGTTGCCCTCACTTTTCACTAGGCTTGATTTGCTGACGAAGCATGGTTTGGCCACAGTGGTCATTTCCCTCATAGAACTCGAAAAATAAGAGTGTTTTACTAAGTCATATTTTTAAAAGTTTTCTAAAAAATTTCACAAATACAATTCATATATACTGTAAATGCAGTTTTTTAGTATGATTTGTTATCTCAATTTTTCACTAGGTTTTGTTCGCTGAGGAAGAAGGGTTTGGCCACAGTAGTCATTTCCCTCATAGAACTCGAAAAATAAGAGTGTTTTACTAAGTCATATTTTTAAAAGTTTTCTAAAAAATTTCACAAGTACAATTCAGACATACTGTAAAAGCATTTTTTTAGTATGATTTGTTGTCTTCATTTTCCACTAGGTTTGATTTGCTGAGAAAGAACGGTTTGGCCAGAGTGGTCATTTCCCTCATAGAACTCGAAAAATAAGAGTGATTTACTAAGTCATATTTTTAAAAGTTTTCTAAAAAATTTCACAAATACAATTCAGATATACTGTAAATGCAGTTGTTTAGTACAATTTGTTGTCTTCATTTTCCCCTAGGCTTGATTCGCTGAGAAAGAAGGGTTTGGCCACAGTGGTCATTTCCCTCATAGAACTCGAAAAATAAGAGTGTTTTACTTAGTCATATTTTTAAAAGTTTTGTAAAAAATTTCACAAATACAATTCAGATATGTTGTAAATGCAGTTTTTTAGTACAATTTGTTGGCTTCACTTTCCACTAGGTTTGATTCGCTGAGAAAGCAGGGTTTGGCCAAAGTGGTCATAAGAGTGTTTTACTAAGTCATATTTTTAAAATTTTTGTAAAAAATTTCACAAATATAATTCAGATATACTGTAAATGCAGTCTTTTAGTACGATTTGCTGTCTTCGTTTTCCACTAGGTTTAATTCGCTGAGGAAGCAGGGTTTGGCCACAGTGGTCATTTCCCTCATAGAACTCGAAAAATAAGAGTGTTTTACTAAGTCATATTTTTAAAAGTTTTCTAAAAAATTTCGCAAACACATTTTAGATTTACTGTAAATGCAGTTTCTTAGTATGATTTGTTGTCTTCACTTTCCACTAGGTTTGATTCGCTGAGGAAGCAGGGTTTGGCCAAAGTGGTCATTTTCCTCATAGAACTCAAAAAATAAGAGTGTTTTACTAAGTCATATTTTTAAAAGTTTTGTAAAAAATTTCACAAATACAATTCAGATATACTGTAAATGCAGTTTTTTAGTATAATTTGTTGTCCTCACTTTTCACTAGGTTTGATTTGCTGGTCTGGCCACAGTGGTCATTTCCCTCATAGAACTCGAAAAATAAGAGTGTTTTACTAAGTCATATATTTAAAAGTTTTCTAAAAAATTTCACAAATACAATTCACATATACTGTAAATGCAGTTTTTTAGTATGATTTGTTATCTTCATGCTCCACTAGGTTTAATTCGCTGCGGAAGAAGGGTTTGGCCACAGTGGTCATTTCTCTCATAGAACTCGAAAAATAGGAGTGTTTTACTAAGTCATATTTTTAAAAGTTTTCTAAAAAAATTTCACAAATACAATTCAGATATACTGTAAATGCAGTTTTTTAGTACAATTTGTTGCCTCCACTTTTCACTAGGCTTGATTTGCTGAGGAAGCAGAGTTTGGTTACAGTGGTCATTTTCCTCATAGAACTCGAAAAATAAGAGTGTTTTACTAAGTCATATTTTTAAAAGTTTTCTAAAAAATTTCGCAAACACATTTTAGAGTTACTGTAAATGCAGTTTCTTAGTATGATTTGTTGTCTTAGTTTACCACTAGGTTTGATTCGCTCACAAAGCAGGGTTTGGCCACAGTGGTCATTTCCCTCATAGAACTCGAAAAATAAGAGTGTTTTACTAAGTCATATTTTTAAAAGTTTTCTAAAAAATTTCACAAATACAATTCAGATATGTTGTAAATGCAGTTTTTTAGTGCAATTTGTTGGCTTCACTTTCCACTAGGTTTGATTCGCTGAGAAAGCAGGGTTTGGCCAAAGTGGTCATTTTCCTCATAGAACTAAAAAAATAAGAGTGTTTTACTAAGTCATATTTTTAAAAGTTTTGTAAAAAATTTCACAAATACAATTCAGATATACTGTAAATGCAGTTTTTAGTATGATTTGTTGTCTTCACTTTCCACTAGGTTTGATTCGCTGAGGAAGCAGGGTTTGGCCAAAGTGGTCATTTTCCTCATAGAACTCAAAAAATAAGAGTGTTTTACTAAGTCATATTTTTAAAAGTTTTGTAAAAAATTTCACAAATACAATTCAGATATACTGTAAATGCAGTTTTTTAGTATAATTTGTTGTCCTCACTTTTCACTAGGTTTGATTTGCTGGTTTGGCCACAGTGGTCATTTCCCTCATAGAACTCGAAAAATAAAAGTGTTTTACTAAGTCATATTTTTAAAAGTTTTCTAAAAAATTTCACAAATACAATTCACATATACTGTAAATGCAGTTTTTTAGTATGATTTGTTATCTTTATTCTTCACAAGGTTTAATTCGCTGTGGAAGAAGGGTTTGGCCACAGTGGTCATTTCTCTCATAGAACTCGAAAAATAAGAGTGTTTTACTAAGTCATATTTTTAAAAGTTTTCTAAAAAATTTCACAAATACTATTCAGATATACTGTAAATGCAGTTTTTTAGTACAATTTGTTGTCTTCACTTTTCACTAGGCTTGATTTGCTGAGGAAGCAGGGTTTGGTTACAGTGGTCATTTTCCTCATAGAACTCGAAAAATAAGAATGTTTTACTAAGTCATATTTTTAAAAGCTTTCTAAAAAATTTCACAAATACAATTTAGATATGCTGTAAATGCAGTTTTTTAGTTTGATTTGTTGCCCTCACTTTTCACTAGGCTTGATTTGCTGACAAAGCATGGTTTGGCCACAGTGGTCATTTCCCTCATAGAACTCGAAAAATAAGAGTGTTTTACTAAGTCATATTTTTAAAAGTTTTCTAAAAAATTTCACAAATACAATTCATATATACTGTAAATGCAGTTTTTTAGTATGATTTGTTATCTCAATTTTTCACTAGGTTTTATTCGCTGAGGAAGAAGGGTTTGGCCACAGTAGTCATTTCCCTCATAGAACTCGAAAAATAAGAGTGTTTTACTAAGTCATATTTTTAAAAGTTTTCTAAAAAATTTCACAAGTACAATTCAGACATACTGTAAAAGCATTTTTTTAGTATGATTTGTTGTCTTCATTTTCCACTAGGTTTGATTTGCTGAGAAAGAACGGTTTGGCCAGAGTGGTCATTTCCCTCATAGAACTCGAAAAATAAGAGTGTTTTACTAAGTCATATTTTTAAAAGTTTTCTAAAAAATTTCACAAATACAATTCAGATATACTGTAAATGCAGTTGTTTAGTACAATTTGTTGTCTTCACTTTTCACTAGGCTTGATTTGCTGAGGAAGCAGGGTTTGGTTACAGTGGTCATTTCCCTCATAGAACTCGAAAAATAAGAATGTTTTACTAAGTCATATTTTTAAAAGCTTTCTAAAAAATTTCACAAATACAATTTAGATATACTGTAAATGCAGTTTTTTAGTATGATTTGTTGTCTTTACTTTCCACTAGGTTTGGTTTGCTGAGGAAGCAAGGTTTCGCCACAGGGGTCATTTCCCTCATAGAACTCGAAAAATAAGAGTGTTTTACTAAGTCATATTTTTAAAAGTTTTCTAAAAAATTTCGCAAACACATTTTAGATTTAGTGTAAATGCAGTTTCTTAGTATGATTTGTTGTCTTAGTTTGCCACTAGGTTTGATTCGCTCACAAAGCAGGGTTTGGCCACAGTGGTCATTTCTCTCATAGAACTCCAAAAATAGGAGTGTTTTACTAAGTCATATTTTTAAAAGTTTTCTAAAAAAATTTCACAAATACAATTCAGATATACTGTAAATGCAGTTTTTTAGTACAATTTGTTGCCTTCACTTTTCACTAGGCTTGATTTGCTGAGGAAGCAGAGTTTGGTTACAGTGGTCATTTTCCTCATAGAACTCGAAAAATAAGAGTGTTTTACTAAGTCATATTTTTAAAAGTTTTCTAAAAAATTTCGCAAACACATTTTAGAGTTACTGTAAATGCAGTTTCTTAGTATAATTTGTTGTCTTAGTTTACCACTAGGTTTGATTCGCTCACAAAGCAGGGTTTGGCCACAGTGGTCATTTCCCTCATAGAACTCGAAAAATAAGAGTGTTTTACTAAGTCATATTTTTAAAAGTTTTCTAAAAAATTTCACAAATACTATTCAGATATACTGTAAATGCAGTTTTTTAGTACAATTTGTTGTCTTCACTTTTCACTAGGCTTGATTTGCTGAGGAAGCAGGGTTTGGTTACAGTGGTCATTTTCCTCATAGAACTCGAAAAATAAGAATGTTTTACTAAGTCATATTTTTAAAAGCTTTCTAAAAAATTTCACAAATACAATTTAGATATGCTGTAAATGCAGTTTTTTAGTTTGATTTGTTGCCCTCACTTTTCACTAGGCTTGATTTGCTGACAAAGCATGGTTTGGCCACAGTGGTCATTTCCCTCATAGAACTCGAAAAATAAGAGTGTTTTACTAAGTCATATTTTTAAAAGTTTTCTAAAAAATTTCACAAATACAATTCATATATACTGTAAATGCAGTTTTTTAGTATGATTTGTTATCTCAATTTTTCACTAGGTTTTATTCGCTGAGGAAGAAGGGTTTGGCCACAGTAGTCATTTCCCTCATAGAACTCGAAAAATAAGAGTGTTTTACTAAGTCATATTTTTAAAAGTTTTCTAAAAAATTTCACAAGTACAATTCAGACATACTGTAAAAGCATTTTTTTAGTATGATTTGTTGTCTTCATTTTCCACTAGGTTTGATTTGCTGAGAAAGAACGGTTTGGCCAGAGTGGTCATTTCCCTCATAGAACTCGAAAAATAAGAGTGTTTTACTAAGTCATATTTTTAAAAGTTTTCTAAAAAATTTCACAAATACAATTCAGATATACTGTAAATGCAGTTGTTTAGTACAATTTGTTGTCTTCACTTTTCACTAGGCTTGATTTGCTGAGGAAGCAGGGTTTGGTTACAGTGGTCATTTCCCTCATAGAACTCGAAAAATAAGAATGTTTTACTAAGTCATATTTTTAAAAGCTTTCTAAAAAATTTCACAAATACAATTTAGATATACTGTAAATGCAGTTTTTTAGTATGATTTGTTGTCTTTACTTTCCACTAGGTTTGGTTTGCTGAGGAAGCAAGGTTTCGCCACAGGGGTCATTTCCCTCATAGAACTCGAAAAATAAGAGTGTTTTACTAAGTCATATTTTTAAAAGTTTTCTAAAAAATTTCGCAAACACATTTTAGATTTAGTGTAAATGCAGTTTCTTAGTATGATTTGTTGTCTTAGTTTGCCACTAGGTTTGATTCGCTCACAAAGCAGGGTTTGGCCACAGTGGTCATTTCTCTCATAGAACTCCAAAAATAGGAGTGTTTTACTAAGTCATATTTTTAAAAGTTTTCTAAAAAAATTTCACAAATACAATTCAGATATACTGTAAATGCAGTTTTTTAGTACAATTTGTTGCCTTCACTTTTCACTAGGCTTGATTTGCTGAGGAAGCAGAGTTTGGTTACAGTGGTCATTTTCCTCATAGAACTCGAAAAATAAGAGTGTTTTACTAAGTCATATTTTTAAAAGTTTTCTAAAAAATTTCGCAAACACATTTTAGAGTTACTGTAAATGCAGTTTCTTAGTATGATTTGTTGTCTTAGTTTACCACTAGGTTTGATTCGCTCACAAAGCAGGGTTTGGCCACAGTGGTCATTTCCCTCATAGAACTCGAAAAATAAGAGTGTTTTACTAAGTCATATTTTTAAAAGTTTTCTAAAAAATTTCACAAATACAATTCAGATATGTTGTAAATGCAGTTTTTTAGTACAATTTGTTGGCTTCACTTTCCACTAGGTTTGATTCGCTGAGAAAGCAGGGTTTGGCCAAAGTGGTCATAAGAGTGTTTTACTAAGTCATATTTTTAAAATTTTTGTAAAAAATTTCACAAATATAATTCAGATATACTGTAAATGCAGTTTTTTAGTACGATTTGCTGTCTTCGTTTTCCACTAGGTTTAATTCGCTGAGGAAGCAGGGTTTGGCCACAGTGGTCATTTCCCTCATAGAACTCGAAAGATAAGAGTGTTTTACTAAGTCATATTTTTAAAAGTTTTCTAAAAAATTTCGCAAACACATTTTAGATTTACTGTAAATGCAGTTTCTTAGTATGATTTGTTGTCTTCACTTTCCACTAGGTTTGATTCGCTGAGGAAGCAGGGTTTGGCCAAAGTGGTCATTTTCCTCATAGAACTCACAAAATAAGAGTGTTTTACTAAGTCATATTTTTAAAAGTTTTGTAAAAAATTTCACAAATACAATTCAGATATACTGTAAATGCAGTTTTTTAGTATAATTTGTTGTCCTCACTTTTCACTAGGTTTGATTTGCTGGTCTGGCCACAGTGGTCATTTCCCTCATAGAACTCGAAAAATAAGAGTGTTTTACTAAGTCATATATTTAAAAGTTTTCTAAAAAATTTCACAAATACAATTCACATATACTGTAAATGCAGTTTTTTAGTATGATTTGTTATCTTTATTCTCCACAAGGTTTAATTCGCTGTGGAAGAAGGGTTTGGCCACAGTGGTCATTTCTCTCATAGAACTCGAAAAATAAGAGTGTTTTACTAAGTCATATTTTTAAAAGTTTTCTAAAAAATTTCACAAGTACAATTCAGACATACTGTAAAAGCATTTTTTTAGTATGATTTGTTGTCTTCATTTTCCACTAGGTTTGATTTGCTGAGAAAGAACGGTTTGGCCAGAGTGGTCATTTCCCTCATAGAACTCGAAAAATAAGAGTGTTTTACTAAGTCATATTTTTAAAAGTTTTCTAAAAAATTTCACAAGTACAATTCAGACATACTGTAAAAGCATTTTTTTAGTATGATTTGTTGTCTTCATTTTCCACTAGGTTTGATTTGCTGAGAAAGAACGGTTTGGCCAGAGTGGTCATTTCCCTCATAGAACTCGAAAAATAAGAGTGTTTTACTAAGTCATATTTTTAAAAGTTTTCTAAAAAATTTCACAAATACAATTCAGATATACTGTAAATGCAGTTGTTTAGTACAATTTGTTGTCTTCACTTTTCACTAGGCTTGATTTGCTGAGGAAGCAGGGTTTGGTTACAGTGGTCATTTCCCTCATAGAACTCGAAAAATAAGAATGTTTTACTAAGTCATATTTTTAAAAGCTTTCTAAAAAATTTCACAAATACAATTTAGATATACTGTAAATGCAGTTTTTTAGTATGATTTGTTGTCTTTACTTTCCACTAGGTTTGGTTTGCTGAGGAAGCAAGGTTTCGCCACAGGGGTCATTTCCCTCATAGAACTCGAAAAATAAGAGTGTTTTACTAAGTCATATTTTTAAAAGTTTTCTAAAAAATTTCGCAAACACATTTTAGATTTAGTGTAAATGCAGTTTCTTAGTATGATTTGTTGTCTTAGTTTGCCACTAGGTTTGATTCGCTCACAAAGCAGGGTTTGGCCACAGTGGTCATTTCTCTCATAGAACTCCAAAAATAGGAGTGTTTTACTAAGTCATATTTTTAAAAGTTTTCTAAAAAAATTTCACAAATACAATTCAGATATACTGTAAATGCAGTTTTTTAGTACAATTTGTTGCCTTCACTTTTCACTAGGCTTGATTTGCTGAGGAAGCAGAGTTTGGTTACAGTGGTCATTTTCCTCATAGAACTCGAAAAATAAGAGTGTTTTACTAAGTCATATTTTTAAAAGTTTTCTAAAAAATTTCGCAAACACATTTTAGAGTTACTGTAAATGCAGTTTCTTAGTATGATTTGTTGTCTTAGTTTACCACTAGGTTTGATTCGCTCACAAAGCAGGGTTTGGCCACAGTGGTCATTTCCCTCATAGAACTCGAAAAATAAGAGTGTTTTACTAAGTCATATTTTTAAAAGTTTTCTAAAAAATTTCACAAATACTATTCAGATATACTGTAAATGCAGTTTTTTAGTACAATTTGTTGTCTTCACTTTTCACTAGGCTTGATTTGCTGAGGAAGCAGGGTTTGGTTACAGTGGTCATTTTCCTCATAGAACTCGAAAAATAAGAATGTTTTACTAAGTCATATTTTTAAAAGCTTTCTAAAAAATTTCACAAATACAATTTAGATATGCTGTAAATGCAGTTTTTTAGTTTGATTTGTTGCCCTCACTTTTCACTAGGCTTGATTTGCTGACAAAGCATGGTTTGGCCACAGTGGTCATTTCCCTCATAGAACTCGAAAAATAAGAGTGTTTTACTAAGTCATATTTTTAAAAGTTTTCTAAAAAATTTCACAAATACAATTCATATATACTGTAAATGCAGTTTTTTAGTATGATTTGTTATCTCAATTTTTCACTAGGTTTTATTCGCTGAGGAAGAAGGGTTTGGCCACAGTAGTAATTTCCCTCATAGAACTCGAAAAATAAGAGTGTTTTACTAAGTCATATTTTTAAAAGTTTTCTAAAAAATTTCACAAGTACAATTCAGACATACTGTAAAAGCATTTTTTTAGTATGATTTGTTGTCTTCATTTTCCACTAGGTTTGATTTGCTGAGAAAGAACGGTTTGGCCAGAGTGGTCATTTCCCTCATAGAACTCGAAAAATAAGAGTGTTTTACTAAGTCATATTTTTAAAAGTTTTCTAAAAAATTTCACAAATACAATTCAGATATACTGTAAATGCAGTTGTTTAGTACAATTTGTTGTCTTCACTTTTCACTAGGCTTGATTTGCTGAGGAAGCAGGGTTTGGTTACAGTGGTCATTTCCCTCATAGAACTCGAAAAATAAGAATGTTTTACTAAGTCATATTTTTAAAAGCTTTCTAAAAAATTTCACAAATACAATTTAGATATACTGTAAATGCAGTTTTTTAGTATGATTTGTTGTCTTTACTTTCCACTAGGTTTGGTTTGCTGAGGAAGCAAGGTTTCGCCACAGGGGTCATTTCCCTCATAGAACTCGAAAAATAAGAGTGTTTTACTAAGTCATATTTTTAAAAGTTTTCTAAAAAATTTCGCAAACACATTTTAGATTTAGTGTAAATGCAGTTTCTTAGTATGATTTGTTGTCTTAGTTTGCCACTAGGTTTGATTCGCTCACAAAGCAGGGTTTGGCCACAGTGGTCATTTCTCTCATAGAACTCCAAAAATAGGAGTGTTTTACTAAGTCATATTTTTAAAAGTTTTCTAAAAAAATTTCACAAATACAATTCAGATATACTGTAAATGCAGTTTTTTAGTACAATTTGTTGCCTTCACTTTTCACTAGGCTTGATTTGCTGAGGAAGCAGAGTTTGGTTACAGTGGTCATTTTCCTCATAGAACTCGAAAAATAAGAGTGTTTTACTAAGTCATATTTTTAAAAGTTTTCTAAAAAATTTCGCAAACACATTTTAGAGTTACTGTAAATGCAGTTTCTTAGTATGATTTGTTGTCTTAGTTTACCACTAGGTTTGATTCGCTCACAAAGCAGGGTTTGGCCACAGTGGTCATTTCCCTCATAGAACTCGAAAAATAAGAGTGTTTTACTAAGTCATATTTTTAAAAGTTTTCTAAAAAATTTCACAAATACAATTCAGATATGTTGTAAATGCAGTTTTTTAGTACAATTTGTTGGCTTCACTTTCCACTAGGTTTGATTCGCTGAGAAAGCAGGGTTTGGCCAAAGTGGTCATAAGAGTGTTTTACTAAGTCATATTTTTAAAATTTTTGTAAAAAATTTCACAAATATAATTCAGATATACTGTAAATGCAGTTTTTTAGTACGATTTGCTGTCTTCGTTTTCCACTAGGTTTAATTCGCTGAGGAAGCAGGGTTTGGCCACAGTGGTCATTTCCCTCATAGAACTCGAAAGATAAGAGTGTTTTACTAAGTCATATTTTTAAAAGTTTTCTAAAAAATTTCGCAAACACATTTTAGATTTACTGTAAATGCAGTTTCTTAGTATGATTTGTTGTCTTCACTTTCCACTAGGTTTGATTCGCTGAGGAAGCAGGGTTTGGCCAAAGTGGTCATTTTCCTCATAGAACTCACAAAATAAGAGTGTTTTACTAAGTCATATTTTTAAAAGTTTTGTAAAAAATTTCACAAATACAATTCAGATATACTGTAAATGCAGTTTTTTAGTATAATTTGTTGTCCTCACTTTTCACTAGGTTTGATTTGCTGGTCTGGCCACAGTGGTCATTTCCCTCATAGAACTCGAAAAATAAGAGTGTTTTACTAAGTCATATATTTAAAAGTTTTCTAAAAAATTTCACAAATACAATTCACATATACTGTAAATGCAGTTTTTTAGTATGATTTGTTATCTTTATTCTCCACAAGGTTTAATTCGCTGTGGAAGAAGGGTTTGGCCACAGTGGTCATTTCTCTCATAGAACTCGAAAAATAAGAGTGTTTTACTAAGTCATATTTTTAAAAGTTTTCTAAAAAATTTCACAAATACTATTCAGATATACTGTAAATGCAGTTTTTTAGTACAATTTGTTGTCTTCACTTTTCACTAGGCTTGATTTGCTGAGGAAGCAGGGTTTGGTTACAGTGGTCATTTTCCTCATAGAACTCGAAAAATAAGAATGTTTTACTAAGTCATATTTTTAAAAGCTTTCTAAAAAATTTCACAAATACAATTTAGATATGCTGTAAATGCAGTTTTTTAGTTTGATTTGTTGCCCTCACTTTTCACTAGGCTTGATTTGCTGACAAAGCATGGTTTGGCCACAGTGGTCATTTCCCTCATAGAACTCGAAAAATAAGAGTGTTTTACTAAGTCATATTTTTAAAAGTTTTCTAAAAAATTTCACAAATACAATTCATATATACTGTAAATGCAGTTTTTTAGTATGATTTGTTATCTCAATTTTTCACTAGGTTTTATTCGCTGAGGAAGAAGGGTTTGGCCACAGTAGTCATTTCCCTCATAGAACTCGAAAAATAAGAGTGTTTTACTAAGTCATATTTTTAAAAGTTTTCTAAAAAATTTCACAAGTACAATTCAGACATACTGTAAAAGCATTTTTTTAGTATGATTTGTTGTCTTCATTTTCCACTAGGTTTGATTTGCTGAGAAAGAACGGTTTGGCCAGAGTGGTCATTTCCCTCATAGAACTCGAAAAATAAGAGTGTTTTACTAAGTCATATTTTTAAAAGTTTTCTAAAAAATTTCACAAATACAATTCAGATATACTGTAAATGCAGTTGTTTAGTACAATTTGTTGTCTTCACTTTTCACTAGGCTTGATTTGCTGAGGAAGCAGGGTTTGGTTACAGTGGTCATTTCCCTCATAGAACTCGAAAAATAAGAATGTTTTACTAAGTCATATTTTTAAAAGCTTTCTAAAAAATTTCACAAATACAATTTAGATATACTGTAAATGCAGTTTTTTAGTATGATTTGTTGTCTTTACTTTCCACTAGGTTTGGTTTGCTGAGGAAGCAAGGTTTCGCCACAGGGGTCATTTCCCTCATAGAACTCGAAAAATAAGAGTGTTTTACTAAGTCATATTTTTAAAAGTTTTCTAAAAAATTTCGCAAACACATTTTAGATTTAGTGTAAATGCAGTTTCTTAGTATGATTTGTTGTCTTAGTTTGCCACTAGGTTTGATTCGCTCACAAAGCAGGGTTTGGCCACAGTGGTCATTTCTCTCATAGAACTCCAAAAATAGGAGTGTTTTACTAAGTCATATTTTTAAAAGTTTTCTAAAAAAATTTCACAAATACAATTCAGATATACTGTAAATGCAGTTTTTTAGTACAATTTGTTGCCTTCACTTTTCACTAGGCTTGATTTGCTGAGGAAGCAGAGTTTGGTTACAGTGGTCATTTTCCTCATAGAACTCGAAAAATAAGAGTGTTTTACTAAGTCATATTTTTAAAAGTTTTCTAAAAAATTTCGCAAACACATTTTAGAGTTACTGTAAATGCAGTTTCTTAGTATGATTTGTTGTCTTAGTTTACCACTAGGTTTGATTCGCTCACAAAGCAGGGTTTGGCCACAGTGGTCATTTCCCTCATAGAACTTGAAAAATAAGAGTGTTTTACTAAGTCATATTTTTAAAAGTTTTCTAAAAAATTTCACAAATACAATTCAGATATGTTGTAAATGCAGTTTTTTAGTACAATTTGTTGGCTTCACTTTCCACTAGGTTTGATTCGCTGAGAAAGCAGGGTTTGGCCAAAGTGGTCATAAGAGTGTTTTACTAAGTCATATTTTTAAAATTTTTGTAAAAAATTTCACAAATATAATTCAGATATACTGTAAATGCAGTTTTTTAGTACGATTTGCTGTCTTCGTTTTCCACTAGGTTTAATTCGCTGAGGAAGCAGGGTTTGGCCACAGTGGTCATTTCCCTCATAGAACTCGAAAGATAAGAGTGTTTTACTAAGTCATATTTTTAAAAGTTTTCTAAAAAATTTCGCAAACACATTTTAGATTTACTGTAAATGCAGTTTCTTAGTATGATTTGTTGTCTTCACTTTCCACTAGGTTTGATTCGCTGAGGAAGCAGGGTTTGGCCAAAGTGGTCATTTTCCTCATAGAACTCACAAAATAAGAGTGTTTTACTAAGTCATATTTTTAAAAGTTTTGTAAAAAATTTCACAAATACAATTCAGATATACTGTAAATGCAGTTTTTTAGTATAATTTGTTGTCCTCACTTTTCACTAGGTTTGATTTGCTGGTCTGGCCACAGTGGTCATTTCCCTCATAGAACTCGAAAAATAAGAGTGTTTTACTAAGTCATATATTTAAAAGTTTTCTAAAAAATTTCACAAATACAATTCACATATACTGTAAATGCAGTTTTTTAGTATGATTTGTTATCTTCATGCTCCACTAGGTTTAATTCGCTGCGGAAGAAGGGTTTGGCCACAGTGGTCATTTCTCTCATAGAACTCGAAAAATAGGACTGTTTTACTAAGTCATATTTTTAAAAGTTTTCTAAAAAATTTCACAAATACTATTCAGATATACTGTAAATGCAGTTTTTTAGTACAATTTGTTGTCTTCACTTTTCACTAGGCTTGATTTGCTGAGGAAGCAGGGTTTGGTTACAGTGGTCATTTTCCTCATAGAACTCGAAAAATAAGAATGTTTTACTAAGTCATATTTTTAAAAGCTTTCTAAAAAATTTCACAAATACAATTTAGATATGCTGTAAATGCAGTTTTTTAGTTTGATTTGTTGCCCTCACTTTTCACTAGGCTTGATTTGCTGACAAAGCATGGTTTGGCCACAGTGGTCATTTCCCTCATAGAACTCGAAAAATAAGAGTGTTTTACTAAGTCATATTTTTAAAAGTTTTCTAAAAAATTTCACAAATACAATTCATATATACTGTAAATGCAGTTTTTTAGTATGATTTGTTATCTCAATTTTTCACTAGGTTTTATTCGCTGAGGAAGAAGGGTTTGGCCACAGTAGTCATTTCCCTCATAGAACTCGAAAAATAAGAGTGTTTTACTAAGTCATATTTTTAAAAGTTTTCTAAAAAATTTCACAAGTACAATTCAGACATACTGTAAAAGCATTTTTTTAGTATGATTTGTTGTCTTCATTTTCCACTAGGTTTGATTTGCTGAGAAAGAACGGTTTGGCCAGAGTGGTCATTTCCCTCATAGAACTCGAAAAATAAGAGTGTTTTACTAAGTCATATTTTTAAAAGTTTTCTAAAAAATTTCACAAATACAATTCAGATATACTGTAAATGCAGTTGTTTAGTACAATTTGTTGTCTTCACTTTTCACTAGGCTTGATTTGCTGAGGAAGCAGGGTTTGGTTACAGTGGTCATTTCCCTCATAGAACTCGAAAAATAAGAATGTTTTACTAAGTCATATTTTTAAAAGCTTTCTAAAAAATTTCACAAATACAATTTAGATATACTGTAAATGCAGTTTTTTAGTATGATTTGTTGTCTTTACTTTCCACTAGGTTTGGTTTGCTGAGGAAGCAAGGTTTCGCCACAGGGGTCATTTCCCTCATAGAACTCGAAAAATAAGAGTGTTTTACTAAGTCATATTTTTAAAAGTTTTCTAAAAAATTTCGCAAACACATTTTAGATTTAGTGTAAATGCAGTTTCTTAGTATGATTTGTTGTCTTAGTTTGCCACTAGGTTTGATTCGCTCACAAAGCAGGGTTTGGCCACAGTGGTCATTTCTCTCATAGAACTCCAAAAATAGGAGTGTTTTACTAAGTCATATTTTTAAAAGTTTTCTAAAAAAATTTCACAAATACAATTCAGATATACTGTAAATGCAGTTTTTTAGTACAATTTGTTGCCTTCACTTTTCACTAGGCTTGATTTGCTGAGGAAGCAGAGTTTGGTTACAGTGGTCATTTTCCTCATAGAACTCGAAAAATAAGAGTGTTTTACTAAGTCATATATTTAAAAGTTTTCTAAAAAATTTCGCAAACACATTTTAGAGTTACTGTAAATGCAGTTTCTTAGTATGATTTGTTGTCTTAGTTTACCACTAGGTTTGATTCGCTCACAAAGCAGGGTTTGGCCACAGTGGTCATTTCCCTCATAGAACTCGAAAAATAAGAGTGTTTTACTAAGTCATATTTTTAAAAGTTTTCTAAAAAATTTCACAAATACAATTCAGATATGTTGTAAATGCAGTTTTTTAGTACAATTTGTTGGCTTCACTTTCCACTAGGTTTGATTCGCTGAGAAAGCAGGGTTTGGCCAAAGTGGTCATAAGAGTGTTTTACTAAGTCATATTTTTAAAATTTTTGTAAAAAATTTCACAAATATAATTCAGATATACTGTAAATGCAGTTTTTTAGTACGATTTGCTGTCTTCGTTTTCCACTAGGTTTAATTCGCTGAGGAAGCAGGGTTTGGCCACAGTGGTCATTTCCCTCATAGAACTCGAAAGATAAGAGTGTTTTACTAAGTCATATTTTTAAAAGTTTTCTAAAAAATTTCGCAAACACATTTTAGATTTACTGTAAATGCAGTTTCTTAGTATGATTTGTTGTCTTCACTTTCCACTAGGTTTGATTCGCTGAGGAAGCAGGGTTTGGCCAAAGTGGTCATTTTCCTCATAGAACTCACAAAATAAGAGTGTTTTACTAAGTCATATTTTTAAAAGTTTTGTAAAAAATTTCACAAATACAATTCAGATATACTGTAAATGCAGTTTTTTAGTATAATTTGTTGTCCTCACTTTTCACTAGGTTTGATTTGCTGGTCTGGCCACAGTGGTCATTTCCCTCATAGAACTCGAAAAATAAGAGTGTTTTACTAAGTCATATATTTAAAAGTTTTCTAAAAAATTTCACAAATACAATTCACATATACTGTAAATGCAGTTTTTTAGTATGATTTGTTATCTTTATTCTCCACAAGGTTTAATTCGCTGTGGAAGAAGGGTTTGGCCACAGTGGTCATTTCTCTCATAGAACTCGAAAAATAAGAGTGTTTTACTAAGTCATATTTTTAAAAGTTTTCTAAAAAATTTCACAAATACTATTCAGATATACTGTAAATGCAGTTTTTTAGTACAATTTGTTGTCTTCACTTTTCACTAGGCTTGATTTGCTGAGGAAGCAGGGTTTGGTTACAGTGGTCATTTTCCTCATAGAACTCGAAAAATAAGAATGTTTTACTAAGTCATATTTTTAAAAGCTTTCTAAAAAATTTCACAAATACAATTTAGATATGCTGTAAATGCAGTTTTTTAGTTTGATTTGTTGCCCTCACTTTTCACTAGGCTTGATTTGCTGACAAAGCATGGTTTGGCCACAGTGGTCATTTCCCTCATAGAACTCGAAAAATAAGAGTGTTTTACTAAGTCATATTTTTAAAAGTTTTCTAAAAAATTTCACAAATACAATTCATATATACTGTAAATGCAGTTTTTTAGTATGATTTGTTATCTCAATTTTTCACTAGGTTTTATTCGCTGAGGAAGAAGGGTTTGGCCACAGTAGTCATTTCCCTCATAGAACTCGAAAAATAAGAGTGTTTTACTAAGTCATATTTTTAAAAGTTTTCTAAAAAATTTCACAAGTACAATTCAGACATACTGTAAAAGCATTTTTTTAGTATGATTTGTTGTCTTCATTTTCCACTAGGTTTGATTTGCTGAGAAAGAACGGTTTGGCCAGAGTGGTCATTTCCCTCATAGAACTCGAAAAATAAGAGTGTTTTACTAAGTCATATTTTTAAAAGTTTTCTAAAAAATTTCACAAATACAATTCAGATATACTGTAAATGCAGTTGTTTAGTACAATTTGTTGTCTTCACTTTTCACTAGGCTTGATTTGCTGAGGAAGCAGGGTTTGGTTGCAGTGGTCATTTCCCTCATAGAACTCGAAAAATAAGAATGTTTTACTAAGTCATATTTTTAAAAGCTTTCTAAAAAATTTCACAAATACAATTTAGATATACTGTAAATGCAGTTTTTTAGTATGATTTGTTGTCTTTACTTTCCACTAGGTTTGGTTTGCTGAGGAAGCAAGGTTTCGCCACAGGGGTCATTTCCCTCATAGAACTCGAAAAATAAGAGTGTTTTACTAAGTCATATTTTTAAAAGTTTTCTAAAAAATTTCGCAAACACATTTTAGATTTAGTGTAAATGCAGTTTCTTAGTATGATTTGTTGTCTTAGTTTGCCACTAGGTTTGATTCGCTCACAAAGCAGGGTTTGGCCACAGTGGTCATTTCTCTCATAGAACTCCAAAAATAGGAGTGTTTTACTAAGTCATATTTTTAAAAGTTTTCTAAAAAAATTTCACAAATACAATTCAGATATACTGTAAATGCAGTTTTTTAGTACAATTTGTTGCCTTCACTTTTCACTAGGCTTGATTTGCTGAGGAAGCAGAGTTTGGTTACAGTGGTCATTTTCCTCATAGAACTCGAAAAATAAGAGTGTTTTACTAAGTCATATTTTTAAAAGTTTTCTAAAAAATTTCGCAAACACATTTTAGAGTTACTGTAAATGCAGTTTCTTAGTATGATTTGTTGTCTTAGTTTACCACTAGGTTTGATTCGCTCACAAAGCAGGGTTTGGCCACAGTGGTCATTTCCCTCATAGAACTCGAAAAATAAGAGTGTTTTACTAAGTCATATTTTTAAAAGTTTTCTAAAAAATTTCACAAATACAATTCAGATATGTTGTAAATGCAGTTTTTTAGTACAATTTGTTGGCTTCACTTTCCACTAGGTTTGATTCGCTGAGAAAGCAGGGTTTGGCCAAAGTGGTCATAAGAGTGTTTTACTAAGTCATATTTTTAAAATTTTTGTAAAAAATTTCACAAATATAATTCAGATATACTGTAAATGCAGTTTTTTAGTACGATTTGCTGTCTTCGTTTTCCACTAGGTTTAATTCGCTGAGGAAGCAGGGTTTGGCCACAGTGGTCATTTCCCTCATAGAACTCGAAAGATAAGAGTGTTTTACTAAGTCATATTTTTAAAAGTTTTCTAAAAAATTTCGCAAACACATTTTAGATTTACTGTAAATGCAGTTTCTTAGTATGATTTGTTGTCTTCACTTTCCACTAGGTTTGATTCGCTGAGGAAGCAGGGTTTGGCCAAAGTGGTCATTTTCCTCATAGAACTCACAAAATAAGAGTGTTTTACTAAGTCATATTTTTAAAAGTTTTGTAAAAAATTTCACAAATACAATTCAGATATACTGTAAATGCAGTTTTTTAGTATAATTTGTTGTCCTCACTTTTCACTAGGTTTGATTTGCTGGTCTGGCCACAGTGGTCATTTCCCTCATAGAACTCGAAAAATAAGAGTGTTTTACTAAGTCATATATTTAAAAGTTTTCTAAAAAATTTCACAAATACAATTCACATATGCTGTAAATGCAGTTTTTTAGTATGATTTGTTATCTTCATGCTCCACTAGGTTTAATTCGCTGCGGAAGAAGGGTTTGGCCACAGTGGTCATTTCTCTCATAGAACTCGAAAAATAGGAGTGTTTTACTAAGTCATATTTTTAAAAGTTTTCTAAAAAAATTTCACAAATACAATTCAGATATACTGTAAATGCAGTTTTTTAGTACAATTTGTTGCCTTCACTTTTCACTAGGCTTGATTTGCTGAGGAAGCAGAGTTTGGTTACAGTGGTCATTTTCCTCATAGAACTCGAAAAATAAGAGTGTTTTACTAAGTCATATTTTTAAAAGTTTTCTAAAAAATTTCGCAAACACATTTTAGAGTTACTGTAAATGCAGTTTCTTAGTATGATTTGTTGTCTTAGCTTACCACTAGGTTTGATTCGCTCACAAAGCAGGGTTTGGCCACAGTGGTCATTTCCCTCATAGAACTCGAAAAATAAGAGTGTTTTACTAAGTCATATTTTTAAAAGTTTTCTAAAAAATTTCACAAATAGAATTCAGATATGTTGTAAATGCAGTTTTTTAGTACAATTTGTTGGCTTCACTTTCCACTAGGTTTGATTCGCTGAGAAAGCAGGGTTTGGCCAAAGTGGTCATTTTCCTCATAGAACTAAAAAAATAAGAGTGTTTTACTAAGTCATATTTTTAAAAGTTTTGTAAAAAATTTCACAAATACAATTCAGATATACTGTAAATGCAGTTTTTAGTATGATTTGTTGTCTTCACTTTCCACTAGGTTTGATTCGCTGAGGAAGCAGGGTTTGGCCAAAGTGGTCATTTTCCTCATAGAACTCAAAAAATAAGAGTGTTTTACTAAGTCATATTTTTAAAAGTTTTGTAAAAAATTTCACAAATACAATTCAGATATACTGTAAATGCAGTTTTTTAGTATAATTTGTTGTCCTCACTTTTCACTAGGTTTGATTTGCTGGTTTGGCCACAGTGGTCATTTCCCTCATAGAACTCGAAAAATAAGAGTGTTTTACTAAGTCATATTTTTAAAAGTTTTCTAAAAAATTTCACAAATACAATTCACATATACTGTAAATGCAGTTTTTTAGTATGATTTGTTATCTTTATTCTCCACAAGGTTTAATTCGCTGTGAAAGAAGGGTTTGGCCACAGTGGTCATTTCTCTCATAGAACTCGAAAAATAAGAGTGTTTTACTAAGTCATATTTTTAAAAGTTTTCTAAAAAATTTCACAAATTCTATTCAGATATACTGTAAATGCAGTTTTTTAGTACAATTTGTTGTCTTCACTTTTCACTAGGCTTGATTTGCTGAGGAAGCAGGGTTTGGTTACAGTGGTCATTTTCCTCATAGAACTCGAAAAATAAGAATGTTTTACTAAGTCATATTTTTAAAAGCTTTCTAAAAAATTTCACAAATACAATTTAGATATGCTGTAAATGCAGTTTTTTAGTATGATTTGTTGCCCTCACTTTTCACTAGGCTTGATTTGCTGACAAAGCATGGTTTGGCCACAGTGGTCATTTCCCTCATAGAACTCGGAAAATAAAAGTGTTTTACTAAGTCATATTTTTAAAAGTTTTCTAAAAAATTTCACAAATACAATTCATATATACTGTAAATGCAGTTTTTTAGTATGATTTGTTATCTCAATTTTTCACTAGGTTTTATTCGCTGAGGAAGAAGGGTTTGGCCACAGTGGTCATTTCCCTCATAGAACTCGAAAAATAAGAGTGTTTTACTGAGTCATATTTTTAAAAGTTTTCTAAAAAATTTCACAAGTACAATTCAGACATACTGTAAAAGCATTTTTTTAGTATGATTTGTTGTCTTCATTTTTCACTAGGTTTGATTTGCTGAAAAAGAACGGTTTGGCCAGAGTGGTCATTTCCCTCATAGAACTCGAAAAATAAGAGTGTTTTACTAAGTCATATTTTTAAAAGTTTTCTAAAAAATTTCACAAATACAATTCAGATATACTGTAAATGCAGTTGTTTAGTACAATTTGTTGTCTTCACTTTTCACCAGGCTTGATTTGCTGAGGAAGCAGGGTTTGGTTACAGTGGTCATTTCCCTCATAGAACTCGAAAAATAAGAATGTTTTACTAAGTCATATTTTTAAAAGCTTTCTAAAAAATTTCACAAATACAATTTAGATATACTGTAAATGCAGTTTTTTAGTATAATTTGTTGTCTTCACTTTCCACTAGGTTTGGTTTGCTGAGGAAGCAAGGTTTGGCCACAGGGGTCATTTCCCTCATAGAACTCGAAAAATAAGAGTGTTTTACTAAGTCATATTTTTAAAAGTTTTCTAAAAAATTTCGCAAACACATTTTAGATTTAGTGTAAATGCAGTTTCTTAGTATGATTTGTTGTCTTAGTTTGCCACTAGGTTTGATTCGCTCACAAAGCAGGGTTTGGCCACAGTGGTCATTTCCCTCATAGAACTCGAAAAATAAGAGTGTTTTACTAAGTCATATTTTTAAAAGTTTTCTAAAAAATTTCACAAATACAATTCAGATATGTCGTAAATGCAGTTTTTTAGTACAATTTGTTGGCTTCACTTTCCACTAGGTTTGATTCGCTGAGAAAGCAGGGTTTGGCCAAAGTGGTCATTTTCCTCATAGAACTAAAAAAATAAGAGTGTTTTACTAAGTCATATTTTTAAAAGTTTTGTAAAAAATTTCACAAATACAATTCGGATATACTGTAAATGCAGTTTTTAGTATGATTTGTTGTCTTCACTTTCCACTAGGTTTGATTCGCTGAGGAAGCAGGGTTTGGCCAAAGTGGTCATTTTCCTCATAGAACTCAAAAAATAAGAGTGTTTTACTAAGTCATATTTTTAAAAGTTTTGTAAAAAATTTCACAAATACAATTCAGATATACTGTAAATGCAGTTTTTTAGTATAATTTGTTGTCCTCACTTTTCACTAGGTTTGATTTGCTGGTCTGGCCACAGTGGTCATTTCCCTCATAGAACTCGAAAAATAAGAGTGTTTTACTAAGTCATATATTTAAAAGTTTTCTAAAAAATTTCACAAATACAATTCACATATACTGTAAATGCAGTTTTTTAGTATGATTTGTTATCTTCATGCTCCACTAGGTTTAATTCGCTGCGGAAGAAGGGTTTGGCCACAGTGGTCATTTCTCTCATAGAACTCGAAAAATAGGAGTGTTTTACTAAGTCATATTTTTAAAAGTTTTCTAAAAAAATTTCACAAATACAATTCAGATATACTGTAAATGCAGTTTTTTAGTACAATTTGTTGCCTTCACTTTTCACTAGGCTTGATTTGCTGAGGAAGCAGGGTTTGGCCAAAGTGGTCATTTTCCTCATAGAACTAAAAAAATAAGAGTGTTTTACTAAGTCATATTTTTAAAAGTTTTGTAAAAAATTTCACAAATACAATTCAGATATACTGTAAATGCAGTTTTTAGTATGATTTGTTGTCTTCACTTTCCACTAGGTTTGATTCGCTGAGGAAGCAGGGTTTGGCCAAAGTGGTCATTTTCCTCATAGAACTCAAAAAATAAGAGTGTTTTACTAAGTCATATTTTTAAAAGTTTTGTAAAAAATTTCACAAATACAATTCAGATATACTGTAAATGCAGTTTTTTAGTATAATTTGTTGTCCTCACTTTTCACTAGGTTTGATTTGCTGGTTTGGCCACAGTGGTCATTTCCCTCATAGAACTCGAAAAATAAGAGTGTTTTACTAAGTCATATATTTAAAAGTTTTCTAAAAAATTTCACAAATACAATTCACATATACTGTAAATGCAGTTTTTTAGTATGATTTGTTATCTTCATGCTCCACTAGGTTTAATTCGCTGCGGAAGAAGGGTTTGGCCACAGTGGTCATTTCTCTCATAGAACTCGAAAAATAGGAGTGTTTTACTAAGTCATATTTTTAAAAGTTTTCTAAAAAAATTTCACAAATACAATTCAGATATACTGTAAATGCAGTTTTTTAGTACAATTTGTTGCCTTCACTTTTCACTAGGGTTGATTTGCTGAGGAAGCAGAGTTTGGTTACAGTGGTCATTTTCCTCATAGAACTCGAAAAATAAGAGTGTTTTACTAAGTCATATTTTTAAAAGTTTTCTAAAAAATTTCGCAAACACATTTTAGAGTTACTGTAAATGCAGTTTCTTAGTATGATTTGTTGTCTTAGTTTACCACTAGGTTTGATTCGCTCACAAAGCAGGGTTTGGCCACAATGGTCATTTCCCTCATAGAACTCGAAAAATAAGAGTGTTTTACTAAGTCATATTTTTAAAAGTATTCTAAAAAATTTCACAAATACAATTCAGATATGTTGTAAATGCAGTTTTTTAGAACAATTTGTTGGCTTCACTTTCCACTAGGTTTGATTCGCTGACAAAGCAGGGTTTGGCCAAAGTGGTCATTTTCCTCATAGAACTAAAAAAATAAGAGTGTTTTACTAAGTCATATTTTTAAAAGTTTTGTAAAAAATTTCACAAATACAATTCAGATATACTGTAAATGCAGTTTTTAGTATGATTTGTTGTCTTCACTTTCCACTAGGTTTGATTCGCTGAGGAAGCAGGGTTTGGCCAAAGTGGTCATTTTCCTCATAGAACTCAAAAAATAAGAGTGTTTTACTAAGTCATATTTTTAAAAGTTTTGTAAAAAATTTCACAAATACAATTCAGATATACTGTAAATGCAGTTTTTTAGTATAATTTGTTGTCCTCACTTTTCACTAGGTTTGATTTGCTGGTTTGGCCACAGTGGTCATTTCCCTCATAGAACTCGAAAAATAAGAGTGTTTTACTAAGTCATATTTTTAAAAGTTTTCTAAAAAATTTCACAAATACAATTCACATATACTGTAAATGCGGTTTTTTAGTATGATTTGTTATCTTTATTCTCCACAAGGTTTAATTCGCTGTGGAAGAAGGGTTTGGCCACAGTGGTCATTTCTCTCATAGAACTCGAAAAATAAGAGTGTTTTACTAAGTCATATTTTTAAAAGTTTTCTAAAAAAATTTCACAAATACAATTCAGATATACTGTAAATGCAGTTTTTTAGTACAATTTGTTGCCTTCACTTTTCACTAGGCTTGATTTGCTGAGGAAGCAGGGTTTGGCCAAAGTGGTCATTTTCCTCATAGAACTAAAAAAATAAGAGTGTTTTACTAAGTCATATTTTTAAAAGTTTTGTAAAAAATTTCACAAATACAATTCAGATATACTGTAAATGCAGTTTTTAGTATGATTTGTTGTCTTCACTTTCCACTAGGTTTGATTCGCTGAGGAAGCAGGGTTTGGCCAAAGTGGTCATTTTCCTCATAGAACTCAAAAAATAAGAGTGTTTTACTAAGTCATATTTTTAAAAGTTTTGTAAAAAATTTCACAAATACAATTCAGATATACTGTAAATGCAGTTTTTTAGTATAATTTGTTGTCCTCACTTTTCACTAGGTTTGATTTGCTGGTTTGGCCACAGTGGTCATTTCTCTCATAGAACTCGAAAAATAGGAGTGTTTTACTAAGTCATATTTTTAAAAGTTTTCTAAAAAAATTTCACAAATACAATTCAGATATACTGTAAATGCAGTTTTTTAGTACAATTTGTTGCCTTCACTTTTCACTAGGGTTGATTTGCTGAGGAAGCAGAGTTTGGTTACAGTGGTCATTTTCCTCGTAGAACTCGAAAAATAAGAGTGTTTTACTAAGTCATATTTTTAAAAGTTTTCTAAAAAATTTCGCAAACACATTTTAGAGTTACTGTAAATGCAGTTTCTTAGTATGTTTTGTTGTCTTAGTTTACCACTAGGTTTGATTCGCTCACAAAGCAGGGTTTGGCCACAATGGTCATTTCCCTCATAGAACTCGAAAAATAAGAGTGTTTTACTAAGTCATATTTTTAAAAGTATTCTAAAAAATTTCACAAATACAATTCAGATATGTTGTAAATGCAGTTTTTTAGTACAATTTGTTGGCTTCACTTTCCACTAGGTTTGATTCGCTGAGAAAGCAGGGTTTGGCCAAAGTGGTCATTTTCCTCATAGAACTAAAAAAATAAGAGTGTTTTACTAAGTCATATTTTTAAAAGTTTTGTAAAAAATTTCACAAATACAATTCAGATATACTGTAAATGCAGTTTTTAGTATGATTTGTTGTCTTCACTTTCCACTAGGTTTGATTCGCTGAGGAAGCAGGGTTTGGCCAAAGTGGTCATTTTCCTCATAGAACTCAAAAAATAAGAGTGTTTTACTAAGTCATATTTTTAAAAGTTTTGTAAAAAATTTCACAAATACAATTCAGATATACTGTAAATGCAGTTTTTTAGTATAATTTGTTGTCCTCACTTTTCACTAGGTTTGATTTGCTGGTTTGGCCACAGTGGTCATTTCCCTCATAGAACTCGAAAAATAAGAGTGTTTTACTAAGTCATATTTTTAAAAGTTTTCTAAAAAATTTCACAAATACAATTCACATATACTGTAAATGCAGTTTTTTAGTATGATTTGTTATCTTTATTCTCCACAAGGTTTAATTCGCTGTGGAAGAAGGGTTTGGCCACAGTGGTCATTTCTCTCATAGAACTCGAAAAATAAGAGTGTTTTACTAAGTCATATTTTTAAAAGTTTTCTAAAAAATTTCACAAATACTATTCAGATATACTGTAAATGCAGTTTTTTAGTACAATTTGTTGTCTTCACTTTTCACTAGGCTTGATTTGCTGAGGAAGCAGGGTTTGGTTACAGTGGTCATTTTCCTCATAGAACTCGAAAAATAAGAATGTTTTACTAAGTCATATTTTTAAAAGCTTTCTAAAAAAATTTCACAAATACAATTTAGATATGCTGTAAATGCAGTTTTTTAGTATAATTTGTTGCCCTCACTTTTCACTAGGTTTGATTTGCTGACGAAGCATGGTTTGGCCACAGTGGTCATTTCCCTCATAGAACTCGAAAAATAAGAGTGTTTTACTAAGTCATATTTTTAAAAGTTTTCTAAAAAATTTCACAAATACAATTCATATATACTGTAAATGCAGTTTTTTAGTATGATTTGTTATCTTCATTTTTCACTAGGTTTTATTCGCTGAGGAAGAAGAGTTTGGCCACAGTGGTCATTTCCCTCATAGAACTCGAAAAATAAGAGTGTTTTACTAAGTCATATTTTTAAAAGTTTTCTAAAAAATTTCACAAGTACAATTCAGACATACTGTAAATGCAGTTTTTTAGTATGATTTGTTGTCTTCATTTTCCACTAGGTTTGATTTGCTGAGAAAGAACGGTTTGGCCAGAGTGGTCATTTCCCTCATAGAACTCGAAAAATAAGAGTGTTTTACTAAGTCATATTTTTAAAAGTTTTCTAAAAAATTTCACAAATACAATTCAGATATACTGTAAATGCAGTTGTTTAGTACAATTTGTTGTCTTCACTTTTCACTAGGCTTGATTTGCTGAGGAAGCAGGGTTTGGTTACAGTGGTCATTTCCCTCATAGAACTCGAAAAATAAGAATGTTTTACTAAGTCATATTTTTAAAAGCTTTCTAAAAAATTTCACAAATACAATTTAGATATACTGTAAATTCAGTTTTTTAGTATGATTTGTTGTCTTCATTTTCCCCTAGGCTTGATTCGCTGAAAAAGACGGGTTTGGCCACAGTGGTCATTTCCCTCATAGAACTCAAAAAATAAGAGTGTTTTACTAAGTCATATTTTTAAAAGTTTTCTAAAAAATTTCACAAATACAATTCAGACATACTGTAAATGCAGTTTTTTAGTATGATTTGTTGTCTTCGTTTTCCACTAGGTTTGATTAGCTGAGAAAGCAGGGTTTGGCCACAGTAATCATTTCCCTCATAGAACTCGAAAAATAAGAGTGTTTTACTAAGTCATATTTTTAAAAGTTTTCTAAAAAATTTCAAAAAAACATTTTAGATTTACTGTAAGTGCAGTTTCTTAGTATGATTTGTTGTCTTCATTTGCCACTAGATTTAATTCGCTCACAAGGCAGGGTTTGGCCACAGTGGTCATTTCCCTCATAGAACTCGAAAAATAAGAGTGTTTTACTAAGTCATTTTTTTAAAAGTTTTCTAAAAAATTTCACAAATACAATTCAGATATACTGTAAATGCAGTGTTTTAGTATGATTTGTTGTCTTTGTTTTCCACTAGGTTCGATTCGCTGAGGAATAAGGGTTTGGCCACAGTGGTCATTTCCCTCATAGAACTCGAAAAATAAGAGTGTTTTACTAAGTCATATTTTTAAAAGTTTTCTAAAAAATTTCGCAAATACAATTCAGATATACTCTAAAAGCAGTTTTTTAGTATAATTTGTTGTCTTCGTTTTCCACTAGGTTTAATTCACTGAAAAAGAAGGTATTGGCCACAGTGGTCATTTCCCTCATAGAACTCGAAAAATAAGAGTGTTTTACTAAGTCATATTTTTAAAAGTTTTGTAAAAAATTTCACAAATACAATTCAGATATACTGTAAATGCAGTTTTTTAGTATAATTTGTTGTCCTCACTTTTCACTAGGTTTGATTTGCTGGTTTGGCCACAGTGGTCATTTCCCTCATAGAACTCGAAAAATAAGAGTGTTTTACTAAGTCATATTTTTAAAAGTTTTCTAAAAAATTTCACACACACATTTTAGATTTACTGTAAATGCAGTTTCTGAGCATGATTTGTTGTCTTCATTCGCCACTAGGTTTGATTCGCTCACAAAGCAGGGTTTGGCCGCAGTGGTCATTTCCCTCATAAAACTCGAAAAATAAGAGTGTTTTACTAAGTCATATTTTTAAAAGTTTTCTAAAAAATTTCACAAATACAATTTAGATATATTGTAAATGCAGTTTATTAGTATAATTAGTTGCCCTCACTTTTCACTAAGTTTGATTTGCTGACGAAGCATGGTTTGGCCACAGTGGTAATTTTCCTCATAGAATTAAAAAAATAAGAGTGTTTTACTAAGTCTTATTTTTAAAAGTTTTGTAAAAAATTTCACAAATATAATTCAGATATACTGTAAATGCAGTTTTTTAGTATAATTTGTTGCCCTCACTTTTCACTAGGTTTGATTTGCTGACGAAGCATGGTTTGGCCATAGTGGTCATTTCCCTCATAGAACTCGAAAAATAAGAGTGTTTTACTAAGTCATATTTTTTAAAGTTTTCTAAAAAATTTCACAAATACAATTCACATATACTGTAAATGCAGTTTTTTAGTATGATTTGTTATCTTCATTTTTCACTAGGCTTTATTCGCTGAGGAAGAAGGGTTTGGCCACAGTGGTCATTTCCCTCATAGAACTCGAAAAATAAGAGTGTTTTACTAAGTCATATTTTTAAAAGTTTTCTAAAAAAAATTCACAAATACAATTCAGACATATTGTAAATGCAGTTTTTTAGTATAATTTGTTGTCTTCATTTTCCACTAGGTTTGATTTGCTGAGAAAGAAGGGTTTGGCCAGAGTGGTCATTTCCCTCATAGAACTCGAAAAATAAGAGTGTTTTACTAAGTCATATTTTTAAAAGTTTTCTAAAAAATTTCACAAATACAATTCAGATATACTGTAAATGCAGTTGTTTAGTACAATTTGTTGTCTTCACTTTTCACTAGGCTTGATTTGCTGAGGAAGCAGGGTTTGGTTACAGTGGTCATTTCCCTCATAGAACTCGAAAAATAAGAATGTTTTACTAAGTCATATTTTTAAAAGCTTTCTAAAAAATTTCACAAATACAATTTGGATATACTGTAAATGCAGTTTTTTAGTATGATTTGTTGTCTTCACTTTCCATTAGGTTTGATTCGCTGAGGAAGCAAGGTTTGGCCACAGGGGTCATTTCCCTCATAGAACTCGAAAAATAAGAGTGTTTTACTAAGTCATATTTTTAAAAGTTTTCTAAAAAAATTTACAAATACAATTCAGATATACTATAAATGCAGTTTTTTAGTATAATTTGTTGCCCTCACTTTTCACTAGGTTTGATTTGCTGACGAAGCATGGTTTGGCCACAGTGGTCATTTCCCTCATAGAACTCGAAAAATAAGAGTGTTTTACTAAGTCATATTTTTAAAAGTTTTCTAAAAAATTTCAAAAATACAATTCACATATACTGTAAATGCAGTTTTTTAGTATGATTTGTTATCTTCATTTTTCACTAGGTTTTATTCGCTGAGGAAGAAAAGTTTGGCCACAGTGGTCATTTCCCTTATAGAACTCGAAAAATAAGAGTGTTTTACTAAGTCATATTTTTAAAAGTTTTCTAAAAAATTTCACAAATACAATTCAGACATATTGTAAATGCAGTTTTTTAGTATGATTTGTTGTCTTCATTTTCCACTAGGTTTGATTTGCTGAGAAAGAAGGGTTTGGCCAGAGTGGTGATTTCCCTCATAGAACTCGAAAAATAAGAGTGTTTTACTAAGTCATATTTTTAAAAGTTTTCTAAAAAATTTCACAAATACAATTCAGATATACTGTAAATGCAGTTGTTTAGTACAATTTGTTGTCTTCACTTTTCACTAGGCTTGATTTGCTGAGGAAGCAGGGTTTGGTTACAGTGGTCATTTTCCTCATAGAACTCGAAAAATAAGAGTGTTTTACTAAGTCATTTTTTTTAAAGTTTTCTAAAAAATTTCACAAATACAATTAAGATATACTGTAAATGCAGTTTTTTAGTATGATTTGTTGTTTTTACTTTCCATTAGGTTTGATTTGCTGAGGAAGGAAGGTTTGGCCACAGGGGTCATTTCCCTCATAGAACTCGAAAAATAAGAGTGTTTTACTAAGTCATATTTTTAAAAGTTTTCTAAAAAATTTCACAAATACAATTCAGACATACTGTAAATGCAGTTTTTTAGTATGATTTGTTGTCTTCGTTTTCCACTAGGTTTGATTAGCTGACGAAGCAGAATTTGGCCACAGTTGTCATTTCCCTCATAGAACTCGAAAAATAAGAGTGTTTTACTAAGTCATATTTTTAAAAGTTTTCTAAAATATTTCACAAACACATTTTAGATTTACTGTAAGTGCAGTTTCTTAGTATGATTTGTTGTCTTCATTTGCCACTAGATTTAATTCGCTCACAAGGCAGGGTTTGGCCACAGTGGTCATTTCCCTCATAGAACTCGAAAAATAAGAGTGTTTTACTAAGTCATATTTTTAAAAGTTTTGTAAAAAATTTCACAAATACAATTTAGATATACTGTAAATGCAGTTTTTTAGTACAATTTGTTGTCTTCACTTCTTACTAGGCTTGATTTGCTGAGGAAGCAGGGTTTGGTTACAGTGGTCATTTTCCTCATAGAACTCGAAAAATAAGAATGTTTTACTAAGTCATATTTTTAAAAGTTTTCTAAAAAATTTCACAAATACAATTCAGATATACTGTAAATGCAGTTTTTTAGTACAATTTGCTGTCTTCGTTTTCCACTAGGTTTAATTCGCTGAGGAAGCAGGGTTTGGCCACAGTGGTCATTTCCCTCATAGAACTCGAAAAATAAGAGTGTTTTACTAAGTCATATTTTTAAAAGTTTTCTAAAAAATTTCGCAAACACATTTTAGATTTACTGTAAATGCAGTTTCTTAGTATGATTTGTTGTCTTAGTTTGCCACTATGTTTGATTTGCTCACAAAGCAGGGTTTGGCCACAGTGGTCATTTCCCTCATAGAACTCGAAAAATAAGAGTGTTTTACTAAGTCATATTTTTAAAAGTTTTCTAAAAAATTTCACAAATACAATTCAGATATGTTGTAAATGCAGTTTTTTAGTACAATTTGTTGGCTTCACTTTCCACTAGGTTTAATTCGCTGCGGAAGAAGGGTTTGGCCACAGTGGTCATTTCTCTCATAGAACTCGAAAAATAAGAGTGTTTTACTAAGTCATATTTTTAAAAGTTTTCTAAAAAAATTTCACAAATACAATTCAGATATACTGTAAATGCAGTTTTTTAGTACAATTTGTTGGCTTCACTTTCCACTAGGTTTGATTCGCTGAGAAAGCAGGGTTTGGCCAAAGTGGTCATTTTCCTCATAGAACTAAAAAAATAAGAGTGTTTTACTAAGTCATATTTTTAAAAGTTTTGTAAAAAATTTCACAAATACAATTCAGATATACTGTAAATGCAGTTTTTAGTATGATTTGTTGTCTTCACTTTCCACTAGGTTTGATTCGCTGAGGAAGCAGGGTTTGGCCAAAGTGGTCATTTTCCTCATAGAACTCAAAAAATAAGAGTGTTTTACTAAGTCATATTTTTAAAAGTTTTGTAAAAAATTTCACAAATACAATTCAGATATACTGTAAATGCAGTTTTTTAGTATAATTTGTTGTCCTCACTTTTCACTAGGTTTGATTTGCTGGTTTGGCCACAGTGGTCATTTCCCTCATAGAACTCGAAAAATAAGAGTGTTTTACTAAGTCATATTTTTAAAAGTTTTCTAAAAAATTTCACAAATACAATTCAGATATACTGTAAATGCAGTTTTTTAGTACAATTTGTTGTCTTCACTTTTCACTAGGCTTGATTTGCTGAAGAAGCAGGGTTTGGTTACAGTGGTCATTTTCCTCATAGAACTCGAAAAATAAGAATGTTTTACTAAGTCAAATTTTTAAAAGCTTTCTAAAAAATTTCACAAATACAATTTAGATATGCTGTAAATGCAGTTTTTTAGTATGATTTGTTGTCTTTACTTTCCACTAGGTTTGATTTGCTGAGAAAGCAAGGTTTGGCCACAGGGGTCATTTCCCTCATAGAACTCGAAAAATAAGAGTGTTTTACTAAGCCATATTTTTAAAAGTTTTCTAAAAAATTTCACAAATACAATTTAGATATATTGTAAATGCAGTTTTTTAGTATAATTTGTTGCCCTCACTTTTCACTAGGTTTGATTTGCTGACAAAGCATGGTTTGGCCACAGTGGTCATTTCCCTCATAGAACTCGAAAAATAAGAGTGTTTTACTAAGTCATATTTTTAAAAGTTTTCTAAAAAATTTCACAAATACAATTCATATATACTGTAAATGCGGTTTTTTAGTATGATTTGTTATCTTTATTTTTCACTAGGCTTTATTCGCTGAGGAAGAAGGGTTTGGCCACAGTGGTCATTTCCCTCATAGAACTCGAAAAATAAGAGTGTTTTACTAAGTCATATTTTTAAAAGTTTTCTAAAAAATTTCACAAGTACAATTCAGACATATTGTAAATGCAGTTTTTTAGTATGATTTGTTGTCTTCATTTTCCACTAGGTTTGATTTGCTGAGAAAGAAGGGTTTGGCCAAAGTGATCATTTCCCTCATAGAACTCGAAAAATAAGAGTGTTTTACTAAGTCATATTTTTAAAAGTTTTCTAAAAAATTTCACAAATACAATTCAGATATACTGTAAATGCAGTTGCTTAGTACAATTTGTTGTCTTCACTTTTCACTAGGCTCGATTTGCTGAGGAAGCAGGGTTTGGTTACAGTGGTCATTTCCCTCATAGAACTCGAAAAATAAGAATGTTTTACTAAGTCATATTTTTAAAAGCTTTCTAAAAAATTTTACAAATACAATTCAGATATACTGTAAATGCAGTGTTTTAGTATGATTTGTTGTCTTCGTTTTCCACTAGTTTTGATTAGCCGAGAAAGCAGGGTTTGGCCACAGTGATCATTTCCCTCATAGAACTCGAAAAATAAGAGTGTTTTACTAAGTCATATTTTTAAAAGTTTTCTAAAAAAATTCAAAAACACATTTTAGATTTACTGTAAGTGCAGTTTCTTAGTATGATTTGTTGTCTTCATTTGCCACTAGATTTAATTCGCTCACAAGGCAGGGTTTGGCCACAGTGGTCATTTCCCTCATAGAACTCGAAAAATAAGAGTGTTTTACTAAGTCATTTTTTTAAAAGTTTTCTAAAAAATTTCACAAATACAATTCAGATATACTGTAAATGCAGTGTTTTAGTATGATTTGTTGTCTTTGTTTTCCACTAGGTTCGATTCGCTGAGGAAGAAGGGTTTGGCCACAGTGGTCATTTCCCTCATAGAACTCGAAAAATAAGAGTGTTTTACTTAGTCATATTTTTAAAAGTTTTCTAAAAAATTTCGCAAATACAATTCAGATATACTCTAAAAGCAGTTTTTTAGTATAATTTGTTGTCTTCGTTTTCCACTAGGTTTAATTCACTGAAAAAGAAGGGCTTGGCCACAGTGGTCATTTCCCTCATAGAACTCGAAAAATAAGAGTGTTTTACTAAGTCATATTTTTAAAAGTTTTGTAAAAAATTTCACAAATACAATTCAGATATACTGTAAATGCAGTTTTTTAGTATAATTTGTTGTCCTCACTTTTCACTAGGTTTGATTTGCTGCTTTGGCCACAGTGGTCATTTCCCCCATAGAACTCGAAAAATAAGAGTGTTTTACTAAGTCATATTTTTAAAAGTTTTCTAAAAAATTTCACAAACACATTTTAGATTTACTGTAAATGCAGTTTCTTAGCATGATTTGTTGTCTTCATTCGCCACTAGGCTTGATTCGCTCACAAAGCAGGGTTTGGCCACAGTGGTCATTTCCCTCATAGAACTCGAAAAATAAGAGTGTTTTACTAAGTCATATTTTTAAAAGTTTTCTAAAAAATTTCACAAATATAATTCAGATATACTGTAAATGCAGTTTTTTAGTATAATTTGTTGCCCTCACTTTTCACTAGGTTTGATTTGCTGACGAAGCATGGTTTGGCCACAGTGGTCATTTCCCTCATAGAACTCGAAAAATAAGAGTGTTTTACTAAGTCATATTTTTTAAAGTTTTCTAAAAAATTTCACAAATACAATTCACATATACTGTAAATGCAGTTTTTTAGTATGATTTGTTATCTTCATTTTTCACTAGGTTTTATTCGCTGAGAAAGAAGGGTTTGGCCACAGTGGTCATTGCCCTCATAGAACTCGAAAAATAAGAGTGTTTTACTAAGTCATATTTTTAAAAGTTTTGTAAAAAATTTCACAAATATAATTCAGATATACTGTAAATGCAGTTTTTTAGTATAATTTGTTGCCCTCACTTTTCACTAGGTTTGATTTGCTGACGAAGCATGGTTTGGCCACAGTGGTCATTTCCCTCATAGAACTCGAAAAATAAGAGTGTTTTACTAAGTCATATTTTTTAAAGTTTTCTAAAAAATTTCACAAATACAATTCACATATACTGTAAATGCAGTTTTTTAGTATGATTTGTTATCTTCGTTTTTCACTAGGTTTTATTCGCTGAGAAAGAAGGGTTTGGCCACAGTGGTCATTTCCCTCATAGAACTCGAAAAATAAGAGTGTTTTACTAAGTCATATTTTTAAAAGTTTTCTAAAAAAAATTCACAAATACAATTCAGACATATTGTAAATGCAGTTTTTTAGTATAATTTGTTGTCTTCATTTTCCACTAGGTTTGATTTGCTGAGAAAGAAGGGTTTGGCCAGAGTGGTCATTTCCCTCATAGAACTCGAAAAATAAGAGTGTTTTACTAAGTCATATTTTTAAAAGTTTTCTAAAAAATTTCACAAATACAATTCAGATATACTGTAAATGCAGTTGTTTAGTACAATTTGTTGTCTTCACTTTTCACTAGGCTTGATTTGCTCAGGAAGCAGGGTTTGGTTACAGTGGTCATTTCCCTCATAAAACTCGAAAAATAAAATTGTTTTACTAAGTCATATTTTTAAAAGCTTTCTAAAAAATTTCACAAATACAATTTAGATATACTGTAAATGCAGTTTTTTAGTATGATTTGTTGCCTTTACTTTCCATTAGGTTTAATTTGCTGAGGAAGCAAGGTTTGGCCACAGGGGTCATTTCCCTCATAGAACTCGAAAAATAAGAGTGTTTTACTAAGTTATATTTTTAAAAGTTTTCTAAAAAATTTTACAAATACAATTCAGATATACTGTAAATGCAGTTTTTTAGTATAATTTGTTGCCCTCACTTTTCACTAGGTTTGATTTGCTGACGAAGCATGGTTTGGCCACAGTGGTCATTTCCCTCATAGAACTCGAAAAATAAGAGTGTTTTCCTAAGTCATATTTTTAAAAGTTTTCTAAAAAATTTCACAAATACAATTCACATATACTGTAAATGCAGTTTTTTAGTATGATTTGTTATCTTCATTTTTCACTAGGTTTTATTCGCTGAGGAAGAAGGGTTTGGCCACAGTGTCATTTCCCTCATAGAACTCGAAAAATAAGAGTGTTTTACTAAGTCATATTTTTAAAAGTTTTCTAAAAAATTTCACAAACACAATTCAGACATATTGTAAATACAGTTTTTTAGTATGATTTGTTGTCTTCATTTTTCACTAGGTTTGATTTGCTGAGAAAGAAGGGTTTGGCCAGAGTGGTCATTTCCCTCATAGAACTCGAAAAATAAGAGTGTTTTACTAAGTCATATTTTTAAAAGTTTTCTAAAAAATTTCACAAATACAATTCAGATATACTGTAAATGCAGTTGTTTAGTACGATTTGTTGTCTTCACTTTTCACTTGGCTTGATTTGCTGAGGAAGCAGGGTTTGGTTACAGTGGTCATTTCCCTCATAGAACTCAAAAAATAAGAATGTTTTCCTAAGTCATATTTTTAAAAGTTTTCTAAAAAATTTCACAAATACAATTCACATATACTGTAAATGCAGTTTTTTAGTATGATTTGTTATCTTCATTTTTCACTAGGCTTTATTCGCTGAGGAAGAAGGGTTTGGCCACAGTGGTCATTTCCCTCATAGAACTCGAAAAATAAGAGTGTTTTACTAAGTCATATTTTTAAAAGTTTTCTAAAAAATTTCACAAATACAATTCAGATATACTGTAAATGCAGTTGTTTAGTACGATTTGTTGTCTTCACTTTTCACTTGGCTTGATTTGCTGAGGAAGCAGGGTTTGGTTACAGTGGTCATTTCCCTCATAGAACTCGAAAAATAAGAATGTTTTCCTAAGTCATATTTTTAAAAGTTTTCTAAAAAATTTCACAAATACAATTCACATATACTGTAAATGCAGTTTTTTAGTATGATTTGTTGTCTTTGTTTTCCACTAGGTTTTATTCGCTGAGAAAGAAGGGTTTGGCCACAGTGGTCATTTCCCTCATAGAACTCGAAAAATAAGAGTGTTTTACTAAGTCATATTTTTAAAAGTTTTCTAAAAAATTTCACAAACATATTTTAGATTTACTGTAAGTGCAGTTTCTTAATATATTTTGTTGTCTTCATTTGCCACCAGATTTAATTCGCTCACAAGGCAGGGTTTGGCCACAGTGGTCATTTCCCTGATAGAACTCGAAAAATAAGAGTGTTTTACTAAGTGATATTTTTAAAAGTTTTCTCAAAAATTTCACAAATACAATTCAGACATACTGTAAATGCAGTTTTTTAGTATAATTTGTTGCCCTTACTTTTCACTAGGTTTAATTTGCTGACGAAGCATGGTTTGGCCACAGGGGTCATTTCCCTCATAGAACTCGAAAAATAAGAGTGTTTTACTAAGTCATATTTTTAAAAGTTTTCTAAAAAATTTCACAAATACAATTCACATATACTGTAAATGCAGTTTTTTAGTACGATTTACTGTCTTCGTTTTCCACTAGGTTTAATTCGCTGAGAAAGAAGGGTTTGGCCACAGTGGTCATTTCCCTCATAGAACTCGAAAAATAAGAGTGTTTTACTAAGTCATATTTTTAAAAGTTTTCTAAAAAATTTCACAAATACAATTCAGACATACTGTAAATGCAGTTTTTTAGTATGATTTATTGTCTTCATTTTCCACTAGGTTTGATTCGCTGATGAAGCAGGGTTTGGCCACAGTGGTCATTTCCCTCATAGAACTCGAAAAATAAGAGTGTTTTACTAAGTCATATTTTTAAAAGTTTTCTAAAAAATTTCACATATACAATTCAGATATACTGTAAATGCAGTTTTTTAGTACGATTTACTGTCTTTGTTTTCCACTAGGTTTAATTCGCTGAGAAAGAAGGGTTTGGCCACAGTGGTCATTTTCCTCATAGAACTCGAAAAATAAGAGTGTTTTACTAAGTCATATTTTTAAAAGTTTTCTAAAAAATTTCACAAATACAATTCAGACATACTGTAAATGCAGTTTTTTAGTATGATTTATTGTCTTCATTTTCCACTAGGTTTGATTTGCTGAGAAAGAAGGGTTTGGCCAGAGTGGTCATTTCCCTCATAGAACTCGAAAAATAAGAGTGTTTTACTAAGTCATATTTTTAAAAGTTTTCTAAAAAATTTCACAAATACAATTCAGATATACTGTAAATGCAGTTGTTTAGTACGATTTGTTGTCTTCACTTTTCACTATGCTTGATTTGCTGAGGAAGCAGGGTTTGGTTACAGTGGTCATTTCCCTCATAAAACTCGAAAAATAAAAATGTTTTACTAAGTCATATTTTTAAAAGCTTTCTAAAAAATTTCACAAATACAATTTAGATATACTGTAAATGCAGTTTTTTAGTATGATTTGTTGTCTTCACTTTTCATTAGGTTTAATTTGCTGAGGAAGCAAGGTTTGGCCACAGGGGTCATTTCCCTCATAGAACTCGAAAAATAAGAGTGTTTTCCTAAGTCATATTTTTAAAAGTTTTCTAAAAAATTTCACAAATACAATTCACATATACTGTAAATGCAGTTTTTTAGTACGATTTGTTATCTTCATTTTTCACTAGGTTTTATTCGCTGAGGAAGAAGGGTTTGGCCACAGTGTCATTTCCCTCATAGAACTCGAAAAATAAGAGTGTTTTACTAAGTCATATTTTTAAAAGTTTTCTAAAAAATTTCACAAACACAATTCAGACATATTGTAAATGCAGTTTTTTAGTATGATTTGTTGTCTTCATTTTTCACTAGGTTTGATTTGCTGAGAAAGAAGGGTTTGGCCAGAGTGGTCATTTTCCTCATAGAACTCGAAAAATAAGAGTGTTTTACTAAGTCATATTTTTAAAAGTTTTCTAAAAAATTTCACAAATACAATTCAGATATACTGTAAATGCAGTTGTTTAGTACGATTTGTTGTCTTCACTTTTCACTTGGCTTGATTTGCTGAGGAAGCAGGGTTTGGTTACAGTGGTCATTTCCCTCATAGAACTCGAAAAATAAGAATGTTTTCCTAAGTCATATTTTTAAAAGTTTTCTAAAAAATTTCACAAATACAATTCACATATACTGTAAATGCAGTTTTTTAGTATAATTTGTTATCTTCATTTTTCACTAGGCCTTATTCGCTGAGGAAGAAGGGTTTGGCCACAGTGGTCATTTCCCTCATAGAACTCGAAAAATAAGAGTGTTTTACTAAGTCATATTTTTAAAAGTTTTCTAAAAAATTTCACAAATACAATTCAGATATACTGTAAATGCAGTTGTTTAGTACGATTTGTTGTCTTCACTTTTCACTTGGCTTGATTTGCTGAGGAAGCAGGGTTTGGTTACAGTGGTCATTTCCCTCATAGAACTCGAAAAATAAGAATGTTTTCCTAAGTCATATTTTTAAAAGTTTTCTAAAAAATTTCACAAATACAATTCACATATACTGTAAATGCAGTTTTTTAGTATGATTTGTTGTCTTTGTTTTCCACTAGGTTTTATTCGCTGAGAAAGAAGGGTTTGGCCACAGTGGTCATTTCCCTCATAGAACTCGAAAAATAAGAGTGTTTTACTAAGTCATATTTTTAAAAGTTTTCTAAAAAATTTCACAAACACATTTTAGATTTACTGTAAGTGCAGTTTCTTAATATAATTTGTTGTCTTCATTTGCCACCAGATTTAATTCGCTCACAAGGCAGGGTTTGGCCACAGTGGTCATTTCCCTGATAGAACTCGAAAAATAAGAGTGTTTTACTAAGTGATATTTTTAAAAGTTTTCTAAAAAATTTCACAAATACAATTCAGACATACTGTAAATGCAGTTTTTTAGTATAATTTGTTGCCCTTACTTTTCACTAGGTTTAATTTGCTGACGAAGCATGGTTTGGCCACAGGGGTCATTTCACTCATAGAACTCGAAAAATAAGAGTGTTTTACTAAGTCATATTTTTAAAAGTTTTCTAAAAAATTTCACAAATACAATTCAGACATACTGTAAATGCAGTTTTTTAGTATGATTTACTGTCTTCGTTTTCCACTAGGTTTAATTCGCTGAGAAAGAAGGGTTTGGCCACAGTGGTCATTTCCCTCATAGAACTCGAAAAATAAGAGTGTTTTACTAAGTCATATTTTTAAAAGTTTTCTAAAAAATTTCACAAATACAATTCAGACATACTGTAAATGCAGTTTTTTAGTATGATTTATTGTCTTCATTTTCCACTAGGTTTGATTCGCTGATGAAGCAGGGTTTGGCCACAGTGGTCATTTCCCTCATAGAACTCGAAAAATAAGAGTGTTTTACTAAGTCATATTTTTAAAAGTTTTCTAAAAAATTTCACAAATACAATTCACATATACTGTAAATGCAGTTTCTTAGTATGATTTGTTGTCTTCATCTGCCACTAGACTTAATTCGCTCACAAGGCAGGGTTTGGCCACAGTGGTCATTTCCCTCATAGAACTCGAAAAATAAGAGTGTTTTACTAAGTCATATTTTTAAAAGTTTTCTAAAAAATTTCGCAAATACAATTCAGATATACTCTAAAAGCAGTTTTTTAGTATAATTTGTTGTCTTCGTTTTCCACTAGGTTTAATTCACTAAGCAAGAAGGGCTTGGCCACAGTGGTCATTTCCCTCATAGAACTCGAAAAATAAGAGTGTTTTACTAAGTCATATTTTTAAAAGTTTTCTAAAAAATTTCACAAATACAATTCACATATACTGTAAATGCAGTTTTTTAGTATAATTTGTTATCTTCATTTTTCACTAGGCCTTATTCGCTGAGGAAGAAGGGTTTGGCCACAGTGGTCATTTCCCTCATAGAACTCGAAAAATAAGAGTGTTTTACTAAGTCATATTTTTAAAAGTTTTCTAAAAAATTTCACAAATACAATTCAGATATACTGTAAATGCAGTTGTTTAGTACGATTTGTTGTCTTCACTTTTCACTTGGCTTGATTTGCTGAGGAAGCAGGGTTTGGTTACAGTGGTCATTTCCCTCATAGAACTCGAAAAATAAGAATGTTTTCCTAAGTCATATTTTTAAAAGTTTTCTAAAAAATTTCACAAATACAATTCACATATACTGTAAATGCAGTTTTTTAGTATGATTTGTTGTCTTTGTTTTCCACTAGGTTTTATTCGCTGAGAAAGAAGGGTTTGGCCACAGTGGTCATTTCCCTCATAGAACTCGAAAAATAAGAGTGTTTTACTAAGTCATATTTTTAAAAGTTTTCTAAAAAATTTCACAAACACATTTTAGATTTACTGTAAGTGCAGTTTCTTAATATAATTTGTTGTCTTCATTTGCCACCAGATTTAATTCGCTCACAAGGCAGGGTTTGGCCACAGTGGTCATTTCCCTGATAGAACTCGAAAAATAAGAGTGTTTTACTAAGTGATATTTTTAAAAGTTTTCTAAAAAATTTCACAAATACAATTCAGACATACTGTAAATGCAGTTTTTTAGTATAATTTGTTGCCCTTACTTTTCACTAGGTTTAATTTGCTGACGAAGCATGGTTTGGCCACAGGGGTCATTTCCCTCATAGAACTCGAAAAATAAGAGTGTTTTACTAAGTCATATTTTTAAAAGTTTTCTAAAAAATTTCACAAATACAATTCAGACATACTGTAAATGCAGTTTTTTAGCATGATTTACTGTCTTCGTTTTCCACTAGGTTTAATTCGCTGAGAAAGAAGGGTTTGGCCACAGTGGTCATTTCCCTCATAGAACTCGAAAAATAAGAGTGTTTTACTAAGTCATATTTTTAAAAGTTTTCTAAAAAATTTCACAAATACAATTCGGACATACTGTAAATGCAGTTTTTTAGTATGATTTATTGTCTTCATTTTCCACTAGGTTTGATTCGCTGATGAAGCAGGGTTTGGCCACAGTGGTCATTTCCCTCATAGAACTCGAAAAATAAGAGTGTTTTACTAAGTCATATTTTTAAAAGTTTTCTAAAAAATTTCACAAATACAATTCACATATACTGTAAATGCAGTTTCTTAGTATGATTTGTTGTCTTCATCTGCCACTAGACTTAATTCGCTCACAAGGCAGGGTTTGGCCACAGTGGTCATTTCCCTCATAGAACTCGAAAAATAAGAGTGTTTTACTAAGTCATATTTTTAAAAGTTTTCTAAAAAATTTCGCAAATACAATTCAGATATACTCTAAAAGCAGTTTTTTAGTATAATTTGTTGTCTTCGTTTTCCACTAGGTTTAATTCACTAAGCAAGAAGGGCTTGGCCACAGTGGTCATTTCCCTCATAGAACTCGAAAAATAAGAGTGTTTTACTAAGTCATATTTTTAAAAGTTTTGTAAAAAATTTCACAAATACAATTCAGATATACTGTTAATGCAGTTTTTTAGTATGATTTGTTATCTTCATTTTTCACTAGGTTTTATTCGCTGAGGAAGAAGGGTTTGGCCACAGTGGTCATTTCCCTCATAGAACTCGAAAAATAAGAGTGTTTTACTAAGTCATATTTTTAAAAGTTTTGTAAAAAATTTCACAAATACAATTCAGACATACTGTAAATGCAGTTTTTTAGTACGATTTGTTGTCTTTGTTTTCCACTAGGTTTGATTAGCTGAGGAAGCAGGGTTTTGCCACAGTGGTCATTTCCCTCATAGAACTCGAAAAATAAGAGTGTTTTACTAAGTCATATTTTTAAAAGTTTTCTAAAAAATTTCACAAACACATTTTAGATTTACTGTAAGTGCAGTTTCTTAATATAATTTGTTGTCTTCATTTGCCACCAGATTTAGTTCGCTCACAAGGTAGGGTTTGGCCACAGTGGTCATTTCCCTGATAGAACTCGAAAAATAAGAGTGTTTTACTAAGTCATATTTTTAAAAGTTTTCTAAAAAATTTCACAAATACAATTCAGACATACTGTAAATGCAGTTTTTTAGTATAATTTGTTGCCCTTACTTTTCACTAGGTTTAATTTGCTGACGAAGCATGGTTTGGCCACAGGGGTCATTTCCCTCATAGAACTCGAAAAATAAGAGTGTTTTACTAAGTCATATTTTTAAAAGTTTTCTAAAAAATTTCACAAATACAATTCAGATATACTGTAAATGCAGTTTTTTAGTACGATTTACTGTCTTCGTTTTCCACTAGGTTTAATTCGCTGAGAAAGAAGGGTTTGGCCACAGTGGTCATTTCCCTCATAGAACTCGAAAAATAAGAGTGTTTTACTAAGTCATATTTTTAAAAGTTTTCTAAAAAATTTCACAAATACAATTCAGACATACTGTAAATGCAGTTTTTTAGTATGATTTATTGTCTTCATTTTTCACTAGGTTTGATTCGCTGATGAAGCAGGGTTTGGCCACAGTGGTCATTTCCCTCATAGAACTCGAAAAATAAGAGTGTTTTACTAAGTCATATTTTTAAAAGTTTTCTAAAAAATTTCACAAATACAATTCACATATACTGTAAATGCAGTTTCTTAGTATGATTTGTTGTCTTCATTTGCCACTAGACTTAATTCGCTCACAAGGCAGGGTTTGGCCACAGTGGTCATTTCCCTCATAGAACTCGAAAAATAAGAGTGTTTTACTAAGTCATATTTTTAAAAGTTTTCTAAAAAATTTCGCAAATACAATTCAGATATACTCTAAAAGCAGTTTTTTAGTATAATTTGTTGTCTTCGTTTTCCACTAGGTTTAATTCACTAAGCAAGAAGGGCTTGGCCACAGTGGTCATTTCCCTCATAGAACTCGAAAAATAAGAGTGTTTTACTAAGTCATATTTTTAAAAGTTTTGTAAAAAATTTCACAAATACAATTCAGATATACTGTAAATGCAGTTTTTTAGTATTATTTGTTGTCCTCACTTTTCACTAGGTTTGATTTTTTGGTTTGGCCACAGTGGTCATTTCCCTCATAGAACTAGAAAAATAAGAGTGTTTTACTAAGTCATATTTTTAAAAGTTTTCTAAAAAGTTTCACAAATACAATTCAGATAAACTGTAAATGCAGTTGTTTAGTACGATTTGTTGTCTTCATTTTTCACTAGGCCTGATTTGCTGAGGAAGCAGGGTTTGGTTACAGTGGTCATTTCCCTCATAGAACTCGAAAAATAAGAATGTTTTACTAAGTCATATTTTTAAAAGCTTTCTAAAAAATTTCACAAATACAATTTAGATATACTGTAAATGCAGTTTTTTAGTATGATTTGTTGTCTTCACTTTTCATTAGGTTTGATTTGCTGAGGAAGCAAGGTTTGGCCACAGGGGTCATTTCCCTCATAGAACTCGAAAAATAAGAGTGTTTTACTAAGTCATATTTTTAAAAGTTTTGTAAAAAATTTCACAAATACAATTCAGATATACTGTAAATGCAGTTGTTTAGTACGGTTTGTTGTTTTCACTCTTCACTAGGCTTGATTTGCTGAGGAAGCAGGGTTTGGTTACAGTGGTCATTTCACTCATAGAACTCGAAAAATAAGAATGTTTTACTAAGTCATATTTTTAAAAGCATTCTAAAAAATTTCACAAATACAATTTAGATATACTGTAAATGCAGTTTTTTAGTATGATTTGTTGTTTTTACTTTTCATTAGGTTTGATTTACTGAGGAAGCAAGGTTTGGCCACAGGGGTCATTTCCCTCATAGAACTCGAAAAATAAGAGTGTTTTACTAAGTCATATTTTTAAAAGTTTTCTAAAAAATTTTACAAATACAATTCAGATATAGTGTAAATGCAGTTTTTTAGTATGATTTGTTGTCTTCATTTTCCTTTAGGCTTGATTCGCTGAGAAAGAAGGGTTTGGCCACAGTGGTCATTTCCCTCATAGAACTCGAAAAATAAGAGTGTTTTACTAAGTCATATTTTTAAAAGTTTTGTAAAAAATTTCACAAATACAATTCAGACATACTGTATATGCAGTTTTTTAGTATGATTTGTTGTCTTCGTTTTTCACTAGGCTTGATTAGCTGAGGAAGCAGGGTTTGGCCACAGTGGTCATTTCCCTCATAGAACTCCAAAAATAAGAGTGTTTTACTAAGTCATATTTTTAAAAGTTTTCTAAAATATTTCACAAACACATTTTAGCTTTACTGTAAGTGCAGTTTCTTAGTATGATTTGTTGTCTTCATTTGCCACTAGATTTAATTCGCTCACAAGGCAGGGTTTGGCCACAGTGGTCATTTCCCTCATAGAACTCGAAAAATAAGAGTGTTTTACTAAGTCATATTTTTAAAAGTTTTGTAAAAAATTTCACAAATACAATTCAGATATACTGTAAATGCAGTTTTTTAGTATAATTTGTTGTCCTCACTTTTCACTAGGTTTGATTTGCTGGTTTGGCCACAGTGGTCATTTCCCTCATAGAACTCGAAAAATAAGAGTGTTTTACTAAGTCATATTTTTAAAAGTTTTCTAAAAAAATTCACAAACACATTTTAGATTTACTGTAAATGCAGTTTCTTAGCATGATTCGTTGTCTTCATTTGCCACTAGGTTTGATTCGCTCACAAAGCAGGGTTTGGCCACAGCGGTCATTTCCCTCATAGAACTCAAAAAATAAGAGTGTTTTACTAAGTCATATTTTTAAAAAATTTCTAAAAAATTTCACAAATACAATTCAGATATATTGTAAATGCAGTTTTTTAGTATAATTTGTTGCCCTCACTTTTCACTAGGTTTGATTTGCTGACGAAGCATGGTTTGGCCACAGTGGTAATTTTCCTCATAGAACTCAAAAAATAAGAGTGTTTTACTAAGTCATATTTTTAAAAGTTTTGTAAAAATTTCACAAATATAATTCCGATATACTGTAAATGCAGTTTTTTAGTATAATTTGTTGCCCTCACTTTTCACTAGGTTTGATTTGCTGACGAAGCATATTTTGGCCACAGTGGTCATTTCCCTCATAGAACTCGAAAAATAAGAGTGTTTTACTCAGTCATATTTTTAAAAGTTTTCTAAAAAATTTCACAAATACAATTCACATATACTGTAAATGCAGTTTTTAGTATGATTTGTTATCTTTATTTTTCACTAGGTTTTATTCGCTGAGGAAGAAGGGTTTGGCCACAGTGGTCATTTCCCTCATAGAACTCGAAAAATAAGAGTGTTTTACTAAGTCATATTTTTAAAAGTTTTCTAAAAAATTTCACAAATACAATTCAGACATATTGTAAACGCAGTTTTTTAGTATGATTTCTTGTCTTCATTTTCCACTAGGTTTGATTTGCTGAGAAAGAAGGGTTTGGCCAGAGTGGTCATTTCCCTCATAGAACTCGAAAAATAAGAGTGTTTTACTAAGTCATATTTTTAAAAGTTTTCTAAAAAATTTCACAAATACAATTCGGATATACTGTAAATGCAAATGTTTAGTACAATTTGTTGTCTTCACTTTTCACTAGGCTTGATTTGCTGAGGAAGCAGGGTTTGGTTACAGTGGTCATTTCCCTCATAAAACTCGAAAAATAAAAATGTTTTACTAAGTCATATTTTTAAAAGCTTTCTAAAAAATTTCACAAATACAATTTAGATATACTGTAAATGCAGTTTTTTAGTATGATTTGTTGTCTTCACTTTCCATTAGGTTTGATTTGCTGAGGAAGCAAGGTTTGGCCACAGGTGTCATTTCCCTCATAGAACTCGAAAAATAAGAGTGTTTTACTAAGTTATATTTTTAAAAGTTTTCTAAAAAATTTACAAATACAATTCAGATATACTGTAAATGCAGTTTTTTAGTATATTTTGTTGGCCTCACTTTTCACTAGGTTTGATTTGCTGACGAAGCATGGTTTGGCCACAGTGGTCATTTCCCTCATAGAACTCGAAAAATAAGAGTGTTTTCCTAAGTCATATTTTTAAAAGTTTTCTAAAAAATTTCACAAATACAATTCACATATACTATAAATGCAGTTTTTTATTTTGATTTGTTATCTTCATTTTTCACTAGGTTTTATTCGCTGAGGAAGAAGGGTTTGGCCACAGTGTCATTTCCCTCATAGAACTCGAAAAATAAGAGTGTTTTACTAAGTCATATTTTTAAAAGTTTTCTAAAAAATTTCACAAATACAATTCAGACATATTGTAAATGCAGTTTTTTAGTATGATTTGTTGTCTTCATTTTTCACTAGGTTTGATTTGCTGAGAAAGAAGGGTTTGGCCAGAGTGGTCATTTCCCTCATAGAACTCGAAAAATAAGAGTGTTTTACTAAGTCATATTTTTAAAAGTTTTCTAAAAAATTTCACAAATACAATTCAGACATACTGTAAATGCAGTTTTTTAGTATGATTTATTGTCTTCATTTTTCACTAGGTTTGATTCGCTGATGAAGCAGGGTTTGGCCACAGTGGTCATTTCCCTCATAGAACTCGAAAAATAAGAGTGTTTTACTAAGTCATATTTTTAAAAGTTTTCTAAAAAATTTCACAAATACAATTCACATATACTGTAAATGCAGTTTCTTAGTATGATTTGTTGTCTTCATTTGCCACTAGACTTAATTCGCTCACAAGGCAGGGTTTGGCCACAGTGGTCATTTCCCTCATAGAACTCGAAAAATAAGAGTGTTTTACTAAGTCATATTTTTAAAAGTTTTCTAAAAAATTTCGCAAATACAATTCAGATATACTCTAAAAGCAGTTTTTTAGTATAATTTGTTGTCTTCGTTTTCCACTAGGTTTAATTCACTAAGCAAGAAGGGCTTGGCCACAGTGGTCATTTCCCTCATAGAACTCGAAAAATAAGAGTGTTTTACTAAGTCATATTTTTAAAAGTTTTGTAAAAAATTTCACAAATACAATTCAGATATACTGTAAATGCAGTTTTTTAGTATTATTTGTTGTCCTCACTTTTCACTAGGTTTGATTTTTTGGTTTGGCCACAGTGGTCATTTCCCTCATAGAACTAGAAAAATAAGAGTGTTTTACTAAGTCATATTTTTAAAAGTTTTCTAAAAAGTTTCACAAATACAATTCAGATAAACTGTAAATGCAGTTGTTTAGTACGATTTGTTGTCTTCATTTTTCACTAGGCCTGATTTGCTGAGGAAGCAGGGTTTGGTTACAGTGGTCATTTCCCTCATAGAACTCGAAAAATAAGAATGTTTTACTAAGTCATATTTTTAAAAGCTTTCTAAAAAATTTCACAAATACAATTTAGATATACTGTAAATGCAGTTTTTTAGTATGATTTGTTGTCTTCACTTTTCATTAGGTTTGATTTGCTGAGGAAGCAAGGTTTGGCCACAGGGGTCATTTCCCTCATAGAACTCGAAAAATAAGAGTGTTTTACTAAGTCATATTTTTAAAAGTTTTGTAAAAAATTTCACAAATACAATTCAGATATACTGTAAATGCAGTTGTTTAGTACGGTTTGTTGTTTTCACTCTTCACTAGGCTTGATTTGCTGAGGAAGCAGGGTTTGGTTACAGTGGTCATTTCACTCATAGAACTCGAAAAATAAGAATGTTTTACTAAGTCATATTTTTAAAAGCATTCTAAAAAATTTCACAAATACAATTTAGATATACTGTAAATGCAGTTTTTTAGTATGATTTGTTGTTTTTACTTTTCATTAGGTTTGATTTACTGAGGAAGCAAGGTTTGGCCACAGGGGTCATTTCCCTCATAGAACTCGAAAAATAAGAGTGTTTTACTAAGTCATATTTTTAAAAGTTTTCTAAAAAATTTTACAAATACAATTCAGATATAGTGTAAATGCAGTTTTTTAGTATGATTTGTTGTCTTCATTTTCCTTTAGGCTTGATTCGCTGAGAAAGAAGGGTTTGGCCACAGTGGTCATTTCCCTCATAGAACTCGAAAAATAAGAGTGTTTTACTAAGTCATATTTTTAAAAGTTTTGTAAAAAATTTCACAAATACAATTCAGACATACTGTATATGCAGTTTTTTAGTATGATTTGTTGTCTTCGTTTTTCACTAGGCTTGATTAGCTGAGGAAGCAGGGTTTGGCCACAGTGGTCATTTCCCTCATAGAACTCCAAAAATAAGAGTGTTTTACTAAGTCATATTTTTAAAAGTTTTCTAAAATATTTCACAAACACATTTTAGCTTTACTGTAAGTGCAGTTTCTTAGTATGATTTGTTGTCTTCATTTGCCACTAGATTTAATTCGCTCACAAGGCAGGGTTTGGCCACAGTGGTCATTTCCCTCATAGAACTCGAAAAATAAGAGTGTTTTACTAAGTCATATTTTTAAAAGTTTTGTAAAAAATTTCACAAATACAATTCAGATATACTGTAAATGCAGTTTTTTAGTATAATTTGTTGTCCTCACTTTTCACTAGGTTTGATTTGCTGGTTTGGCCACAGTGGTCATTTCCCTCATAGAACTCGAAAAATAAGAGTGTTTTACTAAGTCATATTTTTAAAAGTTTTCTAAAAAAATTCACAAACACATTTTAGATTTACTGTAAATGCAGTTTCTTAGCATGATTCGTTGTCTTCATTTGCCACTAGGTTTGATTCGCTCACAAAGCAGGGTTTGGCCACAGCGGTCATTTCCCTCATAGAACTCAAAAAATAAGAGTGTTTTACTAAGTCATATTTTTAAAAAATTTCTAAAAAATTTCACAAATACAATTCAGATATATTGTAAATGCAGTTTTTTAGTATAATTTGTTGCCCTCACTTTTCACTAGGTTTGATTTGCTGACGAAGCATGGTTTGGCCACAGTGGTAATTTTCCTCATAGAACTCAAAAAATAAGAGTGTTTTACTAAGTCATATTTTTAAAAGTTTTGTAAAAATTTCACAAATATAATTCCGATATACTGTAAATGCAGTTTTTTAGTATAATTTGTTGCCCTCACTTTTCACTAGGTTTGATTTGCTGACGAAGCATATTTTGGCCACAGTGGTCATTTCCCTCATAGAACTCGAAAAATAAGAGTGTTTTACTCAGTCATATTTTTAAAAGTTTTCTAAAAAATTTCACAAATACAATTCACATATACTGTAAATGCAGTTTTTAGTATGATTTGTTATCTTTATTTTTCACTAGGTTTTATTCGCTGAGGAAGAAGGGTTTGGCCACAGTGGTCATTTCCCTCATAGAACTCGAAAAATAAGAGTGTTTTACTAAGTCATATTTTTAAAAGTTTTCTAAAAAATTTCACAAATACAATTCAGACATATTGTAAACGCAGTTTTTTAGTATGATTTCTTGTCTTCATTTTCCACTAGGTTTGATTTGCTGAGAAAGAAGGGTTTGGCCAGAGTGGTCATTTCCCTCATAGAACTCGAAAAATAAGAGTGTTTTACTAAGTCATATTTTTAAAAGTTTTCTAAAAAATTTCACAAATACAATTCGGATATACTGTAAATGCAAATGTTTAGTACAATTTGTTGTCTTCACTTTTCACTAGGCTTGATTTGCTGAGGAAGCAGGGTTTGGTTACAGTGGTCATTTCCCTCATAAAACTCGAAAAATAAAAATGTTTTACTAAGTCATATTTTTAAAAGCTTTCTAAAAAATTTCACAAATACAATTTAGATATACTGTAAATGCAGTTTTTTAGTATGATTTGTTGTCTTCACTTTCCATTAGGTTTGATTTGCTGAGGAAGCAAGGTTTGGCCACAGGTGTCATTTCCCTCATAGAACTCGAAAAATAAGAGTGTTTTACTAAGTTATATTTTTAAAAGTTTTCTAAAAAATTTACAAATACAATTCAGATATACTGTAAATGCAGTTTTTTAGTATATTTTGTTGGCCTCACTTTTCACTAGGTTTGATTTGCTGACGAAGCATGGTTTGGCCACAGTGGTCATTTCCCTCATAGAACTCGAAAAATAAGAGTGTTTTCCTAAGTCATATTTTTAAAAGTTTTCTAAAAAATTTCACAAATACAATTCACATATACTATAAATGCAGTTTTTTATTTTGATTTGTTATCTTCATTTTTCACTAGGTTTTATTCGCTGAGGAAGAAGGGTTTGGCCACAGTGTCATTTCCCTCATAGAACTCGAAAAATAAGAGTGTTTTACTAAGTCATATTTTTAAAAGTTTTCTAAAAAATTTCACAAATACAATTCAGACATATTGTAAATGCAGTTTTTTAGTATGATTTGTTGTCTTCATTTTTCACTAGGTTTGATTTGCTGAGAAAGAAGGGTTTGGCCAGAGTGGTCATTTCCCTCATAGAACTCGAAAAATAAGAGTGTTTTACTAAGTCATATTTTTAAAAGTTTTCTAAAAAATTTCACAAATACAATTCAGATATACTGTAAATGCAGTTGTTTAGTACAATTTGTTGTCTTCACTTTTCACTTGGCTTGATTTGCTGAGGAAGCAGGGTTTGGTTACAGTGGTCATTTCCCTCATAGAACTCGAAAAATAAGAATGTTTTCCTAAGTCATATTTTTAAAGTTTTCTAAAAAATTTCACAAATACAATTCACATATACTGTAAATGCAGTTTTTTAGTATGATTTGTTATCTTCATTTTTCACTAGGTTTTATTCGCTGAGGAAGAAGGGTTTGGCCACAGTGGTCATTTCCCTCATAGAACTCGAAAAATAAGAGTGTTTTACTAAGTCATAGTTTTAAAAGTTTTCTAAAAAATTTCACAAATACAATTCAGACATACTGTAAATGCAGTTTTTTAGTACGATTTGTTGTCTTTGTTTTCCACTAGGTTTGATTAGCTGAGGAAAGAAAAATAAGAGTGTTTTACTAAGTCATATTTTTTAAAGTTTTCTAAAAAATTTCACAAATACAATTCACATATACTGTAAATGCAGTTTTTTAGTATGATTTGTTATCTTCATATTTCACTAGGCTTTATTCGCTGAGGAAGAAGGGTTTGGCCACAGTGGTCATTTCCCTCATAGAACTCGAAAAATAAGAGTGTTTTACTAAGTCATATTTTTAAAAGTTTTCTAAAAAAAATTCACAAATACAATTCAGACATATTGTAAATGCAGTTTTTTAGTATAATTTGTTGTCTTCATTTTCCACTAGGTTTGATTTGCTGAGAAAGAAGGGTTTGGCCAGAGTGGTCATTTCCCTCATAGAACTCGAAATATAAGAGTGTTTTACTAAGTCATATTTTTAAAAGTTTTCTAAAAAATTTCACAAATACAATTCAGATATACTGTAAATGCAGTTGTTTAGTACAATTTGTTGTCTTCACTTTTCACTAGGCTTGATTTGCTGAGGAAGCAGGGTTTGGTTACAGTGGTCATTTCCCTCATAAAACTCGAAAAATAAGAATGTTTTACTAAGTCATATTTTTAAAAGCATTCTAAAAAATTTCACAAATACAATTTAGATATACTGTAAATGCAGTTTTTTAGTATGATTTGTTGTTTTTACTTTTCATTAGGTTTGATTTACTGAGGGAGCAAGGTTTGGCCATAGGGGTCATTTCCCTCATAGAACTCGAAAAATAAGAGTGTTTTACTAAGTCATATTTTTAAAAGTTTTCTAAAAAATTTTACAAATACAATTCAGATATAGTGTAAATGCAGTTTTTTAGTATGATTTGTTGTCTTCATTTTCCCCTAGGCTTGATTCGCTGAGAAAGAAGGGTTTGGCCACAGTGGTCATTTCCCTCATAGAACTCGAAAAATAAGAGTGTTTTACTAAGTCATATTTTTAAAAGTTTTGTAAAAAATTTCACAAATACAATTCAGACATACTGTAAATGCAGTTTTTTAGTATGATTTGTTGTCTTCGTTTTTCACTAGGTTTGATTAGCTGAGGAAGCAGGGTTTGGCCACAGTGGTCATTTCCCTCATAGAACTCCAAAAATAAGAGTGTTTTACTAAGTCATATTTTTAAAAGTTTTCTAAAAAATTTCACAAACACATTTTAGATTTACTGTAAGTGCAGTTTTTTAGTATGATTAGTTGCCCTCACTTTTCACTAGGTTTGATTTGCTGACGAAGCAGGGTTTGGCCACAGTGGTCATTTCCCTCATAGAACTCCAAAAATAAGAGTGTTTTACTAAGTCATATTTTTAAAAGTTTTCTAAAATATTTCACAAACACATTTTAGCTTTACTGTAAGTGCAGCTTCTTAGTATGATTTGTTGTCTTCATTTGCCACTAGATTTAATTCGCTCACAAGGCAGGGTTTGGCCACAGTGGTCATTTCCCTCATAGAACTCGAAAAATAAGAGTGTTTTACTAAGTCATATTTTTAAAAGTTTTCTAAAAAATTTCACAAATACAATTCAGACATATTGTAAATGCAGTTTTTTAGTATGATTTGTTGTCTTCATTTTTCACTAGGTTTGATTTGCTGAGAAAGAAGGGTTTGGCCAGAGTGGTCATTTCCCTCATAGAACTCGAAAAATAAGAGTGTTTTACTAAGTCATATTTTTAAAAGTTTTCTAAAAAATTTCACAAATACAATTCAGATATACTGTAAATGCAGTTGTTTAGTACGATTTGTTGTCTTCACTTTTCACTTGGCTTAATTTGCTGAGGAAGCAGGGTTTGGTTACAGTGGTCATTTCCCTCATAGAACTCGAAAAATAAGAATGTTTTCCTAAGTCATATTTTTAAAGTTTTCTAAAAAATTTCACAAATACAATTCACATATACTGTAAATGCAGTTTTTTAGTATGATTTGTTATCTTCATTTTTCACTAGGTTTTATTCGCTGAGGAAGAAGGGTTTGGCCACAGTGGTCATTTCCCTCATAGAACTCGAAAAATAAGAGTGTTTTACTAAGTCATAGTTTTAAAAGTTTTCTAAAAAATTTCACAAATACAATTCAGACATACTGTAAATGCAGTTTTTAGTACGATTTGTTGTCTTTGTTTTCCACTAGGTTTGATTAGCTGAGGAAGCAGGGTTTGGCCACAGTGGTCATTTCCCTCATAGAACTCGAAAAATAAGAGTGTTTTACTAAGTCATATTTTTAAAAGTTTTCTAAAAAATTTCACAAACACATTTTAGATTTACTGTAAGTGCAGTTTTTTAGTATAATTAGTTGCCCTCACTTTTCACTAGGTTTGATTTGCTGACGAAGCATGGTTTGGCCACAGTGGTAATTTTCCTCATAGAACTCAAAAAATAAGAGTGTTTTACTAAGTCATATTTTTAAAAGTTTTGTAAAAAATTTCACAAATATAATTCAGATATACTGTAAATGCAGTTTTTTAGTATAATTTGTTGCCCTCACTTTTCACTAGGTTTGATTTGCTGACGAAGCATGGTTTGGCCACAGTGGTCATTTCCCTCATAGAACTCGAAAAATAAGAGTGTTTTACTAAGTCATATTTTTTAAAGTTTTCTAAAAAATTTCACAAATACAATTCACATATACTGTAAATGCAGTTTTTTAGTATGATTTGTTATCTTCATTTTTCACTAGGCTTTATTCGCTGAGGAAGAAGGGTTTGGCCACAGTGGTCATTTCCCTCATAGAACTCGAAAAATAAGAGTGTTTTACTAAGTCATATTTTTAAAAGTTTTCTAAAAAAAATTCACAAATACAATTCAGACATATTGTAAATGCAGTTTTTTAGTATAATTTGTTGTCTTCATTTTCCACTAGGTTTGATTTGCTAAGAAAGAAGGGTTTGGCCAGAGTGGTCATTTCCCTCATAGAACTCGAAATATAAGAGTGTTTTACTAAGTCATATTTTTAAAAGTTTTCTAAAAAATTTCACAAATACAATTCAGATATACTGTAAATGCAGTTGTTTAGTACAATTTGTTGTCTTCACTTTTCACTAGGCTTGATTTGCTGAGGAAGCAGGGTTTGGTTACAGTGGTCATTTCCCTCATAGAACTCGAAAAATAAGAATGTTTTACTAAGTCATATTTTTAAAAGCATTCTAAAAAATTTCACAAATACAATTTAGATATACTGTAAATGCAGTTTTTTAGTATGATTTGTTGTTTTTACTTTTCATTAGGTTTGATTTACTGAGGAAGCAAGGTTTGGCCATAGGGGTCATTTCCCTCATAGAACTCGAAAAATAAGAGTGTTTTACTAAGTCATATTTTTAAAAGTTTTCTAAAAAATTTTACAAATACAATTCAGATATAGTGTAAATGCAGTTTTTTAGTATGATTTGTTGTCTTCATTTTCCCCTAGGCTTGATTCGCTGAGAAAGAAGGGTTTGGCCACAGTGGTCATTTCCCTCATAGAACTCGAAAAATAAGAGTGTTTTACTAAGTCATATTTTTAAAAGTTTTGTAAAAAATTTCACAAATACAATTCAGACATACTGTAAATGCAGTTTTTTAGTATGATTTGTTGTCTTCGTTTTTCACTAGGTTTGATTAGCTGAGGAAGCAGGGTTTGGCCACAGTGGTCATTTCCCTCATAGAACTCCAAAAATAAGAGTGTTTTACTAAGTCATATTTTTAAAAGTTTTCTAAAAAATTTCACAAACACATTTTAGATTTACTGTAAGTGCAGTTTTTTAGTATGATTAAATGCCCTCACTTTTCACTAGGTTTGATTTGCTGACGAAGCAGGGTTTGGCCACAGTGGTCATTTCCCTCATAGAACTCCAAAAATAAGAGTGTTTTACTAAGTCATATTTTTAAAAGTTTTCTAAAATATTTCACAAACACATTTTAGCTTTACTGTAAGTGCAGTTTCTTAGTATGATTTGTTGTCTTCATTTGCCACTAGATTTAATTCGCTCACAAGGCAGGGTTTGGCCACAGTGGTCATTTCCCTCATAGAACTCGAAAAATAAGAGTGTTTTACTAAGTCATATTTTTAAAAGTTTTGTAAAAAATTTCACAAATACAATTCAGATATACTGTAAATGCAGTTTTTTAGTATAATTTGTTGTCCTCACTTTTCACTAGGTTTGATTTGCTGGTTTGGCCACAGTGGTCATTTCCCTCATAGAACTCGAAAAATAAGAGTGTTTTACTAAGTCATATTTTTAAAAGTTTTCTAAAAAAATTCACAAACACATTTTAGATTTACTGTAAATGCAGTTTCTTAGCATGATTCGTTGTCTTCATTTGCCACTAGGTTTGATTCGCTCACAAAGCAGGGTTTGGCCACAGTGGTCATTTCCCTCATAGAACTCAAAAAATAAGAGTGTTTTACTAAGTCATATTTTTAAAAAATTTCTAAAAAATTTCACAAATACAATTCAGATATATTGTAAATGCAGTTTTTTAGTATAATTTGTTGCCCTCACTTTTCACTAGGTTTGATTTGCTGACGAAGCATGGTTTGGCCACAGTGGTAATTTTCCTCATAGAACTCAAAAAATAAGAGTGTTTTACTAAGTCATATTTTTAAAAGTTTTGTAAAAATTTCACAAATATAATTCCGATATACTGTAAATGCAGTTTTTTAGTATAATTTGTTGCCCTCACTTTTCACTAGGTTTGATTTGCTGACGAAGCATGGTTTGGCCACAGTGGTCATTTCCCTCATAGAACTCGAAAAATAAGAGTGTTTTACTAAGTCATATTTTTAAAAGTTTTCTAAAAAATTTCACAAATACAATTCACATATACTGTAAATGCAGTTTTTAGTATGATTTGTTATCTTGATTTTTCACTAGGTTTTATTCGCTGAGGAAGAAGGGTTTGGCCACAGTGGTCATTTCCCTCATAGAACTCGAAAAATAAGAGTGTTTTACTAAGTCATATTTTTAAAAGTTTTCTAAAAAATTTCACAAATACAATTCAGACATATTGTAAACGCAGTTTTTTAGTATGATTTCTTGTCTTCATTTTCCACTAGGTTTGATTTGCTGAGAAATAAGGGTTTGGCCTGAGTGGTCATTTCCCTCATAGAACTCGAAAAATAAGAGTGTTTTACTAAGTCATATTTTTAAAAGTTTTCTAAAAAATTTCACAAATACAATTCGGATATACTGTAAATGCAGTTGTTTAGTACAATTTGTTGTCTTCACTTTTCACTAGGCTTGATTTGCTGAGGAAGCAGGGTTTGGTTACAGTGGTCATTTCCCTCATAAAACTCGAAAAATAAAAATGTTTTACTAAGTCATATTTTTAAAAGCTTTCTAAAAAATTTCACAAATACAATTTAGATATACTGTAAATGCAGTTTTTTAGTATGATTTGTTGTCTTCACTTTCCATTAGGTTTGATTTGCTGAGGAAGCAAGGTTTGGCCACAGGTGTCATTTCCCTCATAGAACTCGAAAAATAAGAGTGTTTTACTAAGTTATATTTTTAAAAGTTTTCTAAAAAATTTTACAAATACAATTCAGATATACTGTAAATGCAGTTTTTTAGTATAATTTGTTGCCCTCACTTTTCACTAGGTTTGATTTGCTGACGAAGCATGGTTTGGCCACAGTGGTCATTTCCCTCATAGAACTCGAAAAATAAGAGTGTTTTCCTAAGTCATATTTTTAAAAGTTTTCTAAAAAATTTCACAAATACAATTCAGATATACTGTAAATGCAGTTGTTTAGTACAATTTGTTGTCTTCACTTTTCACTTGGCTTGATTTGCTGAGGAAGCAGGGTTTGGTTACAGTGGTCATTTCCCTCATAGAACTCGAAAAATAAGAATGTTTTCCTAAGTCATATTTTTAAAGTTTTCTAAAAAATTTCACAAATACAATTCACATATACTGTAAATGCAGTTTTTTAGTACAATTTGTTGTCTTCACTTTTCACTAGGCTTTATTCGCTGAGGAAGAAGGGTTTGGCCACAGTGTCATTTCCCTCATAGAACTCGAAAAATAAGAGTGTTTTACTAAGTCATATTTTTAAAAGTTTTCTAAAAAATTTCACAAATACAATTCAGATATACTGTAAATGCAGTTGTTTAGTACAATTTGTTGTCTTCACTTTTCACTTGGCTTGATTTGCTGAGGAAGCAGGGTTTGGTTACAGTGGTCATTTCCCTCATAGAACTCGAAAAATAAGAATGTTTTCCTAAGTCATATTTTTAAAGTTTTCTAAAAAATTTCACAAATACAATTCACATATACTGTAAATGCAGTTTTTTAGTATGATTTGTTATCTTCATTTTTCACTAGGTTTTATTCGCTGAGGAAGAAGGGTTTGGCCACAGTGGTCATTTCCCTCATAGAACTCGAAAAATAAGAGTGTTTTACTAAGTCATAGTTTTAAAAGTTTTCTAAAAAATTTCACAAATACAATTCAGACATACTGTAAAAGCAGTTTTTTAGTACGATTTGTTGTCTTTGTTTTCCACTAGGTTTGATTAGCTGAGGAAGCAGGGTTTGGCCACAGTGGTCATTTCCCTCATAGAACTCGAAAAATAAGAGTGTTTTACTAAGTCATATTTTTAAAAGTTTTCTAAAAAATTTCACAAACACATTTTAGATTTACTGTAAGTGCAGTTTTTTAGTATAATTAGTTGCCCTCACTTTTCACTAGGTTTGATTTGCTGACGAAGCATGGTTTGGCCACAGTGGTAATTTTCCTCATAGAACTCAAAAAATAAGAGTGTTTTACTAAGTCATATTTTTAAAAGTTTTGTAAAAAATTTCACAAATATAATTCAGATATACTGTAAATGCAGTTTTTTAGTATAATTTGTTGCCCTCACTTTTCACTAGGTTTGATTTGCTGACGAAGCATGGTTTGGCCACAGTGGTCATTTCCCTCATAGAACTCGACATATAAGAGTGTTTTACTAAGTCATATTTTTAAAAGTTTTCTAAAAAATTTCACAAATAAAATTCAGATATACTGTAAATGCAGTTGTTTAGTACGATTTGTTGTCTTCACTTTTCACTAGGCTTGATTTGCTGAGGAAGCAGGGTTTGGTTACAGTGGTCATTTCCCTCATAGAACTCGAAAAATAAGAATGTTTTACTAAGTCATATTTTTAAAAGCATTCTAAAAAATTTCACAAATACAATTTAGATATACTGTAAATGCAGTTTTTTAGTATGATTTGTTGTTTTTACTTTTCATTAGGTTTGATTTACTGAGGAAGCAAGGTTTGGCCACAGGGGTCATTTCCCTCATAGAACTCGAAAAATAAGAGTGTTTTACTAAGTCATATTTTTAAAAGTTTTCTAAAAAATTTTACAAATACAATTCAGATATAGTGTAAATGCAGTTTTTTAGTATGATTTGTTATCTTCATTTTTCACTAGGTTTTATTCGCTGAGGAAGAAGGGTTTGGCCACAGTGGTCATTTCCCTCATAGAACTCGAAAAATAAGAGTGTTTTACTAAGTCATATTTTTAAAAGTTTTCTAAAAAATTTCACAAATACAATTCAGACATATTGTAAACGCAGTTTTTTAGTATGATTTCTTGTCTTCATTTTCCACTAGGTTTGATTTGCTGAGAAATAAGGGTTTGGCCAGAGTGGTCATTTCCCTCATAGAACTCGAAAAATACGAGTGTTTTACTAAGTCATATTTTTAAAAGTTTTCTAAAAAATTTCACAAATACAATTTGGATATACTGTAAATGCAGTTGTTTAGTACAATTTGTTGTCTTCACTTTTCACTAGGCTTGATTTGCTGAGGAAGCAGGGTTTAATTACAGTGGTCATTTCCCTCATAAAACTCGAAAAATAAAAATGTTTTACTAAGTCATATTTTTAAAAGCTTTCTAAAAAATTTCACAAATACAATTTAGATATACTGTAAATGCAGTTTTTTAGTATGATTTGTTGTCTTCACTTTCCATTAGGTTTGATTTGCTGAGGAAGCAAGGTTTGGCCACAGGTGTCATTTCCCTCATAGAACTCGAAAAATAAGAGTGTTTTACTAAGTTATATTTTTAAAAGTTTTCTAAAAAATTTTACAAATACAATTCAGATATACTGTAAATGCAGTTTTTTAGTATAATTTGTTGCCCTCACTTTTCACTAGGTTTGATTTGCTGACGAAGCATGGTTTGGCCACAGTGGTCATTTCCCTCATAGAACTCGAAAAATAAGAGTGTTTTCCTAAGTCATATTTTTAAAAGTTTTCTAAAAAATTTCACAAATACAATTCACATATACTATAAATGCAGTTTTTTAGTATGATTTGTTATCTTCATTTTTCACTAGGCTTTATTCGCTGAGGAAGAAGGGTTTGGCCACAGTGTCATTTCCCTCATAGAACTCGAAAAATAAGAGTGTTTTACTAAGTCATATTTTTAAAAGTTTTCTAAAAAATTTCACAAATACAATTCAGATATACTGTAAATGCAGTTGTTTAGTACAATTTGTTGTCTTCACTTTTCACTTGGCTTGATTTGCTGAGGAAGCAGGGTTTGGTTACAGTGGTCATTTCCCTCATAGAACTCGAAAAATAAGAATGTTTTCCTAAGTCATATTTTTAAAGTTTTCTAAAAAATTTCACAAATACAATTCACATATACTGTAAATGCAGTTTTTTAGTATGATTTGTTATCTTCATTTTTCACTAGGTTTTATTCGCTGAGGAAGCAGGGTTTGGCCACAGTGGTCATTTCCCTCATAGAACTCGAAAAATAAGAGTGTTTTACTAAGTCATATTTTTAAAAGTTTTCTAAAAAATTTCACAAACACATTTTAGATTTACTGTAAGTGCAGTTTTTTAGTATAATTAGTTGCCCTCACTTTTCACTAGGCTTGATTTGCTGACGAAGCATGGTTTGGCCACAGTGGTAATTTTCCTCATAGAACTCAAAAAATAAGAGTGTTTTACTAAGTCATATTTTTAAAAGTTTTGTAAAAAATTTCACAAATATAATTCAGATATACTGTAAATGCAGTTTTTTAGTATAATTTGTTGCCCTCACTTTTCACTAGGTTTGATTTGCTGACGAAGCATGGTTTGGCCACAGTGGTCATTTCCCTCATAGAACTCGACATATAAGAGTGTTTTACTAAGTCATATTTTTAAAAGTTTTCTAAAAAATTTCACAAATAAAATTCAGATATACTGTAAATGCAGTTGTTTAGTACGATTTGTTGTCTTCACTTTTCACTAGGCTTGATTTGCTGAGGAAGCAGGGTTTGGTTACAGTGGTCATTTCCCTCATAGAACTCGAAAAATAAGAATGTTTTACTAAGTCATATTTTTAAAAGCATTCTAAAAAATTTCACAAATACAATTTAGATATACTGTAAATGCAGTTTTTTAGTATGATTTGTTGTTTTTACTTTTCATTAGGTTTGATTTACTGAGGAAGCAAGGTTTGGCCACAGGGGTCATTTCCCTCATAGAACTCGAAAAATAAGAGTGTTTTACTAAGTCATATTTTTAAAAGTTTTCTAAAAAATTTTACAAATACAATTCAGATATAGTGTAAATGCAGTTTTTTAGTATGATTTGTTGTCTTCATTTTCCCCTAGGCTTGATTCGCTGAGAAAGAAGGGTTTGGCCACAGTGGTCATTTCCCTCATAGAACTCGAAAAATAAGAGTGTTTTACTAAGTCATATTTTTAAAAGTTTTGTAAAAAATTTCACAAATACAATTCAGACATACTGTAAATGCAGTTTTTTAGTATGATTTGTTGTCTTCGTTTTTCACTAGGTTTGATTAGCTGAGGAAGCAGGGTTTGGCCACAGTGGTCATTTCCCTCATAGAACTCCAAAAATAAGAGTGTTTTACTAAGTCATATTTTTAAAAGTTTTCTAAAAAAATTCACAAACACATTTTAGATTTACTGTAAGTGCAGTTTTTTAGTATAATTAGTTGCCCTCACTTTTCACTAGGTTTGATTTGCTGACGAAGCATGGTTTGGCCACAGTGGTAATTTTCCTCATAGAACTCAAAAAATAAGAGTGTTTTACTAAGTCATATTTTTAAAAGTTTTGTAAAAAATTTCACAAATATAATTCAGATATACTGTAAATGCAGTTTTTTAGCATAATTTGTTGCCCTCACTTTTCACTAGGTTTGATTTGCTGACAAAGCATGGTTTGGCCACAGTGGTCATTTCCCTCATAGAACTCGAAAAATAAGAGTGTTTTACTAAGTCATATTTTTTAAAGTTTTCTAAAAAATTTCACAAATACAATTCACATATACTGTAAATGCAGTTTTTTAGTATGATTTGTTATCTTCATTTTTCACTAGGTTTTATTCGCTGAGGAAGAAGGGTTTGGCCACAGTGGTCATTTCCCTCATAGAACTCGAAAAATAAGAGTGTTTTACTAAGTCATATTTTTAAAAGTTTTCTAAAAAAAATTCACAAATACAATTCAGACATATTGTAAATGCAGTTTTTTAGTATAATTTGTTGTCTTCATTTTCCACTAGGTTTGATTTGCTGAGAAAGAAGGGTTTGGCCAGAGTGGTCATTTCCCTCATAGAACTCGAAATATAAGAGTGTTTTACTAAGTCATATTTTTAAAAGTTTTCTAAAAAATTTCACAAATACAATTCAGATATACTGTAAATGCAGTTGTTTAGTACGATTTGTTGTCTTCACTTTTCACTAGGCTTGATTTGCTGAGGAAGCAGGGTTTGGTTACAGTGGTCATTTCCCTCATAGAACTCGAAAAATAAAAATGTTTTACTAAGTCATATTTTTAAAAGCATTCTAAAAAATTTCACAAATACAATTTAGATATACTGTAAATGCAGTTTTTTAGTATGATTTGTTGTTTTTACTTTTCATTAGGTTTGATTTACTGAGGAAGCAAGGTTTGGCCACAGGGGTCATTTCCCTCATAGAACTCGAAAAATAAGAGTGTTTTACTAAGTCATATTTTTAAAAGTTTTCTAAAAAATTTTACAAATACAATTCAGATATAGTGTAAATGCAGTTTTTTAGTATGATTTGTTGTCTTCATTTTCCTTTAGGCTTGATTCGCTGAGAAAGAAGGGTTTGGCCACAGTGGTCATTTCCCTCATAGAACTCGAAAAATAAGAGTGTTTTACTAAGTCATATTTTTAAAAGTTTTGTAAAAAATTTCACAAATACAATTCAGACATACTGTAAAAGCAGTTTTTTAGTATGATTTGTTGTCTTCGTTTTTCACTAGGTTTGATTAGCTGAGGAAGCAGGGTTTGGCCACAGTGGTCATTTCCCTCATAGAACTCCAAAAATAAGAGTGTTTTACTAAGTCATATTTTTAAAAGTTTTCTAAAATATTTCACAAACACATTTTAGCTTTACTGTAAGTGCAGTTTCTTAGTATGATTTGTTGTCTTCATTTGCCACTAGATTTAGTTCGCTCACAAGGCAGGGTTTGGCCACAGTGGTCATTTCCCTCATAGAACTCGAAAAATAAGAGTGTTTTACTAAGTCATATTTTTAAAAGTTTTGTAAAAAATTTCACAAATACAATTCAGATATACTGTAAATGCAGTTTTTTAGTATAATTTGTTGTCCTCACTTTTCACTAGGTTTGATTTGCTGGTTTGGCCACAGTGGTCATTTCCCTCATAGAACTCGAAAAATAAGAGTGTTTTACTAAGTCATATTTTTAAAAGTTTTCTAAAAAAATTCACAAACACATTTTAGATTTACCGTAAATGCAGTTTCTTAGCATGATTCGTTGTCTTCATTTGCCACTAGGTTTGATTCGCTCACAAAGCAGGGTTTGGCCACAGTGGTCATTTCCCTCATAGAACTCAAAAAATAAGAGTGTTTTACTAAGTCATATTTTTAAAAAATTTCTAAAAAATTTCACAAATACAATTCAGATATATTGTAAATGCAGTTTTTTAGTATAATTTGTTGCCCTCATTTTCTCCTAGGCTTAATTCGCTGAGAAAGAAGGGTTTGGCCACAGTGGTCATTTCCCTCATAGAACTCGAAAAATAAGAGTGTTTTACTAAGTCATATTTTTAAAAGTTTTGTAAAAAATTTCACAAATACAATTGAGACATACTGTAAATGCAGTTTTTTAGTATGATTTGTTGTCTTCGTTTTTCACTAGGTTTGATTAGCTGAGAAAGCAGGGTTTGGCCACAGTGGTCATTTCCCTCATAGAACTCCAAAAATAAGAGTGTTTTACTAAGTCATATTTTTAAAAGTTTTCTAAAAAATTTCACAAACACATTTTAGATTTACTGTAAGTGCAGTTTTTTAGTATAATTAGTTGCCCTCACTTTTCACTAGGTTTGATTTGCTGACGAAGCATGGTTTGGCCACAGTGGTAATTTTCCTCATAGAACTCAAAAAATAAGAGTGTTTTACTAAGTCATATTTTTAAAAGTTTTGTAAAAAATTTCACAAATATAATTCAGATATACTGTAAATGCAGTTTTTTAGTATAATTTGTTGCCCTCACTTTTCACTAGGTTTGATTTGCTGACGAAGCATGGTTTGGCCACAGTGGTCATTTCCCTCATAGAACTCGAAAAATAAGAGTGTTTTACTAAGTCATATTTTTTAAAGTTTTCTAAAAAATTTCACAAATACAATTCACATATACTGTAAATGCAGTTTTTTAGTATGATTTGTTATCTTCATTTTTCACTAGGTTTTATTCGCTGAGGAAGAAGGGTTTGGCCACAGTGGTCATTTCCCTCATAGAACTCGAAAAATAAGAGTGTTTTACTAAGTCATATTTTTAAAAGTTTTCTAAAAAAAATTCACAAATACAATTCAGACATATTGTAAATGCAGTTTTTTATTATAATTTGTTGTCTTCATTTTCCACTAGGTTTGATTTGCTGAGAAAGAAGGGTTTGGCCAGAGTGGTCATTTCCCTCATAGAACTCGAAATATAAGAGTGTTTTACTAAGTCATATTTTTAAAAGTTTTCTAAAAAATTTCACAAATACAATTCAGATATACTGTAAATGCAGTTGTTTAGTACGATTTGTTGTCTTCACTTTTCACTAGGCTTGATTTGCTGAGGAAGCAGGTTTTGGTTACAGTGGTCATTTCCCTCATAGAACTCGAAAAATAAGAATGTTTTACTAAGTCATATTTTTAAAAGCATTCTAAAAAATTTCACAAATACAATTTAGATATACTGTAAATGCAGTTTTTTAGTATGATTTGTTGTTTTTACTTTTCATTAGGTTTGATTTACTGAGGAAGCAAGGTTTGGCCACAGGGGTCATTTCCCTCATAGAACTCGAAAAATAAGAGTGTTTTACTAAGTCATATTTTTTAAAGTTTTCTAAAAAATTTCACAAATACAATTCACATATACTGTAAATGCAGTTTTTTAGTATGATTTGTTATCTTCATTTTTCACTAGGCTTGATTCGCTGAGAAAGAAGGGTTTGGCCACAGTGGTCATTTCCCTCATAGAACTCGAAAAATAAGAGTGTTTTACTAAGTCATATTTTTAAAAGTTTTGTAAAAAATTTCGCAAATACAATTCAGACATACTGTAAATGCAGTTTTTTAGTATGATTTGTTGTCTTCGTTTTTCACTAGGTTTGATTAGCTGAGGAAGCAGGGTTTGGCCACAGTGGTCATTTCCCTCATAGAACTCCAAAAATAAGAGTGTTTTACTAAGTCATATTTTTAAAAGTTCTCTAAAATATTTCACAAACACATTTTAGCTTTACTGTAAGTGCAGTTTCTTAGTATGATTTGTTGTCTTCATTTGCCACTAGATTTAATTCGCTCACAAGGCAGGGTTTGGCCACAGTGGTCATTTCCCTCATAGAACTCGAAAAATAAGAGTGTTTTACTAAGTCATATTTTTAAAAGTTTTGTAAAAAATTTCACAAATACAATTCAGATATACTGTAAATGCAGTTTTTTAGTATAATTTGTTGTCCTCACTTTTCACTAGGTTTGATTTGCTGGTTTGGCCACAGTGGTCATTTCCCTCATAGAACTCGAAAAATAAGAGTGTTTTACTAAGTCATATTTTTAAAAGTTTTCTAAAAAAATTCACAAACACATTTTAGATTTGCTGTAAATGCAGTTTCTTAGCATGATTCGTTGTCTTCATTTGCCACTAGGTTTGATTCGCTCACAAAGCAGGGTTTGGCCACAGTGGTCATTTCCCTCATAGAACTCAAAAAATAAGAGTGTTTTACTAAGTCATATTTTTAAAAAATTTCTAAAAAATTTCACAAATACAATTCAGATATATTGTAAATGCAGTTTTTTAGTATAATTTGTTGCCCTCACTTTTCACTAGGTTTGATTTGCTGACGAAGCATGGTTTGGTTACAGTGGTCATTTCCCTCATAAAACTCGAAAAATAAAAATGTTTTACTAAGTCATATTTTTAAAAGCTTTCTAAAAAATTTCACAAATACAATTTAGATATACTGTAAATGCAGTTTTTTAGTACGATTTGTTGTCTTCACTTTTCATTAGGTTTGATTTGCTGAGGAAGCAAGGTTTGGCCACAGGTGTCATTTCCCTCATAGAACTCTAAAAATAAGAGTGTTTTACTAAGTTATATTTTTAAAAGTTTTCTAAAAAATTTTACAAATACAATTCAGATATACTGTAAATGCAGTTTTTTAGTATAATTTGTTGCCCTCACTTTTCACTAGGTTTGATTTGCTGACGAAGCATGGTTTGGCCACAGTGGTCATTTCCCTCATAGAACTCGAAAAATAAGAGTGTTTTCCTAAGTCATATTTTTAAAAGTTTTCTAAAAAATTTCACAAATACAATTCACATATACTGTAAATGCAGTTTTTTAGTATGATTTGTTATCTTAATTTTTCACTAGGTTTTATTCGCTGAGAAAGAAGGGCTTGGCCACAGTGTCATTTCCCTCATAGAACTCGAAAAATAAGAGTGTTTTACTAAGTCATATTTTTAAAAGTTTTCTAAAAAATTTCACAAATACAATTCAGACATATTGTAAATGCAGTTTTTTAGTATGATTTGTTGTCTTCATTTTTCACTAGGTTTGATTTGCTGAGAAAGAAGGGTTTGGCCAGAGTGGTCATTTCCCTCATAGAACTCGAAAAATAAGAGTGTTTTACTAAGTCATATTTTTAAAAGTTTTCTAAAAAATTTCACAAATACAATTCAGATATACTGTAAATGCAGTTGTTTAGTACGATTTGTTGTCTTCACTTTTCACTTGGCTTGATTTGCTGAGGAAGCAGGGTTTGGTTACAGTGGTCATTTCCCTCATAGAACTCGAAAAATAAGAGTGTTTTACTAAGTCATATTTTTAAAAGTTTTCTAAAAAATTTCACAAACACATTTTAGATTTACTGTAAGTGCAGTTTTTTAGTATAATTAGTTGCCCTCACTTTTCACTAGGTTTGATTTGCTGGTTTGGCCACAGTGGTCATTTCCCTCATAGAACTCGAAAAATAAGAGTGTTTTACTAAGTCATATTTTTAAAAGTTTTCTAAAAAAATTCACAAACACATTTTAGATTTACTGTAAATGCAATTTCTTAGCATGATTCGTTGTCTTCATTTGCCACTAGGTTTGATTCGCTCACAAAGCAGGGTTTGGCCACAGTGGTCATTTCCCTCATAGAACTCGAAAAATAAGAGTGTTTTACTAAGTCATATTTTTAAAAGTTTTGTAAAAAATTTCACAAATACAATTCAGATATACTGTAAATGCAGTTTTTTAGTATAATTTGTTGTCCTCACTTTTCACTAGGTTTGATTTGCTGGTTTGGCCACAGTGGTCATTTCCCTCATAGAACTCGAAAAATAAGAGTGTTTTACTAAGTCATATTTTTAAAAGTTTTCTAAAAAAATTCACAAACACATTTTAGATTTACTGTAAATGCAATTTCTTAGCATGATTCGTTGTCTTCATTTGCCACTAGGTTTGATTCGCTCACAAAGCAGGGTTTGGCCACAGTGGTCATTTCCCTCATAGAATTTAAAAAAATAAGAGTGTTTTACTAAGTCATATTTTTAAAAAATTTCTAAAAAATTTCACAAATACAATTCAGATATATTGTAAATGCAGTTTTTTAGTATAATTTGTTGCCCTCACTTTTCACTAGGTTTGATTTGTTGACGAAGCATGGTTTGGCCACAGTGGTAATTTTCCTCATAGAACTCAAAAAATAAGAGTGTTTTACTAAGTCATATTTTTAAAAGTTTTGTAAAAAATTTCACAAATATAATTCAGATATACTGTAAATGCAGTTTTTTAGTATAATTTGTTGCCCTCACTTTTCACTAGGTTTGATTTGCTGACGAAGCATGGTTTGGCCACAGTGGTCATTTCCCTCATAGAACTCGAAAAATAAGAGTGTTTTACTAAGTCATATTTTTTAAAGTTTTCTAAAAAATTTCACAAATACAATTCACATATACTGTAAATGCAGTTTTTTAGTATGATTTGTTATCTTCATTTTTCACTAGGTTTTATTCGCTGAGGAAGAAGGGTTTGGCCACAGTGGTCATTTCCCTCATAGAACTCGAAAAATAAGAGTGTTTTACTAAGTCATATTTTTAAAAGTTTTCTAAAAAAAATTCACAAATACAATTCAGACATATTGTAAATGCAGTTTTTTAGTATAATTTGTTGTCTTCATTTTCCACTAGGTTTGATTTGCTGAGAAAGAAGGGTTTGGCCAGAGTGGTCATTTCCCTCATAGAACTCGAAATATAAGAGTGTTTTACTAAGTCATAAATTTCACAAATACAATTCAGATATACTGTAAATGCAGTTGTTTAGTACGATTTGATGTCTTCACTTTTCACTAGGCTTGATTTGCTGAGGAAGCAGGGTTTGGTTACAGTGGTCATTTCCCTCATAGAACTCGAAAAATAAGAATGTTTTACTAAGTCATATTTTTAAAAGCATTCTAAAAAATTTCACAAATACAATTTAGATATACTGTAAATGCAGTTTTTTAGTATGATTTGTTGTTTTTACTTTTCATTAGGTTTGATTTACTGAGGAAGCAAGGTTTGGCCACAGGGGTCATTTCCCTCATAGAACTCGAAAAATAAGAGTGTTTTACTAAGTCATATTTTTAAAAGTTTTCTAAAAAATTTTACAAATACAATTCAGATATAGTGTAAATGCAGTTTTTTAGTATGATTTGTTGTCTTCATTTTCCCCTAGGCTTGATTCGCTGAGAAAGAAGGGTTTGGCCACAGTGGTCATTTCCCTCATAGAACTCGAAAAATAAGAGTGTTTTACTAAGTCATATTTTTAAAAGTTTTGTAAAAAATTTCACAAATACAATTCAGACATACTGTAAATGCAGTTTTTTAGTATGATTTGTTGTCTTCGTTTTTCACTAGGTTTGATTAGCTGAGGAAGCAGGGTTTGGCCACAGTGGTCATTTCCCTCATAGAACTCCAAAAATAAGAGTGTTTTACTAAGTCATATTTTTAAAAGTTTTCTAAAATATTTCACAAACACATTTTAGCTTTACGGTAAGTGCAGTTTCTTAGTATGATTTGTTGTCTTCATTTTCCACTAGATTTAATTCGCTCACAAGGCAGGGTTTGGCCACAGTGGTCATTTCCCTCATAGAACTCGAAAAATAAGAGTGTTTTACTAAGTCATATTTTTAAAAGTTTTGTAAAAAATTTCACAAATACAATTCAGATATACTGTAAATGCAGTTTTTTAGTATAATTTGTTGTCCTCACTTTTCACTAGGTTTGATTTGCTGGTTTGGCCACAGTGGTCATTTCCCTCATAGAACTCGAAAAATAAGAGTGTTTTACTAAGTCATATTTTTAAAAGTTTTCTAAAAAAATTCACAAACACATTTTAGATTTACTGTAAATGCAATTTCTTAGCATGATTCGTTGTCTTCATTTGCCACTAGGTTTGATTCGCTCACAAAGCAGGGTTTGGCCACAGTGGTCATTTCCCTCATAGAATTTAAAAAAATAAGAGTGTTTTACTAAGTCATATTTTTAAAAAATTTCTAAAAAATTTCACAAATACAATTCAGATATATTGTAAATGCAGTTTTTTAGTATAATTTGTTGCCCTCACTTTTCACTAGGTTTGATTTGCTGACGAAGCATGGTTTGGCCACAGTGGTAATTTTCCTCATAGAACTCAAAAAATAAGAGTGTTTTACTAAGTCATATTTTTAAAAGTTTTGTAAAAAATTTCACAAATATAATTCCGATATACTGTAAATGCAGTTTTTTAGTATAATTTGTTGCCCTCACTTTTCACTAGGTTTGATTTGCTGACGAAGCATGGTTTGGCCACAGTGGTCATTTCCCTCATAGAACTCGAAAAATAAGAGTGTTTTACTAAGTCATATTTTTAAAAGTTTTCTAAAAAAATTCACAAACACATTTTAGATTTACTGTAAATGCAGTTTCTTAGCATGATTTGTTGTCTTCATTCGCCACTAGGTTTGATTCGCTCACAAAGCAGGGTTTGGCCACAGTGGTCATTTCCCTCATAGAACTCGAAAAATAAGAGTGTTTTACTAAGTCATATTTTTAAAAGTTTTTTATAAAAATTTCACAAATACAATTCAGATACATTGTAAATGCAGTTTATTAGTATAATTTGTTGCCCTCACTTTTCACTAGGTTTGATTTGCTGACGAAGCATGGTTTGGCCACAGTGGTAATTTTCCTCATAGAACTCGAAAAATAAGAGTGTTTTACTAAGTCATATTTTTTAAAGTTTTCTAAAAAATTTCACAAATACAATTCACATATACTGTAAATGCAGTTTTTTAGTATGATTTGTTATCTTCATTTTTCTTTAGGTTTTATTCGCTGAGGAAGAAGGGTTTGGCCACAGTGGTCATTTCCCTCATAGAACTCGAAAAATAAGAGTGTTTTACTAAGTCATATTTTTAAAAGTTTTCTAAAAAAAATTCACAAATACAATTCAGACATATTGTAAATGCAGTTTTTTAGTATAATTTGTTGTCTTCATTTTCCACTAGGTTTGATTTGCTGAGAAAGAAGGGTTTGGCCAGAGTGGTCATTTCCCTCATAGAACTCGAAATATAAGAGTGTTTTACTAAGTCATATTTTTAAAAGTTTTCTAAAAAATTTCACAAATACAATTCAGATATACTGTAAATGCAGTTGTTTAGTACGATTTGTTGTCTTCACTTTTCACTAGGCTTGATTTGCTGAGGAAGCAGGGTTTGGTTACAGTGGTCATTTCCCTCATAGAACTCGAAAAATAAGAATGTTTTACTAAGTCATATTTTTAAAAGCATTCTAAAAAATTTCACAAATACAATTTAGATATACTGTAAATGCAGTTTTTTAGTATGATTTGTTGTTTTTACTTTTCATTAGGTTTGATTTACTGAGGAAGCAAGGTTTGGCCACAGGGGTCATTTCCCTCATAGAACTCGAAAAATAAGAGTGTTTTACTAAGTCATATTTTTAAAAGTTTTCTAAAAAATTTTACAAATACAATTCAGATATAGTGTAAATGCAGTTTTTTAGTATGATTTGTTGTCTTCATTTTCCCTTAGGCTTGATTCGCTGAGAAAGAAGGGTTTGGCCACAGTGGTCATTTCCCTCATAGAACTCGAAAAATAAGAGTGTTTTACTAAGTCATATTTTTAAAAGTTTTGTAAAAAATTTCACAAATACAATTCAGACATACTGTAAATGCAGTTTTTTAGTATAATTTGTTGTCTTCGTTTTTCACTAGGTTTGATTAGCTGAGGAAGCAGGGTTTGGCCACAGTGGTCATTTCCCTCATAGAACTCCAAAAATAAGAGTGTTTTACTAAGTCATATTTTTAAAAGTTTTCTAAAATATTTCACAAACACATTTTAGCTTTACTGTAAGTGCAGTTTCTTAGTATGATTTGTTGTCTTCATTTTCCACTAGATTTAATTCGCTCACAAGGCAGGGTTTGGCCACAGTGGTCATTTCCCTCATAGAATTTAAAAAAATAAGAGTGTTTTACTAAGTCATATTTTTAAAAAATTTCTAAAAAATGTCACAAATACAATTCAGATATATTGTAAATGCAGTTTTTTAGTATAATTTGTTGCCCTCACTTTTCACTAGGTTTGATTTGCTGACGAAGCATGGTTTGGCCACAGTGGTAATTTTCCTCATAGAACTCAAAAAATAAGAGTGTTTTACTAAGTCATATTTTTAAAAGTTTTGTAAAAAATTTCACAAATATAATTCCGATATACCGTAAATGCAGTTTTTTAGTATAATTTGTTGCCCTCACTTTTCACTAGGTTTGATTTGCTGACGAAGCATGGTTTGGCCACAGTGGTCATTTCCCTCATAGAACTCGAAAAATAAGAGTGTTTTACTAAGTCATATTTTTAAAAGTTTTCTAAAAAAATTCACAAACACATTTTAGATTTACTGTAAATGCAGTTTCTTAGCATGATTTGTTGTCTTCATTCGCCACTAGGTTTGATTCGCTCACAAAGCAGGGTTTGGCCACAGTGGTCATTTCCCTCATAGAACTCGAAAAATAAGAGTGTTTTACTAAGTCATATTTTTAAAAGTTTTCTAAAAAATTTCACAAATACTATTCAGATACATTGTAAATGCAGTTTATTAGTATAATTAGTTGCCCTCACTTTTCACTAGGTTTAATTTGCTGACAAAGCATGGTTTGGCCACAGTGGTAATTTTCCTCATAGAACTCGAAAAATAAGAGTGTTTTACTAAGTCATATTTTTTAAAGCTTTCTATAAAATTTCACAAATACAATTCACATATACTGTAAATGCAGTTTTTTAGTATGATTTGTTATCTTCATTTTTCACTAGGTTTTATTCGCTGAGGAAGAAGGGTTTGGCCACATTGGTCATTTCCCTCATAGAACTCGAAAAATAAGAGTGTTTTACTAAGTCATATTTTTAAAAGTTTTCTAAAAAAAATTCACAAATACAATTCAGACATATTGTAAATGCAGTTTTTTAGTATAATTTGTTGTCTTCATTTTCCACTAGGTTTGATTTGCTGAGAAAGAAGGGTTTGGCCAGAGTGGTCATTTCCCTCATAGAACTCGAAATATAAGAGTGTTTTACTAAGTCATATTTTTAAAAGTTTTCTAAAAAATTTCACAAATACAATTCAGATATACTGTAAATGCAGTTGTTTAGTACGATTTGTTGTCTTCACTTTTCACTAGGCTTGATTTGCTGAGGAAGCAGGGTTTGGTTACAGTGGTCATTTCCCTCATAGAACTCGAAAAATAAGAATGTTTTACTAAGTCATATTTTTAAAAGCATTCTAAAAAATTTCACAAATACAATTTAGATATACTGTAAATGCAGTTTTTTAGTATGATTTGTTGTTTTTACTTTTCATTAGGTTTGATTTACTGAGGAAGCAAGGTTTGGCCACAGGGGTCATTTCCCTCATAGAACTCGAAAAATAAGAGTGTTTTACTAAGTCATATTTTTAAAAGTTTTCTAAAAAATTTTACAAATACAATTCAGATATAGTGTAAATGCAGTTTTTTAGTATGATTTGTTGTCTTCATTTTCCTTTAGGCTTGATTAGCTGAGGAAGCAGGGTTTGGCCACAGTGGTCATTTCCCTCATAGAACTCCAAAAATAAGAGTGTTTTACTAAGTCATATTTTTAAAAGTTTTCTAAAATATTTCACAAACACATTTTAGCTTTACTGTAAGTGCAGTTTCTTAGTATGATTTGTTGTCTTCATTTTCCACTAGATTTAATTCGCTCACAAGGCAGGGTTTGGCCACAGTGGTCATTTCCCTCATAGAATTTAAAAAAATAAGAGTGTTTTACTAAGTCATATTTTTAAAAAATTTCTAAAAAATTTCACAAATACAATTCAGATATATTGTAAATGCAGTTTTTTAGTATAATTGGTTGCCCTCACTTTTCACTAGGTTTGATTTGCTGACGAAGCATGGTTTGGCCACAGTGGTAATTTTCCTCATAGAACTCAAAAAATAAGAGTGTTTTACTAAGTCATATTTTTAAAAGTTTTGTAAAAAATTTCACAAATATAATTCCGATATACTGTAAATGCAGTTTTTTAGTATAATTTGTTGCCCTCACTTTTCACTAGGTTTGATTTGCTGACGAAGCATGGTTTGGCCACAGTGGTCATTTCCCTCATAGAACTCGAAAAATAAGAGTGTTTTACTAAGTCATATTTTTAAAAGTTTTCTAAAAAAATTCACAAACACATTTTAGATTTACTGTAAATGCAGTTTCTTAGCATGATTTGTTGTCTTCATTCGCCACTAGGTTTGATTCGCTCACAAAGCAGGGTTTGGCCACAGTGGTCATTTCCCTCATAGAACTCGAAAAATAAGAGTGTTTTACTAAGTCATATTTTTAAAAGTTTTCTAAAAAATTTCACAAATACTATTCAGATACATTGTAAATGCAGTTTATTAGTATAATTAGTTGCCCTCACTTTTCACTAGGTTTAATTTGCTGACAAAGCATGGTTTGGCCACAGTGGTAATTTTCCTCATAGAACTCGAAAAATAAGAGTGTTTTACTAAGTCATATTTTTTAAAGTTTTCTAAAAAATTTCACAAATACAATTCACATATACTGTAAATGCAGTTTTTTAGTATGATTTGTTATCTTCATTTTTCACTAGGTTTTATTCGCTGAGGAAGAAGGGTTTGGCCACAGTGGTCATTTCCCTCATAGAACTCGAAAAATAAGAGTGTTTTACTAAGTCATATTTTTAAAAGTTTTCTAAAAAAAATTCACAAATACAATTCAGACATATTGTAAATGCAGTTTTTTAGTATAATTTGTTGTCTTCATTTTCCACTAGGTTTGATTTGCTGAGAAAGAAGGGTTTGGCCAGAGTGGTCATTTCCCTCATAGAACTCGAAATATAAGAGTGTTTTACTAAGTCATATTTTTAAAAGTTTTCTAAAAAATTTCACAAATACAATTCAGATATACTGTAAATGCAGTTGTTTAGTACGATTTGTTGTCTTCACTTTTCACTAGGCTTGATTTGCTGAGGAAGCAGGGTTTGGTTACAGTGGTCATTTCCCTCATAGAACTCGAAAAATAAGAATGTTTTACTAAGTCATATTTTTAAAAGCATTCTAAAAAATTTCACAAATATAATTCAGATATACTGTAAATGCAGTTTTTTAGTATGATTTGTTGTCTTCATTTTCCCCTAGGCTTGATTTGCTGAGGAAGCAGGGTTTGGTTACAGTGGTCATTTCCCTCATAGAACTCGAAATATAAGAGTGTTTTACTAAGTCATATTTTTAAAAGTTTTCTAAAAAATTTCACAAATACAATTCAGATATACTGTAAATGCAGTTGTTTAGTACGATTTGTTGTCTTCACTTTTCACTAGGCTTGATTTGCTGAGGAAGCAGGGTTTGGTTACAGTGGTCATTTCCCTCATAGAACTCGAAAAATAAGAGTGTTTTACTAAGTCATATTTTTAAAAGTCTTGTAAAAAATTTCACAAATACAATTCAGACATACTGTAAATGCAGTTTTTTAGTACGATTTGTTGTCTTCGTTTTTCACTAGGTTTGATTAGCTGAGGAAGCAGGGTTTGGCCACAGTGGTCATTTCCCTCATAGAACTCCAAAAATAAGAGTGTTTTACTAAGTCATATTTTTAAAAGTTTTCTAAAATATTTCACAAACACATTTTAGCTTTACGGTAAGTGCAGTTTTTTAGTATGATTTGTTTTCTTTATTTTCCACTAGGTTTAATTCGCTCACAAGGCAGGGTTTGGCCACAGTGGTCATTTCCCTCATAGAACTCGAAAAATAAGAGTGTTTTACTAAGTCATATTTTTAAAAGTTTTGTAAAAAATTTCACAAATACAATTCAGATATACTGTAAATGCAGTTTTTTAGTATAATTTGTTGTCCTCACTTTTCACTAGGTTTGATTTGCTGGTTTGGCCACAGTGGTCATTTCCCTCATAGAACTCGAAAAATAAGAGTGTTTTACTAAGTCATATTTTTAAAAGTTTTCTAAAAAAATTCACAAACACATTTTAGATTTACTGTAAATGCAATTTCTTAGCATGATTTGTTGTCTTCATTTGCCACTAGGTTTGATTCGCTCACAAAGCAGGGTTTGGCCACAGTGGTCATTTCCCTCATAGAATTTAAAAAAATAAGAGTGTTTTACTAAGTCATATTTTTAAAAAATTTCTAAAAAATTTCACAAATACAATTCAGATATATTGTAAATGCAGTTTTTTAGTATAATTTGTTGCCCTCACTTTTCACTAGGTTTGATTTGCTGACGAAGCATGGTTTGGCCACAGTGGTAATTTTCCTCATAGAACTCAAAAAATAAGAGTGTTTTACTAAGTCATATTTTTAAAAGTTTTGTAAAAAATTTCACAAATATAATTCCGATATACTGTAAATGCAGTTTTTTAGTATAATTTGTTGCCCTCACTTTTCACTAGGTGTGATTTGCTGACGAAGCATGGTTTGGCCACAGTGGTCATTTCCCTCATAGAACTCGAAAAATAAGAGTGGTTTACTAAGTCATATTTTTAAAAGTTTTCTAAAAAAATTCACAAACACATTTTAGATTTACTGTAAATGCAGTTTCTTAGCATGATTTGTTGTCTTCATTCGCCACTAGGTTTGATTCGCTCACAAAGCAGGGTTTTGCCACAGTGGTCATTTCCCTCATAGAACTCGAAAAATAAGAGTGTTTTACTAAGTCATATTTTTAAAAGTTTTCTAAAAAATTTCACAAATACAATTCAGATACATTGTAAATGCAGTTTATTAGTATAATTAGTTGCCCTCACTTTTCACTAGGTTTGATTTGCTGACAAAGCATGGTTTGGCCACAGTGGTAATTTTCCTCATAGAACTCGAAAAATAAGAGTGTTTTACTAAGTCATATTTTTTAAAGTTTTCTAAAAAATTTCACAAATACAATTCACATATACTGTAAATGCAGTTTTTTAGTATGATTTGTTATCTTCATTTTTCACTAGGTTTTATTCGCTGAGGAAGAAGGGTTTGGCCACAGTGGTCATTTCCCTCATAGAACTCGAAAAATAAGAGTGTTTTACTAAGTCATATTTTTAAAAGTTTTCTAAAAAAAATTCACAAATACAATTCAGACATATTGTAAATGCAGTTTTTTAGTATAATTTGTTGTCTTCATTTTCCACTAGGTTTGATTTGCTGACAAAGCATAGTTTGGCCACAGTGGTAATTTTCCTCATAGAACTCGAAAAATAAGAGTGTTTTACTAAGTCATATTTTTAAAAGTTTTCTAAAAAATTTCACAAATACAATTCAGATATACTGTAAATGCAGTTGTTTAGTACGATTTGTTGTCTTCACTTTTCACTAGGCTTGATTTGCTGAGGAAGCAGGGTTTGGTTACAGTGGTCATTTCCCTCATAGAACTCGAAAAATAAGAATGTTTTACTAAGTCATATTTTTAAAAGCATTCTAAAAAATTTCACAAATACAATTTAGATATACTGTAAATGCAGTTTTTTAGTATGATTTGTTGTCTTCATTTTCCCCTAGGCTTGATTCGCTGAGAAAGAAGGGTTTGGCCACAGTGGTCATTTCCCTCATAGAACTCGAAAAATAAGAGTGTTTTACTAAGTCATATTTTTAAAAGTTTTGTAAAAAATTTCACAAATACAATTCAGACATACTGTAAATGCAGTTTTTTAGTATGATTTGTTGTCTTCGTTTTTCACTAGGTTTGATTAGCTGAGGAAGCAGGGTTTGGCCACAGTGGTCATTTCCCTCATAGAACTCCAAAAATAAGAGTGTTTTACTAAGTCATATTTTTAAAAGTTTTCTAAAATATTTCACAAACACATTTTAGCTTTACTGTAAGTGCAGTTTCTTAGTATGATTTGTTGTCTTCATTTTCCACTAGATTTAATTCGCAGGGTTTGGCCACAGTGGTCATTTCCCTCATAGAATTTAAAAAAATAAGAGTGTTTTACTAAGTCATATTTTTAAAAAATTTCTAAAAAATTTCACAAATACAATTCAGATGTATTGTAAATGCAGTTTTTTAGTATAATTTGTTGCCCTCACTTTTCACTAGGTTTGATTTGCTGACGAAGCATGGTTTGGCCACAGTGGTAATTTTCCTCATAGAACTCAAAAAATAAGAGTGTTTTACTAAGTCATATTTTTAAAAGTTTTGTAAAAAATTTCACAAATATAATTCCGATATACTGTAAATGCAGTTTTTTAGTATAATTTGTTGCCCTCACTTTTCACTAGGTTTGATTTGCTGACAAAGCATGGTTTGGCCACAGTGGTCATTTCCCTCATAGAACTCGAAAAATAAGAGTGTTTTACTAAGTCATATTTTTAAAAGTTTTCTAAAAAAATTCACAAACACATTTTAGATTTACTGTAAATGCAGTTTCTTAGCATGATTTGTTGTCTTCATTCGCCACTAGGTTTGATTCGCTCACAAAGCAGGGTTTGGCCACAGTGGTCATTTCCCTCATAGAACTCGAAAAATAAGAGTGTTTTACTAAGTCATATTTTTAAAAGTTTTCTAAAAAATTTCACAAATACAATTCAGATACATTGTAAATGCAGTTTATTAGTATAATTAGTTGCCCTCACTTTTCACTAGGTTTGATTTGCTGACAAAGCATGGTTTGGCCACAGTGGTAATTTTCCTCATAGAACTCGAAAAATAACAGTGTTTTACTAAGTCATATTTTTTAAAGTTTTCTAAAAAATTTCACAAATACAATTCACATATACTGTAAATGCAGTTTTTTAGTATGATTTGTTATCTTCATTTTTCACTAGGTTTTATTCGCTGAGGAAGAAGGGTTTGGCCACAGTGGTCATTTCCCTCATAGAAGTCGAAAAATAAGAGTGTTTTACTAAGTCATATTTTTAAAAGTTTTCTAAAAAAAATTCACAAATACAATTCAGACATATTGTAAATGCAGTTTTTTAGTATAATTTGTTGTCTTCATTTTCCACTAGGTTTGATTTGCTGAGAAAGAAGGGTTTGGCCAGAGTGGTCATTTCCCTCATAGAACTCGAAATATAAGAGTGTTTTACTAAGTCATATTTTTAAAAGTTTTCTAAAAAATTTCACAAATACAATTCAGATATACTGTAAATGCAGTTGTTTAGTACGATTTGTTGTCTTCACTTTTCACTAGGCTTGATTTGCTGAGGAAGCAGGGTTTGGTTACAGTGGTCATTTCCCTCATAGAACTCGAAAAATAAGAATGTTTTACTAAGTCATATTTTTAAAAGCATTCTAAAAAATTTCACAAATACAATTTAGATATACTGTAAATGCAGTTTTTTAGTATGATTTGTTGTCTTCGTTTTTCACTAGGTTTGATTAGCTGAGGAAGCAGGGTTTGGCCACAGGGGTCATTTCCCTCATAGAACTCCAAAAATAAGAGTGTTTTACTAAGTCATATTTTTAAAAGTTTTCTAAAATATTTCACAAACACATTTTAGCTTTACTGTAAGTGCAGTTTCTTAGTATGATTTGTTGTCTTCATTTTCCACTAGATTTAATTCGCTCACAAGGCAGGGTTTGGCCACAGTGGTCATTTCCCTCATAGAATTTAAAAAAATAAAAGTGTTTTACTATGTCATATTTTTAAAAAATTTTTAAAAAATTTCACAAATACAATTCAGATATATTGTAAATGCAGTTTTTTAGTATAATTTGTTGCCCTCACTTTTCACTAGGTTTGATTTGCTGACGAAGCATGGTTTGGCCACAGTGGTAATTTTCCTCATAGAACTCAAAAAATAAGAGTGTTTTACTAAGTCATATTTTTAAAAGTTTTGTAAAAAATTTCACAAATATAATTCCGATATACTGTAAATGCAGTTTTTTAGTATAATTTGTTGCCCTCACTTTTCACTAGGTTTGATTTGCTGACAAAGCATGGTTTGGCCACAGTGGTCATTTCCCTCATAGAACTCGAAAAATAAGAGTGTTTTACTAAGTCATATTTTTAAAAGTTTTCTAAAAAAATTCACAAACACATTTTAGATTTACTGTAAATGCAGTTTCTTAGCATGATTTGTTGTCTTCATTCGCCACTAGGTTTGATTCGCTCACAAAGCAGGGTTTGGCCACAGTGGTCATTTCCCTCATAGAACTCGAAAAATAAGAGTGTTTTACTAAGTCATATTTTTAAAAGTTTTTTAAAAAATTTCACAAATACAATTCAGATACATTGTAAATGCAGTTTATTAGTATAATTAGTTGCCCTCACTTTTCACTAGGTTTGATTTGCTGACAAAGCATGGTTTGGCCACAGTGGTAATTTTCCTCATAGAACTCGAAAAATAAGAGTGTTTTACTAAGTCATATTTTTTAAAGTTTTCTAAAAAATTTCACAAATACAATTCACATATACTGTAAATGCAGTTTTTTAGCATGATTTGTTATCTTCATTTTTCACTAGGTTTTATTCGCTGAGGAAGAAGGGTTTGGCCACAGTGGTCATTTCCCTCATAGAACTCGAAAAATAAGAGTGTTTTACTAAGTCATATTTTTAAAAGTTTTCTAAAAAAAATTCACAAATACAATTCAGACATATTGTAAATGCAGTTTTTTAGTATAATTTGTTGTCTTCATTTTCCACTAGGTTTGATTTGCTGAGAAAGAAGGGTTTGGCCAGAGTGGTCATTTCCCTCATAGAACTCGAAATATAAGAGTGTTTTACTAAGTCATATTTTTAAAAGTTTTCTAAAAAATTTCACAAATACAATTCAGATATACTGTAAATGCAGTTGCTTAGTACGATTTGTTGTCTTCACTTTTCACTAGGCTTGATTTGCTGAGGAAGCAGGGTTTGGTTACAGTGGTCATTTCCCTCATAGAACTCGAAAAATAAGAATGTTTTACTAAGTCATATTTTTAAAAGCATTCTAAAAAATTTCACAAATACAATTTAGATATACTGTAAATGCAGTTTTTTAGTATGATTTGTTGTTTTTACTTTTCATTAGGTTTGATTTACTGAGGAAGCAAGGTTTGGCCACAGGGGTCATTTCCCTCATAGAACTCGAAAAATAAGAGTGTTTTACTAAGTCATATTTTTAAAAGTTTTCTAAAAAATTTTACAAATACAATTCAGATATAGTGTAAATGCAGTTTTTTAGTATGATTTGTTGTCTTCATTTTCCCCTAGGCTTGATTCGCTGAGAAAGAAGGGTTTGGCCACAGTGGTCATTTCCCTCATAGAACTCGAAAAATAAGAGTGTTTTACTAAGTCATATTTTTAAAAGTTTTGTAAAAAATTTCACAAATACAATTCAGACATACTGTAAATGCAGTTTTTTAGTATGATTTGTTGTCTTCGTTTTTCACTAGGTTTGATTAGCTGAGGAAGCAGGGTTTGGCCACAGTGGTCATTTCCCTCATAGAACTCCAAAAATAAGAGTGTTTTACTAAGTCATATTTTTAAAAGTTTTCTAAAATATTTCACAAACACATTTTAGCTTTACTGTAAGTGCAGTTTCTTAGTATGATTTGTTGTCTTCATTTTCCACTAGATTTAATTCGCTCACAAGGCAGGGTTTGGCCACAGTGGTCATTTCCCTCATAGAATTTAAAAAAATAAGAGTGTTTTACTAAGTCATATTTTTAAAAAATTTCTAAAAAATTTCACAAATATAATTCAGATATATTGTAAATGCAGTTTTTTAGTATAATCTGTTGCCCTCACTTTTCACTAGGTTTGATTTGCTGACGAAGCATGGTTTGGCCACAGTGGTAATTTTCCTCATAGAACTCAAAAAATAAGAGTGTTTTACTAAGTCATATTTTTAAAAGTTTTGTAAAAAATTTCACAAATATAATTCCGATATACTGTAAATGCAGTTTTTTAGTATAATTTGTTGCCCTCACTTTTCACTAGGTTTGATTTGCTGACAAAGCATGGTTTGGCCACAGTGGTCATTTCCCTCATAGAACTCGAAAAATAAGAGTGTTTTACTAAGTCATATTTTTAAAAGTTTTCTAAAAAAATTCACAAACACATTTTAGATTTACTGTAAATGCAGTTTCTTAGCATGATTTGTTGTCTTCATTCGCCACTAGGTTTGATTCGCTCACAAAGCAGGGTTTGGCCACAGTGGTCATTTCCCTCATAGAACTCGAAAAATAAGAGTGTTTTACTAAGTCATATTTTTAAAAGTTTTCTAAAAAATTTCACAAATACTATTCAGATACATTGTAAATGCAGTTTATTAGTATAATTAGTTGCCCTTACTTTTCACTAGGTTTGATTTGCTGACAAAGCATGGTTTGGCCACAGTGGTAATTTTCCTCATAGAACTCGAAAAATAAGAGTGTTTTACTAAGTCATATTTTTTAAAGTTTTCTAAAAAATTTCACAAATACAATTCACATATACTGTAAATGCAGTTTTTTAGTATGATTTGTTATCTTCATTTTTCACTAGGTTTTATTCGCTGAGGAAGGAGGGTTTGGCCACAGTGGTCATTTCCCTCATAGAACTCGAAAAATAAGAGTGTTTTACTAAGTCATATTTTTAAAAGTTTTCTAAAAAAAATTCACAAATACAATTTAGATATACTGTAAATGCAGTTTTTTAGTATGATTTGTTGTTTTTACTTTTCATTAGGTTTGATTTACTGAGGAAGCAAGGTTTGGCCACAGGGGTCATTTCCCTCATAGAACTCGAAAAATAAGAGTGTTTTACTAAGTCATATTTTTAAAAGTTTTCTAAAAAATTTTACAAATACAATTCAGATATAGTGTAAATGCAGTTTTTTAGTATGATTTGTTGTCTTCATTTTCCCCTAGGCTTGATTCGCTGAGAAAGAAGGGTTTGGCCACAGTGGTCATTTCCCTCATAGAACTCGAAAAATAAGAGTGTTTTACTAAGTCATATTTTTAAAAGTCTTGTAAAAAATTTCACAAATACAATTCAGACATACTGTAAATGCAGTTTTTTAGTACGATTTGTTGTCTTCGTTTTTCACTAGGTTTGATTAGCTGAGGAAGCAGGGTTTGGCCACAGTGGTCATTTCCCTCATAGAACTCGAAAAATAAGAATGTTTTACTAAGTCATATTTTTAAAAGCATTCTAAAAAATTTCACAAATACAATTTAGATATACTGTAAATGCAGTTTTTTAGTATGATTTGTTGTTTTTACTTTTCATTAGGTTTGATTTACTGAGGAAGCAAGGTTTGGCCACAGGGGTCATTTCCTTCATAGAACTCGAAAAATAAGAGTGTTTTACTAAGTCATATTTTTAAAAGTTTTCTAAAAAATTTTACAAATACAATTCAGATATAGTGTAAATGCAGTTTTTTAGTATGATTTGTTGTCTTCATTTTCCCCTAGGCTTGATTCGCTGAGAAAGAAGGGTTTGGCCACAGTGGTCATTTCCCTCATAGAACTCGAAAAATAAGAGTGTTTTACTAAGTCATATTTTTAAAAGTCTTGTAAAAAATTTCGCAAATACAATTCAGACATACTGTAAATGCAGTTTTTTAGTACGATTTGTTGTCTTCGTTTTTCACTAGGTTTGATTAGCTGAGGAAGCAGGGTTTGGCCACAGTGGTCATTTCCCTCATAGAACTCCAAAAATAAGAGTGTTTTACTAAGTCATATTTTTAAAAGTTTTCTAAAATATTTCACAAACACATTTTAGCTTTACTGTAAGTGCAGTTTCTTAGTATGATTTGTTGTCTTCATTTTCCACTAGATTTAATTCGCTCACAAGGCAGGGTTTGGCCACAGTGGTCATTTCCCTCATAGAACTCGAAAAATAAAAGTGTTTTACTAAGTCATATTTTTAAAAGTTTTGTAAAAAATTTCACAAATACAATTCAGATATACTGTAAATGCAGTTTTTTAGTATAATTTGTTGTCCTCACTTTTCACTAGGTTTGATTTGCTGGTTTGGCCACAGTGGTCATTTCCCTCATAGAACTCGAAAAATAAGAGTGTTTTACTAAGTCATATTTTTAAAAGTTTTCTAAAAAAATTCACAAACATATTTTAGATTTACTGTAAATGCAATTTCTTAGCATGATTCGTTGTCTTCATTTGCCACTAGGTTTGATTCGCTCACAAAGCAGGGTTTGGCCACAGTGGTCATTTCCCTCATAGAATTTAAAAAAATAAGAGTGTTTTACTAAGTCATATTTTTAAAAAATTTCTAAAAAATTTCACAAATACAATTCAGATATATTGTAAATGCAGTTTTTTAGTATAATTTGTTGCCCTCACTTTTCACTAGGTTTGATTTGCTGACGAAGCATGGTTTGGCCACAGTGGTAATTTTCCTCATAGAACTCAAAAAATAAGAGTGTTTTACTAAGTCATATTTTTAAAAGTTTTGTAAAAAATTTCAAAAATATAATTCCGATATACTGTAAATGCAGTTTTTTAGTATAATTTGTTGCCCTCACTTTTCACTAGGTTTGATTTGCTGACAAAGCATGGTTTGGCCACAGTGGTCATTTCCCTCATAGAACTCGAAAAATAAGAGTGTTTTACTAAGTCATATTTTTAAAAGTTTTCTAAAAAAATTCACAAACACATTTTAGATTTACTGTAAATGCAATTTCTTAGCATGATTTGTTGTCTTTATTCGCCACTAGGTTTGATTCGCTCACAAAGCAGGGTTTGGCCACAGTGGTCATTTCCCTCATAGAACTCGAAAAATAAGAGTGTTTTACTAAGTCATATTTTTAAAAGTTTTCTAAAAAATTTCACAAATACAATTCAGATACATTGTAAATGCACTTTATTAGTATAATTAGTTGCCCTCACTTTTCACTAGGTTTGATTTGCTGACAAAGCATGGTTTGGCCACAGTGGTAATTTTCCTCATAGAACTAAAAAAATAAGAGTGTTTTACTAAGTCATATTTTTAAAAGTTTTGTAAAAAATTTCACAAATATAATTCAGATATACTGTAAATGCAGTTTTTTAGTATAATTTGTTGCCCTCACTTTTCACTAGGTTTGATTTGCTGACGAAGCATGGTTTGGCCACAGTGGTCATTTCCCTCATAGAACTCGAAAAATAAGAGTGTTTTACTAAGTCATATTTTTTAAAGTTTTCTAAAAAATTTCACAAATACAATTCACATATACTGTAAATGCAGTTTTTTAGTATGATTTGTTATCTTCATTTTTCACTAGGTTTTATTCGCTGAGGAAGAAGGGTTTGGCCACAGTGGTCATTTCCCTCATAGAACTCGAAAAATAAGAGTGTTTTACTAAGTCATATTTTTAAAAGTTTTCTAAAAAAAATTCACAAATACAATTCAGACATATTGTAAATGCAGTTTTTTAGTATAATTTGTTGTCTTCATTTTCCACTAGGTTTGATTTGCTGAGAAAGAAGGGTTTGGCCAGAGTGGTCATTTCCCTCATAGAACTCGAAAAATAAGAGTGTTTTACTAAGTCATATTTTTAAAAGTTTTCTAAAAAATTTTACAAATACAATTCAGATATACTGTAAATGCAGTTGTTTAGTACAATTTGTTGTCTTCACTTTTCACTAGGCTTGATTTGCTGAGGAAGCAGGGTTTGGTTACAGTGGTCATTTCCCTCATAGAACTCGAAAAATAAGAATGTTTTACTAAGTCATATTTTTAAAAGCATTCTAAAAAATTTCACAAATACAATTTAGATATACTGTAAATGCAGTTTTTTAGTATGATTTGTTGTTTTTACTTTTCATTAGGTTTGATTTACTGAGGAAGCAAGGTTTGGCCACAGGGGTCATTTCCCTCATAGAACTCGAAAAATAAGAGTGTTTTACTAAGTCATATTTTTAAAAGTTTTCTAAAAAATTTTACAAATACAATTCAGATATAGTGTAAATGCAGTTTTTTAGTATGATTTGTTGTCTTCATTTTCCCCTAGGCTTGATTCGCTGAGAAAGAAGGGTTTGGCCACAGTGGTCATTTCCCTCATAGAACTCGAAAAATAAGAGTGTTTTACTAAGTCATATTTTTAAAAGTTTTGTAAAAAATTTCACAAATACAATTCAGACATACTGTAAATGCAGTTTTTTAGTATAATTTGTTGTCTTCGTTTTTCACTAGGTTTGATTAGCTGACGAAGCAGGGTTTGGCCACAGTGGTCATTTCCCTCATAGAACTCCAAAAATAAGAGTGTTTTACTAAGTCATATTTTTAAAAGTTTTCTAAAATATTTCACAAACACATTTTAGCTTTACTGTAAGTGCAGTTTCTTAGTATGATTTGTTGTCTTCATTTGCCACTAGATTTCCCTCATAGAACTCGAAAAATAAGAGTGTTTTACTAAGTCATATTTTTAAAAGTTTTGTAAAAAATTTCACAAATACAATTCAGATATACTGTAAATGCAGTTTTTAGTATAATTTGTTGTCCTCACTTTTCACTAGGTTTGATTTGCTGGTTTGGCCACAGTGGTCATTTCCCTCATAGAACTCGAAAAATAAGAGTGTTTTACTAAGTCATATTTTTAAAAGTTTTCTAAAAAAATTCACAAACACATTTTAGACTTACTGTAAATGCAGTTTCTTAGCATGATTCGTTGTCTTCATTTGCCACTAGGTTTGATTCGCTCACAAAGCAGGGTTTGGCCACAGTGGTCATTTCCCTCATAGAACTCAAAAAATAAGAGTGTTTTACTAAGTCATATTTTTAAAAAATTTCTAAAAAATTTCACAAATACAATTCAGATATATTGTAAATGCAGTTTTTTAGTATAATTTGTTGCCCTCACTTTTCACTAGGTTTGATTTGCTGACGAAGCATGGTTTGGCCACAGTGGTAATTTTCCTCATAGAACTCAAAAAATAAGAGTGTTTTACTAAGTCATATTTTTAAAAGTTTTGTAAAAAATTTCACAAATATAATTCCGATATACTGTAAATGCAGTTTTTTAGTATAATTTGTTGCCCTCACTTTTCACTAGGTTTGATTTGCTGACGAAGCATGGTTTGGCCACAGTGGTCATTTCCCTCATAGAACTCGAAAAATAAGAGTGTTTTACTAAGTCATATTTTTAAAAGTTTTCTAAAAAAATTCACAAACACATTTTAGATTTACTGTAAATGCAATTTCTTAGCATGATTTGTTGTCTTTATTCGCCACTAGGTTTGATTCGCTCACAAAGCAGGGTTTGGCCACAGTGGTCATTTCCCTCATAGAACTCGAAAAATAAGAGTGTTTTACTAAGTCATATTTTTAAAAGTTTTCTAAAAAATTTCACAAATATAATTCAGATATACTGTAAATGCAGTTTTTTAGTATAATTTGTTGCACTCACTTTTCACTAGGTTTGATTTGCTGACAAAGCATGGTTTGGCCACAGTGGTAATTTTCCTCATAGAACTCAAAAAATAAGAGTGTTTTACTAAGTCATATTTTTAAAAGTTTTGTAAAAAATTTCACAAATATAATTCAGATATACTGTAAATGCAGTTTTTTAGTATAATTTGTTGCACTCACTTTTCACTAGGTTTGATTTGCTGACGAAGCATGGTTTGGCCACAGTGGTCATTTCCCTCATAGAACTCGAAAAATAAGAGTGTTTTACTAAGTCATATTTTTTAAAGTTTTCTAAAAAATTTCACAAATACAATTCACATATACTGTAAATGCAGTTTTTTAGTATGATTTGTTATCTTCATTTTTCACTAGGTTTTATTCGCTGAGGAAGAAGGGTTTGGCCACAGTGGTCATTTCCCTCATAGAACTCGAAAAATAAGAGTGTTTTACTAAGTCATATTTTTAAAAGTTTTCTAAAAAAAATTCACAAATACAATTCAGACATATTGTAAATGCAGTTTTTTAGTATAATTTGTTGTCTTCATTTTCCACTAGGTTTGATTTGCTGAGAAAGAAGGGTTTGGCCAGAGTGGTCATTTCCCTCATAGAACTCGAAAAATAAGAGTGTTTTACTAAGTCATATTTTTAAAAGTTTTCTAAAAAATTTTACAAATACAATTCAGATATACTGTAAATGCAGTTGTTTAGTACAATTTGTTGTCTTCACTTTTCACTAGGCTTGATTTGCTGAGGAAGCAGGGTTTGGTTACAGTGGTCATTTCCCTCATAGAACTCGAAAAATAAGAATGTTTTACTAAGTCATATTTTTAAAAGCATTCTAAAAAATTTCACAAATACAATTTAGATATACTGTAAATGCAGTTTTTTAGTATGATTTGGGTTTTTTACTTTTCATTAGGTTTGATTTACTGAGGAAGCAAGGTTTGGCCACAGGGGTCATTTCCCTCATAGAACTCGAAAAATAAGAGTGTTTTACTAAGTCATATTTTTAAAAGTTTTCTAAAAAATTTTACAAATACAATTCAGATATAGTGTAAATGCAGTTTTTTAGTATGATTTGTTGTCTTTATTTTCCCCTAGGCTTGATTCGCTGAGAAAGAAGGGTTTGGCCACAGTGGTCATTTCCCTCATAGAACTCGAAAAATAAGAGTGTTTTACTAAGTCATATTTTTAAAAGTTTTGTAAAAAATTTCACAAATACAATTCAGACATACTGTAAATGCAGTTTTTTAGTATAATTTGTTGTCTTCGTTTTTCACTAGGATTGATTAGCTGACGAAGCAGGGTTTGGCCACAGTGGTCATTTCCCTCATAGAACTCCAAAAATAAGAGTGTTTTACTAAGTCATATTTTTAAAAGTTTTCTAAAATATTTCACAAACACATTTTAGCTTTACTGTAAGTGCAGTTTCTTAGTATGATTTGTTGTCTTCATTTGCCACTAGATTTAATTCGCTCACAAGGCAGAATTTGGCCACAGTGGTCATTTCCCTCATAGAACTCGAAAAATAAGAGTGTTTTACTAAGTCATATTTTTAAAAGTTTTGTAAAAAATTTCACAAATACAATTCAGATATACTGTAAATGCAGTTTTTAGTATAATTTGTTGTCCTCACTTTTCACTAGGTTTGATTTGCTGGTTTGGCCACAGTGGTCATTTCCCTCATAGAACTCGAAAAATAAGAGTGTTTTACTAAGTCATATTTTTAAAAGTTTTCTAAAAAAATTCACAAACACATTTTAGACTTACTGTAAATGCGGTTTCTTAGCATGATTCGTTGTCTTCATTTGCCACTAGGTTTGATTCGCTCACAAAGCAGGGTTTGGCCACAGTGGTCATTTCCCTCATAGAACTCAAAAAATAAGAGTGTTTTACTAAGTCATATTTTTAAAAAATTTCTAAAAAATTTCACAAATACAATTCAGATATATTGTAAATGCAGTTTTTTAGTATAATTTGTTGCCCTCACTTTTCACTAGGTTTGATTTGCTGACGAAGCATGGTTTGGCCACAGTGGTAATTTTCCTCATAGAACTCAAAAAATAAGAGTGTTTTACTAAGTCATATTTTTAAAAGTTTTGTAAAAAATTTCACAAATATAATTCCGATATACTGTAAATGCAGTTTTTTAGTATAATTTGTTGCCCTCACTTTTCACTAGGTTTGATTTGCTGACGAAGCATGGTTTGGCCACAGTGGTCATTTCCCTCATAGAACTCGAAAAATAAGAGTGTTTTACTAAGTCATATTTTTAAAAGTTTTCTTAAAAATATTCACAAATACAATTCACATATACTGTAAACGCAGTTTTTAGTATGATTTGTTATCTTCATTTTTCACTAGGTTTTATTCGCTGAGGAAGAAGGGTTTGGCCACAGTGGTCATTTCCCTCATAGAACTCGAAAAATAAGAGTGTTTTACTAAGTCATATTTTTAAAAGTTTTCTAAAAAATTTCACAAATACAATTCAGACATATTGTAAACGCAGTTTTTTAGTATGATTTCTTGTCTTCATTTTCCACTAGGTTTGATTTGCTGAGAAAGAAGGGTTTGGCCAGAGTGGTCATTTCCCTCATAGAACTCGAAAAATAAGAGTGTTTTACTAAGTCATATTTTTAAAAGTTTTCTAAAAAATTTCACAAATACAATTCGGATATACTGTAAATGCAGTTGTTTAGTACAATTTGTTGTCTTCTTTTTTCACTAGGCTTGATTTGCTGAGGAAGCAGGGTTTGGTTACAGTGGTCATTTCCCTCATAAAACTCGAAAAATAAAAATGTTTTACTAAGTCATATTTTTAAAAGCTTTCTAAAAAATTTCACAAATACAATTTAGATATACTGTAAATGCAGTTTTTTAGTATGATTTGTTGTCTTCACTTTCCATTAGGTTTGATTTGCTGAGGAAGTAAGGTTTGGCCACAGGGGTCATTTCCCTCATAGAACTCGAAAAATAAGAGTGTTTTACTAAGTTATATTTTTAAAAGTTTTCTAAAAAATTTTACAAATACAATTCAGATATACTGTAAATGCAGTTTTTTAGTATAATTTGTTGTTCTCACTTTTCACTAGGTTTGATTTGCTGACGAAGCATGGTTTGGCCACAGTGGTCATTTCCCTCATAGAACTCGAAAAATAAGAGTGTTTTCCTAAGTCATATTTTTAAAAGTTTTCTAAAAAATTTCACAAATACAATTCACATATACTGTAAATGCAGTTTTTTTGGTTTGATTTGTTATCTTCATTTTTCACTAGGTTTTATTCGCTGAGGAAGAAGGGTTTGGCCACAGTGTCATTTCCCTCATAGAACTCGAAAAATAAGAGTGTTTTACTAAGTCATATTTTTAAAAGTTTTCTAAAAAATTTCACAAATACAATTCAGACATATTGTAAATGCAGTTTTTTAGTATGATTTGTTGTCTTCATTTTTCACTAGGTTTGATTTGCTGAGAAAGAAGGGTTTGGCCAGAGTGGTCATTTCCCTCATAGAACTCGAAAAATAAGAGTGTTTTACTAAGTCATATTTTTAAAAGTTTTCTAAAAAATTTCACAAATACAATTCAGATATACTGTAAATGCAGTTGCTTAGTACGATTTGTTGTCTTCACTTTTCACTTGGCTTGATTTGCTGAGGAAGCAGGGTTTGGTTACAGTGGTCATTTCCCTCATAGAACTCGAAAAATAAGAATGTTTTCCTAAGTCATATTTTTAAAAGTTTTCTAAAAAATTTCACAAATACAATTCACATATACTGTAAACGCAGTTTTTTGGTATGATTTGTTATCTTCATTTTTCACTAGGTTTTATTCGCTGAGGAAGAAGGGTTTGGCCACAGTGGTCATTTCCCTCATAGAACTCGAGAAATAAGAGTGTTTTACTAAGTCATAGTTTTAAAAGTTTTCTAAAAAATTTCACAAATACAATTCAGACATATTATAAATGCAGTTTTTTAGTACGATTTGTTGTCTTTATTTTCCTTTAGGCTTGATTCGCTGAGAAAGAAGGGTTTGGCCACAGTGGTCATTTCCCTCATAGAACTCGAAAAATAAGAGTGTTTTACTAAGTCATATTTTTTAAAGTTTTCTAAAAAATTTCACAAACACATTTTAGATTTACTGTAAGTGCAGTTTCTTAATATAATTTGTTGTCTTCATTTGCCACCAGATTTAATTCGCTCACAAGGCAGGGTTTGGCCACAGTGGTCATTTCCCTCATAGAACTCGAAAAATAAGAGTGTTTTACTAAGTCATTTTTTTAAAAGTTTTCTAAAAAATTTCACAAATACAATTCAGATAAACTGTAAATGCAGTGTTTTAGTATGATTTCTTGTCTTTGTTTTCCACTAGGTTCGATTCGCTGAGGAAGAAGGGTTTGGCCACAGTGGTCATTTCCCTCATAGAACTCGAAAAATAAAAGTGTTTTACTAAGTCATATTTTTAAAAGTTTTCTAAAAAATTTCGCAAATACAATTCAGATATACTCTAAAAGCAGTTTTTTAGTATAATTTGTTGTCTTCGTTTTCCACTAGGTTTAATTCACTGAATAAGAAGGGCTTGGCCACAGTGGTCATTTCCCTCATAGAACTCGAAAAATAAGAGTGTTTTACTAAGTCATATTTTTAAAAGTTTTGTAAAAAATTTCACAAATACAATTCAGATATACTGTAAATGCAGTTTTTTAGTATTATTTGTTGCCCTCACTTTTCACTAGGTTTGATTTGCTGACGAAGCATGGTTTGGCCACAGTGGTAATTTTCCTCATAGAACTCAAAAAATAAGAGTGTTTTACTAAGTCATATTTTTAAAAGTTTTGTAAAAAATTTCACAAATATAATTCAGATATACTGTAAATGCAGCTTTTTAGTATAATTTGTTGTTCTCATTTTTCACTAGGTTTGATTTGCTGACGAAGCATGGTTTGGCCACAGTGGTCATTTCCCTCATAGAACTCGAAAAATAAGAGTGTTTTACTAAGTCATATTTTTTAAAGTTTTCTAAAAAATTTCACAAATACAATTCACATATACTGTAAATGCAGTTTTTTAGTATGATTTGTTATCTTCATTTTTCACTAGGTTTTATTCGCTGAGGAAGAAGGGTTTGGCCACAGTGGTCATTTCCCTCATAGAACTCGAAAAATAAGAGTGTTTTACTAAGTCATATTTTTAAAAGTTTTCTAAAAAAAATTCACAAATACAATTCAGACATATTGTAAATGCAGTTTTTTAGTATAATTTGTTGTCTTCATTTTCCACTAGGTTTGATTTGCTGAGAAAGAAGGGTTTGGCCAGAGTGGTCATTTCCCTCATAGAACTCGAAAAATAAGAGTGTTTTACTAAGTCATATTTTTAAAAGTTTTCTAAAAAATTTCACAAATACAATTCAGATATACTGTAAATGCAGTTGTTTAGTACAATTTGTTGTCTTCACTTTTCACTAGGCTTGATTTGCTGAGGAAGCAGGGTTTGGTTACAGTGGTCATTTCCCTCATAGAACTCGAAAAATAAGAATGTTTTACTAAGTCATATTTTTAAAAGCATTCTAAAAAATTTCACAAATACAATTTAGATATACTGTAAATGCAGTTTTTTAGTATGATTTGTTGTTTTTACTTTTCATTAGGTTTGATTTACTGAGGAAGCAAGGTTTGGCCACAATGGTCATTTCCCTCATAGAACTCGAAAAATAAGAGTGTTTTACTAAGTCATATTTTTAAAAGTTTTCTAAAAAATTTTACAAATACAATTCAGATATAGTAAAAATGCAGTTTTTTAGTATGATTTGTTGTCTTCATTTTCCCCTAGGCTTGATTCGCTGAGAAAGAAGGGTTTGGCCACAGTGGTCATTTCCCTCATAGAACTCGAAAAATAAGAGTGTTTTACTAAGTCATATTTTTAAAAGTTTTGTAAAAAATTTCACAAATACAATTCAGATATACTGTAAATGCAGTTTTTTAGTATAATTTGTTGTCCTCACTCTTCACTAGGTTTGATTTGCTGGTTTGGCCACAGTGGAAATTTCCCTCATAGAACTCGAAAAATAAGAGTGTTTTACTAAGTCATATTTTTAAAAGTTTTCTAAAAAAATTCACAAACACATTTTAGATTTACTGTAAATGCAATTTCTTAGCATGATTCGTTGTCTTCATTTGCCACTAGGTTTGATTCGCTCACAAAGCAGGGTTTGGCCACAGTGGTCAATTCCCTCATAGAACTCAAAAAATAAGAGTGTTTTACTAAGTCATATTTTTAAAAAATTTCTAAAAAATTTCACAAATACAATTCAGATATATTGTAAATGCAGTTTTTTAGTATAATTTGTTGCCCTCACTTTTCACTAGGTTTGATTTGCTGACGAAGCATGGTTTGGCCACAGTGGTAATTTTCCTCATAGAACTCAAAAAATAAGAGTGTTTTACTAAGTCATATTTTTAAAAGTTTTGTAAAAAATTTCACAAATATAATTCCGATATACTGTAAATGCAGTTTTTTAGTATAATTTGTTGCCCTCACTGTTCACTAGGTTTGATTTGCTGACGAAGCATGGTTTGGCCACAGTGGTCATTTCCCTCATAGAACTCGAAAAATAAGAGTGTTTTACTAAGTCATATTTTTAAAAGTTTTCTAAAAAAATTCACAAACACATTTTAGATTTACTGTAAATGCAGTTTCTTAGCATGATTTGTTGTCTTCATTCGCCACTAGGTTTGATTCGTTCACAAAGCAGGGTTTGGCCACAGTGGTCATTTCCCTCATAGAACTCGAAAAATAAGAGTGTTTTACTAAGTCATATTTTTAAAAGTTTTCTAAAAAATTTCACAAATACAATTCAGATACATTGTAAATGCAGTTTATTAGTATAATTAGTTGCCCTCACTTTTCACTAGGTTTGATTTGCTGACGAAGCATGGTTTGGCCACAGTGGTAATTTTCCTCATAGAACTCAAAAAATAAGAGTGTTTTACTAAGTCATATTTTTAAAAGTTTTCTAAAAAATTTCACAAATACAATTCAGATATACTGTAAATGCAGTTTTTTAGTATAATTTGTTGCCCTCACTTTTCACTAGGTTTGATTTGCTGACGAAGCATGGTTTGGCCACAGTGGTCATTTCCCTCATAGAACTCGAAAAATAAGAGTGCTTTACTAAGTCATATTTTTAAAAGTTTTGTAAAAAATTTCACAAATATAATTCAGATATACTGTAAATGCAGCTTTTTAGTATAATTTGTTGCCCTCATTTTTCACTAGGTTTGATTTGCTGACAAAGCATGGTTTGGCCACAGTGGTCATTTCCCTCATAGAACTCGAAAAATAAGAGTGTTTTACTAAGTCATATTTTTTAAAGTTTTCTAAAAAATTTCACAAATACAATTCACATATACTGTAAATGCAGTTTTTTAGTATGATTTGTTATCTTCATTTTTCACTAGGTTTTATTCGCTGAGGAAGAAGGGTTTGGCCACAGTGGTCATTTCCCTCATAGAACTCGAAAAATAAGAGTGTTTTACTAAGTCATATTTTTAAAAGTTTTCTAAAAAAAATTCACAAATACAATTCAGACATATTGTAAATGCAGTTTTTTAGTATAATTTGTTGTCTTCATTTTCCACTAGGTTTGATTTGCTGAGAAAGAAGGGTTTGGCCAGAGTGGTCATTTCCCTCATAGAACTCGAAAAATAAGAGTGTTTTACTAAGTCATATTTTTAAAAGTTTTCTAAAAAATTTCACAAATACAATTCAGATATACTGTAAATGCAGTTGTTTAGTACGATTTGTTGTCTTCACTTTTCACTAGGCTTGATTTGCTGAGGAAGCAGGGTTTGGTTACAGTGGTCATTTCCCTCATAGAACTCGAAAAATAAGAATGTTTTACTAAGTCATATTTTTAAAAGCATTCTAAAAAATTTCACAAATACAATTTAGATATACTGTAAATGCAGTTTTTTAGTATGATTTGTTGTTTTTACTTTTCATTAGGTTTGATTTACTGAGGAAGCAAGGTTTGGCCACAATGGTCATTTCCCTCATAGAACTCGAAAAATAAGAGTGTTTTACTAAGTCATATTTTTAAAAGTTTTCTAAAAAATTTTACAAATACAATTCAGATATAGTGTAAATGCAGTTTTTTAGTATGATTTGTTGTCTTCATTTTCCCCTAGGCTTGATTCGCTGAGAAAGAAGGGTTTGGCCACAGTGGTCATTTCCCTCATAGAACTCGAAAAATAAGAGTGTTTTACTAAGTCATATTTTTAAAAGTTTTGTAAAAAATTTCACAAATACAATTCAGACATACTGTAAATGCAGTTTTTTAGTATGATTTGTTGTCTTCGTTTTTCACTAGGTTTGATTAGCTGAGGAAGCAGGGTTTGGCCACAGTGGTCATTTCCCTCATAGAACTCCAAAAATAAGAGTGTTTTACTAAGTCATATTTTTAAAAGTTTTCTAAAATATTTCACAAACACATTTTAGCTTTACTGTAAGTGCAGTTTCTTAGTATGATTTGTTGTCTTCATTTGCCACTAGATTTAATTCGCTCACAAGGCAGGGTTTGGCCACAGTGGTCATTTCCCTCATAGAACTCGAAAAATAAGAGTGTTTTACTAAGTCATATTTTTAAAAGTTTTGTAAAAAATTTCACAAATACAATTCAGATATACTGTAAATGCAGTTTTTTAGTATAATTTGTTGTCCTCACTCTTCACTAGGTTTGATTTGCTGGTTTGGCCACAGTGGAAATTTCCCTCATAGAACTCGAAAAATAAGAGTGTTTTACTAAGTCATATTTTTAAAAGTTTTCTAAAAAAATTCACAAACACATTTTAGATTTACTGTAAATGCAATTTCTTAGCATGATTCGTTGTCTTCATTTGCCACTAGGTTTGATTCGCTCACAAAGCAGGGTTTGGCCACAGTGGTCATTTCCCTCATAGAACTCAAAAAATAAGAGTGTTTTACTAAGTCATATTTTTAAAAAATTTCTAAAAAATTTCACAAATACAATTCAGATATATTGTAAATGCAGTTTTTTAGTATAATTTGTTGCCCTCACTTTTCACAGGTTTGATTTGCTGACGAAGCATGGTTTGGCCACAGTGGTAATTTTCCTCATAGAACTCAAAAAATAAGAGTGTTTTACTAAGTCATATTTTTAAAAGTTTTGTAAAAAATTTCACAAATATAATTCCGATATACTGTAAATGCAGTTTTTTAGTATAATTTGTTGCCCTCACTGTTCACTAGGTTTGATTTGCTGACGAAGCATGGTTTGGCCACAGTGGTCATTTCCCTCATAGAACTCGAAAAATAAGAGTGTTTTACTAAGTTATATTTTTAAAAGTTTTCTAAAAAATTTCACAAATACAATTCAGATACATTGTAAATGCAGTTTATTAGTATAATTAGTTGCCCTCACTTTTCACTAGGTTTGATTTGCTGACGAAGCATGGTTTGGCCACAGTGGTAATTTTCCTCATAGAACTCAAAAAATAAGAGTGTTTTACTAAGTCATATTTTTAAAAGTTTTCTAAAAAATTTCACAAATACAATTCAGATATACTGTAAATGCAGTTTTTTAGTATAATTTGTTGCCCTCACTTTTCACTAGGTTTGATTTGCTGACGAAGCATGGTTTGGCCACAGTGGTCATTTCCCTCATAGAACTCGAAAAATAAGAGTGTTTTACTAAGTCATATTTTTTAAAGTTTTCTAAAAAATTTCACAAATACAATTCACATATACTGTAAATGCAGTTTTTTAGTATGATTTGTTATCTTCATTCTTCACTAGGTTTTATTCGCTGAGGAAGAAGGGTTTGGTTACAGTGGTCATTTCCCTCATAGAACTCGAAAAATAAGAATGTTTTACTAAGTCATATTTTTAAAAGCATTCTAAAAAATTTCACAAATACAATTTAGATATACTGTAAATGCAGTTTTTTAGTATGATTTGTTGTTTTTACTTTTCATTAGGTTTGATTTACTGAGGAAGCAAGGTTTGGCCACAGGGGTCATTTCCCTCATAGAACTCGAAAAATAAGAGTGTTTTACTAAGTCATATTTTTAAAAGTTTTCTAAAAAATTTTACAAATACAATTCAGATATAGTAAAAATGCAGTTTTTTAGTATGATTTGTTGTCTTCATTTTCCCCTAGGCTTGATTCGCTGAGAAAGAAGGGTTTGGCCACAGTGGTCATTTCCCTCATAGAACTCGAAAAATAAGAGTGTTTTACTAAGTCATATTTTTAAAAGTTTTGTAAAAAATTTCACAAATACAATTCAGACATACTGTAAATGCAGTTTTTTAGTATAATTTGTTGTCTTCGTTTTTCACTAGGTTTGATTAGCTGAGAAAGCAGGGTTTGGCCACAGTGGTCATTTCCCTCATAGAACTCCAAAAATAAGAGTGTTTTACTAAGTCATATTTTTAAAAGTTTTCTAAAATATTTCACAAACACATTTTAGCTTTACTGTAAGTGCAGTTTCTTAGTATGATTTGTTGTCTTCATTTGCCACTAGATTTAATTCGCTCACAAGGCAGGGTTTGGCCACAGTGGTCATTTCCCTCATAGAACTCGAAAAATAAGAGTGTTTTACTAAGTCATATTTTTAAAAGTTTTGTAAAAAATTTCACAAATACAATTCAGATATACTGTAAATGCAGTTTTTTAGTATAATTTGTTGTCCTCACTTTTCACTAGGTTTGATTTGCTGGTTTGGCCACAGTGGTCATTTCCCTCATAGAACTCGAAAAATAAGAGTGTTTTACTAAGTCATATTTTTAAAAGTTTTCTAAAAAAATTCACAAACACATTTTAGATTTACTGTAAATGCAGTTTCTTAGCATGATTCGTTGTCTTCATTTGCCACTAGGTTTGATTCGCTCACAAAGCAGGGTTTGGCCACAGTGGTCATTTCCCTCATAGAACTAAAAAAATAAGAGTGTTTTACTAAGTCATATTTTTAAAAAATTTCTAAAAAATTTCACAAATACAATTCAGATATATTGTAAATGCAGTTTTTTAGTATAATTTGTTGCCCTCACTTTTCACTAGGTTTGATTTGCTGACGAAGCATGGTTTGGCCACAGTGGTAATTTTCCTCATAGAACTCAAAAAATAAGAGTGTTTTACTAAGTCATATTTTTAAAAGTTTTGTAAAAAATTTCACAAATATAATTCCGACATACTGTAAATGCAGTTTTTTAGTATAATTTGTTGCCCTCACTTTTCACTAGGTTTGATTTGCTGACGAAGCATGGTTTGGCCACAGTGGTCATTTCCCTCATAGAACTCGAAAAATAAGAGTGTTTTACTAAGTCATATTTTTAAAAGTTTTCTTAAAAATATTCACAAATACAATTCACATATACTGTAAATGCAGTTTTTAGTATGATTTGTTATCTTCATTTTTCACTAGGTTTTATTCGCTGAGGAAGAAGGGTTTGGCCACAGTGGTCATTTCCCTCATAGAACTCGAAAAATAAGAGTGTTTTACTAAGTCATATTTTTAAAAGTTTTCTAAAAAATTTCACAAATACAATTCAGACATATTGTAAACGCAGGTTTTTAGTATGATTTCTTGTCTTCATTTTCCACTAGGTTTGATTTGCTGAGAAAGAAGGGTTTGGCCAGAGTGGTCATTTCCCTCATAGAACTCGAAAAATAAGAGTGTTTTACTAAGTCATATTTTTAAAAGTTTTCTAAAAAATTTCACAAATACAATTCGGATATACTGTAAATGCAGTTGTTTAGTACAATTAGTTGTCTTCACTTTTCCCTAGGCTTGATTTGCTGAGGAAGCAGGGTTTGGTTACAGTGGTCATTTCCCTCATAAAACTCGAAAAATAAAAATGTTTTACTAAGTCATATTTTTAAAAGCTTTCTAAAAAATTTCACAAATACAATTTAGATATACTGTAAATGCAGTTTTTTAGTATGATTTGTTGTCTTCACTTTCCATTAGGTTTGATTTGCTGAGGAAGCAAGGTTTGGCCACAGGGGTCATTTCCCTCATAGAACTCGAAAAATAAGAGTGTTTTACTAAGTTATATTTTTAAAAGTTTTCTAAAAAATTTTACAAATACAATTCAGATATACTGTAAATGCAGTTTTTTAGTATAATTTGTTGTTCTCACTTTTCACTAGGTTTGATTTGCTGACGAAGCATGGTTTGGCCACAGTGGTCATTTCCCTCATAGAACTCGAAAAATAAGAGTGTTTTCCTAAGTCATATTTTTAAAAGTTTTCTAAAAAATTTCACAAATACAATTCACAAATACTGTAAATGCAGTTTTTTAGTATGATTTGTTATCTTCATTTTTCACTAGGTTTTATTCGCTGAGGAAGAAGGGTTTGGCCACAGTGTCATTTCCCTCATAGAACTCGAAAAATAAGAGTGTTTTACTAAGTCATATTTTTAAAAGTTTTCTAAAAAATTTCACAAATACAATTCAGACATATTGTAAATGCAGTTTTTTAGTATGATTTGTTGTCTTCATTTTTCACTAGGTTTGATTTGCTGAGAAAGAAGGGTTTGGCCAGAGTGGTCATTTCCCTCATAGAACTCGAAAAATAAGAGTGTTTTACTAAGTCATATTTTTAAAAGTTTTCTAAAAAATTTCACAAATACAATTCAGATATACTGTAAATGCAGTTGTTTAGTACGATTTGTTGTCTTCACTTTTCACTTGGCTTGATTTGCTGAGGAAGCAGGGTTTGGTTACAGTGGTCATTTCCCTCATAGAACTCGAAAAATAAGAATGTTTTCCTAAGTCATATTTTTAAAAGTTTTCTAAAAAATTTCACAAATACAATTCACATATACTGTAAATGCAGTTTTTTAGTATGATTTGTTATCTTCATTTTTCACTAGGTTTTATTCGCTGAGGAAGAAGGGTTTGGCCACAGTGGTCATTTCCCTCATAGAACTCGAAAAATAAGAGTGTTTTACTAAGTCATAGTTTTAAAAGTTTTCTAAAAAATTTCACAAATACAATTCAGACATATTGTAAATGCAGTTTTTTAGTACGATTTGTTGTCTTCATTTTCCCCTAGGCTTGATTCGCTGAGAAAGAAGGGTTTGGCCACAGTGGTCATTTCCCTCATAGAACTCGAAAAATAAGAGTGTTTTACTAAGTCATATTTTTAAAAGTTTTCTAAAAAATTTCACAAACACATTTTAGATTTACTGTAAGTGCAGTTTCTTAATATAATTTGTTGTCTTCATTTGCCACCAGATTTAATTCGCTCACAAGGCAGGGTTTGGCCACAGTGGTAATTTTCCTCATAGAACTCGAAAAATAAGAGTGTTTTACTAAGTCATTTTTTTAAAAGTTTTCTAAAAAATTTCACAAATACAATTCAGATAAACTGTAAATGCAGTGTTTTAGTATGATTTGTTGTCTTTGTTTTCCACTAGGTTCGATTCGCTGAGGAAGAAGGGTTTGGCCACAGTGGTCATTTCCCTCATAGAACTCGAAAAATAAGAGTGTTTTACTAAGTCATATTTTTAAAAGTTTTCTAAAAAATTTCGCAAATACAATTCAGATATACTCTAAAAGCAGTTTTTTAGTATTATTTGTTGTCTTCGTTTTCCACTAGGTTTAATTCACTGAATAAGAAGGGCTTGGCCACAGTGGTCATTTCCCTCATAGAACTCGAAAAATAAGAGTGTTTTACTAAGTCATATTTTTAAAAGTTTTGTAAAAAATTTCACAAATACAATTCAGATATACTGTAAATGCAGTTTTTTAGTATAATTTGTTGTCCTCACTTTTCACTAGGTTTGATTTGCTGGTTTGTCCACAGTGGTCATTTCCCTCATAGAACTCGAAAAATAAGAGTGTTTTACTAAGTCATATTTTTAAAAGTTTTTTAAAAAATTTCACAAATACAATTCAGATATACTGTAAATGCAGTTGTTTAGTACAATTTGTTGTCTTCACTTTTCACTAGGCTTGATTTGCTGAGGAAGCAGGGTTTGGTTACAGTGGTCATTTCCCTCATAAAACTCGAAAAATAAGATGTTTTACTAAGTCATATTTTTAAAAGCTTTCTAAAAAATTTCACAAATACAATTTAGATATACTGTAAATGCAGTTTTTTAGTATGATTTGTTGTTTTCACTTTCCATTAGGTTTGATTTGCTGAGGAAGCAAGGTTTGGCCACAGGGGTCATTTCCCTCATAGAACTCGAAAAATAAGAGTGTTTTACTAAGTTATATTTTTAAAAGTTTTCTAAAAAATTTTACAAATACAATTCGGATATACTGTAAATGCAGTTGTTTAGTACAATTTGTTGTCTTCACTTTTCACTAGGCTTGATTTGCTGAGGAAGCAGGGTTTGGTTACAGTGGTCATTTCCCTCATAAAACTCGAAAAATAAAAATGTTTTACTAAGTCATATTTTTAAAAGCTTTCTAAAAAATTTCACAAATACAATTCACATATACTGTAAATGCAGTTTTTTAGTATGATTTGTTATCTTCATTTTTCACTAGGTTTTATTCGCTGAGGAAGCAGGGTTTGGCCAGAGTGGTCATTTCCCTCATAGAACTCGAAAAATAAGAGTGTTTTACTAAGTCATATTTTTAAAAGTTTTCTAAAAAATTTCACAAATACAATTCAGATATACTGTAAATGCAGTTGTTTAGTACGATTTGTTGTCTTCACTTTTCACTTGGCTTGATTTGCTGAGGAAGCAGGGTTTGGTTACAGTGGTCATTTCCCTCATAGAACTCGAAAAATAAGAATGTTTTCCTAAGTCATATTTTTAAAAGTTTTCTAAAAAATTTCACAAATACAATTCACATATACTGTAAATGCAGTTTTTTAGTATGATTTGTTATCTTCATTTTTCACTAGGTTTTATTCGCTGAGGAAGAAGGGTTTGGCCACAGTGGTCATTTCCCTCATAGAACTCGAAAAATAAGAGTGTTTTACTAAGTCATAGTTTTAAAAGTTTTCTAAAAAATTTCACAAATACAATTCAGACATATTGTAAATGCAGTTTTTTAGTATGATTTGTTGTCTTCATTTTCCCCTAGGCTTGATTCGCTGAGAAAGAAGGGTTTGGCCACAGTGGTCATTTCCCTCATAGAACTCGAAAAATAAGAGTGTTTTACTAAGTCATATTTTTAAAAGTTTTCTAAAAAATTTCACAAACACATTTTAGATTTACTGTAAGTGCAGTTTCTTAATATAATTTGTTGTCTTCATTTGCCACCAGATTTAATTCGCTCACAAGGCAGGGTTTGGCCACAGTGGTAATTTTCCTCATAGAACTCGAAAAATAAGAGTGTTTTACTAAGTCATTTTTTTAAAAGTTTTCTAAAAAATTTCACAAATACAATTCAGATAAACTGTAAATGCAGTGTTTTAGTATGATTTGTTGTCTTTGTTTTCCACTAGGTTCGATTCGCTGAGGAAGAAGGGTTTGGCCACAGTGGTCATTTCCCTCATAGAACTCGAAAAATAAGAGTGTTTTACTAAGTCATATTGTTAAAAGTTTTCTAAAAAATTTCGCAAATACAATTCAGATATACTCTAAAAGCAGTTTTTTAGTATAATTTGTTGTCTTCGTTTTCCACTAGGTTTAATTCACTGAATAAGAAGGGCTTGGCCACAGTGGTCATTTCCCTCATAGAACTCGAAAAATAAGAGTGTTTTACTAAGTCATATTTTTAAAAGTTTTGTAAAAAATTTCACAAATACAATTCAGATATACTGTAAATGCAGTTTTTTAGTATAATTTGTTGTCCTCACTTTTCACTAGGTTTGATTTGCTGGTTTGGCCACAGTGGTCATTTCCCTCATAGAACTCGAAAAATAAGAGTGTTTTACTAAGTCATATTTTTAAAAGTTTTCTAAAAAATTTCACAAATACAATTCACATATACTGTAAATGCAGTTTTTTAGTATGATTTGTTATCTTCATTTTTCACTAGGTTTGATTTGCTGAGAAAGAAGGGTTTGGCCACAGTGGTCATTTCCCTCATAGAACTCGAAAAATAAGAGTGTTTTACTAAGTCATATTTTTAAAAGTTTTTTAAAAAATTTCACAAATACAATTCAGATATACTGTAAATGCAGTTGTTTAGTACAATTTGTTGTCTTCACTTTTCACTAGGCTTGATTTGCTGAGGAAGCAGGGTTTGGTTACAGTGGTCATTTCCCTCATAAAACTCGAAAAATAAGATGTTTTACTAAGTCATATTTTTAAAAGCTTTCTAAAAAATTTCACAAATACAATTTAGATATACTGTAAATGCAGTTTTTTAGTATGATTTGTTGTTTTCACTTTCCATTAGGTTTGATTTGCTGAGGAAGCAAGGTTTGGCCACAGGGGTCATTTCCCTCATAGAACTCGAAAAATAAGAGTGTTTTACTAAGTTATATTTTTAAAAGTTTTCTAAAAAATTTTACAAATACAATTCGGATATACTGTAAATGCAGTTGTTTAGTATGATTTGTTGTCTTTACTTTCCATTAGGTTTGATTTGCTGAGGAAGCAGGGTTTGGCCACAGTGGTCATTTCCCTCATAGAACTCGAAAAATAAGAGTGTTTTACTAAGTCATATTTTTAAAAGTTTTCTAAAAAATTTCACAAATACAATTCAGACATATTGTAAACGCAGTTTTTTAGTATGATTTGTTGTCTTCACTTTCCATTAGGTTTGATTTGCTGAGGAAGCAAGGTTTGGCCACAGGGGTCATTTCCCTCATAGAACTCGAAAAATAAGAGTGTTTTACTAAGTTATATTTTTAAAAGTTTTCTAAAAAATTTTACAAATACAATTCGGATATACTGTAAATGCAGTTGTTTAGTACAATTTGTTGTCTTCACTTTTCACTAGGCTTGATTTGCTGAGGAAGCAGGGTTTGGTTACAGTGGTCATTTCCCTCATAAAACTCGAAAAATAAAAATGTTTTACTAAGTCATATTTTTAAAAGCTTTCTAAAAAAATTTCACAAATACAATTTAGATATACTGTAAATGCAGTTTTTTAGTATGATTTGTTGTCTTCACTTTCCATTAGGTTTGATTTGCTGAGGAAGCAAGGTTTGGCCACAGGGGTCATTTCCCTCATAGAACTCGAAAAATAAGAGTGTTTTACTAAGTTATATTTTTAAAAGTTTTCTAAAAAATTTTACAAATACAATTCAGATATACTGTAAATGCAGTTTTTTAGTATGATTTGTTGTCTTCACTTTTCACTTGGCTTGATTTGCTGAGGAAGCAGGGTTTGGTTACAGTGGTCATTTCCCTCATAGAACTCGAAAAATAAGAATGTTTTCCTAAGTCATATTTTTAAAAGTTTTCTAAAAAATTTCACAAATACAATTCACATATACTGTAAATGCAGTTTTTTAGTATGATTTGTTATCTTCATTTTTCACTAGGTTTTATTTGCTGAGGAAGAAGGGTTTGGCCACAGTGGTCATTTCCCTCATAGAACTCGAAAAATAAGAGTGTTTTACTAAGTCATAGTTTTAAAAGTTTTCTAAAAAATTTCACAAATACAATTCAGACATATTGTAAATGCAGTTTTTTAGTATGATTTGTTGTCTTCATTTTCCCCTAGGCTTGATTCGCTGAGAAAGAAGGGTTTGGCCACAGTGGTCATTTCCCTCATAGAACTCGAAAAATAAGAGTGTTTTACTAAGTCATATTTTTAAAAGTTTTCTAAAAAATTTCACAAACACATTTTAGATTTACTGTAAGTGCAGTTTCTTAATATAATTTGTTGTCTTCATTTGCCACCAGATTTAATTCGCTCACAAGGCAGGGTTTGGCCACAGTGGTAATTTTCCTCATAGAACTCGAAAAATAAGAGTGTTTTACTAAGTCATTTTTTTAAAAGTTTTCTAAAAAATTTCACAAATACAATTCAGATAAACTGTAAATGCAGTGTTTTAGTATGATTTGTTGTCTTTGTTTTCCACTAGGTTCGATTCGCTGAGGAAGAAGGGTTTGGCCACAGTGGTCATTTCCCTCATAGAACTCGAAAAATAAGAGTGTTTTACTAAGTCATATTTTTAAAAGTTTTCTAAAAAATTTCGCAAATACAATTCAGATATACTCTAAAAGCAGTTTTTTAGTATAATTTGTTGTCTTCGTTTTCCACTAGGTTTAATTCACTGAATAAGAAGGGCTTGGCCACAGTGGTCATTTCCCTCATAGAACTCGAAATATAAGAGTGTTTTACTAAGTCATATTTTTAAAAGTTTTGTAAAAAATTTCACAAATACAATTCAGATATACTGTAAATGCAGTTTTTTAGTATTATTTGTTGTCCTCACTTTTCACTAGGTTTGATTTGCTGGTTTGGCCACAGTGGTCATTTCCCTCATAGAACTCGAAAAATAAGAGTGTTTTACTAAGTCATATTTTTAAAACTTTTCTAAAAAATTTCACAAATACAATTCACATATACTGTAAATGCAGTTTTTTAGTATGATTTGTTATCTTCATTTTTCACTAGGTTTGATTTGCTGAGAAAGAAGGGTTTGGCCACAGTGGTCATTTCCCTCATAGAACTCGAAAAATAAGAGTGTTTTACTAAGTCATATTTTTAAAAGTTTTTTAAAAAATTTCACAAATACAATTCAGATATACTGTAAATGCAGTTGTTTAGTACAATTTGTTGTCTTCACTTTTCACTAGGCTTGATTTGCTGAGGAAGCAGGGTTTGGTTACAGTGGTCATTTCCCTCATAAAACTCGAAAAATAAGATGTTTTACTAAGTCATATTTTTAAAAGCTTTCTAAAAAATTTCACAAATACAATTTAGATATACTGTAAATGCAGTTTTTTGTTGTTTTCACTTTCCATTAGGTTTGATTTGCTGAGGAAGCAAGGTTTGGCCACAGGGGTCATTTCCCTCATAGAACTCGAAAAATAAGAGTGTTTTACTAAGTTATATTTTTAAAAGTTTTCTAAAAAATTTTACAAATACAATTCGGTTATACTGTAAATGCAGTTGTTTAGTATGATTTGTTGTCTTTACTTTCCATTAGGTTTGATTTGCTGAGGAAGCAGGGTTTGGCCACAGTGGTCATTTCCCTCATAGAACTCGAAAAATAAGAGTGTTTTACTAAGTCATATTTTTAAAAGTTTTCTAAAAAATTTCACAAATACAATTCAGACATATTGTAAACGCAGTTTTTTAGTATGATTTGTTGTCTTCACTTTTCATTAGGTTTGATTTGCTGAGGAAGCAAGGTTTGGCCACAGGGGTCATTTCCCTCATAGAACTCGAAAAATAAGAGTGTTTTACTAAGTTATATTTTTAAAAGTTTTCTAAAAAATTTTACAAATACAATTCGGATATACTGTAAATGCAGTTGTTTAGTACAATTTGTTGTCTTCACTTTTCACTAGGCTTGATTTGCTGAGGAAGCAGGGTTTGGTTACAGTGGTCATTTCCCTCATAAAACTCGAAAAATAAAAATGTTTTACTAAGTCATATTTTTAAAAGCTTTCTAAAAAAATTTCACAAATACAATTTAGATATACTGTAAATGCAGTTTTTTAGTATGATTTGTTGTCTTCACTTTCCATTAGGTTTGATTTGCTGAGGAAGCAAGGTTTGGCCACAGGGGTCATTTCCCTCATAGAACTCGAAAAATAAGAGTGTTTTACTAAGTTATATTTTTAAAAGTTTTCTAAAAAATTTTACAAATACAATTCAGATATACTGTAAATGCAGTTTTATAGTATGATTTGTTGTCTTCATTTTCCCCTAGGCTTGATTCGCTGAGAAAGAAGGGTTTGGCCACAGTGGTCATTTCCCTCATAGAACTCGAAAAATAAGAGTGTTTTACTAAGTCATATTTTTAAAAGTTTTCTAAAAAATTTCACAAACACATTTTAGATTTACTGTAAGTGCAGTTTCTTAATATAATTTGTTGTCTTCATTTGCCACCAGATTTAATTCGCTCACAAGGCAGGGTTTGGCCACAGTGGTAATTTTCCTCATAGAACTCGAAAAATAAGAGTGTTTTACTAAGTCATTTTTTTAAAAGTTTTCTAAAAAATTTCACAAATACAATTCAGATAAACTGTAAATGCAGTGTTTTAGTATGATTTGTTGTCTTTGTTTTCCACTAGGTTCGATTCGCTGAGGAAGAAGGGTTTGGCCACAGTGGTCATTTCCCTCATAGAACTCGAAAAATAAGAGTGTTTTACTAAGTCATATTTTTAAAAGTTTTCTAAAAAATTTCGCAAATACAATTCAGATATACTCTAAAAGCAGTTTTTTAGTATAATATGTTGTCTTCGTTTTCCACTAGGTTTAATTCACTGAATAAGAAGGGCTTGGCCACAGTGGTCATTTCCCTCATAGAACTCGAAAAATAAGAGTGTTTTACTAAGTCATATTTTTAAAAGTTTTGTAAAAAATTTCACAAATACAATTCAGATATACTGTAAATGCAGTTTTTTAGTATTATTTGTTGTCCTCACTTTTCACTAGGTTTGATTTGCTGGTTTGGCCACAGTGGTCATTTCCCTCATAGAACTCGAAAAATAAGAGTGTTTTACTAAGTCATATTTTTAGAAGTTTTCTAAAAAATTTCACAAATACAATTCACATATACTGTAAATGCAGTTTTTTAGTATGATTTGTTATCTTCATTTTTCATTTGGTTTGATTTGCTGAGAAAGAAGGGTTTGGCCACAGTGGTCATTTCCCTCGTAGAACTCGAAAAATAAGAGTGTTTTACTAAGTCATATTTTTAAAAGTTTTTTAAAAAATTTCACAAATACAATTCAGATATGCTGTAAATGCAGTTGTTTAGTACAATTTGTTGTCTTCACTTTTTACTAGGCTTGATTTGCTGAGGAAGCAGGGTTTGGTTACAGTGGTCATTTCCCTCATAAAACACGAAAAATAAGAATGTTTTACTAAGTCATATTTTTAAAAGCTTTCTAAAAAATTTCACAAATACAATTTAGATATACTGTAAATGCAGTTTTTTAGTATGATTTGTTGTTTTCACTTTCCATTAGGTTTGATTTACTGAGGAAGCAAGGTTTGGCCACAGGGGTCATTTCCCTCATAGAACTCGAAAAATAAGAGTGTTTTACTAAGTTATATTTTTAAAAGTTTTCTAAAAAATTTTACAAATACAATTCGGATATACTGTAAATGCAGTTGTTTAGTATGATTTGTTGTCTTCACTTTCCATTAGGTTTGATTTGCTGAGGAAGCAGGGTTTGGCCACAGTGGTCATTTCCCTCATAGAACTCGAAAAATAAGAGTGTTTTACTAAGTCATATTTTTAAAAGTTTTCTAAAAAATTTCACAAATACAATTCAGACATATTGAAAACGCAGTTTTTTAGTATGATTTGTTGTCTTCACTTTCCATTAGGTTTGATTTGCTGAGGAAGCAAGGTTTGGCCACAGGGGTCATTTCCCTCATAGAACTCGAAAAATAAGAGTGTTTTACTAAGTTATATTTTTAAAAGTTTTCTAAAAAATTTTACAAATACAATTCGGATATACTGTAAATGCAGTTGTTTAGTACAATTTGTTGTCTTTACTTTTCACTAGGCTTGATTTGCTGAGGAAGCAGGGTTTGGTTACAGTGGTCATTTCCCTCATAAAACTCGAAAAATAAAAATGTTTTACTAAGTCATATTTTTAAAAGCTTTCTAAAAAAATTTCACAAATACAATTTAGATATACTGTAAATGCAGTTTTTTAGTATGATTTGTTGTCTTCACTTTCCATTAGGTTTGATTTGCTGAGGAAGCAAGGTTTGGCCACAGGGGTTATTTCCCTCATAGAACTCGAAAAATAAGAGTGTTTTACTAAGTTATATTTTTAAAAGTTTTCTAAAAAATTTTACAAATACAATTCAGATATACTGTAAATGCAGTTTTTTAGTATAATTTGTTGTTCTCACTTTTCACTAGGTTTGATTTGCTGACAAAGCATGGTTTGGCCACAGTGGTCATTTCCCTCATAGAACTCGAAAAATAAGAGTGTTTTCCTAAGTCATATTTTTAAAAGTTTTCTAAAAAATTTCACAAATACAATTCACATATACTGTAAATGCAGTTTTTTAGTATGATTTGTTATCTTTATTTTTCACTAGGTTTTATTCGCTGAGGAAGAAGGGTTTGGCCACAGTGTCATTTCCCTCATAGAACTCGAAAAATAAGAGTGTTTTACTAAGTCATATTTTTAAAAGTTTTCTAAAAAATTTCACAAATACAATTCAGACATATTGTAAATGCAGTTTTTTAGTATAATTTGTTGTCTTCATTTTTCACTAGGTTTGATTTGCTGAGAAAGAAGGGTTTGGCCAGAGTGGTCATTTCCCTCATAGAACTCGAAAAATAAGAGTGTTTTACTAAGTCATATTTTTAAAAGTTTTCTAAAAAATTTCACAAATACAATTCAGATATACTGTAAATGCAGTTGCTTAGTACGATTTGTTGTCTTCACTTTTCACTTGGCTTGATTTGCTGAGGAAGCAGGGTTTGGTTACAGTGGTCATTTCCCTCATAGAACTCGAAAAATAAGAATGTTTTCCTAAGTCATATTTTTAAAAGTTTTCTAAAAAATTTCACAAATACAATTCACATATACTGTAAATGCAGTTTTTTAGTATGATTTGTTATCTTTATTTTTCACTAGGTTTTATTCGCTGAGGAAGAAGGGTTTGGCCACAGTGGTCATTTCCCTCATAGAACTCGAAAAATAAGAGTGTTTTACTAAGTCATAGTTTTAAAAGTTTTCTAAAAAATTTCACAAATACAATTCAGACATATTGTAAATGCAGTTTTTTAGTATGATTTGTTGTCTTCATTTTTCCCTAGGCTTGATTCGCTGAGAAAGAAGGGTTTGGCCACAGTGGTCATTTCCCTCATAGAACTCGAAAAATAAGAGTGTTTTACTAAGTCATATTTTCAAAAGTTTTCTAAAAAATTTCACAAACACATTTTAGATTTACTGTAAGTGCAGTTTCTTAATATAATTTGTTGTCTTCATTTGCCACCAGATTTAATTCGCTCACAAGGCAGGGTTTGGCCACAGTGGTCATTTCCCTCATAGAACTCGAAAAATAAGAGTGTTTTACTAAGTCATTTTTTTAAAAGTTTTCTAAAAAATTTCACAAATACAATTCAGATAAACTGTAAATGCAGTGTTTTAGTATGATTTGTTGTCTTTGTTTTCCACTAGGTTCGATTCGCTGAGGAAGAAGGGTTTGGCCACAGTGGTCATTTCCCTCATAGAACTCGAAAAATAAGAGTGTTTTACTAAGTCATATTTTTAAAAGTTTTCTAAAAAATTTCGCAAATACAATTCCGATATACTCTAAAAGCAGTTTTTTAGTATAATTTGTTGTCTTCGTTTTCCACTAGGTTTAATTCACTGAATAAGAAGGGCTTGGCCACAGTGGTCATTTCCCTCATAGAACTCGAAAAATAAGAGTGTTTTACTAAGTCATATTTTTAAAAGTTTTCTAAAAAATTTCACAAATACAATTCACATATACTGTAAATGCAGTTTTTTAGTATGATTTGTTATCTTCATTTTTCACTAGGTTTGATTTGCTGAGAAAGAAGGGTTTGGCCACAGTGGTCATTTCCCTCATAGAACTCGAAAAATAAGAGTGTTTTACTAAGTCATATTTTTAAAAGTTTTTTAAAAAATTTCACAAATACAATTCAGATATACTGTAAATGCAGTTGTTTAGTACAATTTGCTGTCTTCACTTTTCACTAGGCTTGATTTGCTGAGGAAGCAGGGTTTGGTTACAGTGGTCATTTCCCTCATACAACTCGAAAAATAAGAATGTTTTACTAAGTCATATTTTTAAAAGCTTTCTAAAAAATTTCACAAATACAATTTAGATATACTGTAAATGCAGTTTTTTAGTATGATTTGTTGTCTTTACTTTCCATTAGGTTTGATTTGCTGAGGAAGCAAGGTTTGGCCACAGGGGTCATTTCCCTCATAGAACTCGAAAAATAAGAGTGTTTTACTAAGTTATATTTTTAAAAGTTTTCTAAAAAAAATTACAAATACAATTCAGATATACTGTAAATGCAGTTTTTTAGTATAATTTGTTGCCCTTACTTTTCACTAGGTTTAATTTGCTGACGAAGCATGGTTTGGCCACAGGGGTCATTTCCCTCATAGAACTCGAAAAATAAGAGTGTTTTACTAAGTCATATTTTTAAAAGTTTTCTAAAAAATTTCACAAATACAATTCAGACATATTGAAAACGCAGTTTTTTAGTATGATTTGTTGTCTTCACTTTCCATTAGGTTTGATTTGCTGAGGAAGCAAGGTTTGGCCACAGGGGTCATTTCCCTCATAGAACTCGAAAAATAAGAGTGTTTTACTAAGTTATATTTTTAAAAGTTTTCTAAAAAATTTTACAAATACAATTCGGATATACTGTAAATGCAGTTGTTTAGTACAATTTGTTGTCTTTACTTTTCACTAGGCTTGATTTGCTGAGGAAGCAGGGTTTGGTTACAGTGGTCATTTCCCTCATAAAACTCGAAAAATAAAAATGTTTTACTAAGTCATATTTTTAAAAGCTTTCTAAAAAAATTTCACAAATACAATTTAGATATACTGTAAATGCAGTTTTTTAGTATGATTTGTTGTCTTCACTTTCCATTAGGTTTGATTTGCTGAGGAAGCAAGGTTTGGCCACAGGGGTTATTTCCCTCATAGAACTCGAAAAATAAGAGTGTTTTACTAAGTTATATTTTTAAAAGTTTTCTAAAAAATTTTACAAATACAATTCAGATATACTGTAAATGCAGTTTTTTAGTATAATTTGTTGTTCTCACTTTTCACTAGGTTTGATTTGCTGACGAAGCATGGTTTGGCCACAGTGGTCATTTCCCTCATAGAACTCGAAAAATAAGAGTGTTTTCCTAAGTTATATTTTTAAAAGTTTTCTGAAAAATTTCACAAATACAATTCACATATACTGTAAATGCAGTTTTTTAGTATGATTTGTTATCTTTATTTTTCACTAGGTTTTATTCGCTGAGGAAGAAGGGTTTGGCCACAGTGTCATTTCCCTCATAGAACTCGAAAAATAAGAGTGTTTTACTAAGTCATATTTTTAAAAGTTTTCTAAAAAATTTCACAAATACAATTCAGACATATTGTAAATGCAGTTTTTTAGTATGATTTGTTGTCTTCATTTTTCACTAGGTTTGATTTGCTGAGAAAGAAGGGTTTGGCCAGAGTGGTCATTTCCCTCATAGAACTCGAAAAATAAGAGTGTTTTACTAAGTCATATTTTTAAAAGTTTTCTAAAAAATTTCACAAATACAATTCAGATATACTGTAAATGCAGTTGCTTAGTACGATTTGTTGTCTTCACTTTTCACTTGGCTTGATTTGCTGAGGAAGCAGGGTTTGGTTACAGTGGTCATTTCCCTCATAGAACTCGAAAAATAAGAATGTTTTCCTAAGTCATATTTTTAAAAGTTTTCTAAAAAATTTCACAAATACAATTCACATATACTGTAAATGCAGTTTTTTAGTATGATTTGTTATCTTCATTTTTCACTAGGTTTTATTCGCTGAGGAAGAAGGGTTTGGCCACAGTGGTCATTTCCCTCATAGAACTCGAAAAATAAGAGTGTTTTACTAAGTCATAGTTTTAAAAGTTTTCTAAAAAATTTCACAAATACAATTCAGACATATTGTAAATGCAGTTTTTTAGTATGATTTGTTGTCTTCATTTTTCCCTAGGCTTGATTCGCTGAGAAAGAAGGGTTTGGCCACAGTGGTCATTTCCCTCATAGAACTCGAAAAATAAGAGTGTTTTACTAAGTCATTTTTTTAAAAGTTTTCTAAAAAATTTCACAAATACAATTCAGATAAACTGTAAATGCAGTGTTTTAGTATGATTTGTTGTCTTTGTTTTCCACTAGGTTCGATTCGCTGAGGAAGAAGGGTTTGGCCACAGTGGTCATTTCCCTCATAGAACTCGAAAAATAAGAGTGTTTTACTAAGTCATATTTTTAAAAGTTTTCTAAAAAATTTCGCAAATACAATTCCGATATACTCTAAAAGCAGTTTTTTAGTATAATTTGTTGTCTTCGTTTTCCACTAGGTTTAATTCACTGAATAAGAAGGGCTTGGCCACAGTGGTCATTTCCCTCATAGAACTCGAAAAATAAGAGTGTTTTACTAAGTCATATTTTTAAAAGTTTTCTAAAAAATTTCACAAATACAATTCACATATACTGTAAATGCAGTTTTTTAGTATGATTTGTTATCTTCATTTTTCACTAGGTTTGATTTGCTGAGAAAGAAGGGTTTGGCCACAGTGGTCATTTCCCTCATAGAACTCGAAAAATAAGAGTGTTTTACTAAGTCATATTTTTAAAAGTTTTTTAAAAAATTTCACAAATACAATTCAGATATACTGTAAATGCAGTTGTTTAGTACAATTTGCTGTCTTCACTTTTCACTAGGCTTGATTTGCTGAGGAAGCAGGGTTTGGTTACAGTGGTCATTTCCCTCATACAACTCGAAAAATAAGAATGTTTTACTAAGTCATATTTTTAAAAGCTTTCTAAAAAATTTCACAAATATAATTTAGATATACTGTAAATGCAGTTTTTTAGTATGATTTGTTGTCTTCACTTTCCATTAGGTTTGATTTGCTGAGGAAGCAAGGTTTGGCCACAGGGGTCATTTCCCTCATAGAACTCGAAAAATAAGAGTGTTTTACTAAGTTATATTTTTAAAAGTTTTCTAAAAAAAATTACAAATACAATTCAGATATACTGTAAATGCAGTTTTTTAGTATAATTTGTTGCCCTTACTTTTCACTAGGTTTAATTTGCTGACGAAGCATGGTTTGGCCACAGGGGTCATTTCCCTCATAGAACTCGAAAAATAAGAGTGTTTTACTAAGTCATATTTTTAAAAGTTTTCTAAAAAATTTCACAAATACAATTCAGATATACTGTAAATGCAGTTTTTTAGTACGATTTACTGTCTTCGTTTTCCACTAGGTTTAATTTGCTGAGAAAGAAGGGTTTGGCCACAGTGGTCATTTCCCTCATAGAACTCGAAAAATAAGAGTGTTTTACTAAGTCATATTTTTAAAAGTTTTCTAAAAAATTTCACAAATACAATTCAGACATACTGTAAATGCAGTTTTTTAGTATGATTTATTGTTCTCATTTTCCACTAGGTTTAATTCGCTGATGAAGCAGGGTTTGGCCACAGTGGTCATTTCCCTCATAGAACTCGAAAAATAAGAGTGTTTTACTAAGTCATATTTTTAAAAGTTTTCTAAAAAAATTTCACAAACACATTTTAGATTTACTGTAAATGCAGTTTCTTAGCATGATTTGTTGTCTTCATTTGCCACTAGGTCTGATTCGCTCACAAAGCAGAATTTGGCCACAGTGGTCATTTCCCTCATGGAACTCGAAAAATAAGAGTGTTTTACTAAGTCATATTTTTAAAAGTTTTCTAAAAAATTTCACAAATACAATTCACATATACTGTAAATGCAGTTTCTTAGTATGATTTGTTGTCTTCATTTGCCACTAGACTTAATTCGCTCACAAGGCAGGGTTTGGCCACAGTGGTCATTTCCCTCATAGAACTCGAAAAATAAGAGTGTTTTACTAAGTCATATTTTTAAAAGTTTTCTAAAAAATTTCGCAAATACAATTCAGATATAATCAAAAAGCAGTTTTTTAGTATAATTTGTTGTCTTCGTTTTCCCTAGGTTTAATTCACTAAGCAAGAAGGGCTTGGCCACAGTGGTCATTTCCCTCATAGAACTCGAAAAATAAGAGTGTTTTACTAAGTCATATTTTTAAAAGTTTTGTAAAAAATTTCACAAATACAATTCAGATATACTGTAAAAGCAGTTTTTTAGTATTATTTGTTGTCCTCACTTTTCACTAGGTTTGATTTGCTGGTTTGGCCACAGTGGTCATTTCCCTCATAGAACTAGAAAAATAAGAGTGTTTTACTAAGTCATATTTTTAAAAGTTTTCTAAAAAGTTTCACAAATACAATTCAGATATACTGTAAATGCAGTTGTTTAGTACGATTTGTTGTCTTCATTTTTCACTAGGCCTGATTTGCTGAGGAAGCAGGGTTTGGTTACAGTGGTCATTTCCCTCATAGAACTCGAAAAATAAGAATGTTTTACTAAGTCATATTTTTAAAAGCTTTCTAAAAAATTTCACAAATACAGTTTAGATATACTGTAAATGCAGTTTTTTAGTATGACTTGTTGTCTTCACTTTCCATTAGGTTTGATTTGCTGAGGAAGCAAGGTTTGGCCACAGGGGTCATTTCCCTCATAGAACTCGAAAAATAAGAGTGTTTTACTAAGTCATATTTTTAAAAGTTTTCTAAAAAATTTTACAAATACAATTCAGATATACTGTAACTGCAGTTTTTTAGTATGATTTGTTGTCTTCATTTTCCCTTAGGCTTGATTCGCTGAGAAAGAAGGCTTTGGCCACAGTGGTCATTTCCCTCATAGAACTCGAAAAATAAGAGTGTTTTACTAAGTCATATTTTTAAAAGTTTTGTAAAAAATTTCACAAATACAATTCAGATATACTGTAACTGCAGTTTTTTAGTATGATTTGTTGTCTTCATTTTCCCTTAGGTTTAATTCGCTGAGAAAGAAGGGTTTGGCCACAGTGGTCATTTCCCTCATAGAACTAGAAAAATAAGAGTGTTTTACTAAGTCATATTTTTAAAAGTTTTCTAAAAAATTTCACAAACACATTTTAGATTCACTGTAAGTGCAGTTTTTTAGTATGATTTGTTGTCTTCATTTGCCACTAGATTTAATTCGCTCACAAGGCAGGGTTCGGCCACACCGGTCATTTCCCTCATAGAACTCGAAAAATAAGAGTGTTTTACTAAGTCATATTTTTAAAAGTTTTCTAAAAAATTTCACAAATACAATTCAGACATACTGTAAATGCAGTTTTTTAGTATGATTTATTGTCTTCATTTTCCACTAGGTTTGATTCGCTGATGAAGCAGGGTTTGGCCGCAGTGGTCATTTCCCTCATAGAACTCGAAAAATAAGAGTGTTTTACTAAGTCATATTTTTAAAAGTTTTCTAAAAAATTTCACAAACACATTTTAGATTTACTGTAAATGCAGTTTCTTAGCATGATTTGTTGTCTTTATTTGCCACTAGGTCTGATTCGCTCACAAAGCAGAATTTGGCCACAGTGGTCATTTCCCTCATAGAACTCGAAAAATAAGAGTGTTTTACTAAGTCATATTTTTAAAAGTATTCTAAAAAATTTCACAAATACAATTCACATATACTGTAAATGCAGTTTCTTAGTATGATTTGTTGTCTTCATTTGCCACTAGACTTAATTCGCTCACAAGGCAGGGTTTGGCCACAGTGGTCATTTCCCTCATAGAACTCGAAAAATAAGAGTGTTTTACTAAGTCATATTTTTAAAAGTTTTGTAAAAAATTTCACAAATACAATTCAGATATACTGTAAATGCAGTTTTTTAGTATTATTTGTTGTCCTCACTTTTCACTAGGTTTGATTTGCTGGTTTGGCCACAGTGGTCATTTCCCTCATAGAACTAGAAAAATAAGAGTGTTTTACTAAGTCATATTTTTAAAAGTTTTCTAAAAAGTTTCACAAATACAATGCAGATATACTGTAAATGCAGTTGTTTAGTACGATTTGTTGTCTTCATTTTTCACTAGGCCTGATTTGCTGAGGGAGCAGGGTTTGGTTACAGTGGTCATTTCCCTCATAGAACTCGAAAAATAAGAATGTTTTACTAAGTCATATTTTTAAAAGCTTTCTAAAAAATTTCACAAATGCAATTTAGATATACTGTAAATGCAGTTTTTTAGTATGATTTGTTGTCTTCACTTTCCATTAGGTTTGATTTGCTGAGGAAGTAAGGTTTGGCCACAGGGGTCATTTCCCTCATAGAACTCGAAAAATAAGAGTGTTTTACTAAGTCATATTTTTAAAAGTTTTCTAAAAAATTTTACAAATACAATTCAGATATACTGTAAATGCAGTTTTTTAGTATGATTTGTTGTCTTCGTTTTCCCCTAGGCTTGATTCGCTGAGAAAGAAGGGTTTGGCCACAGTGGTCATTTCCCTCATAGAACTCGAAAAATAAGAGTGTTTTACTAAGTCATATTTTTAAAAGTTTTGTAAAAAATTTCACAAATACAATTCAGACATACTGTAAATGCAGTTTTTTAGTATGATTTGTTGTCTTCGTTTTCCACTAGGTTTAATTCGCTGAGAAAGAAGGGTTTGGCCACAGTGGTCATTTCCCTCATAGAACTAGAAAAATAAGAGTGTTTTACTAAGTCATATTTTTAAAAGTTTTCTAAAAAATTTCACAAACACATTTTAGATTCACTGTAAGTGCAGTTTCTTAGTATGATTTGTTGTCTTCATTTGCCACTAGATTTAATTTGCTCACAAGGCAGGGTTCGGCCACACTGGTCATTTCCCTGATAGAACTCGAAAAATAAGAGTGTTTTACTAAGTCATTGTTTTAAAAGTTTTCTAAAAAATTTCACAAATACAATTCAGATATACTGTAAATGCAGTGTTTTACTATGATTTGTTGTCTTTGTTTTCCACTGGGTTCGATTCGCTGAAGAAGAAGGGTTTGGCCACAGTGGTCATTTCCCTCATAGAACTCGAAAAATAAGAGTGTTTTACTAAGTCATATTTTTAAAAGTTTTCTAAAAAATTTCGCAAATACAATTCAGATATACTCTAAAAGCAGTTTTTTAGTATAATTTGTTGTCTTCGTTTTCCACTAGGTTTAATTCACTGAATAAGAAGGGCTTGGCCACAGTGGTCATTTCCCTCATAGAACTCGAAAAATAAGAGTGTTTTACTAAGTCATATTTTTAAAAGTTTTGTAAAAAATTTCACAAATACAATTCAGATATACTGTAAATGCAGTTTTTTAGTATAACTTGTTGTCCTCACTTTTCACTTGGTTTGATTTGCTGGTTTCGCCACAGTGGTCATTTCCCTCATAGAACTCGAAATATAAGAGTGTTTTACTAAGTCATATTTTTAAAAGTTTTCTAAAAAATTTCACAAATACAATTCACATATACTGTAAATGTAGTTTTTTAGTATAATTTGTTATCTTCATTCTCCACTAGGTTTAATTCGCTGTGGAAGAAGGGTTTGGCCACAGTGGTCATTTCTCTCATAGAACTCGAAAAATAAGAGTGTTTTACTAAGTCATATTTTTAAAAGTTTTCTAAAAAAATTTCACAAATACAATTCAGATATACTGTAAATGCAGTTTTTTAGTACAATTTGTTGTCTTTACTTTCCACTAGGTTTGATTTGCTGAGAAAGCAAGGTTTGGCCACAGGGGTCATTTCCCTCATAGAACTCGAAAAATAAGAGTGTTTTACTAAGTCATATTTTTAAAAGTTTTCTAAAAAATTTCACAAATACAATTTAGATATGCTGTAAATGCAGTTTTTTAGTATGATTTGTTGTCTTTACTTTCCACTAGGCTTGATTTGCTGAGGAAGCAGGGTTTGGTTACAGTGGTCATTTTCCTCATAGAACTCGAAAAATAAGAATGTTTTACTAAGTCATATTTTTAAAAGCTTTCTAAAAAATTTCACAAATACAATTTAGATATGCTGTAAATGCAGTTTTTTAGTATGATTTGTTGTCTTTACTTTTCACTAGGTTTGATTTGCTGAGAAAGCAAGGTTTGGCCACAGGGGTCATTTCCCTCATAGAACTCGAAAAATAAGAGTGTTTTACTAAGTCATATTTTTAAAAGTTTTCTAAAAAATTTCACAAATACAATTCAGATATACTGTAAATGCAGTTTTTTAGTACAATTTGCTGTCTTCGTTTTCCACTAGGTTTAATTCGCTGAGAAAGAAGGGTTTGGCCACAGTGGTCATTTCCCTCATAGAATTTGAAAAATAAGAGTGTTTTACTAAGTCATATTTTTAAAAGTTTTCTAAAAAATTTCACAAATACAATTCAGATATACTGTAAATGCAGTTTTTTAGTACAATTTGCTGTCTTCGTTTTCCACTAGGTTTATTTCGCTGAGAAAGAAGGGTTTGGCCACAGTGGTCATTTCCCTCATAGAACTCGAAAAATAAGAGTGTTTTACTAAGTCATATTTTTAAAAGTTTTCTAAAAAATTTCACAAACACATTTTAGATTTACTGTAAATGCAGTTTTTTAGTATAATTTGTTGCCCTCACTTTTCACTAGGTTTGATTTACTGACGAAGCATGGTTTGGCCACAGTGCTAATTTTCCTCATAGAACTCAAAAAATAAGAGTGTTTTACTAAGTCATATTTTTAAAAGTTTTGTAAAAAATTTCACAAATATAATTCAGATATACTCTGAATGCAGTTTTTTAGTATAATTTGTTGCCCTCACTTCTCACTAGGCTTGATTTGCTGACGAAGCATGGTTTGGCCACAGTGGTCATTTCCCTCATAGAACTCGAAAAATAAGAGTGTTTTACTAAGTCATATTTTTAAAAGTTTTCTAAAAAATTTTACAAATACAATTCACATATACTGTAAATGCAGTTTTTTAGTATGATTTGTTATCTTCATTTTTCACTAGGTTTTATTCGCTGAGGAAGAAGGGTTTGGCCACAGTGGTCATTTCCCTCATAGAACTCGAAAAATAAGAGTGTTTTACTAAGTCATATTTTTAAAAGTTTTCTAAAAAATTTCACAAATACAATTCAGACATACTGTAAATGCAGTTTTTTAGTATGATTTGATGTCTTCGTTTTCCAATAGGTTTGATTAGCTGAGGAAGCAGGGTTTGGCAACAGTGGTCATTTCCCTCATAGAACTCGAAAAATAAGAGTGTTTTACTAAGTCATATTTTTAAAAGTTTTGTAAAAAATTTCACAAATACAATTCAGATATACTGTAAATGCAGTTTTTTAGTATAATTTGTTGTCCTCACTTTTCACTAGGTTTGATTTGCTGGTTTGGCCACAGTGGTCATTTCCCTCATAGAACACGAAAAATAAGAGTGTTTTACTAAGTCATATTTTTAAAAGCTTTCTAAAAAATTTCACAAATACAATTTACATATACTGTAAATGCAGTTTTTTAGTATGATTTGTTATCTTCATTCTCCACTAGGTTTAATTCACTGTGGAAGAAGGGTTTGGCCACAGTGGTCATTTCTCTCATAGAACTCGAAAAATAAGAGTGTTTTACTAAGTCATATTTTTAAAAGTTTTCTAAAAAACTTCACAAATACAATTGAGATATACTGTAAATGCAGTTTTTTAGTACAATTTGTTGTCTTCACTTTTCACTAGGCTTGATTTGCTGAGGAAGCAGGGTTTGGTTACAGTGGTCATTTTCCTTATAGAACTCGAAAAATAAGAATGTTTTACTAAGTCATATTTTTAAAAGCTTTGTAAAAAATTTCACAAATACAATTTAGATATGCTGTAAATGCAGTTTTTTAGTACGATTTGCTGTCTTTACTTTCCACTAGGTTTGATTTGCTGAGAAAGCAAGGTTTCGCCACAGGGGTCATTTCCCTCATAGAACTCGAAAATAAGAGTGTTTTACTAAGTCATATTTTTAAAAGTTTTCTAAAAAATTTCACAAATACAATTCAGATATACTGTAAATGCAGTTTTTTAGTACAATTTGCTGTCTTCGTTTTTCACTAGGTTTAATTCGCTGAGAAAGAAGGGTTTGGCCACAGTGGTCATTTCCCTCATAGAACTCGAAAAATAAGAGTGTTTTACTAAGTCATATTTTTAAAAGTTTTCTAAAAAATTTCACAAATACAATTCCGAAATAATGTAAATGCAGTTTTTTAGTATGATTTGTTGTCTTTATTTTCCACTAGGGTTGATTCGCTGTTGAAGCAGGGTTTGGCCACAGTGGTCATTTCCCTCATAGAACTCGAAAAATAAGAGTGTTTTACTAAGTCATATTTTTAAAAGATTTCTAAAAAATTTGACAAACACATTTTAGATTTACTGTAAATGCAGTTTCTTAGCATGATTTGTTGTCTTCATTTGCCACTAGGTTTGATTCGCTCACAAAGCAGAATTTGGCCACAGTGGTCATTTCCCTCATAGAACTCGAAAAATAAGAGTGTTTTACTAAGTCATATTTTTAAAAGTTTTCTAAAAAATTTCACAAATACAATTAAGATATATTGTAAATGCAGTTTTTTAGTATAATTTGTTGCCCTCACTTTTCACTAGGTTTGATTTGCTGACGAAGCATGGTTTGGCCACAGTGGTAATTTTCCTCATAGAACTCAAAAAATTAGAGTGTTTTACTAAGTCATATTTTTAAAAGTTTTGTAAAAATTTCACAAATACAATTCACATATACTGTAAATGCAGTTTTTTAGTATGATTTGTTATCTTCATTTTTCACTAGGTTTCATTCGCTGAGGAAGAAGGCTTTGGCCACAGTGGTCATTTCCCTCATAGAACTCGAAAAATAAGAGTGTTTTACTAAGTCATATTTTTAAAAGTTTTCTAAAAAATTTCACAAATACAATTCAGACATAATGTAAATGCAGTTTTTTAGTTTGATTTGTTGTCTTCATTTTCCACTAGGTTTGATTCGCTGATGAAGCAGGGTTTGGCCACAGTGGTCATTTCCCTCATAGAACTCGAAAAATAAGAGTGTTTTACTAAGTCATATTTTTAAAAGATTTCTAAAAAATTTCACAAACACATTTTAGATTTACTGTAAATGCAGTTTCTTAGCATGATTTGTTGTCTTCATTTGCCACTAGGTTTGATTCGCTGATGAAGCAGGGTTTGGCCACAGTGGTCATTTCCCTCATAGAACTCAAAAAATAAGAGTGTTTTACTAAGTCATATTTTTAAAAGTTTTGTAAAAAATTTCACAAATATAATTCAGATATACTCTGAATGCAGTTTTTTAGTATAATTTGTTGCCCTCACTTTTCACTAGGTTTGATTTGCTGACGAAGCATAGTTTGGCCACAGTGGTCATTTCCCTCATAGAACTCGAAAAATAAGAGTGTTTTACTAAGTCATATTTTTAAAAGCTTTCTAAAAAATTTCACAAATGCAATTTAGATATACTGTAAATGCAGTTTTTTAGTATGATTTGTTGTCTTTACTTTCCATTAGGTTTGATTTGCTGAGGAAGTAAGGTTTGGCCACAGGGGTCATTTCCCTCATAGAACTCGAAAAATAAGAGTGTTTTACTAAGTCATATTTTTAAAAGTTTTCTAAAAAATTTTACAAATACAATTCAGATATACTGTAAATGCAGTTTTTTAGTATGATTTGTTGTCTTCGTTTTCCCCTAGGCTTGATTCGCTGAGAAAGAAGGGTTTGGCCACAGTGGTCATTTCCCTCATAGAACTCGAAAAATAAGAGTGTTTTACTAAGTCATATTTTTAAAAGTTTTGTAAAAAATTTCACAAATACAATTCAGACATACTGTAAATGCAGTTTTTTAGTATGATTTGTTGTCTTCGTTTTCCACTAGGTTTAATTCGCTGAGAAAGAAGGGTTTGGCCACAGTGGTCATTTCCCTCATAGAACTAGAAAAATAAGAGTGTTTTACTAAGTCATATTTTTAAAAGTTTTCTAAAAAATTTCACAAACACATTTTAGATTCACTGTAAGTGCAGTTTCTTAGTATGATTTGTTGTCTTCATTTGCCACTAGATTTAATTTGCTCACAAGGCAGGGTTCGGCCACACTGGTCATTTCCCTGATAGAACTCGAAAAATAAGAGTGTTTTACTAAGTCATTGTTTTAAAAGTTTTCTAAAAAATTTCACAAATACAATTCAGATATACTGTAAATGCAGTGTTTTACTATGATTTGTTGTCTTTGTTTTCCACTGGGTTCGATTCGCTGAAGAAGAAGGGTTTGGCCACAGTGGTCATTTCCCTCATAGAACTCGAAAAATAAGAGTGTTTTACTAAGTCATATTTTTAAAAGTTTTCTAAAAAATTTCGCAAATACAATTCAGATATACTCTAAAAGCAGTTTTTTAGTATAATTTGTTGTCTTCGTTTTCCACTAGGTTTAATTCACTGAATAAGAAGGGCTTGGCCACAGTGGTCATTTCCCTCATAGAACTCGAAAAATAAGAGTGTTTTACTAAGTCATATTTTTAAAAGTTTTGTAAAAAATTTCACAAATACAATTCAGATATACTGTAAATGCAGTTTTTTAGTATAACTTGTTGTCCTCACTTTTCACTTGGTTTGATTTGCTGGTTTCGCCACAGTGGTCATTTCCCTCATAGAACTCGAAATATAAGAGTGTTTTACTAAGTCATATTTTTAAAAGTTTTCTAAAAAATTTCACAAATACAATTCACATATACTGTAAATGTAGTTTTTTAGTATAATTTGTTATCTTCATTCTCCACTAGGTTTAATTCGCTGTGGAAGAAGGGTTTGGCCACAGTGGTCATTTCTCTCATAGAACTCGAAAAATAAGAGTGTTTTACTAAGTCATATTTTTAAAAGTTTTCTAAAAAAATTTCACAAATACAATTCAGATATACTGTAAATGCAGTTTTTTAGTACAATTTGTTGTCTTTACTTTCCACTAGGTTTGATTTGCTGAGAAAGCAAGGTTTGGCCACAGGGGTCATTTCCCTCATAGAACTCGAAAAATAAGAGTGTTTTACTAAGTCATATTTTTAAAAGTTTTCTAAAAAATTTCACAAATACAATTTAGATATGCTGTAAATGCAGTTTTTTAGTATGATTTGTTGTCTTTACTTTCCACTAGGCTTGATTTGCTGAGGAAGCAGGGTTTGGTTACAGTGGTCATTTTCCTCATAGAACTCGAAAAATAAGAATGTTTTACTAAGTCATATTTTTAAAAGCTTTCTAAAAAATTTCACAAATACAATTTAGATATGCTGTAAATGTAGTTTTTTAGTATGATTTGTTGTCTTTACTTTTCACTAGGTTTGATTTGCTGAGAAAGCAAGGTTTGGCCACAGGGGTCATTTCCCTCATAGAACTCGAAAAATAAGAGTGTTTTACTAAGTCATATTTTTAAAAGTTTTCTAAAAAATTTCACAAATACAATTCAGATATACTGTAAATGCAGTTTTTTAGTACAATTTGCTGTCTTCGTTTTCCACTAGGTTTAATTCGCTGAGAAAGAAGGGTTTGGCCACAGTGGTCATTTCCCTCATAGAATTTGAAAAATAAGAGTGTTTTACTAAGTCATATTTTTAAAAGTTTTCTAAAAAATTTCACAAATACAATTCAGATATACTGTAAATGCAGTTTTTTAGTACAATTTGCTGTCTTCGTTTTCCACTAGGTTTATTTCGCTGAGAAAGAAGGGTTTGGCCACAGTGGTCATTTCCCTCATAGAACTCGAAAAATAAGAGTGTTTTACTAAGTCATATTTTTAAAAGTTTTCTAAAAAATTTCACAAACACATTTTAGATTTACTGTAAATGCAGTTTTTTAGTATAATTTGTTGTTCTCACTTTTCACTAGGTTTGATTTACTGACGAAGCATGGTTTGGCCACAGTGCTAATTTTCCTCATAGAACTCAAAAAATAAGAGTGTTTTACTAAGTCATATTTTTAAAAGTTTTGTAAAAAATTTCACAAATATAATTCAGATATACTCTGAATGCAGTTTTTTAGTATAATTTGTTGCCCTCACTTCTCACTAGGCTTGATTTGCTGACGAAGCATGGTTTGGCCACAGTGGTCATTTCCCTCATAGAACTCGAAAAATAAGAGTGTTTTACTAAGTCATATTTTTAAAAGTTTTCTAAAAAATTTTACAAATACAATTCACATATACTGTAAATGCAGTTTTTTAGTATGATTTGTTATCTTCATTTTTCACTAGGTTTTATTCGCTGAGGAAGAAGGGTTTGGCCACAGTGGTCATTTCCCTCATAGAACTCGAAAAATAAGAGTGTTTTACTAAGTCATATTTTTAAAAGTTTTCTAAAAAATTTCACAAATACAATTCAGACATAATGTAAATGCAGTTTTTTAGTATGATTTGATGTCTTCGTTTTCCAATAGGTTTGATTAGCTGAGGAAGCAGGGTTTGGCAACAGTGGTCATTTCCCTCATAGAACTCGAAAAATAAGAGTGTTTTACTAAGTCATATTTTTAAAAGTTTTGTAAAAAATTTCACAAATACAATTCAGATATACTGTAAATGCAGTTTTTTAGTATAATTTGTTGTCCTCACTTTTCACTAGGTTTGATTTGCTGGTTTGGCCACAGTGGTCATTTCCCTCATAGAACACGAAAAATAAGAGTGTTTTACTAAGTCATATTTTTAAAAGCTTTCTAAAAAATTTCACAAATACAATTTACATATACTGTAAATGCAGTTTTTTAGTATGATTTGTTATCTTCATTCTCCACTAGGTTTAATTCACTGTGAAAGAAGGGTTTGGCCACAGTGGTCATTTCTCTCATAGAACTCGAAAAATAAGAGTGTTTTACTAAGTCATATTTTTAAAAGTTTTCTAAAAAACTTCACAAATACAATTGAGATATACTGTAAATGCAGTTTTTTAGTACAATTTGTTGTCTTCACTTTTCACTAGGCTTGATTTGCTGAGGAAGCAGGGTTTGGTTACAGTGGTCATTTTCCTCATAGAACTCGAAAAATAAGAATGTTTTACTAAGTCATATTTTTAAAAGCTTTGTAAAAAATTTCACAAATACAATTTAGATATGCTGTAAATGCAGTTTTTTAGTACGATTTGCTGTCTTTACTTTCCACTAGGTTTGATTTGCTGAGAAAGCAAGGTTTCGCCACAGGGGTCATTTCCCTCATAGAACTCGAAAATAAGAGTGTTTTACTAAGTCATATTTTTAAAAGTTTTCTAAAAAATTTCACAAATACAATTCAGATATACTGTAAATGCAGTTTTTTAGTACAATTTGCTGTCTTCGTTTTTCACTAGGTTTAATTCGCTGAGAAAGAAGGGTTTGGCCACAGTGGTCATTTCCCTCATAGAACTCGAAAAATAAGAGTGTTTTACTAAGTCATATTTTTAAAAGTTTTCTAAAAAATTTCACAAATACAATTCCGAAATAATGTAAATGCAGTTTTTTAGTATGATTTGTTGTCTTTATTTTCCAATAGGGTTGATTCGCTGTTGAAGCAGGGTTTGGCCACAGTGGTCATTTCCCTCATAGAACTCGAAAAATAAGAGTGTTTTACTAAGTCATATTTTTAAAAGATTTTTAAAAAATTTGACAAACACATTTTAGATTTACTGTAAATGCAGTTTCTTAGCATGATTTGTTGTCTTCATTTGCCACTAGGTTTGATTCGCTCACAAAGCAGAATTTGGCCACAGTGGTCATTTCCCTCATAGAACTCGAAAAATAAGAGTGTTTTACTAAGTCATATTTTTAAAAGTTTTCTAAAAAATTTCACAAATACAATTCAGACATAATGTAAATGCAGTTTTTTAGTTTGATTTGTTGTCTTCATTTTCCACTAGGTTTGATTCGCTGATGAAGCAGGGTTTGGCCACAGTGGTCATTTCCCTCATAGAACTCGAAAAATAAGAGTGTTTTACTAAGTCATATTTTTAAAAGATTTCTAAAAAATTTCACAAACACATTTTAGATTTACTGTAAATGCAGTTTCTTAGCATGATTTGTTGTCTTCATTTGCCACTAGGTTTGATTCGCTGATGAAGCAGGGTTTGGCCACAGTGGTCATTTCCCTCATAGAACTCAAAAAATAAGAGTGTTTTACTAAGTCATATTTTTAAAAGTTTTGTAAAAAATTTCACAAATATAATTCAGATATACTCTGAATGCAGTTTTTTAGTATAATTTGTTGCCCTCACTTTTCACTAGGTTTGATTTGCTGACGAAGCATAGTTTGGCCACAGTGGTCATTTCCCTCATAGAACTCGAAAAATAAGAGTGTTTTACTAAGTCATATTTTTAAAAGTTTTCTAAAAAATTTCACAAATTCAATTCACATATACTGTAAATGCAGTTTTTAGTATGATTTGTTATCTTCATTCTTCACTAGGTTTTATTCGCTGAGGAAGAAGGGTTTGGCCACAGTGGTCATTTCCCTCATAGAACTCGAAAAATAAGAGTGTTTTACTAAGTCATATTTTTAAAAGTTTTCTAAAAAATTTCACAAATACAATTCAGATATATTGTAAATGCAGTTTATTAGTATAATTAGTTGTCCTCACTTTTCACTAGGTTTGATTTGCTGACGAAGCATGGTTTGGCCACAGTGGTCATTTCCCTCATAGAACTCGAAAAATAAGAGTGTTTTAGTAAGTCATATTTTTAAAAGTTTTCTAAAAAATTTCACAAATACAATTCACATATACTGTAAATGCAGTTTTTAGTATGATTTGTTATCTTCATTCTTCACTAGGTTTTATTTGCTGAGGGAGAAGGGTTTGGCCACAGTGGTCATTTCCCTCATAGAACTCGAAAAATAAGAGTGTTTTACTAAGTCATATTTTTAAAAGTTTTCTAAAAAATTTCACAAATACAATTCAGACATAATGTAAATGCAGTTTTTTAGTATGATTTGTTGTCTTCATTTTCCACTAGGTTTGATTCGCTGATGAAGCAGGGTTTGGCCACAGTGGTCATTTCCCTCATAGAACTCGAAAAATAAGAGTGTTTTACTAAGTCATATTTTTAAAAGATTTCTAAAAAATTTCACAAACACATTTTAGATTTACTGTAAATGCAGTTTCTTAGCATGATTTGTTGTCTTCATTTGCCACTAGGTTTGATTCGCTCACAAACCAGAATTTGGCCACAGTGGTCATTTCCCTCATAGAACTCGAAAAATAAGAGTGTTTTACTAAGTCATATTTTTAAAAGTTTTCCAAAAAATTTTCCAAATACAATTCAGATATATTGTAAATGCAGTTTTTAGTATAATTTGGTGCCCTCACTTTTCACTAGGTTTGATTTGCTGACGAAGCATGGTTTGGCCACAGTGGTAATTTTCCTCATAGAACTCAAAAAATAAGAGTGTTTTACTAAGTCATATTTTTAAAAGTTTTGTAAAAAATTTCACAAATATAATTCAGATATACTGTAAATGCAGTTTTTTAGTATAATTTGTTGCCCTCACTTTTCACTAGGTTTGATTTGCTGACGAAGCATAGTTTGGCCACAGTGGTCATTTCCCTCATAGAACTCGAAAAATAAGAGTGTTTTACTAAGTCATATTTTTAAAAGTTTTCTAAAAAATTTCACAAATACAATTCACATATACTGTAAATGCAGTTTTTAGTATGATTTGTTGTCTTCACTTTCCATTAGGTTTGATTTGCTGAGGAAGCAAGGTTTGGCCACAGGGGTCATTTCCCTCATAGAACTCGAAAAATAAGAGTGTTTTACTAAGTCATATTTTTAAAAGTTTTCTAAAAAATTTCACAAATACAATTCAGACATATTGTAAATGCAGTTTTTTAGTATGATTTGTTGTCTTCATTTTCCACTAGGTTTGATTTGCTGAGAAAGAAGGGTTTGGCCAGAGTGGTCATTTCCCTCATAGAACTCGAAAAATAAGAGTGTTTTACTAAGTCATATTTTTAAAAGTTTTCTAAAAAATTTCACAAATACAATTCAGATATACTGTAAATGCAGTTGTTTAGTACAATTTGTTGTCTTCTCTTTTCACTAGGCTTGGTTTGCTGAGGAAGCAGGGTTTGGTTACAGTGGTCATTTCCCTCATAGAACTCGAAAAATAAGAATGTTTTACTAAGTCATATTTTTAAAAGCTTTCTAAAAAATTTCACAAATACAATTTAGATATACTGTAAATGCAGTTTTTTAGTATGATTTGTTGTCTTCACTTTTCATTAGGTTTGATTTGCTGAGGAAGCAAGGTTTGGCCACAGGGGTCATTTCCCTCATAGAACTCGAAAAATAAGAGTGTTTTACTAAGTCATATTTTTAAAAGTTTTCTAAAAAATTTTACAAATACAATTCAGATATACTGTAAATGTAGTTTTTTAGTATGATTTGTTGTCTTCATTTTCCTTTAGGCTTGATTCGCTGAGAAAGAAATGTTTGGCCACAGTGGTCATTTCCCTCATAGAACTCGAAAAATAAGAGTGTTTTACTAAGTCATATTTTTAAAAGTTTTCTAAAAAATTTCACAAACACATTTTAGATTTACTGTAAGTGCAGTTTCTTAGCATGATTTGTTGTCTTCATTTGCCACTAGATTTAATTCGCTCACAAGGCAGGGTTTGGCCACAGTGGTCATTTCCCTCATAGAACACGAAAAATAAGAGTGTTTTACTAAGTCATTTTTTCAAAAGTTTTCTAAAAAATTTCACAAATACAATTCAGATATACTGTAAATGCAGTGTTTTAGAATGATTTGCTGTCTTCGTTTTCCACTAGGTTCGATTCGCTGAGGAGGAAGGGTTTGGCCACAGTGGTCATTTCCCTCATAGAACTCGAAAAATAAGAGTGTTTTACTAAGTCATATTTTTAAAAGTTTTGTAAAAAATTTCACAAATACAATTCAGATATACTGTAAATGCACTTTTTTAGTATAATTTGTTGTCCTCTCTTTTCACTAGGTTTGATTTGCTGGTTTGGCCACAGTGGTCATTTCCCTCATCGAACTCGAAAAATAAGAGTGTTTTACTAAGTCATATTTTTAAAAGTTTTCTAAAAAATTTCACAAATACAGTTCACATATACTGTAAATGCAGTTTTTTAGTATGATTTGTTATCTTCATTCTCCACTAGGTTTAATTCGCTGCGGAAGAAGGGTTTGGCCACAGTGGTCATTTCTCTCATAGAACTCGAAAAATAAGAGTGTTTTACTAAGTCATATTTTTAAAAGTTTTCTAAAAAATTTCACAAATACAATTAAGAAATATTGTAAATGCAGTTTTTTAGTATAATTTGTTGCCCTCACTTTTCACTAGGTTTGATTTGCTGACGAAGCATGGTTTGGCCACAGTGGTAATTTTCCTCATAGAACTCAAAAAATTAGAGTGTTTTACTAAGTCATATTTTTAAAAGTTTTGTAAAAATTTCACAAATACAATTCACATATACTGTAAATGCAGTTTTTTAGTATGATTTGTTATCTTCATTTTTCACTAGGTTTCATTCGCTGAGGAAGAAGGCTTTGGCCACAGTGGTCATTTCCCTCATAGAACTCGAAAAATAAGAGTGTTTTACTAAGTCATATTTTTAAAAGTTTTCTAAAAAATTTCACAAATACAATTCAGACATAATGTAAATGCAGTTTTTTAGTATGATTTGTTGTCTTCATTTTCCACTAGGTTTGATTCGCTGATGAAGCAGGGTTTGGCCACAGTGGTCATTTCCCTCATAGAACTCGAAAAATAAGAGTGTTTTACTAAGTCATATTTTTAAAAGTTTTCTAAAAAATTTCACAAATACAATTCAGACATAATGTAAATGCAGTTTTTTAGTATGATTTGTTGTCTTCATTTTCCACTAGGTTTGATTCGCTGATGAAGCAGGGTTTGGCCACAGTGGTCATTTCCCTCATAGAACTCAAAAAATAAGAGTGTTTTACTAAGTCATATTTTTAAAAGTTTTGTAAAAAATTTCACAAATATAATTCAGATATACTCTGAATGCAGTTTTTTAGTATAATTTGTTGCCCTCACTTTTCACTAGGTTTGATTTGCTGACGAAGCATAGTTTGGCCACAGTGGTCATTTCCCTCATAGAACTCGAAAAATAAGAGTGTTTTACTAAGTCATATTTTTAAAAGTTTTCTAAAAAATTTCACAAATTCAATTCACATATACTGTAAATGCAGTTTTTAGTATGATTTGTTATCTTCATTCTTCACTAGGTTTTATTCGCTGAGGAAGAAGGGTTTGGCCACAGTGGTCATTTCCCTCATAGAACTCGAAAAATAAGAGTGTTTTACTAAGTCATATTTTTAAAAGTTTTCTAAAAAATTTCACAAATACAATTCAGATATATTGTAAATGCAGTTTATTAGTATAATTAGTTGCCCTCACTTTTCACTAGGTTTGATTTGCTGACGAAGCATGGTTTGGCCACAGTGGTCATTTCCCTCATAGAACTCGAAAAATAAGAGTGTTTTACTAAGTCATATTTTTAAAAGTTTTCTAAAAAATTTCACAAATACAATTCACATATACTGTAAATGCAGTTTTTAGTATGATTTGTTATCTTCATTCTTCACTAGGTTTTATTTGCTGAGGAAGAAGGGTTTGGCCACAGTGGTCATTTCCCTCATAGAACTCGAAAAATAAGAGTGTTTTACTAAGTCATATTTTTAAAAGTTTTCTAAAAAATTTCACAAATACAATTCAGACATAATGTAAATGCAGTTTTTTAGTATGATTTGTTGTCTTCATTTTCCACTAGGTTTGATTCGCTGATGAAGCAGGGTTTGGCCACAGTGGTCATTTCCCTCATAGAACTCGAAAAATAAGAGTGTTTTACTAAGTCATATTTTTAAAAGATTTCTAAAAAATTTCACAAACACATTTTAGATTTACTGTAAATGCAGTTTCTTAGCATGATTTGTTGTCTTCATTTGCCACTAGGTTTGATTCGCTCACAAACCAGAATTTGGCCACAGTGGTCATTTCCCTCATAGAACTCGAAAAATAAGAGTGTTTTACTAAGTCATATTTTTAAAAGTTTTCCAAAAAATTTTCCAAATACAATTCAGATATATTGTAAATGCAGTTTTTAGTATAATTTGGTGCCCTCACTTTTCACTAGGTTTGATTTGCTGACGAAGCATGGTTTGGCCACAGTGGTAATTTTCCTCATAGAACTCAAAAAATAAGAGTGTTTTACTAAGTCATATTTTTAAAAGTTTTGTAAAAAATTTCACAAATATAATTCAGATATACTGTGAATGCAGTTTTTTAGTATAATTTGTTGCCCTCACTTTTCACTAGGTTTGATTTGCTGACGAAGCATAGTTTGGCCACAGTGGTCATTTCCCTCATAGAACTCGAAAAATAAGAGTGTTTTACTAAGTCATATTTTTAAAAGTTTTCTAAAAAATTTCACAAATACAATTCACATATACTGTAAATGCAGTTTTTAGTATGATTTGTTGTCTTCACTTTCCATTAGGTTTGATTGCTGAGGAAGCAAGGTTTGGCCACAGGGGTCATTTCCCTCATAGAACTCGAAAAATAAGAGTGTTTTACTAAGTCATATTTTTAAAAGTTTTCTAAAAAATTTCACAAATACAATTCAGACATATTGTAAATGCAGTTTTTTAGTATGATTTGTTGTCTTCATTTTCCACTAGGTTTGATTTGCTGAGAAAGAAGGGTTTGGCCAGAGTGGTCATTTCCCTCATAGAACTCGAAAAATAAGAGTGTTTTACTAAGTCATATTTTTAAAAGTTTTCTAAAAAATTTCACAAATACAATTCAGATATACTGTAAATGCAGTTGTTTAGTACAATTTGTTGTCTTCTCTTTTCACTAGGCTTGATTTGCTGAGGAAGCAGGGTTTGGTTACAGTGGTCATTTCCCTCATAGAACTCGAAAAATAAGAATGTTTTACTAAGTCATATTTTTAAAAGCTTTCTAAAAAATTTCACAAATACAATTTAGATATACTGTAAATGCAGTTTTTTAGTATGATTTGTTGTCTTCACTTTCCATTAGGTTTGATTTGCTGAGGAAGCAAGGTTTGGCCACAGGGGTCATTTCCCTCATAGAACTCGAAAAATAAGAGTGTTTTACTAAGTCATATTTTTAAAAGTTTTCTAAAAAATTTTACAAATACAATTCAGATATACTGTAAATGTAGTTTTTTAGTATGATTTGTTGTCTTCATTTTCCTCTAGGCTTGATTCGCTGAGAAAGAAATGTTTGGCCACAGTGGTCATTTCCCTCATAGAACTCGAAAAATAAGAGTGTTTTACTAAGTCATATTTTTAAAAGTTTTCTAAAAAATTTCACAAACACATTTTAGATTTACTGTAAGTGCAGTTTCTTAGCATGATTTGTTGTCTTCATTTGCCACTAGATTTAATTCGCTCACAAGGCAGGGTTTGGCCACAGTGGTCATTTCCCTCATAGAACACGAAAAATAAGAGTGTTTTACTAAGTCATTTTTTCAAAAGTTTTCTAAAAAATTTCACAAATACAATTCAGATATACTGTAAATGCAGTGTTTTAGAATGATTTGCTGTCTTCGTTTTCCACTAGGTTCGATTCGCTGAGGAGGAAGGGTTTGGCCACAGTGGTCATTTCCCTCATAGAACTCGAAAAATAAGAGTGTTTTACTAAGTCATATTTTTAAAAGTTTTGTAAAAAATTTCACAAATACAATTCAGATATACTGTAAATGCACTTTTTTAGTATAATTTGTTGTCCTCTCTTTTCACTAGGTTTGATTTGCTGGTTTGGCCACAGTGGTCATTTCCCTCATCGAACTCGAAAAATAAGAGTGTTTTACTAAGTCATATTTTTAAAAGTTTTCTAAAAAATTTCACAAATACAGTTCACATGTACTGTAAATGCAGTTTTTTAGTATGATTTGTTATCTTCATTCTCCACTAGGTTTAATTCGCTGCGGAAGAAGGGTTTGGCCACAGTGGTCATTTCTCTCATAGAACTCGAAAAATAAGAGTGTTTTACTAAGTCATATTTTTAAAAGTTTTCTAAAAAATTTCACAAACACAATTTAGATATACTGTAAATGCAGTTTTTTAGTATGATTTGTTGTCTTCACTTTCCATTAGGTTTGATTTGCTGGGGAAGCAAGGTTTGGCCACAGGGGTCATTTCCCTCATAGAACTCGAAAAATAAGAGTGTTTTACTAAGTCATATTTTTAAAAGTTTTCTAAAAAATTTCACAAATACAATTCAGATATACTGTAAATGCAGTTTTTTAGTATGATTTGTTGTCTTCATTTTCCTCTAGGCTTGATTCGCTGAGAAAGAAATGTTTGGCCACAGTGGTCATTTCCCTCATAGAACTCGAAAAATAAGAGTGTTTTACTAAGTCATATTTTTAAAAGTTTTGTAAAAAATTTCACAAATACAATTTAGACATACTGTAAATGCAGTTTTTTAGTATGATTTGTTGTCTTCGTTTTCCACTAGGTTTGATTAGCTGAAGAAGCAGGGTTTGGCCACAGTGGTCATTTCCCTCATAGAACTCAAAAAATAAGAGTGTTTTCCTAAGTCATATTTTTAAAAGTTTTCTAAAAAATTTCACAAATACAATTCAGATATATTGTAAATGCAGTTTCTTAGTATAATTAGTTGCCCTCACTTTTCACTAGGTTTGATTTGCTGACGAAGCATGGTTTGGCCACAGTGGTCATTTCCCTCATAGAACTCGAAAAATAAGAGTGTTTTACTAAGTCATATTTTTAAAAGTTTTCTAAAAAATTTCACAAATACAATTCACATATACTGTAAATGCAGTTTTTAGTATGATTTGTTATCTTCATTCTTCACTAGGTTTTATTTGCTGAGGAAGAAGCGTTTGGCCACAGTGGTCATTTCCCTCATAGAACTCGAAAAATAAGAGTGTTTTACTAAGTCATATTTTTAAAAGTTTTCTAAAAAATTTCACAAATATAATTCAGACATAGTGTAAATGCAGTTTTTTAGTATGATTTGTTGTCTTCATTTTCCACTAGGTTTGATTCGCTGATGAAGCAGGGTTTGGCCACAGTGGTCATTTCCCTCATAGAACTCGAAAAATAAGAGTGTTTTACTAAGTCATATTTTTAAAAGATTTCTAAAAAATTTCACAAACACATTTTAGATTGACTGTAAATGCAGTTTCTTAGCATGATTTGTTGTCTTCATTTGCCGCTAGGTTTGATTCGCTCACAAAGCAGAATTTGGCCACAGTGGTCATTTCCCTCATAGAACTCGAAAAATAAGAGTGTTTTACTAAGTCATATTTTTAAAAGTTTTCTAAAAAATTTCACAAATACAATTCAGATATATTGTAAATGCAGTTTTTTAGTATAATTTGGTGCCCTCACTTTTCACTAGGTTTGATTTGCTGACGAAGCATGGTTTGGCCACAGTGGTAATTTTCCTCATAGAACTCAAAAAATAAGAGTGTTTTACTAAGTCATATTTTTAAAAGTTTTGTAAAAAATTTCACAAATATAATTCAGATATACTGTGATTGCAGTTTTTAGTATGATTTGTTATCTTCATTCTTCACTAGGTTTTATTCGCTGAGGAAGAAGGGTTTGGCCACAGTGGTCATTTCCCTCATAGAACTCGAAAAATAAGAGTGTTTTACTAAGTCATATTTTTAAAAGTTTTCTAAAAAATTTCACAAATACAATTCAGATATACTGTAAATGCAGTTGTTTAGTACAATTTGTTGTCTTCTCTTTTCACTAGGCTTGATTTGCTGAGGAAGCAGGGTTTGGTTACAGTGGTCATTTCCCTCATAGAACTCGAAAAATAAGAATGTTTTACTAAGTCATATTTTTAAAAGCTTTCTAAAAACTTTCACAAATACAATTCAGATATACTGTAAATGTAGTTTTTTAGTATGATTTGTTGTCTTCATTTTCCTCTAGGCTTGATTCGCTGAGAAAGAAATGTTTGGCCACAGTGGTCATTTCCCTCATAGAACTCGAAAAATAAGAGTGTTTTACTAAGTCATATTTTTAAAAGTTTTGTAAAAAATTTCACAAATACAATTTAGACATACTGTAAATGCAGTTTTTAGTATGATTTGTTGTCTTCGTTTTCCACTAGGTTTGATTAGCTGAGGAAGCAGGGTTTGGCCACAGTGGTCATTTCCCTCATAGAACTCGAAAAATAAGAGTGTTTTACTAAGTCATATTTTTAAAAGTTTTCTAAAAAATTTCACAAACACATTTTAGATTTACTGTAAGTGCAGTTTCTTAGTATGATTTGTTGTCTTCATTTGTTACTAGATTTAATTCGCTCACAAGGCAGGGTTTGGCCACAGTGGTCATTTCCCTCATAGAACTCGAAAAATAAGAGTGTTTTACTAAGTCATTTTTTTAAAAGTTTTCTAAAAAATTTCACAAATACAATTCAGATATACTGTAAATGCAGTGTTTTAGAATGATTTGCTGTCTTCGTTTTCCACTAGGTTCGATTCGCTGAGGAGGAAGGGTTTGGCCACAGTGGTCATTTCCCTCATAGAACTCGAAAAATAAGAGTGTTTTACTAAGTCATATTTTTAAAAGTTTTGTAAAAAATTTCACAAATACAATTCAGATATACTGTAAATGCACTTTTTTAGTATAATTTGTTGTCCTCTCTTTTCTTTAGGTTTGATTTGCTGGTTTGGCCACAGTGGTCATTTCCCTCATCGAACTCGAAAAATAAGAGTGTTTTACTAAGTCATATTTTTAAAAGTTTTCTAAAAAATTTCACAAATACAATTCACATATACTGTAAATGCAGTTTTTTAGTATGATTTGTTATCTTCATTCTCCACTAGGTTTAATTCGCTGCGGAAGAAGGGTTTGGCCACAGTGGTCATTTCTCTCATAGAACTCGAAAAATAAGAGTGTTTTACTAAGTCATATTTTTAAAAGTTTTCTAAAAAATTTCACAAATACAATTCAGATATACTGTAAATGCAGTTTTTTAGTATGATTTGTTGTCTTCACTTTTCACTAGGATTGATTTGCTGAGGAAGCAGGGTTTGGTTACAGTGGTCATTTTCCTCATAGAACTCGAAAAATAAGAATGTTTTACTAAGTCATATTTTTGAAAGCTTTCTAAAAAATTTCACAAATACAATTTAGATATGCTGTAAATGCAGTTTTTTAGTATGATTAGTTGTCTTTACTTTTCACTAGGTTTGATTTGCTGAGAAAGCAAGGTTTGGCCACAGGGGTCATTTCCCTCATAGAACTCGAAAAATAAGAGTGTTTTACTAAGTCATATTTTTAAAAGTTTTCTAAAAAATTTCACAAATACAATTCAGATATACTGTAAATGCAGTTTTTTAGAACGATTTGCTGTCTTCGTTTTCCACTAGGCTTAATTCACTGAGAAAGAAGGGTTTGGCCACAGTGGTCATTTCCCTCATAGAACTCGAAAAATAAGAGTGTTTTACTAAGTCATATTTTTAAAAGTTTTCTAAAAAATTTCACAAATACAATTCAGACATATTGTAAATGCAGTTTTTTAGTATGATTTGTTGTCTTCATTTTCCACTAGGTTTGATTTGCTGAGAAAGAAGGGTTTGGCCAGAGTGGTCATTTCCCTCATAGAACTCGAAAAATAAGAGTGTTTTACTAAGTCATATTTTTAAAAGTTTTCTAAAAAATTTCACAAATACAATTCAGATATACTGTAAATGCAGTTGTTTAGTACAATTTGTTGTCTTCTCTTTTCACTAGGCTTGATTTGCTGAGGAAGCAGGGTTTGGTTACAGTGGTCATTTCCCTCATAGAACTCGAAAAATAAGAATGTTTTACTAAGTCATATTTTTAAAAGCTTTCTAAAAAATTTCACAAATACAATTTAGATATACTGTAAATGCAGTTTTTTAGTATGATTTGTTGTCTTTGTTTTCCACTAGGCTTGATTAGCTGAGGAAGCAGGGTTTGGCCACAGTGGTCATTTCCCTCATAGAACTCAAAAAATAAGAGTGTTTTACTAAGTCATATTTTTAAAAGTTTTCTAAAAAATTTCACAAACACATTTTAGACTTACTGTAAGTGCAGTTTCTTAGTATGATTTGTTGTCTTCATTTGCCACTAGATTTAATTCGCTCACAAGGCAGGGTTTGGCCACAGTGGTCATTTCCCTTATAGAACTCGAAAAATAAGAGTGTTTTACTAAGTCATTTTTTTAAAAGTTTTCTAAAAAATTTCACAAATACAATTCAGATATACTGTAAATGCAGTGTTTTAGAATGATTTGCTGTCTTCGTTTTCCACTAGGTTCGATTCGCTGAGGAGGAAGGGTTTGGCCACAGTGGTCATTTCCCTCATAGAACTCGAAAAATAAGAGTGTTTTGCTAAGTCATATTTTTAAAAGTTTTGTAAAAAATTTCACAAATACAATTCAGATATACTGTAAATACACTTTTTTAGAATAATTTGTTGTCCTCTCTTTTCACTAGGTTTGATTTGCTGGTTTGGCCACAGTGGTCATTTCCCTCATCGAACTCGAAAAATAAGAGTGTTTTACTAAGTCATATTTTTAAAAGTTTTCTAAAAAATTTCACAAATACAATTCACATATACTGTAAATGCAGTTTTTTAGTATGATTTGTTATCTTCATTCTCCACTAGGTTTAATTCGCTGCGGAAGAAGGGTTTGGCCACAGTGGTCATTTCTCTCATAGAATTCGAAAAATAAGAGTGTTTTACTAAGTCATATTTTTAAAAGTTTTCTAAAAAATTTCACAAATACAATTCAGATATACTGTAAATGCAGTTTTTTAGTATGATTTGTTGTCTTCACTTTTCACTAGGATTGATTTGCTGAGGAAGCAGGGTTTGGTTACAGTGGTCATTTTCCTCATAGAACTCGAAAAATAAGAATGTTTTACTAAGTCATATTTTTAAAAGCTTTCTAAAAAATTTCACAAATACAATTTAGATATGCTGTAAATGCAGTTTTTTAGTATGATTAGTTGTCTTTACTTTTCACTAGGTTTGATTTGCTGAGAAAGCAAGGTTTGGCCACAGGGGTCATTTCCCTCATAGAACTCGAAAAATAAGAGTGTTTTACTAAGTCATATTTTTAAAAGTTTTCTAAAAAATTTCACAAATACAATTCAGATATACTGTAAATGCAGTTTTTTAGTACGATTTGCTGTCTTCGTTTTCCACTAGGTTTAATTCACTGAGAAAGAAGGGTTTGGCCACAGTGGTCATTTCCCTCATAGAACTCGAAAAATAAGAGTGTTTTACTAAGTCATATTTTTAAAAGTTTTCTAAAAAATTTCACAAATACAATTCAGACATATTGTAAATGCAGTTTTTTAGTATGATTTGTTGTGTTCATTTTCCACTAGGTTTGATTTGCTGAGAAAGAAGGGTTTGGCCAGAGTGGTCATTTCCCTCATAGAACTCGAAAAATAAGAGTGTTTTACTAAGTCATATTTTTAAAAGTTTTCTAAAAAATTTCACAAATACAATTCAGATATACTGTAAATGCAGTTGTTTAGTACAATTTGTTGTCTTCTCTTTTCACTAGGCTTGATTTGCTGAGGAAGCAGGGTTTGGTTACAGTGGTCATTTCCCTCATAGAACTCGAAAAATAAGAATGTTTTACTAAGTCATATTTTTAAAAGCTTTCTAAAAAATTTCACAAATACAATTTAGATATACTGTAAATGCAGTTTTTTAGCATGATTTGTTGTCTTCGTTTTCCACTAGGCTTGATTAGCTGAGGAAGCAGGGTTTGGCCACAGTGGTCATTTCCCTCATAGAACTCAAAAAATAAGAGTGTTTTACTAAGTCATATTTTTAAAAGTTTTCTAAAAAATTTCACAAACACATTTTAGACTTACTGTAAGTGCAGTTTCTTAGTATGATTTGTTGTCTTCATTTGCCACTAGATTTAATTCGCTCACAAGGCAGGGTTTGGCCACAGTGGTCATTTCCCTTATAGAACTCGAAAAATAAGAGTGTTTTACTAAGTCATTTTTTTAAAAGTTTTCTAAAAAATTTCACAAATACAATTCAGATATACTGTAAATGCAGTGTTTTAGAATGATTTGCTGTCTTCGTTTTCCACTAGGTTCGATTCGCTGAGGAGGAAGGGTTTGGCCACAGTGGTCATTTCCCTCATAGAACTCGAAAAATAAGAGTGTTTTGCTAAGTCATATTTTTAAAAGTTTTGTAAAAAATTTCACAAATACAATTCAGATATACTGTAAATGCACTTTTTTAGAATAATTTGTTGTCCTCTCTTTTCACTAGGTTTGATTCGCTGGTTTGGCCACAGTGGTCATTTCCCTCATCGAACTCGAAAAATAAGAGTGTTTTACTAAGTCATATTTTTAAAAGTTTTCTAAAAAATTTCACAAATACAATTCACATATACTGTAAATGCAGTTTTTTAGTATGATTTGTTATATTCATTCTCCACTAGGTTTAATTCGCTGCGGAAGAAGGGTTTGGCCACAGTGGTCATTGCTCTCATAGAACTCGAAAAATAAGAGTGTTTTACTAAGTCATATTTTTAAAAGTTTTCTAAAAAATTTCACAAATACAATTCAGATATACTGTAAATGCAGTTTTTTAGTACAATTTGTTGTCTTCACTTTTCACTAGGCTTGATTTGCTGAGAAAGCAGGGTTTGGTTACAGTGGTCATTTTCCTCATAGAACTCGAAAAATAAGAATGTTTTACTAAGTCATATTTTTAAAAGCTTTCTAAAAAATTTCACAAATACAATTTAGATATGCTGTAAATGCAGTTTTTTAGTATGATTTGTTGTCTTTACTTTCCACTAGGTTTGATTTGCTGAGAAAGCAAGGTTTGGCCACAGGGGTCATTTCCCTCATAGAACTCGAAAAATAAGAGTGTTTTACTAAGTCATATTTTTAAAAGTTTTCTAAAAAATTTCACAAATACAATTCAGATATACTGTTAATGCAGTTTTTTAGCACCGTTTGCTGTTTTCGTTTTCCACTAGGCTTAATTCGCTGAGAAAGAAGGCTTTGGCCACAGTGGTCATTTCCCTCATAGAACTCGAAAAATAAGAGTGTTTTACTAAGTCATATTTTTAAAAGTTTTCTAAAAAATTTCACAAATACAATTCATACATATTGTAAATGCAGTTTTTTAGTATGATTTGTTGTCTTCATTTTCCACTAGGTTTGATTTGCTGAGAAAGAAGGGTTTGGCCAGAGTGGTCATTTCCCTCATAGAACTCGAAAAATAAGAGTGTTTTACTAAGTCATATTTTTAAAAGTTTTCTAAAAAATTTCACAAATACAATTCAGATATACTGTAAATGCAGTTGTTTAGTAAAATTTGTTGTCTTCTCTTTTCACTAGGCTTAATTTGCTGAGGAAGCAGGGTTTGGTTACAGTGGTCATTTCCCTCATAGAACTCGAAAAATAAGAATGTTTTACTAAGTCATATTTTTAAAAGCTTTCTAAAAAATTTCACAAATACAATTTAGATATACTGTAAATGCAGTTTTTTAGTATGATTTGTTGTCTTCACTTTTCATTAGGTTTGATTTGCTGAGGAAGCAAGGTTTGGCCACAGGGGTCATTTCCCTCATAGAACTCGAAAAATAAGAGTGTTTTACTAAGTCATATTTTTAAAAGTTTTCTAAAAAATTTTACAAATACAATTCAGATATACTGTAAGTGTAGTTTTTTAGTATGATTTGTTGTCTTCATTTTCCTCTAGGCTTGATTCGCTGAGAAAGAAATGTTTGGCCACAGTGGTCATTTCCCTCATAGAACTCGAAAAATAAGAGTGTTTTACTAAGTCATATTTTTAAAAGTTTTGTAAAAAATTTTACAAATACAATTTTGACATACTGTAAATGCAGTTTTTTAGTATGATTTGTTGTCTTCGTTTTCCACTAGGTTTGATTAGCTGAGGAAGCAGGGTTTGGCCACAGTGGTCATTTCCCTCATAGAACTCGAAAAATAAGAGTGTTTTACTAAGTCATATTTTTAAAAGTTTTCTAAAAAATTTCACAAACACATTTTAGATTTACTGTAAGTGCAGTTTCTTAGTATGATTTGTTGTCTTCATTTGCCACTAGATTTAATTCGCTCACAAGGCAGGGTTTGGCCACAGTGGTCATTTCCCTCATAGAACTCGAAAAATAAGAGTGTTTTACTAAGTCATTTTTTTAAAAGTTTTCTAAAAAATTTCACAAATACAATTCAGATATACTGTAAATGCAGTGTTTTAGAATGATTTGCTGTCTTCGTTTTCCACTAGGTTCGATTCGCTGAGGAGGAAGGGTTTGGCCACAGTGGTCATTTCCCTCATAGAACTCGAAAAATAAGAGTGTTTTACTAAGTCATATTTTTAAAAGTTTTCTAAAAAATTTCACAAATACAATTCAGACATATTGTAAATGCACTTTTTTAGTATGATTTGTTGTCTTCATTTTCCACTAGGTTTGATTTGCTGAGAAAGAAGGGTTTGGCCAGAGTGGTCATTTCCCTCATAGAACTCGAAAAATAAGAGTGTTTTACTAAGTCATATTTTTAAAAGTTTTCTAAAAAATTTCACAAATACAATTCAGATATACTGTAAATGCAGTTGTTTAGTACGATTTGTTGTCTTCTCTTTTCACTAAGCTTGATTTGCTGAGGAAGCAGGGTTTGGTTACAGTGGTCATTTCCCTCATAGAACTCGAAAAATAAGAATGTTTTACTAAGTCATATTTTTAAAAGCTTTCTAAAAAATTTCACAAATACAATTCAGATATACTGTAAATGTAGTTTTTTAGTATGATTTGTTGTCTTCATTTTCCTCTAGGCTTGATTCGCTGAGAAAGAAATGTTTGGCCACAGTGGTCATTTCCCTCATAGAACTCGAAAAATAAGAGTGTTTTACTAAGTCATATTTTTAAAAGTTTTGTAAAAAATTTCACAAATACAATTTAGACATACTGTAAATGCAGTTTTTAGTATGATTTGTTGTCTTCGTTTTCCACTAGGTTTGATTAGCTGAGGAAGCAGGGTTTGGCCACAGTGGTCATTTCCCTCATAGAACTCGAAAAATAAGAGTGTTTTACTAAGTCATATTTTTAAAAGTTTTCTAAAAAATTTCATAAACACATTTTAGATTTACTGTAAGTGCAGTTTCTTAGTATGATTTGTTGTCTTCATTTGTTACTAGATTTAATTCGCTCACAAGGCAGGGTTTGGCCACAGTGGTCATTTCCCTCATAGAACTCGAAAAATAAGAGTGTTTTACTAAGTCATTTTTTTAAAAGTTTTCTAAAAAATTTCACAAATACAATTCAGATATACTGTAAATGCAGTGTTTTAGAATGATTTGCTGTCTTCGTTTTCCACTAGGTTCGATTCGCTGAGGAGGAAGGGTTTGGCCACAGTGGTCATTTCCCTCATAGAACTCGAAAAATAAGAGTGTTTTACTAAGTCATATTTTTAAAAGTTTTGTAAAAAATTTCACAAATACAATTTAGATATACTGTAAATGCAGTTTTTTAGTATGATTTGTTGTCTTCACTTTTCATTAGGTTTGATTTGCTGAGGAAGCAAGGTTTGGCCACAGGGGTCATTTCCCTCATAGAACTCGAAAAATAAGAGTGTTTTACTAAGTCATATTTTTAAAAGTTTTCTAAAAAATTTTACAAATACAATTCAGATATACTGTAAATGTAGTTTTTTAGTATGATTTGTTGTCTTCATTTTCCTCTAGGCTTGATTCGCTGAGAAAGAAATGTTTGGCCACAGTGGTCATTTCCCTCATAGAACTCGAAAAATAAGAGTGTTTTACTAAGTCATATTTTTAAAAGTTTTCTAAAAAATTTCACAAATACAATTCATACATATTGTAAATGCAGTTTTTTAGTATGATTTGTTGTCTTCATTTTGCACTAGGTTTGATTTGCTGAGAAAGAAGGGTTTGGCCAGAGTGGTCATTTCCCTCATAGAACTCGAAAAATAAGAGTGTTTTACTAAGTCATATTTTTAAAAGTTTTCTAAAAAATTTCACAAATACAATTCAGATATACTGTAAATGCAGTTGTTTAGTAAAATTTGTTGTCTTCTCTTTTCACTAGGCTTGATTTGCTGAGGAAGCAGGGTTTGGTTACAGTGGTCATTTCCCTCATAGAACTCGAAAAATAAGAATGTTTTACTAAGTCATATTTTTAAAAGTTTTCTAAAAAATTTTACAAATACAATTCAAATATACTGTAAATGTAGTTTTTTAGTATGATTTGTTGTCTTCATTTTCCTCTAGGCTTGATTCGCTGAGAAAGAAATGTTTGGCCACAGTGGTCATTTCCCTCATAGAACTCGAAAAATAAGAGTGTTTTACTAAGTCATATTTTTAAAAGTTTTGTAAAAAATTTCACAAATACAATTTAGATATACTGTAAATGCAGTTTTTTAGTATGATTTGTTGTCTTCACTTTTCATTAGGTTTGATTTGCTGAGGAAGCAAGGTTTGGCCACAGGGGTCATTTCCCTCATAGAACTCGAAAAATAAGAGTGTTTTACTAAGTCATATTTTTAAAAGTTTTCTAAAAAATTTCACAAATACAATTCAGATATACTGTAAATGCAGTTGTTTAGCACGATTTGTTGTCTTCTCTTTTCACTAGGCTTGATTTGCTGAGGAAGCAGGGTTTGGTTACAGTGGTCATTTCCCTCATAGAACTCGAAAAATAAGAATGTTTTACTAAGTCATATTTTTAAAAGCTTTCTAAAAAATTTCACAAATACAATTCAGATATACTGTAAATGTAGTTTTTTAGTATGATTTGTTGTCTTCATTTTCCTCTAGGCTTGATTCGCTGAGAAAGAAATGTTTGGCCACAGTGGTCATTTCCCTCATAGAACTCGAAAAATAAGAGTGTTTTACTAAGTCATATTTTTAAAAGTTTTGTAAAAAATTTCACAAATACAATTTAGACATACTGTAAATGCAGTTTTTAGTATGATTTGTTGTCTTCGTTTTCCACTAGGTTTGATTAGCTGAGGAAGCAGGGTTTGGCCACAGTGGTCATTTCCCTCATAGAACTCGAAAAATAAGAGTGTTTTACTAAGTCATATTTTTAAAAGTTTTCTAAAAAATTTCATAAACACATTTTAGATTTACTGTAAGTGCAGTTTCTTAGTATGATTTGTTGTCTTCATTTGTTACTAGATTTAATTCGCTCACAAGGCAGGGTTTGGCCACAGTGGTCATTTCCCTCATAGAACTCGAAAAATAAGAGTGTTTTACTAAGTCATATTTTTAAAAGTTTTGTAAAAAATTTCACAAATACAATTCAGATATACTGTAAATGCACTTTTTTAGTATAATTTGTTGTCCTCTCTTTTCACTAGGTTTGATTTGCTGGTTTGGCCACAGTGGTCATTTCCCTCATCGAACTCGAAAATAAGAGTGTTTTACTAAGTCATATTTTTAAAAGTTTTCTAAAAAATTTCACAAATACAATTCACATATACTGTAAATGCAGTTTTTTAGTATGATTTGTTATCTTCATTCTCCACTAGGTTTAATTCGCTGCGGAAGAAGGGTTTGGCCACAGTGGTCATTTCTCTCATAGAACTCGAAAAATAAGAGTGTTTTACTAAGTCATATTTTTAAAAGTTTTCTAAAAAATTTCACAAATACAATTCAGATATACTGTAAATGCAGTTTTTTAGTACAATTTGTTGTCTTCACTTTTCACTAGGATTGATTTGCTGAGGAAGCAGGGTTTGGTTACAGTGGTCATTTTCCTCATAGAACTCGAAAAATAAGAATGTTTTACTAAGTCATATTTTTAAAAGCTTTCTAAAAAATTTCACAAATACAATTTAGATATGCTGTAAATGCAGTTTTTTAGTATGATTAGTTGTCTTTACTTTTCACTAGGTTTGATTTGCTGAGAAAGCAAGGTTTGGCCACAGGGGTCATTTCCCTCATAGAACTCGAAAAATAAGAGTGTTTTACTAAGTCATATTTTTAAAAGTTTTCTAAAAAATTTCACAAATACAATTTAGATATACTGTAAATGCAGTTTTTTAGTACGATTTGCTGTCTTCGTTTTCCACTAGGTTTAATTCGCTGAGAAAGAAGGGTTTGGCCACAGTGGTAATTTCCCTCATAGAACTCGAAAAATAAGAGTGTTTTACTAAGTCATATTTTTAAAAGTTTTCTAAAAAATTTCACAAATACAATTCAGACATACTGTAAATGCAGTTTTTTAGTATGATTTGTTGGCTTCACTATTCACTACGTATCATTTGCTAAGGAAGAAGGGTTCCACAGTGGTCATTTCCCTCATAGAAATTAAAAAAATAAGAGTGTTTTACTAAGTCATATTTTTAAAAGTTTTCTAAAAAATTTCACAAATACAATTCACATATACTGTAAATGCAGTTTTTTAGTATGATTTGTTATCTTCATTCTCCACTAGGTTTAATTCGCTGCGGAAGAAGGGTTTGGCCAAAGTGGTCATTTCTCTCATAGAACTCGAAAAATAAGAGTGTTTTACTAAGTCATATTTTTAAAAGTTTTCTAAAAAATTTCACAAATACAATTCAGATATACTGTAAATGCAGTTTTTTAGTACAATTTGTTGTCTTCATTTTCCACTAGGTTTGATTTGCTGAGAAAGAAGGGTTTGGCCAGAGTGGTCATTTCCCTCATAGAACTCGAAAAATAAGAGTGTTTTACTAAGTCATATTTTTAAAAGTTTTCTAAAAAATTTCACAAATACAATTCAGATATACTGTAAATGCAGTTGTTTAGCACGATTTGTTGTCTTCTCTTTTCACTAGGCTTGATTTGCTGAGGAAGCAGGGTTTGGTTACAGTGGTCATTTCCCTCATAGAACTCGAAAAATAAGAATGTTTTACTAAGTCATATTTTTAAAAGCTTTCTAAAAAATTTCACAAATACAATTCAGATATACTGTAAATGTAGTTTTTTAGTATGATTTGTTGTCTTCATTTTCCTCTAGGCTTGATTCGCTGAGAAAGAAATGTTTGGCCACAGTGGTCATTTCCCTCATAGAACTCGAAAAATAAGAGTGTTTTACTAAGTCATATTTTTAAAAGTTTTGTAAAAAATTTCACAAATACAATTTAGACATACTGTAAATGCAGTTTTTAGTATGATTTGTTGTCTTCGTTTTCCACTAGGTTTGATTAGCTGAGGAAGCAGGGTTTGGCCACAGTGGTCATTTCCCTCATAGAACTCGAAAAATAAGAGTGTTTTACTAAGTCATATTTTTAAAAGTTTTCTAAAAAATTTCATAAACACATTTTAGATTTACTGTAAGTGCAGTTTCTTAGTATGATTTGTTGTCTTCATTTGTTACTAGATTTAATTCGCTCACAAGGCAGGGTTTGGCCACAGTGGTCATTTCCCTCATAGAACTCGAAAAATAAGAGTGTTTTACTAAGTCATATTTTTAAAAGTTTTGTAAAAAATTTCACAAATACAATTCAGATATACTGTAAATGCACTTTTTTAGTATAATTTGTTGTCCTCTCTTTTCACTAGGTTTGATTTGCTGGTTTGGCCACAGTGGTCATTTCCCTCATCGAACTCGAAAATAAGAGTGTTTTACTAAGTCATATTTTTAAAAGTTTTCTAAAAAATTTCACAAATACAATTCACATATACTGTAAATGCAGTTTTTTAGTATGATTTGTTATCTTCATTCTCCACTAGGTTTAATTCGCTGCGGAAGAAGGGTTTGGCCACAGTGGTCATTTCTCTCATAGAACTCGAAAAATAAGAGTGTTTTACTAAGTCATATTTTTAAAAGTTTTCTAAAAAATTTCACAAATACAATTCAGATATACTGTAAATGCAGTTTTTTAGTACAATTTGTTGTCTTCACTTTTCACTAGGATTGATTTGCTGAGGAAGCAGGGTTTGGTTACAGTGGTCATTTTCCTCATAGAACTCGAAAAATAAGAATGTTTTACTAAGTTATATTTTTAAAAGCTTTCTAAAAAATTTCACAAATACAATTTAGATATGCTGTAAATGCAGTTTTTTAGTATGATTAGTTGTCTTTACTTTTCACTAGGTTTGATTTGCTGAGAAAGCAAGGTTTGGCCACAGGGGTCATTTCCCTCATAGAACTCGAAAAATAAGAGTGTTTTACTAAGTCATATTTTTAAAAGTTTTCTAAAAAATTTCACAAATACAATTTAGATATACTGTAAATGCAGTTTTTTAGTACGATTTGCTGTCTTCGTTTTCCACTAGGTTTAATTCGCTGAGAAAGAAGGGTTTGGCCACAGTGGTAATTTCCCTCATAGAACTCGAAAAATAAGAGTGTTTTACTAAGTCATATTTTTAAAAGTTTTCTAAAAAATTTCACAAATACAATTCAGACATACTGTAAATGCAGTTTTTTAGTATGATTTGTTGGCTTCACTATTCACTACGTATCATTTGCTAAGGAAGAAGGGTTCCACAGTGGTCATTTCCCTCATAGAAATTAAAAAAATAAGAGTGTTTTACTAAGTCATATTTTTAAAAGTTTTCTAAAAAATTTCACAAATACAATTCACATATACTGTAAATGCAGTTTTTTAGTATGATTTGTTATCTTCATTCTCCACTAGGTTTAATTCGCTGCGGAAGAAGGGTTTGGCCAAAGTGGTCATTTCTCTCATAGAACTCGAAAAATAAGAGTGTTTTACTAAGTCATATTTTTAAAAGTTTTCTAAAAAATTTCACAAATACAATTCAGATATACTGTAAATGCAGTTTTTTAGTACAATTTGTTGTCTTCACTTTTCACTAGGCTTGATTTGCTGAGAAAGCAGGGTTTGGTTACAGTGGTCATTTTCCTCATAGAACTCGAAAAATAAGAATGTTTTACTAAGTCATATTTTTAAAAGCTTTCTAAAAAATTTCACAAATACAATTTAGATATGCTGTAAATGCAGTTTTTTAGTATGATTTGTTGTCTTTACTTTCCACTAGGCTTGATTTGCTGAGAAAGCAAGGTTTGGCCACAGTGGTCATTTCCCTCATAGAACTCGAAAAATAAGAGTGTTTTACTAAGTCATATTTTTAAAAGTTTTCTAAAAAATTTCACAAATACAATTCAGATATACTGTAAATGCAGTTGTTTAGTAAAATTTGTTGTCTTCTCTTTTCACTAGGCTTGATTTGCTGAGGAAGCAGGGTTTGGTTACAGTGGTCATTTCCCTCATAGAACTCGAAAAATAAGAATGTTTTACTAAGTCATATTTTTAAAAGCTTTCTAAAAAATTTCACAAATACAATTTAGATATACTGTAAATGCAGTTTTTTAGTATGATTTGTTGTCTTCACTTTTCATTAGGTTTAAATTGCTGAGGAAGCAAGGTTTGGCCACAGGGGTCATTTCCCTCATAGAACTCGAAAAATAAGAGTGTTTTACTAAGTCATATTTTTAAAAGTTTTCTAAAAAATTTTACAAATACAATTCAGATATACTGTAAATGTAGTTTTTTAGTATGATTTGTTGTCTTCATTTTCCTCTAGGCTTGATTCGCTGAGAAAGAAATGTTTGGCCACAGTGGTCATTTCCCTCATAGAACTCGAAAAATAAGAGTGTTTTACTAAGTCATATTTTTAAAAGTTTTGTAAAAAATTTTACAAATACAATTTTGACATACTGTAAATGCAGTTTTTTAGTATGATTTGTTGTCCTCGTTTTCCACTAGGTTTGATTAGCTGAGGAAGCAGGGTTTGGCCACAGTGGTCATTTCCCTCATAGAACTCGAAAAATAAGAGTGTTTTACTAAGTCATATTTTTAAAAGTTTTCTAAAAAATTTCACAAACACATTTTAGATTTACTGTAAGTGCAGTTTCTTAGTACGATTTGTTGTCTTCATTTGTCACTAGATTTAATTCGCTCACAAGGCAGGGTTTGGCCACAGTGGTCATTTCCCTCATAGAACTCGAAAAATAAGAGTGTTTTACTAAGTCATTTTTTTAAAAGTTTTCTAAAAAATTTCACAAATACAATTCAGATATACTGTAAATGCAGTGTTTTAGAATGATTTGCTGTCTTCGTTTTCCACTAGGTTCGATTCGCTGAGGAGGAAGGGTTTGGCCACAGTGGTCATTTCCCTCATAGAACTCGAAAAATAAGAGTGTTTTACTAAGTCATATTTTTAAAAGTTTTGTAAAAAATTTCACAAATACAATTCAGATATACTGTAAATGCACTTTTTTAGTATAATTTGTTGTCCTCTCTTTTCACTAGGTTTGATTTGCTGGTTTGGCCACAGTGGTCATTTCCCTCATCGAACTCGAAAAATAAGAGTGTTTTACTAAGTCATATTTTTAAAAGTTTTGTAAAAAATTTCACAAATACAATTTAGATATGCTGTAAATGCAGTTTTTTAGTATGATTTGTTGTCTTTACTTTTCACTAGGTTTGATTTGCTGAGAAAGCAAGGTTTGGCCACAGGGGTCATTTCCCTCATAGAACTCGAAAAATAAGAGTGTTTTACTAAGTCATATTTTTAAAAGTTTTCTAAAAAATTTCACAAATACAATTTAGATATACTGTAAATGCAGTTTTTTAGTACGATTTGCTGTCTTCGTTTTCCACTAGGTTTAATTCGCTGAGAAAGAAGGGTTTGGCCACAGTGGTCATTTCCCTCATAGAACTCGAAAAATAAGAGTGTTTTACTAAGTCATATTTTTAAAAGTTTTCTAAAAAATTTCACAAATACAATTCAGACATATTGTAAATGCAGTTTTTTAGTATGATTTGTTGTCTTCATTTTCCACTAGGTTTGATTTGCTGAGAAAGAAGGGTTTGGCCAGAGTGGTCATTTCCCTCATAGAACTCGAAAAATAAGAGTGTTTTACTAAGTCATATTTTTAAAAGTTTTCTAAAAAATTTCACAAATACAATTCACATATACTGTAAATGCAGTTTTTTAGTATGATTTGTTATCTTCATTCTCCACTAGGTTTAATTCGCTGCGGAAGAAGGGTTTGGCCAAAGTGGTCATTTCTCTCATAGAACTCGAAAAATAAGAGTGTTTTACTAAGTCATATTTTTAAAAGTTTTCTAAAAAATTTCACAAATACAATTCAGATATACTGTAAATGCAGTTTTTTAGTACAATTTGTTGTCTTCACTTTTCACTAGGCTTGATTTGCTGAGAAAGCAGGGTTTGGTTACAGTGGTCATTTTCCTCATAGAACTCGAAAAATAAGAATGTTTTACTAAGTCATATTTTTAAAAGCTTTCTAAAAAATTTCACAAATACAATTTAGATATGCTGTAAATGCAGTTTTTTAGTATGATTTGTTGTCTTTACTTTCCACTAGGCTTGATTTGCTGAGAAAGCAAGGTTTGGCCACAGTGGTCATTTCCCTCATAGAACTCGAAAAATAAGAGTGTTTTACTAAGTCATATTTTTAAAAGTTTTCTAAAAAATTTCACAAATACAATTCAGATATACTGTAAATGCAGTTGTTTAGTAAAATTTGTTGTCTTCTCTTTTCACTAGGCTTGATTTGCTGAGGAAGCAGGGTTTGGTTACAGTGGTCATTTCCCTCATAGAACTCGAAAAATAAGAATGTTTTACTAAGTCATATTTTTAAAAGCTTTCTAAAAAATTTCACAAATACAATTTAGATATACTGTAAATGCAGTTTTTTAGTATGATTTGTTGTCTTCACTTTTCATTAGGTTTAAATTGCTGAGGAAGCAAGGTTTGGCCACAGGGGTCATTTCCCTCATAGAACTCGAAAAATAAGAGTGTTTTACTAAGTCATATTTTTAAAAGTTTTCTAAAAAATTTTACAAATACAATTCAGATATACTGTAAATGTAGTTTTTTAGTATGATTTGTTGTCTTCATTTTCCTCTAGGCTTGATTCGCTGAGAAAGAAATGTTTGGCCACAGTGGTCATTTCCCTCATAGAACTCGAAAAATAAGAGTGTTTTACTAAGTCATATTTTTAAAAGTTTTGTAAAAAATTTTACAAATACAATTTTGACATACTGTAAATGCAGTTTTTTAGTATGATTTGTTGTCCTCGTTTTCCACTAGGTTTGATTAGCTGAGGAAGCAGGGTTTGGCCACAGTGGTCATTTCCCTCATAGAACTCGAAAAATAAGAGTGTTTTACTAAGTCATATTTTTAAAAGTTTTCTAAAAAATTTCACAAACACATTTTAGATTTACTGTAAGTGCAGTTTCTTAGTACGATTTGTTGTCTTCATTTGTCACTAGATTTAATTCGCTCACAAGGCAGGGTTTGGCCACAGTGGTCATTTCCCTCATAGAACTCGAAAAATAAGAGTGTTTTACTAAGTCATTTTTTTAAAAGTTTTCTAAAAAATTTCACAAATACAATTCAGATATACTGTAAATGCAGTGTTTTAGAATGATTTGCTGTCTTCGTTTTCCACTAGGTTCGATTCGCTGAGGAGGAAGGGTTTGGCCACAGTGGTCATTTCCCTCATAGAACTCGAAAAATAAGAGTGTTTTACTAAGTCATATTTTTAAAAGTTTTGTAAAAAATTTCACAAATACAATTCAGATATACTGTAAATGCACTTTTTTAGTATAATTTGTTGTCCTCTCTTTTCACTAGGTTTGATTTGCTGGTTTGGCCACAGTGGTCATTTCCCTCATCGAACTCGAAAAATAAGAGTGTTTTACTAAGTCATATTTTTAAAAGTTTTGTAAAAAATTTCACAAATACAATTTAGATATGCTGTAAATGCAGTTTTTTAGTATGATTAGTTGTCTTTACTTTTCACTAGGTTTGATTTGCTGAGAAAGCAAGGTTTGGCCACAGGGGTCATTTCCCTCATAGAACTCGAAAAATAAGAGTGTTTTACTAAGTCATATTTTTAAAAGTTTTCTAAAAAATTTCACAAATACAATTTAGATATACTGTAAATGCAGTTTTTTAGTACGATTTGCTGTCTTCGTTTTCCACTAGGTTTAATTCGCTGAGAAAGAAGGGTTTGGCCACAGTGGTCATTTCCCTCATAGAACTCGAAAAATAAGAGTGTTTTACTAAGTCATATTTTTAAAAGTTTTCTAAAAAATTTCACAAATACAATTCAGACATATTGTAAATGCAGTTTTTTAGTATGATTTGTTGTCTTCATTTTCCACTAGGTTTGATTTGCTGAGAAAGAAGGGTTTGGCCAGAGTGGTCATTTCCCTCATAGAACTCGAAAAATAAGAGTGTTTTACTAAGTCATATTTTTAAAAGTTTTCTAAAAAATTTCACAAATACAATTCACATATACTGTAAATGCAGTTTTTTAGTATGATTTGTTATCTTCATTCTCCACTAGGTTTAATTCGCTGCGGAAGAAGGGTTTGGCCAGAGTGGTCATTTCTCTCATAGAACTCGAAAAATAAGAGTGTTTTACTAAGTCATATTTTTAAAAGTTTTCTAAAAAATTTCACAAATACAATTCAGATATACTGTAAATGCAGTTTTTTAGTACAATTTGTTGTCTTCACTTTTCACTAGGCTTGATTTGCTGAGAAAGCAGGGTTTGGTTACAGTGGTCATTTTCCTCATAGAACTCGAAAAATAAGAATGTTTTACTAAGTCATATTTTTAAAAGCTTTCTAAAAAATTTCACAAATACAATTTAGATATGCTGTAAATGCAGTTTTTTAGTATGATTTGTTGTCTTTACTTTCCACTAGGTTTGATTTGCTGAGAAAGCAAGGTTTGGCCACAGTGGTCATTTCCCTCATAGAACTCGAAAAATAAGAGTGTTTTACTAAGTCATATTTTTAAAAGTTTTCTAAAAAATTTCACAAATACAATTCAGATATACTGTAAATGCAGTTGTTTAGTAAAATTTGTTGTCTTCTCTTTTCACTAGGCTTGATTTGCTGAGGAAGCAGGGTTTGGTTACAGTGGTCATTTCCCTCATAGAACTCGAAAAATAAGAATGTTTTACTAAGTCATATTTTTAAAAGCTTTCTAAAAAATTTCACAAATACAATTTAGATATACTGTAAATGCAGTTTTTTAGTATGATTTGTTGTCTTCACTTTTCATTAGGTTTGATTTGCTGAGGAAGCAAGGTTTGGCCACAGGGGTCATTTCCCTCATAGAACTCGAAAAATAAGAGTGTTTTACTAAGTCATATTTTTAAAAGTTTTCTAAAAAATTTTACAAATACAATTCAGATATACTGTAAATGTAGTTTTTTAGTATGATTTGTTGTCTTCATTTTCCTCTAGGCTTGATTCGCTGAGAAAGAAATGTTTGGCCACAGTGGTCATTTCCCTCATAGAACTCGAAAAATAAGAGTGTTTTACTAAGTCATATTTTTAAAAGTTTTGTAAAAAATTTTACAAATACAATTTTGACATACTGTAAATGCAGTTTTTTAGTATGATTTGTTGTCCTTGTTTTCCACTAGGTTTGATTAGCTGAGGAAGCAGGGTTTGGCCACTGTGGTCATTTCCCTCATAGAACTCGAAAAATAAGAGTGTTTTACTAAGTCATATTTTTAAAAGTTTTCTAAAAAATTTCACAAACACATTTTAGATTTACTGTAAGTGCAGTTTCTTAGTACGATTTGTTGTCTTCATTTGCCACTAGATTTAATTCGCTCACAAGGCAGGGTTTGGCCACAGTGGTCATTTCCCTCATAGAACTCGAAAAATAAGAGTGTTTTACTAAGTCATTTTTTTAAAAGTTTTCTAAAAAATTTCACAAATACAATTCAGATATACTGTAAATGCAGTGTTTTAGAATGATTTGCTGTCTTCGTTTTCCACTAGGTTCGATTCGCTGAGGAGGAAGGGTTTGGCCACAGTGGTCATTTCCCTCATAGAACTCGAAAAATAAGAGTGTTTTACTAAGTCATATTTTTAAAAGTTTTGTAAAAAATTTCACAAATACAATTCAGATATACTGTAAATGCACTTTTTTAGTATAATTTGTTGTCCTCTCTTTTCACTAGGTTTGATTAGCTGGTTTGGCCACAGTGGTCATTTCCCTCATCGAACTCGAAAAATAAGAGTGTTTTACTAAGTCATATTTTTAAAAGTTTTCTAAAAAATTTCACAAATACAATTCACATATACTGTAAACGCAGTTTTTTAGTATGATTTGTTATCTTCATTCTCCACTAGGTTTAATTTGCTGCGGAAGAAGGGTTTGGCCACAGTGGTCATTTCTCTCATAGAACTCGAAAAATAAGAGTGTTTTACTAAGTCATATTTTTAAAAGTTTTCTAAAAAATTTCACAAATACAATTCAGATATACTGTAAATGCAGTTTTTTAGTATGATTTGTTGTCTTTACTTTCCACTAGGTTTGATTTGCTGAGAAAGCAAGGTTTGGCCACAGGGGTCATTTCCCTCATAGAACTCGAAAAATAAGAGTGTTTTATTTATATTTTTAAAAGTTTTCTAAAAAATTTCACAAATACAATTTAGATATACTGTAAATGCAGTTTTTTAGCACCGTTTGCTGTCTTCGTTTTCCACTAGGTTTAATTCGCTGAGAAAGAAGGGTTTGGCCACAGTGGTCATTTCCCTCATAGAACTCGAAAAATAAGAGTGTTTTACTAAGTCATATTTTTAAAAGTTTTCTAAAAAATTTCACAAATACAATTCATACATATTGTAAATGCAGTTTTTTAGTATGATTTGTTGTCTTCATTTTCCACTAGGCTTGATTTGCTGAGAAAGAAGGGTTTGGCCAGAGTGGTCATTTCCCTCATAGAACTCGAAAAATAAGAGTGTTTTACTAAGTCATATTTTTAAAAGTTTTCTAAAAAATTTCACAAATACAATTCAGATATACTGTAAATGCAGTTGTTTAGTAAAATTTGTTGTCTTCTCTTTTCACTAGGCTTGATTTGCTGAGGAAGCAGGGTTTGGTTACAGTGGTCATTTCCCTCATAGAACTCGAAAAATAAGAATGTTTTACTAAGTCATATTTTTAAAAGCTTTCTAAAAAATTTCACAAATACAATTTAGATATACTGTAAATGCAGTTTTTTAGTATGATTTGTTGTCTTCACTTTTCATTAGGTTTGATTTGCTGAGGAAGCAAGGTTTGGCCACAGGGGTCATTTCCCTCATAGAACTCGAAAAATAAGAGTGTTTTACTAAGTCATATTTTTAAAAGTTTTCTAAAAAATTTTACAAATACAATTCAGATATACTGTAAATGTAGTTTTTTAGTATGATTTGTTGTCTTCATTTTCCTCTAGGCTTGATTCGCTGAGAAAGAAATGTTTGGCCACAGTGGTCATTTCCCTCATAGAACTCGAAAAATAAGAGTGTTTTACTAAGTCATATTTTTAAAAGTTTTGTAAAAAATTTTACAAATACAATTTTGACATACTGTAAATGCAGTTTTTTAGTATGATTTGTTGTCTTCGTTTTCCACTAGGTTTGATTAGCTGAGGAAGCAGGGTTTGGCCACAGTGGTCATTTCCCTCATAGAACTCGAAAAATAAGAGTGTTTTACTAAGTCATATTTTTAAAAGTTTTCTAAAAAATTTCACAAACACATTTTAGATTTACTGTAAGTGCAGTTTCTTAGTATGATTTGTTGTCTTCATTTGCCACTAGATTTAATTCGCTCACAAGGCAGGGTTTGGCCACAGTGGTCATTTCCCTCATAGAACTCGAAAAATAAGAGTGTTTTACTAAGTCATATTTTTAAAAGTTTTGTAAAAAATTTCACAAATACAATTCAGATATACTGTAAATGCACTTTTTTAGTATAATTTGTTGTCCTCTCTTTTCACTAGGTTTGATTTGCTGGTTTGGCCACAGTGGTCATTTCCCTCATCGAACTCGAAAAATAAGAGTGTTTTACTAAGTCATATTTTTAAAAGTTTTGTAAAAAATTTCACAAATACAATTTAGATATGCTGTAAATGCAGTTTTTTAGTATGATTAGTTGTCTTTACTTTTCACTAGGTTTGATTTGCTGAGAAAGCAAGGTTTGGCCACAGGGGTCATTTCCCTCATAGAACTCGAAAAATAAGAGTGTTTTACTAAGTCATATTTTTAAAAGTTTTCTAAAAAATTTCACAAATACAATTTAGATATACTGTAAATGCAGTTTTTTAGTACGATTTGCTGTCTTCGTTTTCCACTAGGTTTAATTCGCTGAGAAAGAAGGGTTTGGCCACAGTGGTCATTTCCCTCATAGAACTCGAAAAATAAGAGTGTTTTACTAAGTCATATTTTTAAAAGTTTTCTAAAAAATTTCACAAATACAATTCAGACATATTGTAAATGCAGTTTTTTAGTATGATTTGTTGTCTTCATTTTCCACTAGGTTTGATTTGCTGAGAAAGAAGGGTTTGGCCAGAGTGGTCATTTCCCTCATAGAACTCGAAAAATAAGAGTGTTTTACTAAGTCATATTTTTAAAAGTTTTCTAAAAAATTTCACAAATACAATTCACATATACTGTAAATGCAGTTTTTTAGTACAATTTGTTGTCTTCACTTTTCACTAGGCTTGATTTGCTGAGAAAGCAGGGTTTGGTTACAGTGGTCATTTTCCTCATAGAACTCGAAAAATAAGAATGTTTTACTAAGTCATATTTTTAAAAGCTTTCTAAAAAATTTCACAAATACAATTTAGATATGCTGTAAATGCAGTTTTTTAGTATGATTTGTTGTCTTTACTTTCCACTAGGTTTGATTTGCTGAGAAAGCAAGGTTTGGCCACAGTGGTCATTTCCCTCATAGAACTCGAAAAATAAGAGTGTTTTACTAAGTCATATTTTTAAAAGTTTTCTAAAAAATTTCACAAATACAATTCAGATATACTGTAAATGCAGTTGTTTAGTAAAATTTGTTGTCTTCTCTTTTCACTAGGCTTGATTTGCTGAGGAAGCAGGGTTTGGTTACAGTGGTCATTTCCCTCATAGAACTCGAAAAATAAGAATGTTTTACTAAGTCATATTTTTAAAAGCTTTCTAAAAAATTTCACAAATACAATTTAGATATACTGTAAATGCAGTTTTTTAGTATGATTTGTTGTCTTCACTTTTCATTAGGTTTGATTTGCTGAAGAAGCAAGGTTTGGCCACAGGGGTCATTTCCCTTATAGAACTCGAAAAATAAGAGTGTTTTACTAAGTCATATTTTTAAAAGTTTTCTAAAAAATTTTACAAATACAATTCAGATATACTGTAAATGTGGTTTTTTAGTATGATTTGTTGTCTTCATTTTCCTCTAGGCATGATTCGCTGAGAAAGAAATGTTTGGCCACAGTGGTCATTTCCCTCATAGAACTCGAAAAATAAGAGTGTTTTACTAAGTCATATTTTTAAAAGTTTTGTAAAAAATTTTACAAATACAATTTTGACATACTGTAAATGCAGTTTTTTAGTATGATTTGTTGTCCTCGTTTTCCACTAGGTTTGATTAGCTGAGGAAGCAGGGTTTGGCCACAGTGGTCATTTCCCTCATAGAACTCAAAAAATAAGAGTGTTTTACTAAGTCATATTTTTAAAAGTTTTCTAAAAAATTTCACAAACACATTTTAGATTTACTGTAAGTGCAGTTTCTTAGTACGATTTGTTGTCTTCATTTGCCACTAGATTTAATTCGCTCACAAGGCAGGGTTTGGCCACAGTGGTCATTTCCCTCATAGAACTCGAAAAATAAGAGTGTTTTACTAAGTAATTTTTTTAAAAGTTTTCTAAAAAATTTCACAAATACAATTCAGATATACTGTAAATGCAGTGTTTTAGAATGATTTGCTGTCTTCGTTTTCCACTAGGTTCGATTCGCTGAGGAGGAAGGGTTTGGCCACAGTGGTCATTTCCCTCATAGAACTCGAAAAATAAGAGTGTTTTACTAAGTCATATTTTTAAAAGTTTTGTAAAAAATTTCACAAATACAATTCAGATATACTGTAAATGCACTTTTTTAGTATAATTTGTTGTCCTCTCTTTTCACTAGGTTTGATTAGCTGGTTTGGCCACAGTGGTCATTTCCCTCATCGAACTCGAAAAATAAGAGTGTTTTACTAAGTCATATTTTTAAAAGTTTTCTAAAAAATTTCACAAATACAATTCACATATACTGTAAACGCAGTTTTTTAGTATGATTTGTTATCTTCATTCTCCACTAGGTTTAATTTGCTGCGGAAGAAGGGTTTGGCCACAGTGGTCATTTCTCTCATAGAACTCGAAAAATAAGAGTGTTTTACTAAGTCATATTTTTAAAAGTTTTCTAAAAAATTTCACAAATACAATTCAGATATACTGTAAATGCAGTTTTTTAGTATGATTTGTTGTCTTTACTTCCCACTAGGTTTGATTTGCTGAGAAAGCAAGGTTTGGCCACAGGGGTCATTTCCCTCATAGAACTCGAAAAATAAGAGTGTTTTATTTATATTTTTAAAAGTTTTCTAAAAAATTTCACAAATACAATTCAGATATACTGTAAATGCAGTTTTTTAGCACCATTTGCTGTCTTCGTTTTCCACTAGGTTTAATTCGCTGAGAAAGAAGGGTTTGGCCACAGTGGTCATTTCCCTCATAGAACTCGAAAAATAAGAGTGTTTTACTAAGTCATATTTTTAAAAGTTTTCTAAAAAATTTCACAAATACAATTCATACATATTGTAAATGCAGTTTTTTAGTATGATTTGTTGTCTTCATTTTCCACTAGGCTTGATTTGCTGAGAAAGAAGGGTTTGGCCAGAGTGGTCATTTCCCTCATAGAACTCGAAAAATAAGAGTGTTTTACTAAGTCATATTTTTAAAAGTTTTCTAAAAAATTTCACAAATACAATTCAGATATACTGTAAATGCAGTTGTTTAGTAAAATTTGTTGTCTTCTCTTTTCACTAGGCTTGATTTGCTGAGGAAGCAGGGTTTGGTTACAGTGGTCATTTCCCTCATAGAACTCGAAAAATAAGAATGTTTTACTAAGTCATATTTTTAAAAGCTTTCTAAAAAATTTCACAAATACAATTTAGATATACTGTAAATGCAGTTTTTTAGTATGATTTGTTGTCTTCACTTTTTATTAGGTTTGATTTGCTGAGGAAGCAAGGTTTGGCCACAGGGGTCATTTCCCTCATAGAACTCGAAAAATAAGAGTGTTTTACTAAGTCATATTTTTAAAAGTTTTCTAAAAAAATTTACAAATACAATTCAGATATACTGTAAATGTAGTTTTTTAGTATGATTTGTTGTCTTCATTTTCCTCTAGGCTTGATTCGCTGAGAAAGAAATGTTTGGCCACAGTGGTCATTTCCCTCATAGAACTCGAAAAATAAGAGTGTTTTACTAAGTCATATTTTTAAAAGTTTTGTAAAAAATTTTACAAATACAATTTTGACATACTGTAAATGCAGTTTTTTAGTATGATTTGTTGTCTTCGTTTTCCACTAGGTTTGATTAGCTGAGGAAGCAGGGTTTGGCCACAGTGGTCATTTCCCTCATAGAACTCGAAAAATAAGAGTGTTTTACTAAGTCATATTTTTAAAAGTTTTCTAAAAAATTTCACAAACACATTTTAGATTTACTGTAAGTGCAGTTTCTTAGTATGATTTGTTGTCTTCATTTGCCACTAGATTTAATTCGCTCACAAGGCAGGGTTTGGCCACAGTGGTCATTTCCCTCATAGAACTCGAAAAATAAGAGTGTTTTACTAAGTCATTTTTTTAAAAGTTTTCTAAAAAATTTCACAAATACAATTCAGATATACTGTAAATGCAGTGTTTTAGAATGATTTGCTGTCTTCGTTTTCCACTAGGTTCGATTCGCTGAGGAGGAAGGGTTTGGCCACAGTGGTCATTTCCCTCATAGAACTCGAAAAATAAGAGTGTTTTACTAAGTCATATTTTTAAAAGTTTTCTAAAAAATTTCACAAATACAATTCAGACATATTGTAAATGCACTTTTTTAGTATGATTTGTTGTCTTCATTTTCCACTAGGTTTGATTTGCTGAGAAAGAAGGGTTTGGCCAGAGTGGTCATTTCCCTCATAGAACTCGAAAAATAAGAGTGTTTTACTAAGTCATATTTTTAAAAGTTTTCTAAAAAATTTCACAAATACAATTCAGATATACTGTAAATGCAGTTGTTTAGTACGATTTGTTGTCTTCTCTTTTCAGTAGGCTTGATTTGCTGAGGAAGCAGGGTTTGGTTACAGTGGTCATTTCCCTCATAGAACTCGAAAAATAAGAATGTTTTACTAAGTCATATTTTTAAAAGCTTTCTAAAAAATTTCACAAATACAATTCAGATATACTGTAAATGTAGTTTTTTAGTATGACTTGTTGTCTTCATTTTCCTCTAGGCTTGATTCGCTGAGAAAGAAATGTTTGGCCACAGTGGTCATTTCCCTCATAGAACTCGAAAAATAAGAGTGTTTTACTAAGTCATATTTTTAAAAGTTTTGTAAAAAATTTCACAAATACAATTTAGACATACTGTAAATGCAGTTTTTAGTATGATTTGTTGTCTTCACTTTTCATTAGGCTTGATTTGCTGAGGAAGCAAGGTTTGGCCACAGTGGTCATTTCCCTCATAGAACTCGAAAAATAAGAGTGTTTTACTAAGTCATATTTTTAAAAGTTTTCTAAAAAATTTCACAAACACATTTTAGATTTACTGTAAGTGCAGTTTCTTAGTATGATTTGTTGTCTTCATTTGTTACTAGATTTAATTCGCTCACAAGGCAGGGTTTGGCCACAGTGGTCATTTCCCTCATAGAACTCGAAAAATAAGAGTGTTTTACTAAGTCATTTTTTTAAAAGTTTTCTAAAAAATTTCACAAATACAATTCAGATATACTGTAAATAAAGTGTTTTAGAATGATTTGCTGTCTTCGTTTTCCACTAGGTTCGATTCGCTGAGGAGGAAGGGTTTGGCCACAGCGGCCATTTCCCTCATAGAACTCGAAAAATAAGAGTGTTTTACTAAGTCATATTTTTAAAAGTTTTGTAAAAAATTTCACAAATACAATTCAGATATACTGTAAATGCACTTTTTTAGTATAATTTGTTGTCCTCTCTTTTCACTAGGTTTGATTTGCTGGTTTGGCCACAGTGGTCATTTCCCTCATCGAACTCGAAAAATAAGAGTGTTTTACTAAGTCATATTTTTAAAAGTTTTCTAAAAAATTTCACAAATACAATTCACATATACTGTAAATGCAGTTTTTTAGTATGATTTGTTATCTTCATTCTCCACTAGGTTTAATTCGCTGCGGAAGAAGGGTTTGGCCACAGTGGTCATTTCTCTCATAGAACTCGAAAAATAAGAGTGTTTTACTAAGTCATATTTTTAAAAGTTTTCTAAAAAATTTCACAAATACAATTCAGATATACTGTAAATGCAGTTTTTTAGTACAATTTGTTGTCTTCACTTTTCACTAGGATTGATTTGCTGAGGAAGCAGGGTTTGGTTACAGTGGTCATTTTCCTCATAGAACTCGAAAAATAAGAATGTTTTACTAAGTCATATTTTTAAAAGCTTTCTAAAAAATTTCACAAATACAATTTAGATATGCTGTAAATGCAGTTTTTTAGTATGATTAGTTGTCTTTACTTTTCACTAGGTTTGATTTGCTGAGAAAGCAAGGTTTGGCCACAGGGGTCATTTCCCTCATAGAACTCGAAAAATAAGAGTGTTTTACTAAGTCATATTTTTAAAAGTTTTCTAAAAAATTTCACAAATACAATTCAGATATACTGTAAATGCAGTTTTTTAGTACGATTTGCTGTCTTCGTTTTCCACTAGGTTTAATTCGCTGAGAAAGTAGGGTTTGGCCACAGTGGTCATTTCCCTCATAGAACTCGAAAAATAAGAGTGTTTTACTAAGTCATATTTTTAAAAGTTTTCTAAAAAATTTCACAAATACAATTCAGACATATTGTAAATGCAGTTTTTTAGTATGATTTGTTGTCTTCATTTTCCACTAGGTTTGATTTGCTGAGAAAGAAGGGTTTGGCCAGAGTGGTCATTTCCCTCATAGAACTCGAAAAATAAGAGTGTTTTACTAAGTCATATTTTTAAAAGTTTTCTAAAAAATTTCACAAATACAATTCACATATACTGTAAATGCAGTTTTTTAGTACAATTTGTTGTCTTCACTTTTCACTAGGCTTGATTTGCTGAGAAAGCAGGGTTTGGTTACAGTGGTCATTTTCCTCATAGAACTCGAAAAATAAGAATGTTTTACTAAGTCATATTTTTAAAAGCTTTCTAAAAAATTTCACAAATACAATTTAGATATGCTGTAAATGCAGTTTTTTAGTATGATTTGTTGTCTTTACTTTCCACTAGGTTTGATTTGCTGAGAATGCAAGGTTTGGCCACAGTGGTCATTTCCCTCATAGAACTCGAAAAATAAGAGTGTTTTACTAAGTCATATTTTTAAAAGTTTTCTAAAAAATTTCACAAATACAATTCAGATATACTGTAAATGCAGTTGTTTAGTAAAATTTGTTGTCTTCTCTTTTTACTAGGCTTGATTTGCTGAGGAAGCAGGGTTTGGTTACAGTGGTCATTTCCCTCATAGAACTCGAAAAATAAGAATGTTTTACTAAGTCATATTTTTAAAAGCTTTCTAAAAAATTTCACAAATACAATTTAGATATACTGTAAATGCAGTTTTTTAGTATGATTTGTTGTCTTCACTTTTCATTAGGTTTGATTTGCTGAGGAAGCAAGGTTTGGCCACAGGGGTCATTTCCCTCATAGAACTCGAAAAATAAGAGTGTTTTACTAAGTCATATTTTTAAAAGTTTTCTAAAAAATTTTACAAATACAATTCAGATATACTGTAAATGTAGTTTTTTAGTATGATTTGTTGTCTTCATTTTCCTCTAGGCTTGATTCGCTGAGAAAGAAATGTTTGGCCACAGTGGTCATTTCCCTCATAGAACTCGAAAAATAAGAGTGTTTTACTAAGTCATATTTTTAAAAGTTTTGTAAAAAATTTTACAAATACAATTTTGACATACTGTAAATGCAGTTTTTTAGTACGATTTGTTGTCTTCGTTTTCCACTAGGTTTGATTAGCTGAGGAAGCAGGGTTTGGCCACAGTGGTCATTTCCCTCACAGAACTCGAAAAATAAGAGTGTTTTACTAAGTCATATTTTTAAAAGTTTTCTAAAAAATTTCACAAACACATTTTAGATTTACTGTAAGTGCAGTTTCTTAGTATGATTTGTTGTCTTCATTTGCCACTAGATTTAATTCGCTCACAAGGCAGGGTTTGGCCACAGTGGTCATTTCCCTCATAGAACTCGAAAAATAAAAGTGTTTTACTAAGTCATTTTTTTAAAAGTTTTATAAAAAATTTCACAAATACAATTCAGATATACTGTAAATGCAGTGTTTTAGAATGATTTGCTGTCTTCGTTTTCCACTAGGTTCGATTCGCTGAGGAGGAAGGGTTTGGCCACAGTGGTCATTTCCCTCATAGAACTCGAAAAATAAGAGTGTTTTACTAAGTCATATTTTTAAAAGTTTTGTAAAAAATTTCACAAATACAATTCAGATATACTGTAAATGCACTTTTTTAGTATAATTTGTTGTCCTCTCTTTTCACTAGGTTTGATTTGCTGGTTTGGCCACAGTGGTCATTTCCCTCATCGAACTCGAAAAATAAGAGTGTTTTACTAAGTCATATTTTTAAAAGTTTTCTAAAAAATTTCACAAATACAATTCACATATACTGTAAACGCAGTTTTTTAGTATGATTTGTTATCTTCATTCTCCACTAGGTTTAAGTCGCTGCGGAAGAAGGGTTTGGCCACAGTGGTCATTTCTCTCATAGAACTCGAAAAATAAGAGTGTTTTACTAAGTCATATTTTTAAAAGTTTTCTAAAAAATTTCACAAATACAATTCAGATATACTGTAAATGCAGTTTTTTAGTACAATTTGTTGTCTTTATTTTCCACTAGGTTTGATTCGCTGATGAAGCAGGGTTTGGCCACAGTGGTCATTTCCCTCATAGAACTCGAAAAATAAGAGTGTTTTACTAAGTCATATTTTTAAAAGATTTCTAAAAAATTTCACAAACACATTTTAGATTTACTGTAAATGCAGTTTCTTAGCATGATTTGTTGTCTTCATTTGCCACTAGGTTTGATTCGCTCACAAAGCAGAATTTGGCCACAGTGGTCATTTCCCTCATAGAACTCGAAAAATAAGAGTGTTTTACTAAGTCATATTTTTAAAAGTTTTCTAAAAAATTTCACAAATACAATTCAGATATACTGTAAATGCAGTTGTTTAGTACAATTTGTTGTCTTCTCTTTTCACTAGGTTTGATTTGCTGAGAAAGCAGGGTTTGGTTACAGTGGTCATTTCCCTCATAGAACTCGAAAAATAAGAATGTTTTACTAAGTCATATTATTAAAAGCTTTCTAAAAAATTTCACAAATACAATTTAGATATACTGTAAATGCAGTTTTTTAGTATGATTTGTTGTCTTCATTTTGCTCTAGGCTTGATTCGCTGAGAAAGAAATGTTTGGCCACAGTGGTCATTTCCCTCATAGAACTCGAAAAATAAGAGTGTTTTACTAAGTCATATTTTTAAAAGTTTTGTAAAAAATTTCACAAATACAATTTAGACATACTGTAAATGCAGTTTTTTAGTATGATTTGCTGTCTTCGTTTTCCACTAGGTTTGATTAGCTGAGGAAGCAGGGTTTGGCCACAGTGGTCATTTCCCTCATAGAACTCGAAAAATAAGAGTGTTTTACTAAGTCATATTTTTAAAAGTTTTCTAAAAAATTTCACAAATACAATTCAGATATATTGTAAATGCAGTTTCTTAGTATAATTAGTTGCCCTCACTTTTCACTAGGTTTGATTTGCTGACGAAGCATGGTTTGGCCACAGTGGTCATTTCCCTCATAGAACTCGAAAAATAAGAGTGTTTTACTAAGTCATATATTTAAAAGTTTTCTAAAAAATTTCACAAATACAATTCACATATACTGTAAATGCAGTTTTTAGTATGATTTGTTATCTTCATTCTTCACTAGGTTTTATTTGCTGAGGAAGAAGGGTTTGGCCACAGTGGTCATTTCCCTCATAGAACTCGAAAAATAAGAGTGTTTTACTAAGTCATATTTTTAAAAGTTTTCTAAAAAATTTCACAAACACATTTTAGATTTACTGTAAGTGCAGTTTCTTAGTATGATTTGTTGTCTTCATTTGCCACTAGATTTAATTCGCTCACAAGGCAGGGTTTGGCCACAGTGGTCATTTCCCTCATAGAACTCGAAAAATAAGAGTGTTTTACTAAGTCATATTTTTAAAAGATTTCTAAAAAATCTCACAAACACATTTTAGATTGACTGTAAATGCAGTTTCTTAGCATGATTTGTTGTCTTCATTTGCCACTTGGTTTGATTTGCTGAGAAAGAAGGGTTTGGCCAGAGTGGTCATTTCCCTCATAGAACTCGAAAAATAATAGTGTTTTACTAAGTCATATTTTTAAAAGTTTTCTAAAAAATTTCACAAATACAATTCAGATATACTGTAAATGCAGTTGTTTAGTACAATTTGTTGTCTTCTCTTTTCACTAGGCTTGATTTGCTGAGGAAGCAGGGTTTGGTTACAGTGGTCATTTCCCTCATAGAACTCGAAAAATAAGAATGTTTTACTAAGTCATATTTTTAAAAGCTTTCTAAAAAATTTCACAAATACAATTTAGATATACTGTAAATGCAGTTTTTTAGTATGATTTGTTGTCTTCACTTTCCATTAGGTTTGATTTGCTGAGGAAGCAAGGTTTGGCCACAGGGGTCATTTCCCTCATAGAACTCGAAAAATAAGAGTGTTTTACTAAGTCATATTTTTAAAAGTTTTCTAAAAAATTTTACAAATACAATTCAGATATACTGTAAATGTAGTTTTTTAGTATGATTTGTTGTCTTCATTTTCCTCTAGGCGTGATTCGCTGAGAAAGAAATGTTTGGCCACAGTGGTCATTTCCCTCATAGAACTCGAAAAATAAGAGTGTTTTACTAAGTCATATTTTTAAAAGTTTTGTAAAAAATTTCACAAATACAATTTAGACATACTGTAAATGCAGTTTTTAGTATGATTTGTTGTCTTCGTTTTCCACTAGGTTTGATTAGCTGAGGAAGCAGGGTTTGGCCACAGTGGTCATTTCCCTCATAGAACTCGAAAAATAAGAGTGTTTTACTAAGTCATATTTTTAAAAGTATTCTAAAAAATTTCACAAACACATTTTAGATTTACTGTAAGTGCAGTTTCTTAGTATGATTTGTTGTCTTCATTTGCCACTAGATTTAATTCGCTCACAAGGCAGGGTTTGGCCACAGTGGTCATTTCCCTCATAGAACTCGAAAAATAAGAGTGTTTTACTAAGTCATTTTTTTTAAAGTTTTCTAAAAAATTTCACAAATACAATTCAGATATACTGTAAATGCAGTGTTTTAGAATGATTTGCTGTCTTCGTTTTCCACTAGGTTCGATTCGCTGAGGAGGAAGGGTTTGGCCACAGTGGTCATTTCCCTCATAGAACTCGAAAAATAAGAGTGTTTTACTAAGTCATATTTTTAAAAGTTTTGTAAAAAATTTCACAAATACAATTCAGATATACTGTAAATGCACTTTTTTAGTATAATTTGTTGTCCTCTCTTTTCACTAGGTTTGATTTGCTGGTTTGGCCACAGTGGTCATTTCCCTCATCGAACTCGAAAAATAAGAGTGTTTTACTAAGTCATATTTTTAAAAGTTTTCTAAAAAATTTCACAAATACAATTCACATATACTGTAAATGCAGTTTTTTAGTATGATTTGTTATCTTCATTCTCCACTAGGTTTAATTCGCTGCGGAAGAAGGGTTTGGCCACAGTGGTCATTTCTCTCATAGAACTCGAAAAATAAGAGTGTTTTACTAAGTCATATTTTTAAAAGTTTTCTAAAAAATTTCACAAATACAATTCAGATATACTGTAAATGCAGTTTTTTAGTACAATTTGTTGTCTTCACTTTTCACTAGGATTGATTTGCTGAGGAAGCAGGGTTTGGTTACAGTGGTCATTTTCCTCATAGAACTCGAAAAATAAGAATGTTTTACTAAGTCATATTTTTAAAAGCTTTCTAAAAAATTTCACAAATACAATTTAGATATGCTGTAAATGCAGTTTTTTAGTATGATTAGTTGTCTTTACTTTTCACTAGGTTTGATTTGCTGAGAAAGCAAGGTTTGGCCACAGGGGTCATTTCCCTCATAGAACTCGAAAAATAAGAGTGTTTTACTAAGTCATATTTTTAAAAGTTTTCTAAAAAATTTCACAAATACAATTCAGATATACTGTAAATGCAGTTTTTTAGTACAATTTGCTGTCTTCGTTTTCCACTAGGTTTAATTCGCTGGGAAAGAAGGGTTTGGCCACAGTGGTCATTTCCCTCATAGAACTCGAAAAATAAGAGTGTTTTACTAAGTCATATTTTTAAAAGTTTTCTAAAAAATTTCACAAATACAATTCAGACATATTGTAAATGCAGTTTTTTAGTATGATTTGTTGTCTTCATTTTCCACTAGGTTTGATTTGCTGAGAAAGAAGAATTTGGCTAGAGTGGTCATTTCCCTCATAGAACTCGAAAAATAAGAGTGTTTTACTAAGTCATATTTTTAAAAGTTTTCTAAAAAATTTCACAAATACAATTCAGACATATTGTAAATGCAGTTTTTTAGTATGATTTGTTGTCTTCATTTTCCTCTAGGCTTGATTCGCTGAGAAAGAAATGTTTGGCCACAGTGGTCATTTCCCTCATAGAACTCGAAAAATAAGAGTGTTTTACTAAGTCATATTTTTAAAAGTTTTGTAAAAAATTTCACAAATACAATTTAGACATACTGTAAATGCAGTTTTTTAGTATGATTTGTTGTCTTCGTTTTCCACTAGGTTTGATTAGCTGAGGAAGCAGGGTTTGGCCACAGTGGTCATTTCCCTCATAGAACTCGAAAAATAAGAGTGTTTTACTAAGTCATATTTTTAAAAGTTTTCTAAAAAATTTCACAAACACATTTTAGATTTACTGTAAGTGCAGTTTCTTAGTATGATTTGTTGTCTTCATTTGCCACTAGATTTAATTCGCTCACAAGGCAGGGTTTGGCCACAGTGGTCATTTCCGTTATAGAACTCGAAAAATAAGAGTGTTTTACTAAGTCATTTTTTTAAAAGTTTTCTAAAAAATTTCACAAATACAATTCAGATATACTGTAAATGCAGTGTTTTAGAATGATTTGCTGTCTTCGTTTTCCACTAGGTTCGATTCGCTGAGGAGGAAGGGTTTGGCCACAGTGGTCATTTCCCTCATAGAACTCGAAAAATAAGAGTGTTTTACTAAGTCATATTTTTAAAAGTTTTCTAAAAAATTTTACAAATACAATTCAGATATACTGTAAATGTAGTTTTTTAGTATGATTTGTTGTCTTCATTTTCCTCTAGGCTTGATTCGCTGAGAAAGAAATGTTTGGCCACAGTGGTCATTTCCCTCATAGAACTCGAAAAATAAGAGTGTTTTACTAAGTCATATTTTTAAAAGTTTTGTAAAAAATTTCACAAATACAATTTAGACATACTGTAAATGCAGTTTTTAGTATGATTTGTTGTCTTCGTTTTCCACTAGGTTTGATTAGCTGAGGAAGCAGGGTTTGGCCACAGTGGTCATTTCCCTCATAGAACTCGAAAAATAAGAGTGTTTTACTAAGTCATATTTTTAAAAGTTTTCTAAAAAATTTCACAAACACATTTTAGATTTACTGTAAGTGCAGTTTCTTAGTATGATTTGTTGTCTTCATTTGCCACTAGATTTAATTCGCTCACAAGGCAGGGTTTGGCCACAGTGGTCATTTCCCTCATAGAACTCGAAAAATAAGAGTGTTTTACTAAGTCATTTTTTTTAAAAGTTTTCTAAAAAATTTCACAAATACAATTCAGATATACTGTAAATGCAGTGTTTTAGAATGATTTGCTGTCTTCGTCTTCCACTAGGTTCGATTCGCTGAGGAGGAAGGGTTTGGCCACAGTGGTCATTTCCCTCATAGAACTCGAAAAATAAGAATGTTTTACTAAGTCATATTTTTAAAAGTTTTCTAAAAAATTTCACAAATACAATTCAGACATATTGTAAATGCAGTTTTTTAGTATGATTTGTTGTCTTCATTTTCCACTAGTTTTGATTTGCTGAGAAAGAAGGGTTTGGCCAGAGTGGTCATTTCCCTCATAGAACTCGAAAAATAAGAGTGTTTTACTAAGTCATATTTTTAAAAGTTTTCTTAAAAATTTCACAAATACAATTCAGATATACTGTAAATGCAGTTGTTTAGTACAATTTGTTGTCTTCTCTTTTCACTAGGCTTGATTTGCTGAGGAAGCAGGGTTTGGTTACAGTGGTCATTTCCCTCATAGAACTCGAAAAATAAGAATGTTTTACTAAGTCATATTTTTAAAAGCTTTCTAAAAAATTTCACAAATACAATTTAGATATACTGTAAATGCAGTTTTTTAGTATGATTTGTTGTCTTCGTTTTCCACTAGGTTTGATTAGCTGAGGAAGCAGGGTTTGGCCACAGTGGTCATTTCCCTCATAGAACTCGAAAAATAAGAGTGTTTTACTAAGTCATATTTTTAAAAGTTTTCTAAAAAATTTCACAAACACATTTTAGATTTACTGTAAGTGCAGTTTCTTAGTATGATTTGTTGTCTTCATTTGCCACTAGATTTAATTCGCTCACAAGGCAGGGTTTGGCCACAGTGGTCATTTCCCTCATAGAACTCGAAAAATAAGAGTGTTTTACTAAGTCATTTTTTTAAAAGTTTTCTAAAAAATTTCACAAATACAATTCAGATATACTGTAAATGCAGTGTTTTAGAATGATTTGCTGTCTTCGTCTTCCACTAGGTTCGATTCGCTCAGGAGGAAGGGTTTGGCCACAGTGGTCATTTCCCTCATAGAACTCGAAAAATAAGAGTGTTTTACTAAGTCATATTTTTAAAAGTTTTGTAAAAAATTTCACAAATACAATTCAGATATACTGTAAATGCTTTTTTTTAGTATAATTTGTTGTCCTCTCCTTTCACTAGGTTTGATTTGCTGGTTTGGCCACAGTGGTCATTTCCCTCATCGAACTCGAAAAATAAGAGTGTTTTACTAAGTCATATTTTTAAAAGTTTTCTAAAAAATTTCACAAATACAATTCACATATACTGTAAATGCAGTTTTTTAGTATGATTTGTTATCTTCATTCTCCACTAGGTTTAATTCGCTGCGGAAGAAGGGTTTGGCCACAGTGGTCATTTCTCTCATAGAACTCGAAAAATAAGAGTGTTTTACTAAGTCATATTTTTAAAAGTTTTCTAAAAAATTTCACAAATACAATTCAGATATACTGTAAATGCAGTTTTTTAGTACAATTTGTTGTCTTCACTTTTCACTAGGATTGATTTGCTGAGGAAGCAGGGTTTGGTTACAGTGGTCATTTTCCTCATAGAACTCGAAAAATAAGAATGTTTTACTAAGTCATATTTTTAAAAGCTTTCTAAAAAATTTCACAAATACAATTTAGATATGCTGTAAATGCAGTTTTTTAGTATGATTAGTTGTCTTTACTTTTCACTAGGTTTGATTTGCTGAGAAAGCAAGGTTTGGCCACAGGGGTCATTTCCCTCATAGAACTCGAAAAATAAGAGTGTTTTACTAAGTCATATTTTTAAAAGTTTTCTAAAAAATTTCACAAATACAATTCAGATATACTGTAAATGCAGTTTTTTAGTACGATTTGCTGTCTTCGTTTTCCACCAGGTTTAATTCGCTGAGAAAGAAGGGTTTGGCCACAGTGGTCATTTCCCTCATAGAACTCGAAAAATAAGAGTGTTTTACTAAGTCATATTTTTAAAAGTTTTCTAAAAAATTTCACAAATACAATTCAGACATATTGTAAATGCAGTTTTTTAGTATGATTTGTTGTCTTCATTTTCCACTAGTTTTGATTTGCTGAGAAAGAAGGGTTTGGCCAGAGTGGTCATTTCCCTCATAGAACTCGAAAAATAAGAGTGTTTTACTAAGTCATATTTTTAAAAGTTTTCTTAAAAATTTCACAAATACAATTCAGATATACTGTAAATGCAGTTGTTTAGTACAATTTTTGGTCTTCTCTTTTCACTAGGCTTGATTTGCTGAGGAAGCAGGGTTTGGTTACAGTGGTCATTTCCCTCATAGAACTCGAAAAATAAGAATGTTTTACTAAGTCATATTTTTAAAAGCTTTCTAAAAAATTTCACAAATACAATTTAGATATACTGTAAATGCAGTTTTTTAGTATGATTTGTTGTCTTCACTTTCCATTAGGTTTGATTTGCTGAGGAAGCAAGGTTTGGCCACAGGGGTCATTTCCCTCATAGAACTCGAAAAATAAGAGTGTTTTACTAAGTCATATTTTTAAAAGTTTTCTAAAAAATTTTACAAATACAATTCAGATATACTGTAAATGCAGTTTTTTAGTATGATTTGTTGTCTTCGTTTTCCACTAGGCTTGATTCGCTGAGAAAGAAATGTTTGGCCACAGTGGTCATTTCCCTCATAGAACTCGAAAAATAAGAGTGTTTTACTAAGTCATATTTTTAAAAGTTTTGTAAAAAATTTCACAAATACAATTTAGACATACTGTAAATGCAGTTTTTAGTATGATTTGTTGTCTTCGTTTTCCACTAGGTTTGATTAGCTGAGGAAGCAGGGTTTGGCCACAGTGGTCATTTCCCTCATAGAACTCGAAAAATAAGAATGTTTTACTAAGTCATATTTTTAAAAGTTTTCTAAAAAATTTCACAAACACATTTTAGATTTACTGTAAGTGCAGTTTCTTAGTATGATTTGTTGTCTTCATTTGCCACTAGATTTAATTCGCTCACAAGGCAGGGTTTGGCCACAGTGGTCATTTCCCTCATAGAACTCGAAAAATAAGAGTGTTTTACTAAGTCATTTTTTTAAAAGTTTTCTAAAAAATTTCACAAATACAATTCAGATATACTGTAAATGCAGTGTTTTAGAATGATTTGCTGTCTTCGTCTTCCACTAGGTTCGATTCGCTGAGGAGGAAGGGTTTGGCCACAGTGGTCATTTCCCTCATAGAACTCGAAAAATAAGAGTGTTTTACTAAGTCATATTTTTAAAAGTTTTGTAAAAAATTTCACAAATACAATTCAGATATACTGTAAATGCACTTTTTTAGTATAATTTGTTGTCCTCTCTTTTCACTAGGTTTGATTTGCTGGTTTGGCCACAGTGGTCATTTCCCTCATCGAACTCGAAAAATAAGAGTGTTTTACTAAGTCATATTTTTAAAAGTTTTCTAAAAAATTTCACAAATACAATTCACATATACTGTAAATGCAGTTTTTTAGTATGATTTGTTATCTTCATTCTCCACTAGGTTTAATTCGCTGCGGAAGAAGGGTTTGGCCACAGTGGTCATTTCTCTCATAGAACTCGAAAAATAAGAGTGTTTTACTAAGTCATATTTTTAAAAGTTTTCTAAAAAATTTCACAAATACAATTCAGATATACTGTAAATGCAGTTTTTTAGTACAATTTGTTGTCTTCACTTTTCACTAGGATTGATTTGCTGAGGAAGCAGGGTTTGGTTACAGTGGTCATTTTCCTCATAGAACTCGAAAAATAAGAATGTTTTACTAAGTCATATTTTTAAAAGCTTTCTAAAAAATTTCACAAATACAATTTAGATATGCTGTAAATGCAGTTTTTTAGCATGATTAGTTGTCTTTACTTTTCACTAGGTTTGATTTGCTGAGAAAGCAAGGTTTGGCCACAGGGGTCATTTCCCTCATAGAACTCGAAAAATAAGAGTGTTTTACTAAGTCATATTTTTAAAAGTTTTCTAAAAAATTTCACAAATACAATTCAGATATACTGTAAATGCAGTTTTTTAGTACGATTTGCTGTCTTCGTTTTCCACTAGGTTTAATTCGCTGAGAAAGAAGGGTTTGGCCACAGTGGTCATTTCCCTCATAGAACTCGAAAAATAAGAGTGTTTTACTAAGTCATATTTTTAAAAGTTTTCTAAAAAATTTCACAAATACAATTCAGACATATTGTAAATGCAGTTTTTTAGTATGATTTGTTGTCTTCATTTTCCACTAGTTTTGATTTGCTGAGAAAGAAGGGTTTGGCCAGAGTGGTCATTTCCCTCATAGAACTCGAAAAATAAGAGTGTTTTACTAAGTCATATTTTTAAAAGTTTTCTTAAAAATTTCACAAATACAATTCAGATATACTGTAAATGCAGTTGTTTAGTACAATTTGTTGTCTTCTCTTTTCACTAGGCTTGATTTGCTGAGGAAGCAGGGTTTGGTTACAGTGGTCATTTCCCTCATAGAACTCGAAAAATAAGAATGTTTTACTAAGTCATATTTTTAAAAGCTTTCTAAAAAATTTCACAAATACAATTTAGATATACTGTAAATGCAGTTTTTTAGTATGATTTGTTGTCTTCACTTTTCATTAGGTTTGATTTGCTGAGGAAGCAAGGTTTGGCCACAGGGGTCATTTCCCTCATAGAACTCGAAAAATAAGAGTGTTTTACTAAGTCATATTTTTAAAAGTTTTCTAAAAAATTTTACAAATACAATTCAGATATACTGTAAATGCAGTTTTTTAGTATGATTTGTTGTCTTCGTTTTCCACTAGGTTTGATTAGCTGAGGAAGCAGGGTTTGGCCACAGTGGTCATTTCCCTCATAGAACTCGAAAAATAAGAGTGTTTTACTAAGTCATATTTTTATAAGTTTTCTAAAAAATTTCACAAACACATTTTAGATTTACTGTAAGTGCAGTTTCTTAGTATGATTTGTTGTCTTCATTTGCCACTAGATTTAATTCGCTCACAAGGCAGGGTTTGGCCACAGTGGTCATTTCCCTCATAGAACTCGAAAAATAAGAGTGTTTTACTAAGTCATTTTTTTAAAAGTTTTCTAAAAAATTTCACAAATACAATTCAGATATACTGTAAATGCAGTGTTTTAGAATGATTTGCTGTCTTCGTTTTCCACCAGGTTCGATTCGCTGAGGAGGAAGGGTTTGGCCACAGTGGTCATTTCCCTCATAGAACTCGAAAAATAAGAGTGTTTTACTAAGTCATATTTTTAAAAGTTTTCTAAAAAATTTCACAAATACAATTCAGATATACTGTAAATGCACTTTTTTAGAATAATTTGTTGTCCTCTCTTTTCACTAGGTTTGATTCGCTGGTTTGGCCACAGTGGTCATTTCCCTCATCGAACTCGAAAAATAAGAGTGTTTTACTAAGTCATATTTTTAAAAGTTTTCTAAAAAATTTCACAAATACAATTCACATATACTGTAAATGCAGTTTTTTAGCATGATTTGTTATCTTCATTCTCCACTAGGTTTAATTTGCTGCGGAAGAAGGGTTTGGCCACAGTGGTCATTTCTCTCATAGAACTCGAAAAATAAGAGTGTTTTACTAAGTCACATTTTTAAAAGTTTTCTAAAAAATTTCACAAATACAATTCAGATATACTGTAAATGCAGTTGTTTAGTACAATTTGTTGTCTTCTCTTTTCACTAGGCTTGATTTGCTGAGGAAGCAGGGTTTGGTTACAGTGGTCATTTCCCTCATAGAACTCGAAAAATAAGAATGTTTTACTAAGTCATATTTTTAAAAGCTTTCTAAAAAATTTCACAAATACAATTTAGATATACTGTAAATGCAGTTTTTTAGTATGATTTGTTGTCTTCACTTTTCATTAGGTTTGATTTGCTGAGGAAGCAAGGTTTGGCCACAGGGGTCATTTCCCTCATAGAACTCGAAAAATAAGAGTGTTTTACTAAGTCATATTTTTAAAAGTTTTCTAAAAAATTTTACAAATACAATTCAGATATACTGTAAATGCAGTTTTTTAGTATGATTTGTTGTCTTCGTTTTCCACTAGGTTTGATTAGCTGAGGAAGCAGGGTTTGGCCACAGTGGTCATTTCCCTCATAGAACTCGAAAAATAAGAGTGTTTTACTAAGTCATATTTTTATAAGTTTTATAAAAAATTTCACAAACACATTTTAGATTTACTGTAAGTGCAGTTTCTTAGTATAATTTGTTGTCTTCATTTGCCACTAGATTTAATTCGCTCACAAGGCAGGGTTTGGCCACAGTGGTCATTTCCCTTATAGAACTCGAAAAATAAGAGTGTTTTACTAAGTCATTTTTTTAAAAGTTTTCTAAAAAATTTCACAAATACAATTCAGATATACTGTAAATGCAGTGTTTTAGAATGATTTGCTGTCTTCGTTTTCCACCAGGTTCGATTCGCTGAGGAGGAAGGGTTTGGCCACAGTGGTCATTTCCCTCATAGAACTCGAAAAATAAGAGTGTTTTACTAAGTCATATTTTTAAAAGTTTTCTAAAAAATTTCACAAATACAATTCAGATATACTGTAAATGCACTTTTTTAGAATAATTTGTTGTCCTCTCTTTTCACTAGGTTTGATTCGCTGGTTTGGCCACAGTGGTCATTTCCCTCATCGAACTCGAAAAATAAGAGTGTTTTACTAAGTCATATTTTTAAAAGTTTTCTAAAAAATTTCACAAATACAATTCACATATACTGTAAATGCAGTTTTTTAGCATGATTTGTTATCTTCATTCTCCACTAGGTTTAATTTGCTGCGGAAGAAGGGTTTGGCCACAGTGGTCATTTCTCTCATAGAACTCGAAAAATAAGAGTGTTTTACTAAGTCACATTTTTAAAAGTTTTCTAAAAAATTTCACAAATACAATTCAGATATACTGTAAATGCAGTTTTTTAGTACATTTTGTTGTCTTCACTTTTCACTAGGCTTGATTTGCTGAGGAAGCAGGGTTTGGTTACAGTGGTCATTTTCCTCATAGAACTCGAAAAATAAGAATGTTTTACTAAGTCATATTTTTAAAAGCTTTCTAAAAAATTTCACAAATACAATTTAGAAATGCTGTAAGTGCAGTTTTTTAGTATGATTTGTTGTCTTTACTTTCCACTAGGTTTGATTTGCTGAGAAAGCAAGGTTTGGCCACAGGGGTCATTTCCCTCATAGAACTCAAAAAATAAGAGTGTTTTACTAAGTCATATTTTTAAAAGTTTTCTAAAAAATTTCACAAATACAATTCATATATACTGTAAATGCAGTTTTTTAGCACCGTTTGCTGTCTTCGTTTTCCACTAGGTTTAATTCGCTGAGAAAGAAGGGTTTGGCCACAGTGGTCATTTCCCTCATAGAACTCGAAAAATAAGAGTGTTTTACTAAGTCATATTTTTAAAAGTTTTCTAAAAAATTTCACAAATACAATTCATACATATTGTAAATGCAGTTTTTTAGTATGATTTGTTGTCTTCATTTTCCACTAGGTTTGATTTGCTGAGAAAGAAGGGTTTGGCCAGAGTGGTCATTTCCCTCATAGAACTCGAAATATAAGAGTGTTTTACTAAGTCATATTTTTAAAAGTTTTCTAAAAAATTTCACAAATACAATTCAGATATACTGTAAATGCAGTTGTTTAGTACAATTTGTTGTCTTCTCTTTTCACTAGGCTTGATTTGCTGAGGAAGCAGGGTTTGGTTACAGTGGTCATTTCCCTCATTGCTGAGAAAGCAAGGTTTGGCCACAGGGGTCATTTCCCTCATAGAACTCGAAAAATAAGAGTGTTTTACTAAGTCATATTTTTAAAAGTTTTCTAAAAAATTTCACAAATACAATTCAATATACTGTAAATGCAGTTTTTTAGTACGATTTGCTGTCTTCGTTTTCCACTAGGTTTAATTCGCTGAGAAAGAAGGGTTTGGCCACAGTACAGTTCACAAATACAATTCAGATATACTGTAAATGCAGTTGTTTAGTACAATTTGTTGTCTTCTCTTTTCACTAGGCTTGATTTGCTGAGGAAGCAGGGTTTGGTTACAGTGGTCATTTCCCTCATAGAACTCGAAAAATAAGAATGTTTTACTAAGTCATATTTTTAAAAGCTTTCTAAAAAATTTCACAAATACAATTCACATATACTGTAAATGCAGTTTTTTAGTATGATTTGTTATCTTCATTCTCCACTAGGTTTAATTCGCTGCGGAAGAAGGGTTTGGCCACAGTGGTCATTTCTCTCATAGAACTCGAAAAATAAGAGTGTTTTACTAAGTCACATTTTTAAAAGTTTTCTAAAAAATTTCACAAATACAATTCAGATATACTGTAAATGCAGTTTTTTAGTACAATTTGTTGTCTTCACTTTTCACTAGGCTAAATTTGCTGAGGAAGCAGGGTTTGGTTACAGTGGTCATTTTCCTCATAGAACTCGAAAAATAAGAATGTTTTACTAAGTCATATTTTTAAAAGCTTTCTAAAAAATTTCACAAATACAATTTAGATATGCTGTAAATGCAGTTTTTTAGTATGATTTGTTGTCTTCGTTTTCCACTAGGTTTGATTAGCTGAGGAAGCAGGGTTTGGCCACAGTGGTCATTTCCCTCATAGAACTCGAAAAATAAGAGTGTTTTACTAAGTCATATTTTTATAAGTTTTCTAAAAAATTTCACAAACACATTTTAGATTTACTGTAAGTGCAGTTTCTTAGTATGATTTGTTGTCTTCATTTGCCACTAGATTTAATTCGCTCACAAGGCAGGGTTTGGCCACAGTGGTCATTTCCCTTATAGAACTCGAAAAATAAGAGTGTTTTACTAAGTCATTTTTTTAAAAGTTTTCTAAAAAATTTCACAAATACAATTCAGATATACTGTAAATGCAGTGTTTTAGAATGATTTGCTGTCTTCGTTTTCCACTAGGTTCGATTCGCTGAGGAGGAAGGGTTTGGCCACAGTGGTCATTTCCCTCATAGAACTCGAAAAATAAGAGTGTTTTACTAAGTCATATTTTTAAAAGTTTTCTAAAAAATTTCACAAATACAATTCAGATATACTGTAAATGCACTTTTTTAGAATAATTTATTGTCCTCTCTTTTCACTAGGTTTGATTCGCTGGTTTGGCCACAGTGGTCATTTCCCTCATCGAACTCGAAAAATAAGAGTGTTTTACTAAGTCATATTTTTAAAAGTTTTCTAAAAAATTTCACAAATACAATTCACATATACTGTAAATGCAGTTTTTTAGTATGATTTGTTATCTTCATTCTCCACTAGGTTTAATTTGCTGCGGGAGAAGGGTTTGGCCACAGTGGTTATTTCTCTCATAGAACTCGAAAAATAAGAGTGTTTTACTAAGTCACATTTTTAAAAGTTTTCTAAAAAATTTCACAAATACAATTCAGATATACTGTAAATGCAGTTTTTTAGTACAATTTGTTGTCTTCACTTTTCACTAGGCTTGATTTGCTGAGGAAGCAGGGTTTGGTTACAGTGGTCATTTTCCTCATAGAACTCGAAAAATAAGAATGTTTTACTAAGTCATATTTTTAAAAGCTTTCTAAAAAATTTCACAAATACAATTTAGATATGCTGTAACTGCAGTTTTTTAGTATGATTTGTTGTCCTTACTTTCCACTAGGTTTGATTTGCTGAGAAAGCAAGGTTTGGCCACAGGGGTCATTTCCCTCATAGAACTCGAAAAATAAGAGTGTTTTACTAAGTCATATTTTTAAAAGTTTTCTAAAAAATTTCACAAATACAATTCATATATACTGTAAATGCAGTTTTTTAGCACCGTTTGCTGTCTTCGTTTTCCACTAGGTTTAATTCGCTGAGAAAGAAGGGTTTGGCCACAGTGGTCATTTCCCTCATAGAACTCGAAAAATAAGAGTGTTTTACTAAGTCATATTTTTAAAAGTTTTCTAAAAAATTTCACAAATACAATTCTTACATATTGTAAATGCAGTTTTTTAGTATGATTTGTTGTCTTCATTTTCCACTAGGTTTGATTTGCTGAGAAAGAAGGGTTTGGCCAGAGTGGTCATTTCCCTCATAGAACTCGAAATATAAGAGTGTTTTACTAAGTCATATTTTTAAAAGTTTTCTAAAAAATTTCACAAATACAATTCAGATATACTGTAAATGCAGTTGTTTAGTACAATTTGTTGTCTTCTCTTTTCACTAGGCTTGATTTGCTGAGGAAGCAGGGTTTGGTTACAGTGGTCATTTCCCTCATTGCTGAGAAAGCAAGGTTTGGCCACAGGGGTCATTTCCCTCATAGAACTCGAAAAATAAGAGTGTTTTACTAAGTCATATTTTTAAAAGTTTTCTAAAAAATTTCACAAATACAATTCAGATATACTGTAAATGCAGTTTTTTAGTACGATTTGCTGTCTTCGTTTTCCACTAGGTTTAATTCGCTGAGAAAGAAGGGTTTGGCCACAGTACAGTTCACAAATACAATTCAGATATACTGTAAATGCAGTTGTTTAGTACAATTTGTTGTCTTCTCTTTTCACTAGGCTTGATTTGCTGAGGAAGCAGGGTTTGGTTACAGTGGTCATTTCCCTCATAGAACTCGAAAAATAAGAATGTTTTACTAAGTCATATTTTTAAAAGCTTTCTAAAAAATTTCACAAATACAATTTAGATATACTGTAAATGCAGTTTTTTAGTATGATTTGTTGTCTTCACTTTCCATTAGGTTTGATTTGCTGAGGAAGCAAGGTTTGGCCACAGGGGTCATTTCCCTCATAGAACTCGAAAAATAAGAGTGTTTTACTAAGTCATATTTTTAAAAGTTTTCTAAAAAATTTTACAAATACAATTCAGATATACTGTAAATGCTGTTTTTTAGTATGATTTGTTGTCTTCATTTTCCTCTAGGCTTGATTCGCCGAGAAAGAAATGTTTGGCCACAGTGGTCATTTCCCTCATAGAACTCGAAAAATAAGAGTGTTTTACTAAGTCATATTTTTAAAAGTTTTGTAAAAAATTTCACAAATACAATTTAGACATACTGTAAATGCAGTTTTTTAGTATGATTTGTTGTCTTCGTTTTCCACTAGGTTTGATTAGCTGAGGAAGCAGGGTTTGGCCACAGTGGTCATTTCCCTCATAGAACTCGAAAAATAAGAGTGTTTTACTAAGTCATATTTTTAAAAGTTTTCTAAAAAATTTCACAAACACATTTTAGATTTACTGTAAGTGCAGTTTCTTAGTATGATTTGTTGTCTTCATTTGCCACTAGATTTAATTCGCTCACAAGGCAGGGTTTGGCCACAGTGGTCATTTCCCTTATAGAACTCGAAAAATAAGAGTGTTTTACTAAGTCATTTTTTTAAAAGTTTTCTAAAAAATTTCACAAATACAATTCAGATATACTGTAAATGCAGTGTTTTAGAATGATTTGCTGTCTTCGTTTTCCACTAGGTTCGATTCGCTGAGGAGGAAGGGTTTGGCCACAGTGGTCATTTCCCTCATAGAACTCGAAAAATAAGAGTGTTTTACTAAGTCATATTTTTAAAAGTTTTCTAAAAAATTTCACAAATACAATTCAGATATACTGTAAATGCACTTTTTTAGAATAATTTGTTGTCCTCTCTTTTCACTAGGTTTGATTCGCTGGTTTGGCCACAGTGGTCATTTCCCTCATCGAACTCGAAAAATAAGAGTGTTTTACTAAGTCATATTTTTAAAAGTTTTCTAAAAAATTTCACAAATACAATTCACATATACTGTAAATGCAATTTTTTAGTATGATTTGTTATCTTCATTCTCCACTAGGTTTAATTCGCTGCGGAAGAAGGGTTTGGCCACAGTGGTCATTTCTCTCATAGAACTCGAAAAATAAGAGTGTTTTACTAAGTCACATTTTTAAAAGTTTTCTAAAAAATTTCACAAATACAATTCAGATATACTGTAAATGCAGTTTTTTAGTACAATTTGTTGTCTTCACTTTTCACTAGGCTTGATTTGCTGAGGAAGCAGGGTTTGGTTACAGTGGTCATTTTCCTCATAGAACTCGAAAAATAAGAATGTTTTACTAAGTCATATTTTTAAAAGCTTTCTAAAAAATTTCACAAATACAATTTAGATATGCTGTAAATGCAGTTTTTTAGTATGATTTGTTGTCTTTACTTTCCACTAGGTTTGATTTGCTGAGAAAGCAAGGTTTGGCCACAGGGGTCATTTCCCTCATAGAACTCGAAAAATAAGAGTGTTTTACTAAGTCATATTTTTAAAAGTTTTCTAAAAAATTTCACAAATACAATTCATATATACTGTAAATGCAGTTTTTTAGCACCGTTTGCTGTCTTCGTTTTCCACTAGGCTTGATTTGCTGAGGAAGCAGGGTTTGGTTACAGTGGTCATTTCCCTCATTGCTGAGAAAGCAAGGTTTGGCCACAGGGGTCATTTCCCTCATAGAACTCGAAAAATAAGAGTGTTTTACTAAGTCATATTTTTAAAAGTTTTCTAAAAAATTTCACAAATACAATTCATACATATTGTAAATGCAGTTTTTTAGTATGATTTGTTGTCTTCATTTTCCACTAGGTTTGATTTGCTGAGAAAGAAGGGTTTGGCCAGAGTGGTCATTTCCCTCATAGAACTCAAAATATAAGAGTGTTTTACTAAGTCATATTTTTAAAAGTTTTCTAAAAAATTTCACAAATACAATTCAGATATACTGTAAATGCAGTTGTTTAGTACAATTTGTTGTCTTCTCTTTTCACTAGGCTTGATTTGCTGAGGAAGCAGGGTTTGGTTACAGTGGTCATTTCCCTCATTGCTGAGAAAGCAAGGTTTGGCCACAGGGGTCATTTCCCTCATAGAACTCGAAAAATAAGAGTGTTTTACTAAGTCATATTTTTAAAAGTTTTCTAAAAAATTTCACAAATACAATTCAGATATACTGTAAATGCAGTTTTTTAGTACGATTTGCTGTCTTCGTTTTCCACTAGGTTTAATTCGCTGAGAAAGAAGGGTTTGGCCACAGTACAGTTCACAAATACAATTCAGATATACTGTAAATGCAGTTGTTTAGTACAATTTGTTGTCTTCTCTTTTCACTAGGCTTGATTTGCTGAGGAAGCAGGGTTTGGTTACAGTGGTCATTTCCCTCATAGAACTCGAAAAATAAGAATGTTTTACTAAGTCATATTTTTAAAAGCTTTCTAAAAAATTTCACAAATACAATTTAGATATACTGTAAATGCAGTTTTTTAGTATGATTTGTTGTCTTCACTTACCATTAGGTTTGATTTGCTGAGGAAGCAAGGTTTGGCCACAGGGGTCATTTCCCTCATAGAACTCGAAAAATAAGAGTGTTTTACTAAGTCATATTTTTAAAAGTTTTCTAAAAAATTTTACAAATACAATTCAGATATACTGTAAATGCAGTTTTTTAGTATGATTTGTTGTCTTCATTTTCCTCTAGGCTTGATTCGCTGAGAAAGAAATGTTTGGCCACAGTGGTCATTTCCCTCATAGAACTCGAAAAATAAGAGTGTTTTACTAAGTCATATTTTTAAAAGTTTTGTAAAAAATTTCACAAATACAATTTAGACATACTGTAAATGCAGTTTTTTAGTATGATTTGTTGTCTTCGTTTTCCACTAGGTTTGATTAGCTGAGGAAGCAGGGTTTGGCCACAGTGGTCATTTCCCTCATAGAACTCGAAAAATAAGAGTGTTTTACTAAGTCATATTTTTAAAAGTTTTCTAAAAAATTTCACAAACACATTTTAGATTTACTGTAAGTGCAGTTTCTTAGTATGATTTGTTGTCTTCATTTGCCACTAGATTTAATTCGCTCACAAGGCAGGGTTTGGCCACAGTGGTCATTTCCCTTATAGAACTCGAAAAATAAGAGTGTTTTACTAAGTCATTTTTTTAAAAGTTTTCTAAAAAATTTCACAAATACAATTCATATATACTGTAAATGCAGTTTTTTAGCACCGTTTGCTGTCTTCGTTTTCCACTAGGTTTAATTCGCTGAGAAAGAAGGGTTTGGCCACAGTGGTCATTTCCCTCATAGAACTCGAAAAATAAGAGTGTTTTACTAAGTCATATTTTTAAAAGTTTTCTAAAAAATTTCACAAATACAATTCATATATACTGTAAATGCAGTTTTTTAGCACCGTTTGCTGTCTTCGTTTTCCACTAGGTTTAATTCGCTGAGAAAGAAGGGTTTGGCCACAGTGGTCATTTCCCTCATAGAACTCGAAAAATAAGAGTGTTTTACTAAGTCATATTTTTAAAAGTTTTCTAAAAAATTTCACAAATACAATTCATACATATTGTAAATGCAGTTTTTTAGTATGATTTGTTGTCTTCATTTTCCACTAGGTTTGATTTGCTGAGAAAGAAGGGTTTGGCCAGAGTGGTCATTTCCCTCATAGAACTCGAAATATAAGAGTGTTTTACTAAGTCATATTTTTAAAAGTTTTCTAAAAAATTTCACAAATACAATTCAGATATACTGTAAATGCAGTTGTTTAGTACAATTTGTTGTCTTCTCTTTTCACTAGGCTTGATTTGCTGAGGAAGCAGGGTTTGGTTACAGTGGTCATTTCCCTCATTGCTGAGAAAGCAAGGTTTGGCCACAGGGGTCATTTCCCTCATAGAACTCGAAAAATAAGAGTGTTTTACTAAGTCATATTTTTAAAAGTTTTCTAAAAAATTTCACAAATACAATTCAGATATACTGTAAATGCAGTTTTTTAGTACGATTTGCTGTCTTCGTTTTCCACTAGGTTTAATTCGCTGAGAAAGAAGGGTTTGGCCACAGTACAGTTCACAAATACAATTCAGATATACTGTAAATGCAGTTGTTTAGTACAATTTGTTGTCTTCTCTTTTCACTAGGCTTGATTTGCTGAGGAAGCAGGGTTTGGTTACAGTGGTCATTTCCCTCATAGAACTCGAAAAATAAGAATGTTTTACTAAGTCATATTTTTAAAAGCTTTCTAAAAAATTTCACAAATACAATTTAGATATACTGTAAATGCAGTTTTTTAGTATGATTTGTTGTCTTCACTTTCCATTAGGTTTGATTTGCTGAGGAAGCAAGGTTTGGCCACAGGGGTCATTTCCCTCATAGAACTCGAAAAATAAGAGTGTTTTACTAAGTCATATTTTTAAAAGTTTTCTAAAAAATTTTACAAATACAATTCAGATATACTGTAAATGCTGTTTTTTAGTATGATTTGTTGTCTTCATTTTCCTCTAGGCTTGATTCGCTGAGAAAGAAATGTTTGGCCACAGTGGTCATTTCCCTCATAGAACTCGAAAAATAAGAGTGTTTTACTAAGTCATATTTTTAAAAGTTTTGTAAAAAATTTCACAAATACAATTTAGACATACTGTAAATGCAGTTTTTTAGTATGATTTGTTGTCTTCGTTTTCCACTAGGTTTGATTAGCTGAGGAAGCAGGGTTTGGCCACAGTGGTCATTTCCCTCATAGAACTCGAAAAATAAGAGTGTTTTACTAAGTCATATTTTTAAAAGTTTTCTAAAAAATTTCACAAACACATTTTAGATTTACTGTAAGTGCAGTTTCTTAGTATGATTTGTTGTCTTCATTTGCCACTAGATTTAATTCGCTCACAAGGCAGGGTTTGGCCACAGTGGTCATTTCCCTTATAGAACTCGAAAAATAAGAGTGTTTTACTAAGTCATTTTTTTAAAAGTTTTCTAAAAAATTTCACAAATACAATTCAGATATACTGTAAATGCAGTGTTTTAGAATGATTTGCTGTCTTCGTTTTCCACTAGGTTCGATTCGCTGAGGAGGAAGGGTTTGGCCACAGTGGTCATTTCCCTCATAGAACTCGAAAAATAAGAGTGTTTTACTAAGTCATATTTTTAAAAGTTTTCTAAAAAATTTCACAAATACAATTCAGATATACTGTAAATGCACTTTTTTAGAATAATTTGTTGTCCTCTCTTTTCACTAGGTTTGATTCGCTGGTTTGGCCACAGTGGTCATTTCCCTCATCGAACTCGAAAAATAAGAGTGTTTTACTAAGTCATATTTTTAAAAGTTTTCTAAAAAATTTCACAAATACAATTCACATATACTGTAAATGCAATTTTTTAGTATGATTTGTTATCTTCATTCTCCACTAGGTTTAATTCGCTGCGGAAGAAGGGTTTGGCCACAGTGGTCATTTCTCTCATAGAACTCGAAAAATAAGAGTGTTTTACTAAGTCACATTTTTAAAAGTTTTCTAAAAAATTTCACAAATACAATTCAGATATACTGTAAATGCAGTTTTTTAGTACAATTTGTTGTCTTCACTTTTCACTAGGCTTGATTTGCTGAGGAAGCAGGGTTTGGTTACAGTGGTCATTTTCCTCATAGAACTCGAAAAATAAGAATGTTTTACTAAGTCATATTTTTAAAAGCTTTCTAAAAAATTTCACAAATACAATTTAGATATGCTGTAAATGCAGTTTTTTAGTATGATTTGTTGTCTTTACTTTCCACTAGGTTTGATTTGCTGAGAAAGCAAGGTTTGGCCACAGGGGTCATTTCCCTCATAGAACTCGAAAAATAAGAGTGTTTTACTAAGTCATATTTTTAAAAGTTTTCTAAAAAATTTCACAAATACAATTCATATATACTGTAAATGCAGTTTTTTAGCACCGTTTGCTGTCTTCGTTTTCCACTAGGTTTAATTCGCTGAGAAGGAAGGGTTTGGCCACAGTGGTCATTTCCCTCATAGAACTCGAAAAATAAGAGTGTTTTACTAAGTCATATTTTTAAAAGTTTTCTAAAAAATTTCACAAATACAATTCATACATATTGTAAATGCAGTTTTTTAGTATGATTTGTTGTCTTCATTTTCCACTAGGTTTGATTTGCTGAGAAAGAAGGGTTTGGCCAGAGTGGTCATTTCCCTCATAGAACTCAAAATATAAGAGTGTTTTACTAAGTCATATTTTTAAAAGTTTTCTAAAAAATTTCACAAATACAATTCAGATATACTGTAAATGCAGTTGTTTAGTACAATTTGTTGTCTTCTCTTTTCACTAGGCTTGATTTGCTGAGGAAGCAGGGTTTGGTTACAGTGGTCATTTCCCTCATTGCTGAGAAAGCAAGGTTTGGCCACAGGGGTCATTTCCCTCATAGAACTCGAAAAATAAGAGTGTTTTACTAAGTCATATTTTTAAAAGTTTTCTAAAAAATTTCACAAATACAATTCAGATATACTGTAAATGCAGTTTTTTAGTACGATTTGCTGTCTTCGTTTTCCACTAGGTTTAATTCGCTGAGAAAGAAGGGTTTGGCCACAGTACAGTTCACAAATACAATTCAGATATACTGTAAATGCAGTTGTTTAGTACAATTTGTTGTCTTCTCTTTTCACTAGGCTCTTTTGCTGAGGAAGCAGGGTTTGGTTACAGTGGTCATTTCCCTCATAGAACTCGAAAAATAAGAATGTTTTACTAAGTCATATTTTTAAAAGCTTTCTAAAAAATTTCACAAATACAATTTAGATATACTGTAAATGCAGTTTTTTAGTATGATTTGTTGTCTTCACTTACCATTAGGTTTGATTTGCTGAGGAAGCAAGGTTTGGCCACAGGGGTCATTTCCCTCATAGAACTCGAAAAATAAGAGTGTTTTACTAAGTCATATTTTTAAAAGTTTTCTAAAAAATTTTACAAATACAATTCAGATATACTGTAAATGCAGTTTTTTAGTATGATTTGTTGTCTTCATTTTCCTCTAGGCTTGATTCGCTGAGAAAGAAATGTTTGGCCACAGTGGTCATTTCCCTCATAGAACTCGAAAAATAAGAGTGTTTTACTAAGTCATATTTTTAAAAGTTTTGTAAAAAATTTCACAAATACAATTTAGACATACTGTAAATGCAGTTTTTTAGTATGATTTGTTGTCTTCGTTTTCCACTAGGTTTGATTAGCTGAGGAAGCAGGGTTTGGCCACAGTGGTCATTTCCCTCATAGAACTCGAAAAATAAGAGTGTTTTACTAAGTCATATTTTTAAAAGTTTTCTAAAAAATTTCACAAACACATTTTAGATTTACTGTAAGTGCAGTTTCTTAGTATGATTTGTTGTCTTCATTTGCCACTAGATTTAATTCGCTCACAAGGCAGGGTTTGGCCACAGTGGTCATTTCCCTTATAGAACTCGAAAAATAAGAGTGTTTTACTAAGTCATTTTTTTAAAAGTTTTCTAAAAAATTTCACAAATACAATTCAGATATACTGTAAATGCAGTGTTTTAGAATGATTTGCTGTCTTCGTTTTCCACTAGGTTCGATTCGCTGAGGAGGAAGGGTTTGGCCACAGTGGTCATTTCCCTCATAGAACTCGAAAAATAAGAGTGTTTTACTAAGTCATATTTTTAAAAGTTTTCTAAAAAATTTCACAAATACAATTCAGATATACTGTAAATGCACTTTTTTAGAATAATTTGTTGTCCTCTCTTTTCACTAGGTTTGATTCGCTGGTTTGGCCACAGTGGTCATTTCCCTCATCGAACTCTAAAAATAAGAGTGTTTTACTAAGTCATATTTTTAAAAGTTTTCTAAAAAATTTCACAAATACAATTCACATATACTGTAAATGCAGTTTTTTAGTATGATTTGTTATCTTCATTCTCCACTAGGTTTAATTCGCTGCGGAAGAAGGGTTTGGCCACAGTGGTCATTTCTCTCATAGAACTCGAAAAATAAGAGTGTTTTACTAAGTCACATTTTTAAAAGTTTTCTAAAAAATTTCACAAATACAATTCAGATATACTGTAAATGCAGTTTTTTAGTACAATTTGTTGTCTTCACTTTTCACTAGGCTTGATTTGCTGAGGAAGCAGGGTTTGGTTACAGTGGTCATTTTCCTCATAGAACTCGAAAAATAAGAATGTTTTACTAAGTCATATTTTTAAAAGCTTTCTAAAAAATTTCACAAATACAATTTAGATATGCTGTAAATGCAGTTTTTTAGTATGATTTGTTGTCTTTACTTTCCACTAGGTTTGATTTGCTGAGAAAGCAAGGTTTGGCCACAGGGGTCATTTCCCTCATAGAACTCGAAAAATAAGAGTGTTTTACTAAGTCATATTTTTAAAAGTTTTCTAAAAAATTTCACAAATACAATTCATATATACTGTAAATGCAGTTTTTTAGCACCGTTTGCTGTCTTCGTTTTCCACTAGGTTTAATTCGCTGAGAAAGAAGGGTTTGGCCACAGTGGTCATTTCCCTCATAGAACTCGAAAAATAAGAGTGTTTTACTAAGTCATATTTTTAAAAGTTTTCTAAAAAATTTCACAAATACAATTCATACATATTGTAAATGCAGTTTTTTAGTATGATTTGTTGTCTTCATTTTCCACTAGGTTTGATTTGCTGAGAAAGAAGGGTTTGGCCAGAGTGGTCATTTCCCTCATAGAACTCGAAATATAAGAGTGTTTTACTAAGTCATATTTTTAAAAGTTTTCTAAAAAATTTCACAAATACAATTCAGATATACTGTAAATGCAGTTGTTTAGTACAATTTGTTGTCTTCTCTTTTCACTAGGCTTGATTTGCTGAGGAAGCAGGGTTTGGTTACAGTGGTCATTTCCCTCATTGCTGAGAAAGCAAGGTTTGGCCACAGGGGTCATTTCCCTCATAGAACTCGAAAAATAAGAGTGTTTTACTAAGTCATATTTTTAAAAGTTTTCTAAAAAATTTCACAAATACAATTCAGATATACTGTAAATGCAGTTTTTTAGTACGATTTGCTGTCTTCGTTTTCCACTAGGTTTAATTCGCTGAGAAAGAAGGGTTTGGCCACAGTACAGTTCACAAATACAATTCAGATATACTGTAAATGCAGTTGTTTAGTACAATTTGTTGTCTTCTCTTTTCACTAGGCTTGATTTGCTGAGGAAGCAGGGTTTGGTTACAGTGGTCATTTCCCTCATAGAACTCGAAAAATAAGAATGTTTTACTAAGTCATATTTTTAAAAGCTTTCTAAAAAATTTCACAAATACAATTTAGATATACTGTAAATGCAGTTTTTTAGTATGATTTGTTGTCTTCACTTTCCATTAGGTTTGATTTGCTGAGGAAGCAAGGTTTGGCCACAGGGGTCATTTCCCTCATAGAACTCGAAAAATAAGAGTGTTTTACTAAGTCATATTTTTAAAAGTTTTCTAAAAAATTTTACAAATACAATTCAGATATACTGTAAATGCAGTTTTTTAGTATGATTTGTTGTCTTCATTTTCCTCTAGGCTTGATTCGCTGAGAAAGAAATGTTTGGCCACAGTGGTCATTTCCCTCATAGAACTCGAAAAATAAGAGTGTTTTACTAAGTCATATTTTTAAAAGTTTTGTAAAAAATTTCACAAATACAATTTAGACATACTGTAAATGCAGTTTTTTAGTATGATTTGTTGTCTTCGTTTTCCACTAGGTTTGATTAGCTGAGGAAGCAGGGTTTGGCCACAGTGGTCATTTCCCTCATAGAACTCGAAAAATAAGAGTGTTTTACTAAGTCATATTTTTAAAAGTTTTCTAAAAAATTTCACAAACACATTTTCGATTTACTGTAAGTGCAGTTTCTTAGTATGATTTGTTGTCTTCATTTGCCACTAGATTTAATTCGCTCACAAGGCAGGGTTTGGCCACAGTGGTCATTTCCCTTATAGAACTCGAAAAATAAGAGTGTTTTACTAAGTCATATTTTTAAAAGTTTTCTAAAAAATTTCACAAATACAATTCAGATATACTGTAAATGCAGTTTTTTAGTACGATTTGCTGTCTTCGTTTTCCACTAGGTTCGATTCGCTGAGGAGGAAGGGTTTGGCGACAGTGGTCATTTCCCTCATAGAACTCGAAAAATAAGAGTGTTTTACTAAGTCATATTTTTAAAAGTTTTCTAAAAAATTTCACAAATACAATTCTGATATACTGTAAATGCACTTTTTTAGAATAATTTGTTGTCCTCTCTTTTCACTAGGTTTGATTCGCTGGTTTGGCCACATTGGTCATTTCCCTCATCGAACTCGAAAAATAAGAGTGTTTTACTAAGTCATATTTTTAAAAGTTTTCTAAAAAATTTCACAAATACAATTCACATATACTGTAAATGCAGTTTTTTAGTATGATTTGTTATCTTCATTTTCCACTAGGTTTAATTCGCTGCGGAAGAAGGGTTTGGCCACAGTGGTCATTTCTCTCATAGAACTCGAAAAATAAGAGTGTTTTACTAAGTCATATTTTTAAAAGTTTTCTAAAAAATTTCACAAATACAATTCAGATATACTGTAAATGCAGTTTTTTAGTACAATTTGTTGTCTTCACTTTTCACTAGGCTTGATTTGCTGAGGAAGCAGGGTTTGGTTACAGTGGTCATTTTCCTCATAGAACTCGAAAAATAAGAATGTTTTACTAAGTCATATTTTTAAAAGCTTTCTAAAAAATTTCACAAATACAATTTAGATATGCTGTAAATGCAATTTTTTAGTATGATTTGTTGTCTTTACTTTCCACTAGGTTTGATTTGCTGAAAAAGCAAGGTTTGGCCAGAGGGGTCATTTCCCTCATAGAACTCGAAAAATAAGAGTGTTTTACTAAGTCATATTTTTAAAAGTTTTCTAAAAAATTTCACAAATACAATTCAGATATACTGTAAATGCAGTTTTTTAGCACCGTTTGCTGTCTTCGTTTTTCACTAGGTTTAATTCGCTGAGAAAGAAGGGTTTGGCCACAGTGGTCATTTCCCTCATAGAACTCGAAAAATAAGAGTGTTTTACTAAGTCATATTTTTAAAAGTTTTCTAAAAAATTTCACAAATACAATTCATACATATTGTAAATGCAGTTTTTTAGTATGATTTGTTGTCTTCATTTTCCACTAGGTTTGATTTGCTGAGAAAGAAGGGTTTGGCCAGAGTGGTCATTTCCCTCATAGAACTCGAAATATAAGAGTGTTTTACTAAGTCATATTTTTAAAAGTTTTCTAAAAAATTTCACAAATACAATTCAGATATACTGTAAATGCAGTTGTTTAGTACAATTTGTTGTCTTCTCTTTTCACTAGGCTTGATTTGCTGAGGAAGCAGGGTTTGGTTACAGTGGTCATTTCCCTCATTGCTGAGAAAGCAAGGTTTGGCCACAGGGGTCATTTCCCTCATAGAACTCGAAAAATAAGAGTGTTTTACTAAGTCATATTTTTAAAAGTTTTCTAAAAAATTTCACAAATACAATTCAGATATACTGTAAATGCAGTTTTTTAGTATGATTTGTTGTCTTCATTTTCCTCTAGGCTTGATTCGCTGAGAAAGAAATGTTTGGCCACAGTGGTCATTTCCCTCATAGAACTCGAAAAATAAGAGTGTTTTACTAAGTCATATTTTTAAAAGTTTTGTAAAAAATTTCACAAATACAATTTAGACATACTGTAAATGCAGTTTTTTAGTATGATTTGTTGTCTTCGTTTTCCACTAGGTTTGATTAGCTGAGGAAGCAGGGTTTGGCCACAGTGGTCATTTCCCTCATAGAACTCGAAAAATAAGAGTGTTTTACTAAGTCATATTTTTAAAAGTTTTCTAAAAAATTTCACAAACACATTTTCGATTTACTGTAAGTGCAGTTTCTTAGTATGATTTGTTGTCTTCATTTGCCACTAGATTTAATTCGCTCACAAGGCAGGGTTTGGCCACAGTGGTCATTTCCCTTATAGAACTCGAAAAATAAGAGTGTTTTACTAAGTCATTTTTTTAAAAGTTTTCTAAAAAATTTCACAAATACAATTCAGATATACTGTAAATGCAGTGTTTTAGAATGATTTGCTGTCTTCGTTTTCCACTAGGTTCGATTCGCTGAGGAGGAAGGGTTTGGCGACAGTGGTCATTTCCCTCATAGAACTCGAAAAATAAGAGTGTTTTACTAAGTCATATTTTTAAAAGTTTTCTAAAAAATTTCACAAATACAATTCTGATATACTGTAAATGCACTTTTTTAGAATAATTTGTTGTCCTCTCTTTTCACTAGGTTTGATTCGCTGGTTTGGCCACATTGGTCATTTCCCTCATCGAACTCGAAAAATAAGAGTGTTTTACTAAGTCATATTTTTAAAAGTTTTCTAAAAAATTTCACAAATACAATTCACATATACTGTAAATGCAGTTTTTTAGTATGATTTGTTATCTTCATTTTCCACTAGGTTTAATTCGCTGCGGAAGAAGGGTTTGGCCACAGTGGTCATTTCTCTCATAGAACTCGAAAAATAAGAGTGTTTTACTAAGTCATATTTTTAAAAGTTTTCTAAAAAATTTCACAAATACAATTCAGATATACTGTAAATGCAGTTTTTTAGTACAATTTGTTGTCTTCACTTTTCACTAGGCTTGATTTGCTGAGGAAGCAGGGTTTGGTTACAGTGGTCATTTTCCTCATAGAACTCGAAAAATAAGAATGTTTTACTAAGTCATATTTTTAAAAGCTTTCTAAAAAATTTCACAAATACAATTTAGATATGCTGTAAATGCAATTTTTTAGTATGATTTGTTGTCTTTACTTTCCACTAGGTTTGATTTGCTGAAAAAGCAAGGTTTGGCCAGAGGGGTCATTTCCCTCATAGAACTCGAAAAATAAGAGTGTTTTACTAAGTCATATTTTTAAAAGTTTTCTAAAAAATTTCACAAATACAATTCAGATATACTGTAAATGCAGTTTTTTAGCACCGTTTGCTGTCTTCGTTTTTCACTAGGTTTAATTCGCTGAGAAAGAAGGGTTTGGCCACAGTGGTCATTTCCCTCATAGAACTCGAAAAATAAGAGTGTTTTACTAAGTCATATTTTTAAAAGTTTTCTAAAAAATTTCACAAACACATTTTCGATTTACTGTAAGTGCAGTTTCTTAGTATGATTTGTTGTCTTCATTTGCCACTAGATTTAATTCGCTCACAAGGCAGGGTTTGGCCACAGTGGTCATTTCCCTTATAGAACTCGAAAAATAAGAGTGTTTTACTAAGTCATTTTTTTAAAAGTTTTCTAAAAAATTTCACAAATACAATTCAGATATACTGTAAATGCAGTGTTTTAGAATGATTTGCTGTCTTCGTTTTCCACTAGGTTCGATTCGCTGAGGAGGAAGGGTTTGGCGACAGTGGTCATTTCCCTCATAGAACTCGAAAAATAAGAGTGTTTTACTAAGTCATATTTTTAAAAGTTTTCTAAAAAATTTCACAAATACAATTCTGATATACTGTAAATGCACTTTTTTAGAATAATTTGTTGTCCTCTCTTTTCACTAGGTTTGATTCGCTGGTTTGGCCACATTGGTCATTTCCCTCATCGAACTCGAAAAATAAGAGTGTTTTACTAAGTCATATTTTTAAAAGTTTTCTAAAAAATTTCACAAATACAATTCACATATACTGTAAATGCAGTTTTTTAGTATGATTTGTTATCTTCATTTTCCACTAGGTTTAATTCGCTGCGGAAGAAGGGTTTGGCCACAGTGGTCATTTCTCTCATAGAACTCGAAAAATAAGAGTGTTTTACTAAGTCATATTTTTAAAAGTTTTCTAAAAAATTTCACAAATACAATTCAGATATACTGTAAATGCAGTTTTTTAGTACAATTTGTTGTCTTCACTTTTCACTAGGCTTGATTTGCTGAGGAAGCAGGGTTTGGTTACAGTGGTCATTTTCCTCATAGAACTCGAAAAATAAGAATGTTTTACTAAGTCATATTTTTAAAAGCTTTCTAAAAAATTTCACAAATACAATTTAGATATGCTGTAAATGCAATTTTTTAGTATGATTTGTTGTCTTTACTTTCCACTAGGTTTGATTTGCTGAAAAAGCAAGGTTTGGCCAGAGGGGTCATTTCCCTCATAGAACTCGAAAAATAAGAGTGTTTTACTAAGTCATATTTTTAAAAGTTTTCTAAAAAATTTCACAAATACAATTCAGATATACTGTAAATGCAGTTTTTTAGCACCGTTTGCTGTCTTCGTTTTTCACTAGGTTTAATTCGCTGAGAAAGAAGGGTTTGGCCACAGTGGTCATTTCCCTCATAGAACTCGAAAAATAAGAGTGTTTTACTAAGTCATATTTTTAAAAGTTTTCTAAAAAATTTCACAAATACAATTCATACATATTGTAAATGCAGTTTTTTAGTATGATTTGTTGTCTTCATTTTCCACTAGGTTTGATTTGCTGAGAAAGAAGGGTTTGGCCAGAGTGGTCATTTCCCTCATAGAACTCGAAATATAAGAGTGTTTTACTAAGTCATATTTTTAAAAGTTTTCTAAAAAATTTCACAAATACAATTCAGATATACTGTAAATGCAGTTGTTTAGTACAATTTGTTGTCTTCTCTTTTCACTAGGCTTGATTTGCTGAGGAAGCAGGGTTTGGTTACAGTGGTCATTTCCCTCATTGCTGAGAAAGCAAGGTTTGGCCACAGGGGTCATTTCCCTCATAGAACTCGAAAAATAAGAGTGTTTTACTAAGTCATATTTTTAAAAGTTTTCTAAAAAATTTCACAAATACAATTCAGATATACTGTAAATGCAGTTTTTTAGTACGATTTGCTGTCTTCGTTTTCCACTAGGTTTAATTCGCTGAGAAAGAAGGGTTTGGCCACAGTACAGTTCACAAATACAATTCAGATATACTGTAAATGCAGTTGTTTAGTACAATTTGTTGTCTTCTCTTTTCACTAGGCTTGATTTGCTGAGGAAGCAGGGTTTGGTTACAGTGGTCATTTCCCTCATAGAACTCGAAAAATAAGAATGCTTTACTAAGTCATATTTTTAAAAGCTTTCTAAAAAATTTCACAAATACAATTTAGATATACTGTAAATGCAGTTTTTTAGTATGATTTGTTGTCTTCACTTTCCATTAGGTTTGATTTGCTGAGGAAGCAAGGTTTGGCCACAGGGGTCATTTCCCTCATAGAACTCGAAAAATAAGAGTGTTTTACTAAGTCATATTTTTAAAAGTTTTCTAAAAAATTTTACAAATACAATTCAGATATACTGTAAATGCAGTTTTTTAGTATGATTTGTTGTCTTCATTTTCCTCTAGGCTTGATTCGCTGAGAAAGAAATGTTTGGCCACAGTGGTCATTTCCCTCATAGAACTCGAAAAATAAGAGTGTTTTACTAAGTCATATTTTTAAAAGTTTTGTAAAAAATTTCACAAATACAATTTAGACATACTGTAAATGCAGTTTTTTAGTATGATTTGTTGTCTTCGTTTTCCACTAGGTTTGATTAGCTGAGGAAGCAGGGTTTGGCCACAGTGGTCATTTCCCTCATAGAACTCGAAAAATAAGAGTGTTTTACTAAGTCATATTTTTAAAAGTTTTCTAAAAAATTTCACAAACACATTTTAGATTTACTGTAAGTGCAGTTTCTTAGTATGATTTGTTGTCTTCATTTGCCACTAGATTTAATTCGCTCACAAGGCAGGGTTTGGCCACAGTGGTCATTTCCCTTATAGAACTCGAAAAATAAGAGTGTTTTACTAAGTCATTTTTTTAAAAGTTTTCTAAAAAATTTCACAAATACAATTCAGATATACTGTAAATGCAGTGTTTTAGAATGATTTGCTGTCTTCGTTTTCCACTAGGTTCGATTCGCTGAGGAGGAAGGGTTTGGCGACAGTGGTCATTTCCCTCATAGAACTCGAAAAATAAGAGTGTTTTACTAAGTCATATTTTTAAAAGTTTTCTAAAAAATTTCACAAATACAATTCTGATATACTGTAAATGCACTTTTTTAGAATAATTTGTTGTCCTCTCTTTTCACTAGGTTTGATTCGCTGGTTTGGCCACATTGGTCATTTCCCTCATCGAACTCGAAAAATAAGAGTGTTTTACTAAGTCATATTTTTAAAAGTTTTCTAAAAAATTTCACAAATACAATTCACATATACTGTAAATGCAGTTTTTTAGTATGATTTGTTATCTTCATTTTCCACTAGGTTTAATTCGCTGCGGAAGAAGGGTTTGGCCACAGTGGTCATTTCTCTCATAGAACTCGAAAAATAAGAGTGTTTTACTAAGTCATATTTTTAAAAGTTTTCTAAAAAATTTCACAAATACAATTCAGATATACTGTAAATGCAGTTTTTTAGTACAATTTGTTGTCTTCACTTTTCACTAGGCTTGATTTGCTGAGGAAGCAGGGTTTGGTTACAGTGGTCATTTTCCTCATAGAACTCGAAAAATAAGAATGTTTTACTAAGTCATATTTTTAAAAGCTTTCTAAAAAATTTCACAAATACAATTTAGATATGCTGTAAATGCAATTTTTTAGTATGATTTGTTGTCTTTACTTTCCACTAGGTTTGATTTGCTGAAAAAGCAAGGTTTGGCCAGAGGGGTCATTTCCCTCATAGAACTCGAAAAATAAGAGTGTTTTACTAAGTCATATTTTTAAAAGTTTTCTAAAAAATTTCACAAATACAATTCAGATATACTGTAAATGCAGTTTTTTAGCACCGTTTGCTGTCTTCGTTTTTCACTAGGTTTAATTCGCTGAGAAAGAAGGGTTTGGCCACAGTGGTCATTTCCCTCATAGAACTCGAAAAATAAGAGTGTTTTACTAAGTCATATTTTTAAAAGTTTTCTAAAAAATTTCACAAATACAATTCATACATATTGTAAATGCAGTTTTTTAGTATGATTTGTTGTCTTCATTTTCCACTAGGTTTGATTTGCTGAGAAAGAAGGGTTTGGCCAGAGTGGTCATTTCCCTCATAGAACTCGAAATATAAGAGTGTTTTACTAAGTCATATTTTTAAAAGTTTTCTAAAAAATTTCACAAATACAATTCAGATATACTGTAAATGCAGTTGTTTAGTACGATTTGTTGTCTTCACTTTTCACTAGGCTTGATTTGCTGAGGAAGCAGGGTTTGGCCACAGTGGTCATTTCCCTCATAGAACTCGAAAAATAAGAGTGTTTTACTAAGTCATATTTTTAAAAGTTTTCTAAAAAATTTCACAAATACAATTCAGATAAACTGTAAATGCACTTTTTTAGAATAATTTGTTGTCTTTACTTTCCACTAGGTTTGATTTGCTGAGAAAGCAAGGTTTGGCCACAGGGGTCATTTCCCTCATAGAACTCGAAAAATAAGAGTGTTTTACTAAGTCATATTTTTAAAAGTTTTCTAAAAAATTTCACAAATACAATTCAGATATACTATAAATGCAGTTTTTTAGCACCGTTTGCTGTCTTCGTTTTCCACTAGGTTTAATTCGCTGAGAAAGAAGGGTTTGGCCACAGTGGTCAGTCATTTCCCTCATAGAACTCGAAAAATAAGAGTGTTTTACTAAGTCATTTTTTTAAAAGTTTTCTAAAAAATTTCACAAATACAATTCAGATATACTGTAAATGCAGTGTTTTAGAATGATTTGCTGTCTTCGTTTTCCACTAGGTTCGATTCGCTGAGGAGGAAGGGTTTGGCCACAGTGGTCATTTCCCTCATAGAACTCGAAAAATAAGAGTGTTTTACTAAGTCATATTTTTAAAAGTTTTCTAAAAAATTTCACAAATACAATTCAGATATACTGTAAATGCACTTTTTTAGAATAATTTGTTGTCCTCTCTTTTCACTAGGTTTGATTCGCTGGTTTGGCCACAGTGGTCATTTCCCTCATCGAACTCGAAAAATAAGAGTGTTTTACTAAGTCATATTTTTAAAAGTTTTCTAAAAAATTTCACAAATACAATTCACATATACTGTAAATGCAGTTTTTTAGTATGGTTTGTTATCTTCATTCTCCACTAGGTTTAATTCGCTGCGGAAGAAGGGTTTGGCCACAGTGGTCATTTCTCTCATAGAACTCGAAAAATAAGAGTGTTTTACTAAGTCACATTTTTAAAAGTTTTCTAAAAAATTTCACAAATACATTTCAGATATACTGTAAATGCAGTTTTTTAGTACAATTTGTTGTCTTCACTTTTCACTAGGCTTGATTTGCTGAGGAAGCAGGGTTTGGTTACAGTGGTCATTTTCCTCATAGAACTCGAAAAATAAGAATGTTTTACTAAGTCATATTTTTAAAAGCTTTCTAAAAAATTTCACAAATACAATTTAGATATGCTGTAAATGCAGTTTTTTAGTATGATTTGTTGTCTTTACTTTCCACTAGGTTTGATTTGCTGAGAAAGCAAGGTTTGGCCACAGGGGTCATTTCCCTCATAGAACTCGAAAAATAAGAGTGTTTTACTAAGTCATATTTTTAAAAGTTTTCTAAAAAATTTCACAAATACAATTCATATATACTGTAAATGCAGTTTTTTAGCACCGTTTGCTGTCTTCGTTTTCCACTAGGTTTAATTCGCTGAGAAAGAAGGGTTTGGCCACAGTGGTCATTTCCCTCATAGAACTCGAAAAATAAGAGTGTTTTACTAAGTCATATTTTTAAAAGTTTTCTAAAAAATTTCACAAATACAATTCATACATATTGTAAATGCAGTTTTTTAGTATGATTTGTTGTCTTCATTTTCCACTAGGTTTGATTTGCTGAGAAAGAAGGGTTTGGCCAGAGTGGTCATTTCCCTCATAGAACTCGAAATATAAGAGTGTTTTACTAAGTCATATTTTTAAAAGTTTTCTAAAAAATTTCACAAATACAATTCAGATATACTGTAAATGCAGTTGTTTAGTACAATTTGTTGTCTTCTCTTTTCACTAGGCTTGATTTGCTGAGGAAGCAGGGTTTGGTTACAGTGGTCATTTCCCTCATTGCTGAGAAAGCAAGGTTTGGCCACAGGGGTCATTTCCCTCATAGAACTCGAAAAATAAGAGTGTTTTACTAAGTCATATTTTTAAAAGTTTTCTAAAAAATTTCACAAATACAATTCAGATATACTGTAAATGCAGTTTTTTAGTACGATTTGCTGTCTTCGTTTTCCACTAGGTTTAATTCGCTGAGAAAGAAGGGTTTGGCCACAGTACAGTTCACAAATACAATTCAGATATACTGTAAATGCAGTTGTTTAGTACAATTTGTTGTCTTCTCTTTTCACTAGGCTTGATTTGCTGAGGAAGCAGGGTTTGGTTACAGTGGTCATTTCCCTCATAGAACTCGAAAAATAAGAATGTTTTACTAAGTCATATTTTTAAAAGCTTTCTAAAAAATTTCACAAATACAATTTAGATATACTGTAAATGCAGTTTTTTAGTATGATTTGTTGTCTTCACTTTCCATTAGGTTTGATTTGCTGAGGAAGCAAGGTTTGGCCACAGGGGTCATTTCCCTCATAGAACTCGAAAAATAAGAGTGTTTTACTAAGTCATATTTTTAAAAGTTTTCTAAAAAATTTTACAAATACAATTCAGATATACTGTAAATGCAGTTTTTTAGTATGATTTGTTGTCTTCATTTTCCTCTAGGCTTGATTCGCTGAGAAAGAAATGTTTGGCCACAGTGGTCATTTCCCTCATAGAACTCGAAAAATAAGAGTGTTTTACTAAGTCATATTTTTAAAAGTTTTGTAAAAAATTTCACAAATACAATTTAGACATACTGTAAATGCAGTTTTTTAGTATGATTTGTTGTCTTCGTTTTCCACTAGGTTTGATTAGCTGTGGAAGCAGGGTTTGGCCACAGTGGTCATTTCCCTCATAGAACTCGAAAAATAAGAGTGTTTTACTAAGTCATATTTTTAAAAGTTTTCTAAAAAATTTCACAAACACATTTTAGATTTACTGTAAGTGCAGTTTCTTAGTATGATTTGTTGTCTTCATTTGCCACTAGATTTAATTCGCTCACAAGGCAGAGTTTGGCCACAGTGGTCATTTCCCTTATAGAACTCGAAAAATAAGAGTGTTTTACTAAGTCATTTTTTTAAAAGTTTTCTAAAAAATTTCACAAATACAATTCAGATATACTGTAAATGCAGTGTTTTAGAATGATTTGCTGTCTTCGTTTTCCACTAGGTTCGATTCGCTGAGGAGGAAGGGTTTGGCGACAGTGGTCATTTCCCTCATAGAACTCGAAAAATAAGAGTGTTTTACTAAGTCATATTTTTAAAAGTTTTCTAAAAAATTTCACAAATACAATTCTGATATACTGTAAATGCACTTTTTTAGAATAATTTGTTGTCCTCTCTTTTCACTAGGTTTGATTCGCTGGTTTGGCCACATTGGTCATTTCCCTCATCGAACTCGAAAAATAAGAGTGTTTTACTAAGTCATATTTTTAAAAGTTTTCTAAAAAATTTCACAAATACAATTCACATATACTGTAAATGCAGTTTTTTAGTATGATTTGTTATCTTCATTTTCCACTAGGTTTAATTCGCTGCGGAAGAAGGGTTTGGCCACAGTGGTCATTTCTCTCATAGAACTCGAAAAATAAGAGTGTTTTACTAAGTCATATTTTTAAAAGTTTTCTAAAAAATTTCACAAATACAATTCAGATATACTGTAAATGCAGTTTTTTAGTACAATTTGTTGTCTTCACTTTTCACTAGGCTTGATTTGCTGAGGAAGCAGGGTTTGGTTACAGTGGTCATTTTCCTCATAGAACTCGAAAAATAAGAATGTTTTACTAAGTCATATTTTTAAAAGCTTTCTAAAAAACTTCACAAATACAATTTAGATATGCTGTAAATGCAATTTTTTAGTATGATTTGTTGTCTTTACTTTCCACTAGGTTTGATTTGCTGAAAAAGCAAGGTTTGGCCAGAGGGGTCATTTCCCTCATAGAACTCGAAAAATAAGAGTGTTTTACTAAGTCATATTTTTAAAAGTTTTCTAAAAAATTTCACAAATACAATTCAGATATACTGTAAATGCAGTTTTTTAGCACCGTTTGCTGTCTTCGTTTTTCACTAGGTTTAATTCGCTGAGAAAGAAGGGTTTGGCCACAGTGGTCATTTCCCTCATAGAACTCGAAAAATAAGAGTGTTTTACTAAGTCATATTTTTAAAAGTTTTCTAAAAAATTTCACAAATACAATTCATACATATTGTAAATGCAGTTTTTTAGTATGATTTGTTGTCTTCATTTTCCACTAGGTTTGATTTGCTGAGAAAGAAGGGTTTGGCCAGAGTGGTCATTTCCCTCATAGAACTCGAAATATAAGAGTGTTTTACTAAGTCATATTTTTAAAAGTTTTCTAAAAAATTTCACAAATACAATTCAGATATACTGTAAATGCAGTTGTTTAGTACAATTTGCTGTCTTCGTTTTCCACTAGGTTCGATTCGCTGAGGAGGAAGGGTTTGGCCACAGTGGTCATTTCCCTCATAGAACTCGAAAAATAAGAGTGTTTTACTAAGTCATATTTTTAAAAGTTTTCTAAAAAATTTCACAAATACAATTTAGATATACTGTAAATACAGTTGTTTAGTACAATTTGTTGTCTTCTCTTTTCACTAGGCTTGATTTGCTGAGGAAGCAGGGTTTGGTTACAGTGGTCATTTCCCTCATAGAACTCGAAAAATAAGAATGTTTTACTAAGTCATATTTTTAAAAGCTTTCTAAAAAATTTCACAAATACAATTTAGATATACTGTAAATGCAGTTTTTTAGTATGATTTGTTGTCTTCACTTTTCATTAGGCTTGATTTGCTGAGGAAGCAAGGTTTGGCCACAGGGGTCATTTCCCTCATAGAACTCGAAAAATAAGAGTGTTTTACTAAGTCATATTTTTAAAAGTTTTCTAAAAAATTTTACAAATACAATTCAGATATACTGTAAATGTAGTTTTTTAGTATGATTTGTTGTCTTCATTTTCCTCTAGGCTTGATTCGCTGAGAAAGAAATGTTTGGCCACAGTGGTCATTTCCCTCATAGAACTCGAAAAATAAGAGTGTTTTACTAAGTCATATTTTTAAAAGTTTTGTAAAAAATTTCACAAATACAATTTAGACATACTGTAAATGCAGTTTTTTAGTATGATTTCTTGTCTTCGTTTTCCACTAGGTTTGATTAGCTGAGGAAGCAGGGTTTGGCCACAGTGGTCATTTCCCTCATAGAACTCGAAAAATAAGAGTGTTTTACTAAGTCATATTTTTAAAAGTTTTCTAAAAAATTTCACAAACACATTTTAGATTTACTGTAAGTGCAGTTTCTTAGTATGATTTGTTGTCTTCATTTGCCACTAGATTTAATTCGCTCACAAGGCAGGGTTTGGCCACAGTGGTCATTTCCCTCATAGAACTCGAAAAATAAGAGTGTTTTACTAAGTCATTTTTTTAAAAGTTTTCTAAAAAATTTCACAAATACAATTCAGATATACTATAAATGCAGTGTTTTAGAATGATTTGCTGTCTTCGTTTTCCACTAGGTTCGATTCGCTGAGGAGGAAGGGTTTGGCCACAGTGGTCATTTCCCTCATAGAACTCGAAAAATAAGAGTGTTTTACTAAGTCATATTTTTAAAAGTTTTGTAAAAAATTTCACAAATACAATTCAGATATACTGTAAATGCACTTTTTTAGTATAATTTGTTGTCCTCTCTTTTCACTAGGTTTGATTTGCTGGTTTGGCCACAGTGGTCATTTCCCTCATCGAACTCGAAAAATAAGAGTGTTTTACTAAGTCATATTTTTAAAAGTTTTCTAAAAAATTTCACAAATACAATTCACATATACTGTAAATGCAGTTTTTTAGTACAATTTGTTGTCTTTATTTTCCATTAGGTTTGATTCGCTGATAAAGCAGGGTTTGGCCACAGTGGTCATTTCCCTCATAGAACTCGAAAAATAAGAGTGTTTTACTAAGTCATATTTTTAAAAGATTTCTAAAAAATTTCACAAACACATTTTAGATTTACTGTAAATGCAGTTTCTAAGCATGATTTGTTGTCTTCATTTGCCACTAGGTTTGATTCGCTCACAAAGCAGAATTTGGCCACAGTGGTCATTTCCCTCATAGAACTCGAAATATAAGAGTGTTTTACTAAGTCATATTTTTAAAAGTTTTCTAAAAAATTTCACAAATACAATTTAGATATACTGTAAATGCAGTTGTTTAGTACAATTTGTTGTCTTCTCTTTTCACTAGGCTTGATTTGCTGAGGAAGCAGGGTTTGGTTACAGTGGTCATTTCCCTCATAGAACTCGAAAAATAAGAATGTTTTACTAAGTCATATTTTTAAAAGCTTTCTAAAAAATTTCACAAATACAATTTAGATATACTGTAAATGCAGTTTTTTAGTATAATTTGTTGTCTTCACTTTTCATTAGGCTTGATTTGCTGAGGAAGCAAGGTTTGGCCACAGGGGTCATTTCCCTCATAGAACTCGAAAAATAAGAGTGTTTTACTAAGTCATATTTTTAAAAGTTTTCTAAAAAATTTTACAAATACAATTCAGATATACTGTAAATGTAGTTTTTTAGTATGATTTGTTGTCTTCATTTTCCTCTAGGCTTGATTCGCTGAGAAAGAAATGTTTGGCCACAGTGGTCATTTCCCTCATAGAACTCGAAAAATAAGAGTGTTTTACTAAGTCATATTTTTAAAAGTTTTGTAAAAAATTTCACAAATACAATTTAGACATACTGTAAATGCAGTTTTTTAGTATGATTTGTTGTCTTTGTTTTCCACTAGGTTTGATTAGCTGAGGAAGCAGGGTTTGGCCACAGTGGTCATTTCCCTCATAGAACTCGAAAAATAAGAGTGTTTTACTAAGTCATATTTTTAAAAGTTTTCTAAAAAATTTCACAAACACATTTTAGATTTACTGTAAGTGCAGTTTCTTAGTATGATTTGTTGTCTTCATTTGCCACTAGATTTAATTCGCTCACAAGGCAGGGTTTGGCCACAGTGGTCATTTCCCTCATAGAACTCGAAAAATAAGAGTGTTTTACTAAGTCATTTTTTTAAAAGTTTTCTAAAAAATTTCACAAATACAATTCAGATATACTGTAAATGCAGTTGTTTAGTACAATTTGTTGTCTTCTCTTTTCACTAGGCTTGATTTGCTGAGGAAGCAGGGTTTGGTTACAGTGGTCATTTCCGTCATAGAACTCGAAAAATAAGAATGTTTTACTAAGTCATATTTTTAAAAGCTTTCTAAAAAATTTCACAAATACAATTTAGATATACTGTAAATGCAGTTTTTTAGTATGATTTGATGTCTTCACTTTCCATTAGGTTTGATTTGCTGAGGAAGCAAGGTTTGGCCACAGGGGTCATTTCCCTCATAGAACTCGAAAAATAAGAGTGTTTTACTAAGTCATATTTTTAAAAGTTTTCTAAAAAATTTTACAAATACAATTCAGATATACTGTAAATGTAGTTTTTTAGTATGATTTGTTGTCTTCATTTTGCTTTAGGCTTGATTCGCTGAGAAAGAAATGTTTGGCCACAGTGGTCATTTCCCTCATAGAACTCGAAAAATAAGAGTGTTTTACTAAGTCATATTTTTAAAAGTTTTGTAAAAAATTTCACAAATACAATTTAGACATACTGTAAATGCAGTTTTTTAGCATGATTTGTTGCCTTCGTTTTCCACTAGGTTTGATTAGCTGAGGAAGCAGGGTTTGGCCACAGTGGTCATTTCCCTCATAGAACTCGAAAAATAAGAGTGTTTTACTAAGTCATATTTTTAAAAGTTTTCTAAAAAATTTCACAAATACAATTCAGATATATTGTAAATGCAGTTTCTTAGTATAATTAGTTGCCCTCACTTTTCACTAGGCTTGATTCGCTGAGAAAGAAATGTTTGGCCACAGTGGTCATTTCCCTCATAGAACTCGAAAAATAAGAGTGTTTTACTAAGTCATATTTTTAAAAGTTTTGTAAAAAATTTCACAAATACAATTTAGACATACTGTAAATGCAGTTTTTTAGTATGATTTCTTGTCTTCGTTTTCCACTAGGTTTGATTAGCTGAGGAAGCAGGGTTTGGCCACAGTGGTCATTTCCCTCATAGAACTCGAAAAATAAGAGTGTTTTACTAAGTCATATTTTTAAAAGTTTTCTAAAAAATTTCACAAACACATTTTAGATTTACTGTAAGTGCAGTTTCTTAGTATGATTTGTTGTCTTCATTTGCCACTAGATTTAATTCGCTCACAAGGCAGGGTTTGGCCACAGTGGTCATTTCCCTCATAGAACTCGAAAAATAAGAGTGTTTTACTAAGTCATTTTTTTAAAAGTTTTCTAAAAAATTTCACAAATACAATTCAGATATACTATAAATGCAGTGTTTTAGAATGATTTGCTGTCTTCGTTTTCCACTAGGTTCGATTCGCTGAGGAGGAAGGGTTTGGCCACAGTGGTCATTTCCCTCATAGAACTCGAAAAATAAGAGTGTTTTACTAAGTCATATTTTTAAAAGTTTTGTAAAAAATTTCACAAATACAATTCAGATATACTGTAAATGCACTTTTTTAGTATAATTTGTTGTCCTCTCTTTTCACTAGGTTTGATTTGCTGGTTTGGCCACAGTGGTCATTTCCCTCATCGAACTCGAAAAATAAGAGTGTTTTACTAAGTCATATTTTTAAAAGTTTTCTAAAAAATTTCACAAATACAATTCACATATACTGTAAATGCAGTTTTTTAGTACAATTTGTTGTCTTTATTTTCCATTAGGTTTGATTCGCTGATAAAGCAGGGTTTGGCCACAGTGGTCATTTCCCTCATAGAACTCGAAAAATAAGAGTGTTTTACTAAGTCATATTTTTAAAAGATTTCTAAAAAATTTCACAAACACATTTTAGATTTACTGTAAATGCAGTTTCTAAGCATGATTTGTTGTCTTCATTTGCCACTAGGTTTGATTCGCTCACAAAGCAGAATTTGGCCACAGTGGTCATTTCCCTCATAGAACTCGAAATATAAGAGTGTTTTACTAAGTCATATTTTTAAAAGTTTTCTAAAAAATTTCACAAATACAATTTAGATATACTGTAAATGCAGTTGTTTAGCACAATTTGTTGTCTTCTCTTTTCACTAGGCTTGATTTGCTGAGGAAGCAGGGTTTGGTTACAGTGGTCATTTCCCTCATAGAACTCGAAAAATAAGAATGTTTTACTAAGTCATATTTTTAAAAGCTTTCTAAAAAATTTCACAAATACAATTTAGATATACTGTAAATGCAGTTTTTTAGTATAATTTGTTGTCTTCACTTTTCATTAGGCTTGATTTGCTGAGGAAGCAAGGTTTGGCCACAGGGGTCATTTCCCTCATAGAACTCGAAAAATAAGAGTGTTTTACTAAGTCATATTTTTAAAAGTTTTCTAAAAAATTTTACAAATACAATTCAGATATACTGTAAATGTAGTTTTTTAGTATGATTTGTTGTCTTCATTTTCCTCTAGGCTTGATTCGCTGAGAAAGAAATGTTTGGCCACAGTGGTCATTTCCCTCATAGAACTCGAAAAATAAGAGTGTTTTACTAAGTCATATTTTTAAAAGTTTTGTAAAAAATTTCACAAATACAATTTAGACATACTGTAAATGCAGTTTTTTAGTATGATTTGTTGTCTTTGTTTTCCACTAGGTTTGATTAGCTGAGGAAGCAGGGTTTGGCCACAGTGGTCATTTCCCTCATAGAACTCGAAAAATAAGAGTGTTTTACTAAGTCATATTTTTAAAAGTTTTCTAAAAAATTTCACAAACACATTTTAGATTTACTGTAAGTGCAGTTTCTTAGTATGATTTGTTGTCTTCATTTGCCACTAGATTTAATTCGCTCACAAGGCAGGGTTTGGCCACAGTGGTCATTTCCCTCATAGAACTCGAAAAATAAGAGTGTTTTACTAAGTCATTTTTTTAAAAGTTTTCTAAAAAATTTCACAAATACAATTCAGATATACTGTAAATGCAGTGTTTTAGAATGATTTGCTGTCTTTGTTTTCCACTAGGTTCGATTCGCTGAGGAGGAAGGGTTTGGCCACAGTGGTCATTTCCCTCATAGAACTCGAAAAATAAGAGTGTTTTACTAAGTCATATTTTTAAAAGTTTTGTAAAAAATTTCACAAATACAATTCAGATATACTGTAAATGCACTTTTTTAGTATAATTTGTTGTCCTCTCTTTTCACTAGGTTTGATTTGCTGGTTTGGCCACAGTGGTCATTTCCCTCATCGAACTCGAAAAATAAGAGTGTTTTACTAAGTCATATTTTTAAAAGTTTTCTAAAAAATTTCACAAATACAATTCACATATACTGTAAATGCAGTTTTTTAGTATGATTTGTTATCTTCATTCTCCACTAGGTTTAATTCGCTGCGGAAGAAGGGTTTGGCCACAGTGGTCATTTCTCTCATAGAACTCGAAAAATAAGAGTGTTTTACTAAGTCATATTTTTAAAAGTTTTCTAAAAAATTTCACAAATACAATTCAGATATACTGTAAATGCAGTTTTTTAGTACAATTTGTTGTCTTTATTTTCCTTTAGGTTTGATTCGCTGATAAAGCAGGGTTTGGCCACAGTGGTCATTTCCCTCATAGAACTCGAAAAATAAGAGTGTTTTACTAAGTCATATTTTTAAAAGATTTCTAAAAAATTTCACAAACACATTTTAGATTTACTGTAAATGCAGTTTCTAAGCATGATTTGTTGTCTTCATTTGCCACTAGGTTTGATTCGCTCACAAAGCAGAATTTGGCCACAGTGGTCATTTCCCTCATAGAACTCGAAAAATAAGAGTGTTTTACTAAGTCATATTTTTAAAAGTTTTCTAAAAAATTTCACAAATACAATTCAGATATACTGTAAATGCAGTTGTTTAGTACAATTTGTTGTCTTCTCTTTTCACTAGGCTTGATTTGCTGAGGAAGCAGGGTTTGGTTACAGTGGTCATTTCCGTCATAGAACTCGAAAAATAAGAATGTTTTACTAAGTCATATTTTTAAAAGCTTTCTAAAAAATTTCACAAATACAATTTAGATATACTGTAAATGCAGTTTTTTAGTATGATTTGATGTCTTCACTTTCCATTAGGTTTGATTTGCTGAGGAAGCAAGGTTTGGCCACAGGGGTCATTTCCCTCATAGAACTCGAAAAATAAGAGTGTTTTACTAAGTCATATTTTTAAAAGTTTTCTAAAAAATTTTACAAATACAATTCAGATATACTGTAAATGTAGTTTTTTAGTATGATTTGTTGTCTTCATTTTGCTTTAGGCTTGATTCGCTGAGAAAGAAATGTTTGGCCACAGTGGTCATTTCCCTCATAGAACTCGAAAAATAAGAGTGTTTTACTAAGTCATATTTTTAAAAGTTTTGTAAAAAATTTCACAAATACAATTTAGACATACTGTAAATGCAGTTTTTTAGCATGATTTGTTGCCTTCGTTTTCCACTAGGTTTGATTAGCTGAGGAAGCAGGGTTTGGCCACAGTGGTCATTTCCCTCATAGAACTCGAAAAATAAGAGTGTTTTACTAAGTCATATTTTTAAAAGTTTTCTAAAAAATTTCACAAATACAATTCAGATATATTGTAAATGCAGTTTCTTAGTATAATTAGTTGCCCTCACTTTTCACTAGGTTTGATTTGCTGACGAAGCAGGGTTTGGCCACAGTGGTCATTTCCCTCATAGAACTCGAAAAATAAGAGTGTTTTACTAAGTCATATTTTTAAAAGTTTTCTAAAAAATTTCACAAATACAATGCACATATACTGTAAATGCAGTTTTTAGTATGATTTGTTATCTTCATTCTTCACTAGGTTTTATTTGCTGAGGAAGAAGGGTTTGGCCACAGTGGTCATTTCCCTCATAGAACTCGAAAAATAAGAGTGTTTTACTAAGTCATATTATTAAAAGATTTCTAAAAAATTTCACAAACACATTTTAGATTGACTGTAAATGCAGTTTCTTAGCATGTTTTGTTGTCTTCATTTGCCACTAGGTTTGATTCGCTCACAAGGCAGGGTTTGGCCACAGTGGTCATTTCCCTCATAGAACTCGAAAAATAAGAGTGTTTTACTAAGTCATATTTTTAAAAGTTTTCTAAAAAATTTCACAAACACATTTTAGATTTACTGTAAGTGCAGTTTCTTAGTATGATTTGTTGTCTTCATTTGCCACTAGATTTAATTCGCTCACAAGGCAGGGTTGGCCACAGTGGTCATTTCCCTCATAGAACTCGAAAAATAAGAGTGTTTTACTAAGTCATTTTTTTAAAAGTTTTCTAAAAAATTTCACAAATACAATTCAGATATACTGTAAATGCAGTGTTTTAGAATGATTTGCTGTCTTCGTTTTCCACTAGGTTCGATTCGCTGAGGAGGAAGGGTTTGGCCACAGTGGTCATTTCCCTCATAGAACTCGAAAAATAAGAGTGTTTTACTAAGTCATATTTTTAAAAGTTTTGTAAAAAATTTCACAAATACAATTCAGATATACTGTAAATGCACTTTTTTAGTATAATTTGTTGTCCTCTCTTTTCACTAGGTTTGATTTGCTGGTTTGGCCACAGTGGTCATTTCCCTCATCGAACTCGAAAAATAAGAGTGTTTTACTAAGTCATATTTTTAAAAGTTTTCTAAAAAATTTCACAAATACAATTCACATATACTGTAAATGCAGTTTTTTAGTATGATTTGTTATCTTCATTCTCCACTAGGCTTAATTCGCTGCGGAAGAAGGGTTTGGCCACAGTGGTCATTTCTCTCATAGAACTCGAAAAATAAGAGTGTTTTACTAAGTCATATTTTTAAAAGTTTTCTAAAAAATTTCACAAATACAATTCAAATATACTGTAAATGCAGTTTTTTAGTACAATTTGTTGTCTTCACTTTTCACTAGGATTGATTTGCTGAGGAAGCAGGGTTTGGTTACAGTGGTCATTTTCCTCATAGAACTCGAAAAATAAGAATGTTTTACTAAGTCATATTTTTAAAAGCTTTCTAAAAAAATTTCACAAATACAATTTAGATATGCTGTAAATGCAGTTTTTTAGTATGATTTGTTGTCTTTACTTTTCACTAGGTTTGATTTGCTGAGAAAGCAAGGTTTGGCCACAGGGGTCATTTCCCTCATAGAACTCGAAAAATAAGAGTGTTTTACTAAGTCATATTTTTAAAAGTTTTCTAAAAAATTTCACAAATACAATTCAGATATACTGTAAATGCAGTTTTTTAATACAATTTGCTGTCTTCGTTTTTCACTAGGTTTAATTCGCTGAGAAAGAAGGGTTTGGCCACAGTAGTCATTTCCCTCATAGAACTCGAAAAATAAGAGTGTTTTACTAAGTCATATTTTTAAAAGTTTTCTAAAAAATTTCACAAATACAATTCAGACATATTGTAAATGCAGTTTTTTAGTATGATTTGTTGTCTTTATTCTCCACTAGGTTTGATTTGCTGAGAAAGAAGGGTTTGGCCAGAGTGGTCATTTCCCTCATAGAACTCGAAAAATAAGAGTGTTTTACTAAGTCATATTTTTAAAAGTTTTCTAAAAAATTTCACAAATACAATTCAGATATACTGTAAATGCAGTTGTTTAGTACAATTTGTTGTCTTCTCTTTTCACTAGGCTTGATTTGCTGAGGAAGCAGGGTTTGGTTACAGTGGTCATTTCCCTCATAGAACTCGAAAAATAAGAATGTTTTACTAAGTCATATTTTTAAAAGCTTTCTAAAAAATTTCACAAATACAATTTAGATATACTGTAAATGCAGTTTTTTAGCATCATTTGTTGTCTTCACTTTCCATTAGGTTTGATTTGCTGAGGAAGCAAGGTTTGGCCACAGGGGTCATTTCCCTCATAGAACTCGAAAGATAAGAGTGTTTTACTAAGTCATATTTTTAAAAGTTTTCTAAAAAATTTTACAAATACAATTCAGATATACTGTAAATGCAGTTTTTTAGTATGATTTGTTGTCTTCATTTTCCTCTAGGCTTGATTCGCTGAGAAAGAAATGTTTGGCCACAGTGGTCATTTCCCTCATAGAACTCGAAAAATAAGAGTGTTTTACTAAGTCATATTTTTAAAAGTTTTCTAAAAAATTTCACAAATACAATTCAGATATACTGTAAATGCAGTTGTTTAGTACAATTTGTTGTCTTCTCTTTTCACTAGGTTTGATTAGCTGAGGAAGCAGGGTTTGGCCACAGTGGTCATTTCCCTCATAGAACTCAAAAAATAAGAGTGTTTTACTAAGTCATATTTTTAAAAGTTTTCTAAAAAATTTCACAAACACATTTTAGATTTACTGTAAGTGCAGTTTCTTAGTATGATTTGTTGTCTTCATTTGCCACTAGAGTTAATTCGCTCACAAGGCAGGGTTTGGCCACAGTGGTCATTTCCCTTATAGAACTCGAAAAATAAGAGTGTTTTACTAAGTCATTTTTTTAAAAGTTTTCTAAAAAATTTCACAAATACAATTCAGATATACTGTAAATGCGGTGTTTTAGAATGATTTGCTGTCTTCGTTTTCCACTAGGTTCGATTCGCTGAGGAGGAAGGGTTTGGCCACAGTGGTCATTTCCCTCATAGAACTCGAAAAATAAGAGTGTTTTACTAAGTCATATTTTTAAAAGTTTTGTAAAAAATTTCACAAATACAATTCAGATATACTGCAAATGCACTTTTTTAGAATAATTTGTTGTCCTCTCTTTTCACTAGGTTTGATTCGCTGGTTTGGCCACAGTGGTCATTTCCCTCATTGAACTCGAAAAATAAGAGTGTTTTACTAAGTCATATTTTTAAAAGTTTTCTAAAAAATTTCACAAATACAATTCACATATACTGTAAATGCAGTTTTTTAGTATGATTTGTTATCTTCATTCTCCACTAGGCTTAATTCGCTGCGGAAGCAGGGTTTGGTTACAGTGGTCATTTTCCTCATAGAACTCGAAAAATAAGAATGTTTTACTAAGTCATATTTTTAAAAGCTTTCTAAAAAATTTCACAAATACAATTTAGATATCCTGTAAATGCAGTTTTTTAGTATGATTTGTTGTCTTTACTTTCCACTAGGTTTGATTTGCTGAGAAAGCAAGGTTTGGCCACAGGGGTCATTTCCCTCATAGAACTCGAAAAATAAGAGTGTTTTACTAAGTCATATTTTTAAAAGTTTTCTAAAAAATTTCACAAATACAATTCAGATATACTGTAAATGCAGGTTTTTAGCACCGTTTGCTGTCTTCGTTTTCCACTAGGCTTAATTCGCTGAGAAAGAAGGGTTTGGCCACAGTGGTCATTTCCCTCATAGAACTCGAAAAATAAGAGTGTTTTACTTAGTCATATTTTTAAAAGTTTTCTAAAAAATTTCACAAATACAATTCATACATATTGTAAATGCAGTTTTTTAGTATGATTTGTTGTCTTCATTTTCCACTAGGTTTGATTTGCTGAGAAAGAAGGGTTTGGCCAGAGTGGTCATTTCCCTCATAGAACTCGAAAAATAAGAGTGTTTTACTAAGTCATATTTTTAAAAGTTTTCTAAAAAATTTCACAAATACAATTCAGATATACTGTAAATGCAGTTGTTTAGTACAATTTGTTCTCTTCTCTTTTCACTAGGCTTGATTTGCTGAGGAAGCAGGGTTTGGTTACAGTGGTCATTTCCCTCATAGAACTCGAAAAATAAGAATGTTTTACTAAGTCATATTTTTAAAAGCTTTCTAAAAAATTTAACAAATACAATTTAGATATACTGTAAATGCAGTTTTTTAGTATAATTTGTTGTCTTCACTTTCCACTAGGTTTGATTAGCTGAGGAAGCAGGGTTTGGCCACAGTGGTCATTTCCCTCATAGAACTCGAAAAATAAGAGTGTTTTACTAAGTCATATTTTTAAAAGTTTTCTAAAAAATTTCACAAATACAATTCAGATATATTGTAAATGCAGTTTCTTAGTATAATTAGTTGCCCTCACTTTTCACTAGGTTTGATTTGCTGACGAAGCAGGGTTTGGCCACAGTGGTCATTTCCCTCATAGAACTCGAAAAATAAGAGTGTTTTACTAAGTCATATTTTTAAAAGTTTTCTAAAAAATTTCACAAATACAATGCACATATACTGTAAATGCAGTTTTTAGTATGATTTGTTATCTTCATTCTTCACTAGGTTTTATTTGCTGAGGAAGAAGGGTTTGGCCACAGTGGTCATTTCCCTCATAGAACTCGAAAAATAAGAGTGTTTTACTAAGTCATATTATTAAAAGATTTCTAAAAAATTTCACAAACACATTTTAGATTGACTGTAAATGCAGTTTCTTAGCATGTTTTGTTGTCTTCATTTGCCACTAGGTTTGATTCGCTCACAAGGCAGGGTTTGGCCACAGTGGTCATTTCCCTCATAGAACTCGAAAAATAAGAGTGTTTTACTAAGTCATATTTTTAAAAGTTTTCTAAAAAATTTCACAAACACATTTTAGATTTACTGTAAGTGCAGTTTCTTAGTATGATTTATTGTCTTCATTTGCCACTAGATTTAATTCGCTCACAAGGCAGGGTTGGCCACAGTGGTCATTTCCCTCATAGAACTCGAAAAATAAGAGTGTTTTACTAAGTCATTTTTTTAAAAGTTTTCTAAAAAATTTCACAAATACAATTCAGATATACTGTAAATGCAGTGTTTTAGAATGATTTGCTGTCTTCGTTTTCCACTAGGTTCGATTCGCTGAGGAGGAAGGGTTTGGCCACAGTGGTCATTTCCCTCATAGAACTCGAAAAATAAGAGTGTTTTACTAAGTCATATTTTTAAAAGTTTTGTAAAAAATTTCACAAATACAATTCAGATATACTGTAAATGCACTTTTTTAGTATAATTTGTTGTCCTCTCTTTTCACTAGGTTTGATTTGCTGGTTTGGCCACAGTGGTCATTTCCCTCATCGAACTCGAAAAATAAGAGTGTTTTACTAAGTCATATTTTTAAAAGTTTTCTAAAAAATTTCACAAATACAATTCACATATACTGTAAATGCAGTTTTTTAGTATGATTTGTTATCTTCATTCTCCACTAGGCTTAATTCGCTGCGGAAGAAGGGTTTGGCCACAGTGGTCATTTCTCTCATAGAACTCGAAAAATAAGAGTGTTTTACTAAGTCATATTTTTAAAAGTTTTCTAAAAAATTTCACAAATACAATTCAAATATACTGTAAATGCAGTTTTTTAGTACAATTTGTTGTCTTCACTTTTCACTAGGATTGATTTGCTGAGGAAGCAGGGTTTGGTTACAGTGGTCATTTTCCTCATAGAACTCGAAAAATAAGAATGTTTTACTAAGTCATATTTTTAAAAGCTTTCTAAAAAAATTTCACAAATACAATTTAGATATGCTGTAAATGCAGTTTTTTAGTATGATTTGTTGTCTTTACTTTTCACTAGGTTTGATTTGCTGAGAAAGCAAGGTTTGGCCACAGGGGTCATTTCCCTCATAGAACTCGAAAAATAAGAGTGTTTTACTAAGTCATATTTTTAAAAGTTTTCTAAAAAATTTCACAAATACAATTCAGATATACTGTAAATGCAGTTTTTTAATACAATTTGCTGTCTTCGTTTTTCACTAGGTTTAATTCGCTGAGAAAGAAGGGTTTGGCCACAGTAGTCATTTCCCTCATAGAACTCGAAAAATAAGAGTGTTTTACTAAGTCATATTTTTAAAAGTTTTCTAAAAAATTTCACAAATACAATTCAGACATATTGTAAATGCAGTTTTTTAGTATGATTTGTTGTCTTTATTCTCCACTAGGCTTGATTTGCTGAGAAAGAAGGGTTTGGCCAGAGTGGTCATTTCCCTCATAGAACTCGAAAAATAAGAGTGTTTTACTAAGTCATATTTTTAAAAGTTTTCTAAAAAATTTCACAAATACAATTCAGATATACTGTAAATGCAGTTGTTTAGTACAATTTGTTGTCTTCTCTTTTCACTAGGCTTGATTTGCTGAGGAAGCAGGGTTTGGTTACAGTGGTCATTTCCCTCATAGAACTCGAAAAATAAGAATGTTTTACTAAGTCATATTTTTAAAAGCTTTCTAAAAAATTTCACAAATACAATTTAGATATACTGTAAATGCAGTTTTTTAGCATCATTTGTTGTCTTCACTTTCCATTAGGTTTGATTTGCTGAGGAAGCAAGGTTTGGCCACAGGGGTCATTTCCCTCATAGAACTCGAAAGATAAGAGTGTTTTACTAAGTCATATTTTTAAAAGTTTTCTAAAAAATTTTACAAATACAATTCAGATATACTGTAAATGCAGTTTTTTAGTATGATTTGTTGTCTTCATTTTCCTCTAGGCTTGATTCGCTGAGAAAGAAATGTTTGGCCACAGTGGTCATTTCCCTCATAGAACTCGAAAAATAAGAGTGTTTTACTAAGTCATATTTTTAAAAGTTTTGTAAAAAATTTCACAAATACAATTTAGACATACTGTAAATGCAGTTTTTTAGTATGATTTGTTGTCTTCGTTTTTCACTAGGTTTGATTAGCTGAGGAAGCAGGGTTTGGCCACAGTGGTCATTTCCCTCATAGAACTCAAAAAATAAGAGTGTTTTACTAAGTCATATTTTTAAAAGTTTTCTAAAAAATTTCACAAACACATTTTAGATTTACTGTAAGTGCAGTTTCTTAGTATAATTTGTTGTCTTCATTTGCCACTAGATTTAATTCGCTCACAAGGCAGGGTTTGGCCACAGTGGTCATTTCCCTTATAGAACTCGAAAAATAAGAGTGTTTTACTAAGTCATTTTTTTAAAAGTTTTCTAAAAAATTTCACAAATACAATTCAGATATACTGTAAATGCGGTGTTTTAGAATGATTTGCTGTCTTCGTTTTCCACTAGGTTCGATTCGCTGAGGAGGAAGGGTTTGGCCACAGTGGTCATTTCCCTCATAGAACTCGAAAAATAAGAGTGTTTTACTAAGTCATATTTTTAAAAGTTTTGTAAAAAATTTCACAAATACAATTCAGATATACTGCAAATGCACTTTTTTAGAATAATTTGTTGTCCTCTCTTTTCACTAGGTTTGATTCGCTGGTTTGGCCACAGTGGTCATTTCCCTCATTGAACTCGAAAAATAAGAGTGTTTTACTAAGTCATATTTTTAAAAGTTTTCTAAAAAATTTCACAAATACAATTCACATATACTGTAAATGCAGTTTTTTAGTATGATTTGTTATCTTCATTCTCCACTAGGCTTAATTCGCTGCGGAAGAAGGGTTTGGCCACAGTGGTCATTTCTCTCATAGAACTCGAAAAATAAGAGTGTTTTACTAAGTCATATTTTTAAAAGTTTTCTAAAAAATTTCACAAATACAATTCAGATATACTGTAAATGCAGTTTTTTAGTACAATTTGTTGTCTTCACTTTTCACTAGGCTTGATTTGCTGAGGAAGCAGGGTTTGGTTACAGTGGTCATTTTCCTCATAGAACTCGAAAAATAAGAATGTTTTACTAAGTCATATTTTTAAAAGCTTTCTAAAAAATTTCACAAATACAATTTAGATATCCTGTAAATGCAGTTTTTTAGTATGATTTGTTGTCTTTACTTTCCACTAGGTTTGATTTGCTGAGAAAGCAAGGTTTGGCCACAGGGGTCATTTCCCTCATAGAACTCGAAAAATAAGAGTATTTTACTAAGTCATATTTTTAAAAGTTTTCTAAAAAATTTCACAAATACAATTCAGATATACTGTAAATGCAGTTTTTTAGCACCGTTTGCTGTCTTCGTTTTCCACTAGGCTTAATTCGCTGAGAAAGAAGGGTTTGGCCACAGTGGTCATTTCCCTCATAGAACTCGAAAAATAAGAGTGTTTTACTAAGTCATATTTTTAAAAGTTTTCTAAAAAATTTCACAAATACAATTCATACATATTGTAAATGCAGTTTTTTAGTATGATTTGTTGTCTTCATTTTCCACTAGGTTTGATTTGCTGAGAAAGAAGGGTTTGGCCAGAGTGGTCATTTCCCTCATAGAACTCGAAAAATAAGAGTGTTTTACTAAGTCATATTTTTAAAAGTTTTCTAAAAAATTTCACAAATACAATTCAGATATACTGTAAATGCAGTTGTTTAGTACAATTTGTTCTCTTCTCTTTTCACTAGGCTTGATTTGCTGAGGAAGCAGGGTTTGGTTACAGTGGTCATTTCCCTCATAGAACTCGAAAAATAAGAATGTTTTACTAAGTCATATTTTTAAAAGCTTTCTAAAAAATTTCACAAATACAATTTAGATATACTGTAAATGCAGTTTTTTAGTATGATTTGTTGTCTTCACTTTCCATTAGGTTTGATTTGCTGAGGAAGCAAGGTTTGGCCACAGGGGTCATTTCCCTCATAGAACTCGAAAAATAAGAGTGTTTTACTAAGTCATATTTTTAAAAGTTTTTTAAAAAATTTTACAAATACAATTCAGATATACTGTAAATGCAGTTTTTTAGTATGATTTGTTGTCTTCATTTTCCTCTAGGCTTGATTCGCTGAGAAAGAAATGTTTGGCCACAGTGGTCATTTCCCTCATAGAACTCGAAAAATAAGAGTGTTTTACTAAGTCATATTTTTAAAAGTTTTGTAAAAAATTTCACAAATACAATTTAGACATACTGTAAAAGCAGTTTTTTAGTATGATTTGTTGTCTTCGTTTTCCAATAGGTTTGATTAGCTGAGAAAGCAGGGTTTGGCCACAGTGGTCATTTCCCTCATAGAACTCGAAAAATAAGAGTGTTTTACTAAGTCATATTTTTAAAAGTTTTCTAAAAAATTTCAAAAACACATTTTAGATTTACTGTAAGTGCAGTTTCTTAGTATGATTTGTTGTCTTCATTTGCCACTAGATTTAATTCGCTCACAAGGCAGGGTTTGGCCACAGTGGTCATTTCCCTCATAGAACTCGAAAAATAAGAGTGTTTTATTACTAAGTCATTTTTTTAAAAGTTTTCTAAAAAATTTCACAAATACAATTCAGATATACTGTAAATGCAGTGTTTTAGAATGATTTGCTGTCTTCGTTTTCCACTAGGTTCGATTCGCTGAGGAGAAAGGGTTTGGCCACAGTGGTCATTTCCCTCATAGAACTCGAAAAATAAGAGTGTTTTACTAAGTCATATTTTTAAAAGTTTTGTAAAAAATTTCACAAATACAATTCAGATATACTGTAAATGCACTTTTTTAGTATAATTTGTTGTCCTCTTTTCACTAGGTTTGATTTGCTGGTTTGGCCACAGTGGTCATTTCCCTCATTGAACTCGAAAAATAAGAGTGTTTTACTAAGTCATATTTTTAAAAGTTTTCTAAAAAATTTCACAAATACAATTCACATATACTGTAAATGCAGTTTTTTAGTATGATTTGTTATCTTCATTCTCCACTAGGCTTAATTCGCTGCGGAAGAAGGGTTTGGCCACAGTGGTCATTTCTCTCATAGAACTCGAAAAATAAGAGTGTTTTACTAAGTCATATTTTTAAAAGTTTTCTAAAAAATTTCACAAATACAATTCAGATATACTGTAAATGCAGTTTTTTAGTACAATTTGTTGTCTTTACTTTCCACTAGGTTTGATTTGCTGAGAAAGCAAGGTTTGGCCACAGGGGTCATTTCCCTCATAGAACTCGAAAAATAAGAGTGTTTTACTAAGTCATATTTTTAAAAGTTTTCTAAAAAATTTCACAAATACAATTCAGATATACTGTAAATGCAGTTTTTTAGCACCGTTTGCTGTCTTCGTTTTCCACTAGGCTTAATTCGCTGAGAAAGAAGGGTTTGGCCACAGTGGTCATTTCCCTCATAGAACTCGAAAAATAAGAGTGTTTTACTAAGTCATATTTTTAAAAGTTTTCTAAAAAATTTCACAAATACAATTCATACATATTGTAAATGCAGTTTTTTAGAATGATTTGCTGTCTTCGTTTTCCACTAGGTTCGATTCGCTGAGGAGAAAGGGTTTGGCCACAGTGGTCATTTCCCTCATAGAACTCGAAAAATAAGAGTGTTTTACTAAGTCATATTTTTAAAAGTTTTGTAAAAAATTTCACAAATACAATTCAGATATACTGTAAATGCAGTTGTTTAGTACAATTTGTTCTCTTCTCTTTTCACTAGGCTTGATTTGCTGAGGAAGCAGGGTTTGGTTACAGTGGTCATTTCCCTCATAGAACTCGAAAAATAAGAATGTTTTACTAAGTCATATTTTTAAAAGTTTTCTAAAAAATTTCACAAATACAATTCATACATATTGTAAATGCAGTTTTTTAGTATGATTTGTTGTCTTCATTTTCCTCTAGGCTTGATTCGCTGAGAAAGAAATGTTTGGCCACAGTGGTCATTTCCCTCATAGAACTCGAAAAATAAGAGTGTTTTACTAAGTCATATTTTTAAAAGTTTTGTAAAAATTTCACAAATACAATTTAGACATACTGTAAAAGCAGTTTTTTAGTATGATTTGTTGTCTTCGTTTTCCGCTAGGTTTGATTAGCTGAGAAAGCAGGGTTTGGCCACAGTGGTCATTTCCCTCATAGAACTCGAAAAATAAGAGTGTTTTACTAAGTCATATTTTTAAAAGTTTTCTAAAAAATTTCAAAAACACATTTTAGATTTACTGTAAGTGCAGTTTCTTAGTATGATTAGTTGTCTTCATTTGCCACTAGATTTAATTCGCTCACAAGGCAGGGTTTGGCCACAGTGGTCATTTCCCTCATAGAACTCGAAAAATAAGAGTGTTTTATTACTAAGTCATTTTTTTAAAAGTTTTCTAAAAAATTTCACAAATACAATTCAGATATACTGTAAATGCAGTGTTTTAGAATGATTTGCTGTCTTCGTTTTCCACTAGGTTCGATTCGCTGAGGAGAAAGGGTTTGGCCACAGTGGTCATTTCCCTCATAGAACTCGAAAAATAAGAGTGTTTTACTAAGTCATATTTTTAAAAGTTTTGTAAAAAATTTCACAAATACAATTCAGATATACTGTAAATGCACTTTTTTAGTATAATTTGTTGTCCTCTCTTTTCACTAGGTTTGATTTGCTGGTTTGGCCACAGTGGTCATTTCCCTCATCGAACTCGAAAAATAAGAGTGTTTTACTAAGTCATATTTTTAAAAATTTTCTAAAAAATTTCACAAATACAATTCACATATACTGTAAATGCAGTTTTTTAGTATGATTTGTTATCTTTATTCTCCACTAGGTTTAATTCGCTGCGGAAGAAGGGTTTGGCCACAGTGGTCATTTCTCTCATAGAACTCGAAAAATAAGAGTGTTTTACTAAGTCATATTTTTAAAAGTTTTCTAAAAAATTTCACAAATACAATTCAGATATACTGTAAATGCAGTTTTTTAGTACAATTTGTTGTCTTCACTTTTCACTAGGCTTGATTTGCTGAGGAAGCAGGGTTTGGTTACAGTGGTCATTTTCCTCACAGAACTCAAAAAATAAGAATGTTTTACTAAGTCATATTTTTAAAAGCTTTCTAAAAAATTTCACAAATACAATTTAGATATGCTGTAAATGCAGTGTTTTAGTATGATTTGTTGTCTTTACTTTCCACTAGGTTTGATTTGCTGAGAAAGCAAGGTTTGGCCACAGGGGTCATTTCCCTCATAGAACTCGAAAAATAAGAGTGTTTTACTAAGTCATATTTTTAAAAGTTTTCTAAAAAATTTCACAAATACAATTCAGATATACTGTAAATGCAGTTTTTTAGTACGATTTGCTGTCTTCGTTTTCCACTAGGTTTGATTCGCTGATGAAGCAGGGTTTGGCCACAGTGGTCATTTCCCTCATAGAATTTGAAAAATAAGAGTGTTTTACTAAGTCATATTTTTAAAAGTTTTCTAAAAAAATTCACAAACACATTTTAGATTTACTGTAAATGCAGTTTCTTAGCATGATTTGTTGTCTTCATTTGCCACTAGGTTTAATTCGCTCACAAAGCAGGGTTTGGCCACAGTGGTCATTTCCCTCATAGAACTCGAAAAATAAGAGTGTTTTACTAAGTCATATTTTTAAAAGTTTTCTAAAAAATTTCACAAATACAATTCAGATATATTGTAACTGCAGTTTTTTAGTATAATTTGTTGCCCTCACTTTTCACTAGGCTTGATTTGCTGACGAAGCATGGTTTGGCCACAGTGGTAATTTTCCTCATAGAACTCAAAAAATAAGAGTGTTTTACTAAGTCATATTTTTAAAAGTTTTGTAAAAAATTTCACAAATATAATTCAGATATACTGTAAATGCACTTTTTTAGTATAATTTGTTGCCCTCACTTTTCACTAGGTTTGATTTGCTGACGAAGCATGGTTTGGCCACAGTGGTCATTTCCCTCATAGAACTCGAAAAATAAGAGTGTTTTACTAAGTCATATTTTTAAAAGTTTTCTAAAAAATTTCACAAATACAATTCACATATACTGTAAATGCAGTTTTTTAGTATGACTTGTTATCTTCATTCTTCACTAGGTTTTATTCGCTGAGGAAGAAGGGTTTGGTAACAGTGGTCATTTCCCTCATAGAACTCGAAAAATAAGACTGTTTTACTAATTCATATTTTTAAAAGTTTTCTAAAAAATTTCACAAATACAATTTAGATATACTGTAAATGCAGTTTTTTAGTAATATTTGTTGTCTTCACTTTCCATTAGGTTTGATTTGCTGAGAAAGCAAGGTTTGGCCACAGGGGTCATTTTCCTCATAGAACTCGAAAAATAAGAGTGTTTTACTAAGTCATATTTTTAAAAGTTTTTTAAAAAATTTTACAATTACAATTCAGATATACTGTAAATGCAGTTTTTTAGTATGATTTGTTTTCTTCATTTTCCCCTAGGCTTAATTCGCTGAGAAAGAAGGGTTTGGCCACAGTGGTCATTTCCCTCATAGAACTCGAAAAATAAGAGTGTTTTACTAAGTCATATTTTTAAAAGTTTTCTAAAAAATTTCACAAATACAATTCAGATATACTGTAAATGCAGTTGTTTAGTACGATTTGTTGTCTTCACTCTTCACTAGGCTTGATTGGCTGAGGAAGCAGGGTTTGGTTACAGTGGTCATTTGCCTCATAGAACTCGAAAAATAAGAATGTTTTACTAAGTCATATTTTTAAAAGCTTTCTAAAAAATTTCACAAATACAATTCACATATACTGTAAATGCAGTTTTTTAGTATGATTTGTTATCTTCATTCTTCACTAGGTTTTATTCGCTGAGGAAGAAGGGTTTGGTAACAGTGGTCATTTCCCTCATAGAACTCGAAAAATAAGACTGTTTTACTAATTCATATTTTTAAAAGTTTTCTAAAAAATTTCACAAATACAATTTAGATATACTGTAAATGCAGTTTTTTAGTAATATTTGTTGTCTTCACTTTCCATTAGGTTTGATTTGCTGAGAAAGCAAGGTTTGGCCACAGGGGTCATTTTCCTCATAGAACTCGAAAAATAAGAGTGTTTTACTAAGTCATATTTTTAAAAGTTTTTTAAAAAATTTTACAATTACAATTCAGATATACTGTAAATGCAGTTTTTTAGTATGATTTGTTTTCTTCATTTTCCCCTAGGCTTAATTCGCTGAGAAAGAAGGGTTTGGCCACAGTGGTCATTTCCCTCATAGAACTCGAAAAATAAGAGTGTTTTACTAAGTCATATTTTTAAAAGTTTTCTAAAAAATTTCACAAATACAATTCAGACATACTGTAAATGCAGTTTTTTAGTACGATTTATTGTCTTCACTTTTCACTAGGCTTGATTGGCTGAGGAAGCAGGGTTTGGTTACAGTGGTCATTTGCCTCATAGAACTCGAAAAATAAGAATGTTTTACTAAGTCATATTTTTAAAAGCTTTCTAAAAAATTTCACAAATACAATTTAGATATACTGTAAATGCAGTTTTTTAGTATGATTTGTTGTCTTCACTTTTCATTAGGTTTGATTTGCTGAGAAAGCAAGGTTTGGCCACAGGGGTCATTTCCCTCATAGAACTCGAAAAATAAGAGTGTTTTACTAAGTCATATTTTTAAAAGTTTTTTAAAAAATTTTACAATCACAATTCAGATATACTGTAAATGCAGTTTTTTAGTATGATTTGTTGTCTTCATTTTACCGTAGGCTTGATTCGCTGAGAAAGAAGGCTTTGGCCACAGTGGTCATTTCCCTCATAGAATTCGAAAAATAAGAGTGTTTTACTAAGTCATATTTTTAAAAGTTTTGTAAAAAATTTCACAAATACAATTCAGACATACTGTAGATGCAGTTTTTTAGTATGGTTTGTTGTCTTCATTTTCTTTTAGGTTTGATTAGCTGAGGAAGCAGGATTTGGCCACAGTGGTCATTTCCCTCATAGAACTCGAAAAATAAGAGTATTTTACTAAGTCATATTTTTAAAAGTTTTCTAAAAAATTTCACAAACACATTTTAGATTTACTGTAAGTGCAGTTTCTTAGTATGATTTGTTGTCTTCATTTGCCACTAAATTTAATTCGCTCACAAAACAGGGTTTGCCCACAGTGGTCATTTCCCTCATAGAACTCGAAAAATAAGAGTGTTTTACTAAGTCATTTTTTTAAAAGTTTTCTAAAAAATTTCACAAATACAATTCAGATATACTGTAAATGCAGTTTTTTAGTATGATTTTTTGTCTTCATTTTCCACTAGGTTTGATTTGCTGAGGAAGCAGGGTTTGGCCACAGTGGTCATTTCCCGCATAGAACTCGAAAAATAAGAGTGTTTTACTAAGTCATATTTTTAAAAGTTTTGTAAAAAATTTCACAAATATAATTCAGATATACTGTAAATGCACTTTTTTAGTATAATTTGTTGCCCTCACTTTTCACTAGGTTTGATTTGCTGACGAAGCATGGTTTGGCCACAGTGGTCATTTCCCTCATAGAACTCGAAAAATAAGAGTGTTTTACTAAGTCATATTTTTAAAAGTTTTCTAAAAAATTTCACAAATACAATTCAGATATACTGTAAATGCAGTTGTTTAGTACGATTTGTTGTCTTCACTTTTCACTAGGCTTGATTTGCTGAGGAAGCAGGGTTTGGTTACAGTGGTCATTTGCCTCATAGAACTCGAAAAATAAGAATGTTTTACTAAGTCATATTTTTAAAAGCTTTCTAAAAAATTTCACAAATACAATTTAGATATACTGTAAATGCAGTTTTTTAGTATGATTTGTTGTCTTCACTTTCCATTAGGTTTGATTTGCTGAGAAAGCAAGGTTTGGACACAGGGGTCATTTCCCTCATAGAACTCGAAAAATAAGAGTGTTTTACTAAGTCATATTTTTAAAAGTTTTTTAAAAAATTTTACAATCACAATTCAGATATACTGTAAATGCAGTTTTTTAGTACGATTTGTTGTCTTCATTTTACCGTAGGCTTGATTCGCTGAGAAAGAAGGGTTTGGCCACAGTGGTCATTTCCCTCATAGAATTCGAAAAATAAGAGTGTTTTACTAAGTCATATTTTTAAAAGTTTTGTAAAAAATTTCACAAATACAATTCAAATATTTTTATCTAATTTTTCGACCTTTTTTTATGTTTTAAATTAAACTATTTTCTTGAGCTTTCGGTCAATTTATATTTTGAGTTTATTATCTTCAATATTTCGTTAACCTTCGGTTAACTTCTTCAGGATATATATTTTTGGTTTTTTATGATATCTAATTTTTTCTTTTTTTCCTTTGAAATAATAAATAACAGTTTACAATTTTCAAAAAAAACAAAGTGTGTCATAAAAAATTATTTTTACAATTTTTGGTAATAAAATAAAATAGATATGAGTCTACAATATTTGTTCATGTTAATAATATGAAAAAATTAATAGAAAAAAATTAATAGAAAAAAAGCTTTTTAACATATAGAATTTTTGAAAGGTTCTTAGAAATGATAATACATATTTTCAATACTTTTACATAACATTGTGTATCTTTGAATTCTTAAAAAATTTTGAAAAATTGGTATAAGTTTAGAATATTTTATCTGGTAATAAATATTTTCAAAAATGAATTTAAAAAAATTTATAATATACATGTACATTAAAAAAATATATGTTTTTAACAAATGAGAATATTTTTTATAATTTTTGATACTTTAACGTAATAAATAGCAAAAAAATAAAGACGTATTAAGAATTTTATATTCAAAAAACAACTAAATACATTAATTAATTAAACTTTTTTTATTATATTATTTTTATATATATTTTTTAAATTTTTTTATAAAATAACATTAAAAAACATAACATTAAAAATAATTATGTTGTTGTATGTTTGTTTTTTAAACCCTATTCTTGTTCTTATGTAATAAATATCTATAAGCCTGCGCAACATTGGCCGTATCTGTTCTGAAATTCATTCTCTGATCTGTTGGAACATCTATAATGTGTAACATTTCTAACATATACCTCCGTTTATAATTAAGTTCTGTATTCAAAATTGAAATATTATCAAAATCTGGATAATGATCTAAATCTAAACAATGTGAAGATAAAGCTGTTCTATGTGGATTAATATTCCTATACCTTTGATCTGTTTTATGTCCCGCTAATCTTGTCTTTAATTTATTTTTAGTTGTGCCTACATACATCTTGTCGCATCTCTCATTGTGGTTTCCTTTACATGGTATTTTGTAAATTACATTAGATCTATCTAATTTTTTAATTTTATCTTTTGTGTTAGTAAATATATTTCCTAAAGTACTATACATCTTGTATGCCATCTTATACTTTGTCTTGTCATATATTTCTGACTTTTTTAATCTTTCTGACATATTTGGTACATATATTAATGATTTATAAATTTTTGGTTCATTATTGTTATTAATATTATTATTATTATTATTATTATTATTATTATTATTATTATTATTATTATTATTATTATTATTATTATTATTATTATTATATTATTATTATTATTATTATTATTATTATTATTATTATTATTATTATTATTATTATTATTATTATTATTATTATTATTATTATTATTATTATTATTATTATTATTATTATTATTATTATTATTATTATTATTATTATTATTATTATTATTATTATTATTATTATTATTATTATTATTATTATTATTATTATTATTATTATTATTATTATTATTATTATTATTATTATTATTATTATTATTATTATTATTATTATTATTATTATTATTATTATTATTATTATTATTATTATTATTATTATTATTATTATTATTATTATTATTATTATTATTATTATTATTATTATTATTATTATTATTATTATTATTATTATTATTATTATTATTATTATTATTATTATTATTATTATTATTATTATTATTATTATTATTATTATTATTATTATTATTATTATTATTATTATTATTATTATTATTATTATTATTATTATTATTATTATTATTATTATTATTATTATTATTATTATTATTATTATTATTATTATTATTATAATTATTAATATTATTATTATTATTATTATTAATATTATTACTATTATTATTATTATTATTATTATTATTATTATTATTATTATTATTATTATTATTATTATTATTATTATTATTATTATTATTATTATTATTATTATTATTATTAGTATTATTGTTATTGTTAATATTATTATTTTTATAATTAAATTGCCTTATTAATTTACAAGAAAGATTATAGGGGAAACTATTTTCATTAAGTATACTCATTATCTTCTTTTCATTCTTCTTATGGAATTCCCTATCACTTATTGTCAATATTCGTTCTATGAAGTTCTTAGCTGTGTTAATTATCATCCACTTGGGATGTTTTGAGTAAAAATTAATAATTCTACCGGATGAAGTTTGTTTTTGGTACCAATCTATTGCTAATTTATTTTCCTTTTTTAATATTAATGTATCTAAATACGGAAGTACTGAGTTATTTTCCATTTCAATTGTAAATTTTATGTCTGGGTGAAAAGAATTAAATGTTGATAATGTAATATTTATTTCATTTTCTGGAATTATACAGAATAAATCATCAACATATTTTACCAAAAACTTTGGCTTAATAGTTAATTTTCTGATACATTCATCTAATAATTTTTCCATCACTATATCAGCTATAACTGGTGAAGCAGGAGATCCCATAGGAAGGCCTTTCTGTTGTTGGTATATTTTCTCATTACATTTAAAATATCTACTGTCTACTATACAAAACTTTAAAATACGTGAAAATAAATTTTTATTAATATCTGTATATTGTGTTATCTTATTCCAATTTTCATCTATGATATTCATAGCCAAATCGACTGGTATGCTTGGAAATAAAGATACAACATCAAGCGATATTAATTTATCATCATTATCTAATTTTATCTGTTTTATTTTGTTTTTAAAATCTACAGAATTAATGATATTATATTTTGAACCTATAGTTAATTTTTTTAGAATATGTGTCATATATTTGCTAAGTTCATAAGAAGGAGAATTTATACTGGAACAAATTGGTCTCAAAGGATAATTATCTTTATGGATCTTTGGTAATCCATATAATTTTGGAGATAAAGCATTATTTGTCTTTAATTTATATTTTTCTAAGTTAGAAATAATATTTGTTCTAAAAAGTTCTTCTACTAAAAATGGTTTGTGAACAAAACAGATGTAGTTTTTCCTTTTGATGTACAATACATATTGTCACTAGGAAAGAAACATGCATTACCAATACAAGGAATTGATTTTCCAATTATGAAGGTAATAGCAGATGGAGAAGACTTCATCAATACTATACATGATAGGGAAAAACAAGATATAATCAGGTCGAAATTTACTACAATTGTTGATTGTCACATAAATAAAAGTAGGTTGACCAATAGGGATAAATTTATGATTAATTGTGTAAAATCTACAAAAAAATTTTTAAAATTAAATAATAACGTAATTATTCTAAATGCAGATAAAGGAAACGTTACAGTTGCTATTAATAGAAGTGACTATGATATGAGAATAGATAGTATTTTAAATGATGTTAATACATATAATCTAGTTAATAGAGATCCAACTAGTAAATTACAAAAATGTAATAATGATTTAGTAGAAGAACTTTTTAGAACAAATATTATTTCTAACTTAGAAAAATATAAATTAAAGACAAATAATGCTTTATCTCCAAAATTATATGGATTACCAAAGATCCATAAAGATAATTATCCTTTGAGACCAATTTGTTCCAGTATAAATTCTCCTTCTTATGAACTTAGCAAATATATGACACATATTCTAAAAAAATTAACTATAGGTTCAAAATATAATATCATTAATTCTGTAGATTTTAAAAACAAAATAAAACAGATAAAATTAGATAATGATGATAAATTAATATCGCTTGATGTTGTATCTTTATTTCCAAGCATACCAGTCGATTTGGCTATGAATATCATAGATGAAAATTGGAATAAGATAACACAATATACAGATATTAATAAAAATTTATTTTCACGTATTTTAAAGTTTTGTATAGTAGACAGTAGATATTTTAAATGTAATGAGAAAATATACCAACAACAGAAAGGCCTTCCTATGGGATCTCCTGCTTCACCAGTTATAGCTGATATAGTGATGGAAAAATTATTAGATGAATGTATCAGAAAATTAACTATTAAGCCAAAGTTTTTGGTAAAATATGTTGATGATTTATTCTGTATAATTCCAGAAAATGAAATAAATATTACATTATCAACATTTAATTCTTTTCACCCAGACATAAAATTTACAATTGAAATGGAAAATAACTTAGTACTTCCGTATTTAGATACATTAATATTAAAAAAGGAAAATAAATTAGCAATAGATTGGTACCAAAAACAAACTTCATCCGGTAGAATTATTAATTTTTACTCAAAACATCCCAAGTGGATGATAATTAACACAGCTAAGAACTTCATAGAACGAATATTGACAATAAGTGATAGGGAATTCCATAAGAAGAATGAAAAGAAGATAATGAGTATACTTAATGAAAATAGTTTCCCCTATAATCTTTCTTGTAAATTAATAAGGCAATTTAATAATAAAAATAATAATATTAACAATAACAATAATACTAATAATAATAATAATAATAATAGTAATAATAATAATAATAATAATAATAATAATAATAATATTAATAATAATAATAATAATAATAATAATATTAATAATAATAATAATAATAATAATAATAATAATAATAATAATAATAATAATAATAATAATAATAATAATAATAATAATAATAATAATAATAATAATAATAATAATAATAATAATAATAATAATAATATTAATAACAATAATGAACCAAAAATTTATAAATCATTAATATATGTACCAAATATGTCAGAAAGATTAAAAAAGTCAGAAATATATGACAAGACAAAGTATAAGATGGCATACAAGATGTATAGTACTTTAGGAAATATATTTACTAACACAAAAGATAAAATTAAAAAATTAGATAGATCTAATGTAATTTACAAAATACCATGTAAAGGAAACCACAATGAGAGATGCGACAAGATGTATGTAGGCACAACTAAAAATAAATTAAAGACAAGATTAGCGGGACATAAAACAGATCAAAGGTATAGGAATATTAATCCACATAGAACAGCTTTATCTTCACATTGTTTAGATTTAGATCATTATCCAGATTTTGATAATATTTCAATTTTGAATACAGAACTTAATTATAAACGGAGGTATTTATATGTTAGAAATTATAGATGTTCCAACAGATCAGAGAATGAATTTCAGAACAGATACGGCCAATGTTGCGCAGGCTTATAGATATTTATTACATAAGAACAAGAATAGGGTTTAAAAAACAAACATACAACAACATAATTATTTTTAATGTTATGTTTTTTAATGTTATTTTATAAAAAAATTTAAAAAATATATATAAAAATAATATAATAAAAAAAGTTTAATTAATTAATGTATTTAGTTGTTTTTTGAATATAAAATTCTTAATACGTCTTTATTTTTTTGCTATTTATTACGTTAAAGTATCAAAAATTATAAAAAATATTCTCATTTGTTAAAAACATATATTTTTTTAATGTACATGTATATTATAAATTTTTTTAAATTCATTTTTGAAAATATTTATTACCAGATAAAATATTCTAAACTTATACCAATTTTTCAAAATTTTTTAAGAATTCAAAGATACACAATGTTATGTAAAAGTATTGAAAATATGTATTATCATTTCTAAGAACCTTTCAAAAATTCTATATGTTAAAAAGCTTTTTTTCTATTAATTTTTTTCTATTAATTTTTTCATATTATTAACATGAACAAATATTGTAGACTCATACCTATTTTATTTTATTACCAAAAATTGTAAAAATAATTTTTTATGACACACTTTGTTTTTTTTTTGAAAATTGTAAACTGTTATTTATTATTTCAAAGGAAAAAAAGAAAAAATTAGATATCATAAAAAACCAAAAATATATATCCTGAAGAAGTTAACCGAAGGTTAACGAAATATTGAATATAATAAACTCAAAATATAAATTGACCGAAAGCTCAAGAAAATAGTTTAATTCAAATACAATTCAGACATACTGTAAATGCAGTTTTTTAGTATGATTTGTTGTCTTCGTTTTCTTTTAGGTTTGATTAGCTGAGGAAGCAGGATTTGGCCACAGTGGTCATTTCCCTCATAGAACTCCAAAAATAAGAGTGTTTTACTAAGTCATATTTTTAAAAGTTTTCTAAAAAAATTCACAAACACATTTTAGATTTACTGTAAATGCAGTTTCTTAGCATGATTTGTTGTCTTCATTTGCCACTAGGCTTAATTCGCTCACAAAGCAGGGTTTGGCCACAGTGGTCATTTCCCTCATAGAACTCGAAAAATAAGAGTGTTTTACTAAGTCATATTTTTAAAAGTTTTCTAAAAAATTTCACAAATACAATTCAGATATATTGTAACCGCAGTTTTTTAGTATAATTTGTTGCCCTCACTTTTCACTAGGCTTGATTTGCTGACGAAGCATGGTTTGGCCACAGTGGTAATTTTCCTCATAGAACTCAAAAAATAAGAGTGTTTTACTAAGTCATATTTTTAAAAGTTTTGTAAAAAATTTCACAAATATAATTCAGATATACTGTAAATGCACTTTTTTAGTATAATTTGTTGCCCTCACTTTTCACTATGTTTGATTTGCTGACGAAGCATGGTTTGGCCACAGTGGTCATTTCCCTCATAGAACTCGAAAAATAAGAGTGTTTTACTAAGTCATATTTTTAAAAGTTTTCTAAAAAATTTCACAAATACAATTCAGATATACTGTAAATGCAGTTTTTTAGTACGATTTGTTGTCTTCTTTTTTCACTAGGTTTGATTTGCTGAGGAAGCAGGGTTTGGTTACAGTGGTCATTTGCCTCATAGAACTCGAAAAATAAGAATGTTTTACTAAGTCATATTTTCAAAAGCTTTCTAAAAAATTTCACAAATACAATTTAGATATACTGTAAATGCAGTTTTTTAGTATGATTTGTTGTCTTCACTTTTCATTAGGTTTGATTTGCTGAGAAAGCAAGGTTTGGCCACAGGGGTCATTTCCCTCATAGAACTCGAAAAATAAGAGTGTTTTACTAAGTCATATTTTTAAAAGTTTTTTAAAAAATTTTACAATCACAATTTAGATATACCGTAAATGCAGTTTTTTAGTATGATTTGTTGTCTTCATTTTACCGTAGGCTTGATTCGCTGAGAAAGAAAGGTTTGGCTACAGTGGTCATTTCCTTCATAGAATTCGAAAAATAAGAGTGTTTTACTAAGTCATATTTTTAAAAGTTTTGTAAAAAATTTCACAAATACAATTCAGACATACTGTAAATGCAGTTTTTTAGTATGATTTGTTGTCTTCGTTTTCTTTTAGGTTTGATTAGCTGAGGAAGCAGGATTTGGCCACAGTGGTCATTTCCCTCATAGAACTCGAAAAATAAGAGTGTTTTACTAAGTCACATTTTTAAAAGTTTTCTAAAAAATTTCACAAACACATTTTAGATTTACTGTAAGTGCAGTTTCTTAGTATGATTTGTTGTCTTCATTTGCCACTAAATTTAATTCGCTCACAAAGCAGGGTTTGGCCACAGTGGTCATTTCCCTCATAGAACTCGAAAAATAAGAGTGTTTTACTAAGTCATTTTTTTAAAAGTTTTCTAAAAAATTTCACAAATACAATTCAGACATACTGTAAATGCAGTTTTTTAGTATGATTTTTTGTCTTCATTTTCCACTAGGTTTGATTTGCTAAAGAAGCAGGGTTTGGCCACAGTGGTCATTTCCCGCATAGAACTCGAAAAATAAGAGTGTTTTACTAAGTCATATTTTTAAAAGTTTTCTAAAAAATTTCACAAACACATTTTAGATTTACTGTAAGTGCAGTTTCTTAGTATGATTTGTTGTCTTCATTTGCCACTAGATTTAATTCGCTCACAAAGCAGGGTTTGGCCACAGTGGTCATTTCCCTCATAGAACTCGAAAAATAAGAGTGTTTTACTAAGTCATTTTTTTAAAAGTTTTCTAAAAAATTTCACAAATACAATTCAGATATGTTGTAAATGCAGTTTTTAGTATTATTTGTTGTCTTCACTTTCCACTAGGTTTGATTCGCTGAAGAAGCAGGGTTTGGCCAAAGTGGTCATTTTCCTCATAGAACTCAAAAAATGAGAGTGTTTTACTAAGTCATATTTTTAAAAGTTTTGTAAAAAATTTCACAAATTCAATTTAGATATACTATAAATGCAGTTTTTTAGTATAATTTGTTGTCCTCACTTTTCACTAGGTTTGATTTGCTGACGAAGCATGGTTTGGCCACAGTGGTCATTTCCCTCATAGAACTCGAAAAATAAGAGTGTTTTACTAAGTCATATTTTTAAAAGTTTTCTAAAAAATTTTACAATCACAATTTAGATATACCGTAAATGCAGTTTTTTAGTATGATTTGTTGTCTTCATTTTACCGTAGGCTTGATTCGCTGAGAAAGAAAGGTTTGGCTACAGTGGTCATTTCCTTCATAGAATTCGAAAAATAGGAGTGTTTTACTAAGTCATATTTTTAAAAGTTTTGTAAAAAATTTCACAAATACAATTCAGACATACTGTAAATGCAGTTTTTTAGTATGATTTGTTGTCTTCGTTTTCTTTTAGGTTTGATTAGCTGAGGAAGCAGGATTTGGCCACAGTGGTCATTTCCCTCATAGAACTCGAAAAATAAGAGTGTTTTACTAAGTCACATTTTTAAAAGTTTTCTAAAAAATTTCACAAACACATTTTAGATTTACTGTAAGTGCAGTTTCTTAGTATGATTTGTTGTCTTCATTTGCCACTAAATTTAATTCGCTCACAAAGCAGGGTTTGGCCACAGTGGTCATTTCCCTCATAGAACTCGAAAAATAAGAGTGTTTTACTAAGTCATTTTTTTAAAAGTTTTCTAAAAAAATTCACAAATACAATTCAGACATACTGTAAATGCAGTTTTTTAGTATGATTTTTTGTCTTCATTTTCCACTAGGTTTGATTTGCTAAAGAAGCAGGGTTTGGCCACAGTGGTCATTTCCCGCATAGAACTCGAAAAATAAGAGTGTTTTACTAAGTCATATTTTTAAAAGTTTTCTAAAAAATTTCACAAACACATTTTAGATTTACTGTAAGTGCAGTTTCTTAGTATGATTTGTTGTCTTCATTTGCCACTAGATTTAATTCGCTCACAAAGCAGGGTTTGGCCACAGTGGTCATTTCCCTCATAGAACTCGAAAAATAAGAGTGTTTTACTAAGTCATTTTTTTAAAAGTTTTCTAAAAAATTTCACAAATACAATTCAGATATGTTGTAAATGCAGTTTTTAGTATTATTTGTTGTCTTCACTTTCCACTAGGTTTGATTCGCTGAAGAAGCAGGGTTTGGCCAAAGTGGTCATTTTCCTCATAGAACTCAAAAAATGAGAGTGTTTTACTAAGTCATATTTTTAAAAGTTTTGTAAAAAATTTCACAAATTCAATTTAGATATACTATAAATGCAGTTTTTTAGTATAATTTGTTGTCCTCACTTTTCACTAGGTTTGATTTGCTGACGAAGCATGGTTTGGCCACAGTGGTCATTTCCCTCATAGAACTCGAAAAATAAGAGTGTTTTACTAAGTCATATTTTTAAAAGTTTTCTAAAAAATTTCACAAATACAATTCAGATATACTGTAAATGCAGTTTTTTAGTACAATTTATTGTATTCACTTTTCACTAGGTTTGATTTGCTGAGGAAGCGAGGTTTGGCCACAGGGGTCATTTCCCTCATAGAATTCGAAAAATAAGAGTGTTTTACTAAGTCATATTTTTAAAAGTTTTGTAAAAAATTTCACAAATACAATTCAGACATACTGTAAATGCAGTTTTTTAGTATGATTTGTTGTATTCACTTTTCACTAGGTTTGATTTGCTGAGGAAGCGTGGTTTGGCCACAGGGGTCATTTCCCTCATAGAATTCGAAAAATAAGAGTGTTTTACTAAGTCATATTTTTAAAAGTTTTGTAAAAAATTTCACAAATACAATTCAGACATATTGTAAAAGCAGTTTTTTAGTATGATTTGTTGTCTTCATTTTTCACTAGGTTTGATTTGCTGAGAAAGAAGGGTTTGGCCAGAGTGGTCATTTCCCTCATAGAACTCGAAAAATAAGAGTGTTTTACTAAGTCATATTTTTAAAAGTTTTCTATAAAATTTCACAAATACAATTCAGATATACTGTAAATGCAGTTTTTTAGTACAATTTATTGTATTCACTTTTCACTAGGTTTGATTTGCTGAGGAAGCGAGGTTTGGCCACAGGGGTCATTTCCCTCATAGAATTCGAAAAATAAGAGTGTTTTACTAAGTCATATTTTTAAAAGTTTTGTAAAAAATTTCACAAATACAATTCAGACATACTGTAAATGCAGTTTTTTAGTATGATTTGTTGTCTTTGTTTTCTTTTAGGTTTGATTAGCTGAGGAAGCAGGATTTGGCCACAGTGGTCATTTCCCTCATAGAACTCGAAAAATAAGAGTGTTTTACTAAGTCATATTTTTAAAAGTTTTCTAAAAAATTTCACAAACACATTTTAGATTTACTGTAAGTGCAGTTTCTTAGTATAATTTGTTGTCTTCATTTGCCACTAAATTTAATTCGCTCACAAAGCAGGGTTTGGCCACAGTGGTCATTTCCCTCATAGAACTCGAAAAATAAGAGTGTTTTACTAAGTCATTTTTTTAAAAGTTTTCTAAAAAATTTCACAAATACAATTCAGACATACTGTAAATGCAGTTTTTTAGTATGATTTTTTGTCTTCATTTTCCACTAGGTTTGATTCGCTGAGGAAGCAGGGTTTGGCCACAGTGGTCATTTCCCGCATAGAACTCGAAAAATACGAGTGTTTTACTAAGTCATATTTTTAAAAGTTTTGTAAAAAATTTCACAAATATAATTCAGATATACTGTAAATGCACTTTTTTAGTACAATTTGTTGCCCTCACTTTTCACTAGGTTTGATTTGCTGACGAAGCATGGTTTGGCCACAGTGGTCATTTCCCTCATAGAACTCGAAAAATAAGAGTGTTTTACTAAGTCATATTTTTAAAAGTTTTCTAAAAAATTTCACAAATACAATTCACATATACTGTAAATGCAGTTTTTTAGTATGATTTGTTATCTTCATTTTTCACTAGGTTTTATTCGCTGAGGAAGAAGGGTTTGGTAACACTGGTCATTTCCCTCATAGAACTCGAAAAATAAGACTGTTTTACTAATTCATATTTTTAAAAGTTTTCTAAAAAATTTCACAAATACAATTTAGATATACTGTAAATGCAGTTTTTTAGTATGATTTGTTGTCTTCACTTTCCATTAGGTTTGATTTGCTGAGAAAGCAAGGTTTGGCCACAGGGGTCATTTTCCTCATAGAACTCGAAAAATAAGAGTGTTTTACTAAGTCATATTCTTAAAAGTTTTTTAAAAAATTTTCAATTACAATTCAGATATACTGTAAATGCAGTTTTTTAGTATGATTTGTTTTCTTCATTTTCCCCTAGGCTTGATTCGCTGAGAAAGAAGGGTTTGGCCACAGTGGTCATTTCCCTCATAGAACTCGAAAAATAAGAGTGTTTTACTAAGTCATATTTTTAAAAGTTTTCTAAAAAATTTCACAAATACAATTCAGATATACTGTAAATGCAGTTTTTTAGTATGATTTGTTGTCTTCACTTTTCATTAGGTTTGATTTGCTGAGAAAGCAAGGTTTGGCCACAGGGGTCATTTCCCTCATAGAACTCGAAAAATAAGAGTGTTTTACTAAGTCATATTTTTAAAAGTTTTCTAAAAAATTTCACAAATACAATTCACATATACTGTAAATGCAGTTTTTTAGTATGATTTGTTATCTTCATTCTTCACTAGGTTTTATTCGCTGAGGAAGAAGGGTTTGGTAACAGTGGTCATTTCCCTCATAGAACTCGAAAAATAAGAGTGTTTTACTAAGTCATTTTTTTAAAAGTTTTCTAAAAAATTTCACAAATACAATTCAGACATACTGTAAATGCAGTTTTTTAGTATGATTTTTTGTCTTCATTTTCCACTAGGTTTGATTCGCTGAGGAAGCAGGGTTTGGCCACAGTGGTCATTTCCCTCATAGAACTCGAAAAATAAGAGTGTTTTACTAAGTCATATTTTTAAAAGCTTTCTAAAAAAATTCACAAACACATTTTAGATTTACTGTAAATGCAGTTTCTTAGCATGATTTGTTGTCTTCTTTTGCCACTAGGTTTAATTCGCTCACCAAGCAGGGTTTGGCCACAGTGGTCATTTCCCTCATAGAACTCGAAAAATAAAAGTGTTTTACTAAGTCATATTTTTAAAAGTTTTCTAAAAAATTTCACAAATACAATTCAGATATATTGTAACTGCAGTTTTTTAGTATGATTTGTTGCCCTCACTTTTCACTAGGCTTGATTTGCTGACGAAGCATGGTTTGGCCACAGTGGTAATTTTCCTCATAGAACTCAAAAAATAAGAGTGTTTTACTAAGTCATATTTTTAAAAGTTTTGTAAAAAATTTTACAAATATAATTCAGATATACTGTAAATGCCCTTTTTTAGTATAATTTGTTGCCCTCACTTTTCACTAGGTTTGATTTGCTGACGAAGCATGGTTTGGCCACAGTGGTCATTTCCCTCATAGAACTCGAAAAATAAGAGTGTTTTACTAAGTCATATTTTTAAAAGTTTTCTAAAAAATTTCACAAATACAATTCACATATAATGTAAATGCAGTTTTTTAGTATAATTTGTTATCTTCATTTCTCACTAGGTTTTATTCGCTGAGGAAGAAGGGTTTGGTAACAGTGGTCATTTCCCTCATAGAACTCGAAAAATAAGACTGTTTTACTAATTCGTATTTTTAAAAGTTTTCTAAAAAATTTCACAAATACAATTCAGATATACTGTAAATGCAGTTTTTTAGTATGATTTGTTGTCTTCACTTTCCATTAGGTTTGATTTGCTGAGAAAGCAAGGTTTGGCCACAGGGGTCATTTTCCTCATAGAACTCGAAAAATAAGAGTGTTTTACTAAGTCATATTTTTAAAAGTTTTTTAAAAAATTTTACAATTACAATTCAGATATACTGTAAATGCAGTTTTTTAGTATGATTTGTTGTCTTCACTTTCCATTAGGTTTGATTTGCTGAGAAAGCAAGGTTTGGCCACAGGGGTCATTTCCCTCATAGAACTCGAAAAATAAGAGTGTTTTACTAAGTCATATTTTTAAAAGTTTTTTAAAAAATTTTACAATCACAATTCAGATATACTGTAAATGCAGTTTTTTAGTATGATTTGTTGTCTTCATTTTACCGTAGGCTTGATTCGCTGAGAAAGAAGGGTTTGGCCACAGTGGTCATTTCCCTCATAGAATTCGAAAAATAAGAGTGTTTTACTAAGTCATATTTTTAAAAGTTTTGTAAAAAATTTCACAAATACAATTCAGACATACTGTAAATGCAGTTTTTTAGTATGATTTGTTGTCTTCGTTTTCTTTTAGGTTTGATTAGCTGAGGAAGCAGGATTTGGCCACAGTGGTCATTTCCCTCATAGAACTCGAAAAATAAGAGTGTTTTACTAAGTCATATTTTTAAAAGTTTTCTAAAAAAATTCACAAACACATTTTAGATTTACTGTAAATGCAGTTTCTTAGCATGATTTGTTGTCTTCATTTGCCACTAGGTTTAATTCGCTCACCAAGCAGGGTTTGGCCACAGTGGTCATTTCCCTCATAGAACTCGAAAAATAAAAGTGTTTTACTAAGTCATATTTTTAAAAGTTTTCTAAAAAATTTCACAAATACAATTCAGATATATTGTAACTGCAGTTTTTTAGTATGATTTGTTGCCCTCACTTTTCACTAGGCTTGATTTGCTGACGAAGCATGGTTTGGCCACAGTGGTAATTTTCCTCATAGAACTCAAAAAATAAGAGTGTTTTACTAAGTCATATTTTTAAAAGTTTTGTAAAAAATTTTACAAATATAATTCAGATATACTGTAAATGCCCTTTTTTAGTATAATTTGTTGCCCTCACTTTTCACTAGGTTTGATTTGCTGACGAAGCATGGTTTGGCCACAGTGGTCATTTCCCTCATAGAACTCGAAAAATAAGAGTGTTTTACTAAGTCATATTTTTAAAAGTTTTCTAAAAAATTTCACAAATACAATTCACATATAATGTAAATGCAGTTTTTTAGTATAATTTGTTATCTTCATTTCTCACTAGGTTTTATTCGCTGAGGAAGAAGGGTTTGGTAACAGTGGTCATTTCCCTCATAGAACTCGAAAAATAAGACTGTTTTACTAATTCGTATTTTTAAAAGTTTTCTAAAAAATTTCACAAATACAATTCAGATATACTGTAAATGCAGTTTTTTAGTATGATTTGTTGTCTTCACTTTCCATTAGGTTTGATTTGCTGAGAAAGCAAGGTTTGGCCACAGGGGTCATTTTCCTCATAGAACTCGAAAAATAAGAGTGTTTTACTAAGTCATATTTTTAAAAGTTTTTTAAAAAATTTTACAATTACAATTCAGATATACTGTAAATGCAGTTTTTTAGTATGATTTGTTGTCTTCACTTTCCATTAGGTTTGATTTGCTGAGAAAGCAAGGTTTGGCCACAGGGGTCATTTCCCTCATAGAACTCGAAAAATAAGAGTGTTTTACTAAGTCATATTTTTAAAAGTTTTTTAAAAAATTTTACAATCACAATTCAGATATACTGTAAATGCAGTTTTTTAGTATGATTTGTTGTCTTCATTTTACCGTAGGCTTGATTCGCTGAGAAAGAAGGGTTTGGCCACAGTGGTCATTTCCCTCATAGAATTCGAAAAATAAGAGTGTTTTACTAAGTCATATTTTTAAAAGTTTTGTAAAAAATTTCACAAATACAATTCAGACATACTGTAAATGCAGTTTTTTAGTATGATTTGTTGTCTTCGTTTTCTTTTAGGTTTGATTAGCTGAGGAAGCAGGATTTGGCCACAGTGGTCATTTCCCTCATAGAACTCGAAAAATAAGAGTGTTTTACTAAGTCATATTTTTAAAAGTTTTCTAAAAAAATTCACAAACACATTTTAGATTTACTGTAAATGCAGTTTCTTAGCATGATTTGTTGTCTTCATTTGCCACTAGGTTTAATTCGCTCACCAAGCAGGGTTTGGCCACAGTGGTCATTTCCCTCATAGAACTCGAAAAATAAAAGTGTTTTACTAAGTCATATTTTTAAAAGTTTTCTAAAAAATTTCACAAATACAATTCAGATATATTGTAACTGCAGTTTTTTAGTATGATTTGTTGCCCTCACTTTTCACTAGGCTTGATTTGCTGACGAAGCATGGTTTGGCCACAGTGGTAATTTTCCTCATAGATCTCAAAAAATAAGAGTGTTTTACTAAGTCATATTTTTAAAAGTTTTGTAAAAAATTTTACAAATATAATTCAGATATACTGTAAATGCACTTTTTTAGTATAATTTGTTGCCCTCACTTTTCACTAGGTTTGATTTGCTGACGAAGCATGGTTTGGCCACAGTGGTCATTTCCCTCATAGAACTCGAAAAATAAGAGTGTTTTACTAAGTCATATTTTTAAAAGTTTTCTAAAAAAATTCACAAACACATTTTAGATTTACTGTAAATGCAGTTTCTTAGCATGATTTGTTGTCTTCATTTGCCACTAGGTTTAATTCGCTCACCAAGCAGGGTTTGGCCACAGTGGTCATTTCCCTCATAGAACTCGAAAAATAAAAGTGTTTTACTAAGTCATATTTTTAAAAGTTTTCTAAAAAATTTCACAAATACAATTCAGATATATTGTAACTGCAGTTTTTTAGTATGATTTGTTGCCCTCACTTTTCACTAGGCTTGATTTGCTGACGAAGCATGGTTTGGCCACAGTGGTAATTTTCCTCATAGAACTCAAAAAATAAGAGTGTTTTACTAAGTCATATTTTTAAAAGTTTTGTAAAAAATTTTACAAATATAATTCAGATATACTGTAAATGCACTTTTTTAGTATAATTTGTTGCCCTCACTTTTCACTAGGTTTGATTTGCTGACGAAGCATGGTTTGGCCACAGTGGTCATTTCCCTCATAGAACTCGAAAAATAAGAGTGTTTTACTAAGTCATATTTTTAAAAGTTTTCTAAAAAATTTCACAAATACAATTCAGATATACTGTAAATGCAGTTTTTTAGTATGATTTGTTGTCTTCACTTTCCATTAGGTTTGATTTGCTGAGAAAGCAAGGTTTGGCCACAGGGGTCATTTTCCTCATAGAACTCGAAAAATAAGAGTGTTTTACTAAGTCATATTTTTAAAAGTTTTTTAAAAAATTTTACAATTACAATTCAGATATACTGTAAATGCAGTTTTTTAGTATGATTTGTTGTCTTCACTTTCCATTAGGTTTGATTTGCTGAGAAAGCAAGGTTTGGCCACAGGGGTCATTTCCCTCATAGAACTCGAAAAATAAGAGTGTTTTACTAAGTCATATTTTTAAAAGTTTTTTAAAAAATTTTACAATCACAATTCAGATATACTGTAAATGCAGTTTTTTAGTATGATTTGTTGTCTTCATTTTACCGTAGGCTTGATTCGCTGAGAAAGAAGGGTTTGGCCACAGTGGTCATTTCCCTCATAGAATTCGAAAAATAAGAGTGTTTTACTAAGTCATATTTTTAAAAGTTTTGTAAAAAATTTCACAAATACAATTCAGACATACTGTAAATGCAGTTTTTTAGTATGATTTGTTGTCTTCGTTTTCTTTTAGGTTTGATTAGCTGAGGAAGCAGGATTTGGCCACAGTGGTCATTTCCCTCATAGAACTCGAAAAATAAGAGTGTTTTACTAAGTCATATTTTTAAAAGTTTTCTAAAAAAATTCACAAACACATTTTAGATTTACTGTAAATGCAGTTTCTTGGCATGATTTGTTGTCTTCATTTGCCACTAGGTTTAATTCGCTCACCAAGCAGGGTTTGGCCACAGTGGTCATTTCCCTCATAGAACTCGAAAAATAAAAGTGTTTTACTAAGTCATATTTTTAAAAGTTTTCTAAAAAATTTCACAAATACAATTCAGATATATTGTAACTGCAGTTTTTTAGTATGATTTGTTGCCCTCACTTTTCACTAGGCTTGATTTGCTGACGAAGCATGGTTTGGCCACAGTGGTAATTTTCCTCATAGAACTCAAAAAATAAGAGTGTTTTACTAAGTCATATTTTTAAAAGTTTTGTAAAAAATTTTACAAATATAATTCAGATATACTGTAAATGCCCTTTTTTAGTATAATTTGTTGCCCTCACTTTTCACTAGGTTTGATTTGCTGACGAAGCAGGGTTTGGCCACAGTGGTCATTTCCCTCATAGAACTCGAAAAATAAAAGTGTTTTACTAAGTCATATTTTTAAAAGTTTTCTAAAAAATTTCACAAATACAATTCAGATATATTGTAACTGCAGTTTTTTAGTATGATTTGTTGCCCTCACTTTTCACTAGGCTTGATTTGCTGACGAAGCATGGTTTGGCCACAGTGGTAATTTTCCTCATAGAACTCAAAAAATAAGAGTGTTTTACTAAGTCATATTTTTAAAAGTTTTCAAAAAAATTTCACAAATACAATTTAGATATACTGTAAATGCAGTTTTTTAGTATGATTTGTTGTCTTCACTTTCCATTAGGTTTGATTTGCTGAGAAAGCAAGGTTTGGCCACAGGGGTCATTTTCCTCATAGAACTCGAAAAATAAGAGTGTTTTACTAAGTCATATTTTTAAAAGTTTTTTAAAAAATTTTACAATTACAATTCAGATATACTGTAAATGCAGTTTTTTAGTATGATTTGTTGTCTTCACTTTTCATTAGGTTTGATTTGCTGAGAAAGCAAGGTTTGGCCACAGGGGTCATTTCCCTCATAGAACTCGAAAAATAAGAGTGTTTTACTAAGTCATATTTTTAAAAGTTTTTTAAAAAATTTTACAATCACAATTCAGATATACTGTAAATGCAGTTTTTTAGTATGATTTGTTGTCTTCATTTTACCGTAGGCTTGATTCGCTGAGAAAGAAGGGTTTGGCCACAGTGGTCATTTCCCTCATAGAATTCGAAAAATAAGAGTGTTTTACTAAGTCATATTTTTAAAAGTTTTGTAAAAAATTTCACAAATACAATTCAGACATACTGTAAATGCAGTTTTTTAGTATGATTTGTTGTTTTCGTTTTCTTTTAGGTTTGATTAGCTGAGAAAGCAGGATTTGGCCACAGTGGTCATTTCCCTCATAGAACTCGAAAAATAAGAGTGTTTTACTAAGTCATATTTTTAAAAGTTTTCTAAAAAATTTCACAAACACATTTTAGATTTACTGTAAGTGCAGTTTCTTAGTATGATTTGTTGTCTTCATTTGCCACTAAATTTAATTCGCTCACAAAGCAGGGTTTGGCCACAGTGGTCATTTCCCTCATAGAACTCGAAAAATAAGAGTGTTTTACTAAGTCATTTTTTTAAAAGTTTTCTAAAAAATTTCACAAATACAATTCAGACATACTGTAAATGCAGTTTTTTAGTATGATTTTTTGTCTTCATTTTCCACTAGGTTTAATTCGCTGAGGAAGCAGGGTTTGGCCACAGTGGTCATTTCCCGCATAGAACTCGAAAAATAAGAGTGTTTTACTAAGTCATATTTTTAAAAGTTTTCTAAAAAATTTCACAAATATAATTCAGATATACTGTAAATGCACTTTTTTAGTATAATTTGTTGCCCTCACTTTTCACTAGGTTTGATTTGCTGACGAAGCATGGTTTGGCCACAGTGGTCATTTCCCTCATAGAACTCGAAAAATAAGAGTGTTTTACTAAGTCATATTTTTAAAAGTTTTCTAAAAAATTTCACAAATACAATTCAGATATGTTGTAAATGCAGTTTTTAGTATTATTTGTTGTCTTCACTTTCCACTAGGTTTGATTCGCTGAAGAAGCAGGGTTTGGCCAAAGTGGTCATTTTCCTCATAGAACTCAAAAAATGAGAGTGTTTTACTAAGTCATATTTTTAAAAGTTTTGTAAAAAATTTCACAAATTCAATTTAGATATACTATAAATGCAGTTTTTTAGTATAATTTGTTGTCCTCACTTTTCACTAGGTTTGATTTGCTGGCGAAGCATGGTTTGGCCACAGTGGTCATTTCCCTCATAGAACTCGAAAAATAAGAGTGTTTTACTAAGTCATATTTTTAAAAGTTTTCTAAAAAATTTCACAAATACAATTCACATATACTGTAAATGCAGTTTTTTAGTATAATTTGTTATCTTCATTTTCCACTAGGTTTGATTCGCTGAGGAAGAAGGGTTTGGCCACAGTGGTCATTTCCCTCATAGAACTCGAAAAATAAGAGTGTTTTACTAAGTCATATTTTTAAAAGTTTTCTTAAAAATTTCACAAATACAATTCAGACATATTGTAAAAGCAGTTTTTTAGTATGATTTGTTGTCTTCATTTTTCACTAGGTTTGATTTGCTGAGAAAGAAGGGTTTGGCCAGAGTGGTCATTTCCCTCATAGAACTCGAAAAATAAGAGTGTTTTACTAAGTCATATTTTTAAAAGTTTTCTAAAAAATTTCACAAATACAATTCAGATATACTGTAAATGCAGTTTTTTAGTACAATTTATTGTATTCACTTTTCACTAGGTTTGATTTGCTGAGGAAGCGAGGTTTGGCCACAGGGGTCATTTCCCTCATAGAACTTAAAAATAAAAGTGTTTTACTAAGTCATATTTTTAAAAGTTTTCTAAAAAATCTTACAAATACAATTCAGATATACTGTAAATGCAGTTTTTTAGTACAATTTGCTGTCTTCGCTTTCCACTAGGTTTAAATCGCTGAGAAAGAAGGGTTTGGCCACAGTGGTCATTTCCCTCATAAAACTCGAAAAATAAGAGTGTTTTACTAAGTCATATTTTTAAAAGTTTTGTAAAAAATTTCACAAATACAATTCAGACATACTGTAAATGCAGTTTTTTAGTATGATTTGTTGTTTTTGTTTTTCACTAGGTTTGATTCGCTAAGGAAGCAGGGTTTGGCCACAGTGGTCATTTCCCTCATAGAACTCGAAAAATAAGAGTGTTTTACTAAGTCACATTTTTAAAAGTTTTCTAAAAAATTTCACAAACACATTTTAGATTTACTGTAAGCGCAGTTTCTTAGTATGATTTGTTGTTTTCATTTGCCTTTAGGTCTAATTCGGTCACAAAGCAGGGTTTGGCCACAGTGGTCATTTCCCTCATAGAACTCGAAAAATAAGAGTGTTTTACTAAGTCATATTTTTAAAAGTTTTCTAAAAAATTTCACAAACACGTTTTAGATTTACTGTAATTGCAGTTTCTTAGTATGATTTGTTGTCTTCATTTTCCACTAGGTTTGATTCGCTGAGGAAAAAGCGTTTGGCCACAGTGGTCATTTCCCTCATAGAACTCGAAAATTAAGAGTGTTTTACTAAGTCATATTTTTAAAATTTTTTAAAAAATTTCACAAACACATTTTAGATTTATTGTAAGTGCAGTTTCTTAGTATGATTTGTTGTCTTCATTTGCCACTAGGTTTGATTCGCTCACAAAGCAGGGTTTGGCCACAGTGGTCATTTCCCTCATAGAACTCAAAAAATAAGAGTGTTTTACTAAGTCATATTTTTAAAAGTTTTCTAAAAAATTTCACAAATACAATTCAGATACACTGTAAATGCAGTTTTTAGTACGATTTGTTGTTTTCACTTTCCACTAGGTTTGATTCGCTGAGGAAGCAGGGTTTGGCCAAAGTGGTCATTTTCCTCATAGAACTCAAAAAATGAGAGTGTTTTACTAAGTCATATTTTTAAAAGTTTTCTAAAAAATTTTACAAATACAATTCAGTTATACTGTAAATGCAGTTTTTTAGTAAAATTTGCTGTCTTCGTTTTCCACTAGGTTTAATTCGCTGAGAAAGAAGATATTGGCCAAAATGGTAATTTTCCTCATAGAACTAAAAAAATAAGAGTGTTTTACTAAGTCATATTTTTAAAAGTTTTGTAAAAAATTTCACAAATACAATTTAGACATACTGTAAATGCAGTTTTTAGTATGATTTGTTGTCTTTGTTTTTCACTAGGTTTGATTTGCTAAGCGAGCAAGGTTTGGCCACAGTGGTCATTTCCCTCATAGAACTCGAAAAATAAGAGTGTTTTACTAAGTCATATTTTTAAAAGTTTTCTAAAAAATTTCGCAAACACATTTTAGATTTACTGTAAGTGCAGTTTCTTAGTGTGATTTGTTGTCTTTATTTGCCACTAGGTTTGATTTGCTCACAAAGCAGGGTTTGGCCAGAGTGGTCATTTCCCTCATATATAGAACTCGAAAAATAAGAGTGTTTTACTAAGTCATATTTTTAAAAGTTTTCTAAAAAATTTCGCAAATACAATTCAGATATACTCTAAAAGCAGTTTTTTAGTATAGTTTGTTGTCTTCGTTTTCCACTAGGTTTAATTCACTGAATAAGAAGGGCTTGGCCACAATGGTCATTTCCCTTATAGAACTCGAAAAATAAGAGTGTTTTACTAAGTCATATTTTTAAAAGTTTTCTAAAAAATTTCACAAATACAACTTAGACATACTGTAAATGCAGTTTTTTAGTATGATTTGTTGTCTTTATTTTCCACTAGGTTTGATTCGCTGAGGAAAAAGCGTTTGGCCACAGTGGTCATTTCCCTCATAGAAATCGAAAAATAAGAGCGTTTTACTAAGTCATATTTTTAAAAGTTTTCTAAAAAATTTCACAAACACATTTTAGATTTATTGTAAGTGCAGTTTCTTAGTATGATTTGTTGTCTTCATTTGCCACTAGGTTTGATTCGCTCACAAAGCAGGGTTTGGTTACAGTGGTCATTTCCCTCATAGAACTCGAAAAATAAGAGTGTTTTAATAAGTCATATTTTTAAAAGTTTTCTAAAAAATTTCACAAATACAATTCAGATATGTTGTAAAAGCAGTTTTTTAGTACAATTTGTTGTCTTCACTCTCCATTAGGTTTGATTCGCTGAGGAAGCAGGGTTTGGCCAAAGTGGTAATTTTCCTCATAGAACTAAAAAAATAAGAGTGTTTTACTAAGTCATATTTTTAAAAGTTTTGTAAAAAATTCCACAAATACAATTCAGATATACTGTAAATGCAGTTTTTAGTATGATTTGTTGTCTTCACTTTTCACTAGGTTTGATTCGCTGAGGAAGCAGGGTTTGGCCAAAGTGGTCATTTTCCTCATAGAAGTCAAAAAATGAGAGTGTTTTACTAAGTCATATTTTTAAAAGTTTTCTAAAAAATTTCACAAATACAATTCAGATATACTGTAAATGCAGTTTGTTAGTAAAATTTGTTGTCCTCACTTTTCACTAGGTTTGATTTGCTGATGAGACATGGTTTGGCCACAGTGGTCATTTCCCTCATAGAACTCGAAAAATAAGAGTGTTTTACTTAGTCATATTTTTAAAAGTTTTTTAAAAAATTTCACAAATACAATTCACATATACTGTAAATGCAGTTTTTTACTACGATTTGTTATCTTCATTTTCCACTAGGCTTAATTCGCTGAGGAAGAAGGGTTTGGCCACAGTGGTCATTTCCCTCATAGAACTCGAAAAATAAGAGTATTTTACTAAGTCATATTTTTAAAAGCTTTCTAAAAAATTTCACAAATACAATTCAGATATATTGTAAATGCAGTTTTTTAGTACAATTTGTTGTCTTCACTTTTCACTAGGCTTGATTTGCTGAGGAGGCAGGGTTTGGCCAAAGTGGTCATTTTCCTCATAGAACTAAAAAAATAAGAGTGTATTACCAAGTCATATTTTTAAAAGTTTTGTAAAAAATTTCAAAAATACAATTCAGATATACTGTAAATGCAGTTTTTAGTATGATTTGTTGTCTTCACTTTCCACTAGGTTTGATTCGATGAGGAAGCAGGGTTTGGCCAAAGTGGTAATTTTCCTCATAGAACTCAAAAAATAAGAGTGTTTTACTAAGTCATATTTTTAAAAGTTTTGTAAAAAATTTCACAAATACAATTCAGATATACTGTAAGTGCAGTTTTTTAGTATAATTTGTTGTCCTCACTTTTCACTAGGTTTGATTTGCTGACGAAGCATGGTTTGGCCACAGTGGTCATTTCCCTCATAGAACTCGAAAAATAAGAGTGTTTTACTAAGTCTTATTTTTAAAAGTTTTCTAAAAAATTTCACAAATACAATTCACATATACTGTAAATGCAGTTTTTTAGTATGATTTGCTATCTTCATTTTCCACTAGGTTTAATTCGCTGAGAACGAAGGGTTTAGCCACAGTGGTCATTTTCCTCATAGAACTAAAAAAATAAGAGTGTTTTACTAAGTCATATTTTTAAAAAATTTCTTAAAAATTTCACAAATACAATTCAGACATATTGTAAATGCAGTTTTTTAGTATGATTTGTTGTCTTCATTTTCCACTAGGTTTGATTTGCTGACAAAGAAGGGTTTGGCCAGAGTGGTCATTTCCCTCATAGAACTCGAAAAATAAAAGTGTTTTACTAAGTCATATTTTTAAAAGTTTTCTAAAAAATTTCACAAATACAATTTAGATATACTGTAAATGCAGTTTTTTAGTATGATTTGTTGTTTTTGTTTTTCACTAGGTTTGATTCGCTAAGGAAGCAGGGTTTGGCCACAGTGGTCATTTCCCTCATAGAACTCGAAAAATAAGAGTGTTTTACTAAGTCATATTTTTAAAAGTTTTCTAAAAAATTTCACAAATACAATTCAGATATGTTGTAAATGCAGTTTTTAGTATTATTTGTTGTCTTCACTTTCCACTAGGTTTGATTCGCTGAAGAAGCAGGGTTTGGCCAAAGTGGTCATTTTCCTCATAGAACTCAAAAAATGAGAGTGTTTTACTAAGTCATATTTTTAAAAGTTTTGTAAAAAATTTCACAAATTCAATTTAGATATACTATAAATGCAGTTTTTTAGTATAATTTGTTGTCCTCACTTTTCACTAGGTTTGATTTGCTGGCGAAGCATGGTTTGGCCACAGTGGTCATTTCCCTCATAGAACTCGAAAAATAAGAGTGTTTTACTAAGTCATATTTTTAAAAGTTTTCTAAAAAATTTCACAAATACAATTCACATATACTGTAAATGCAGTTTTTTAGTATAATTTGTTATCTTCATTTTCCACTAGGTTTGATTCGCTGAGGAAGAAGGGTTTGGCCACAGTGGTCATTTCCCTCATAGAACTCGAAAAATAAGAGTGTTTTACTAAGTCATATTTTTAAAAGTTTTCTTAAAAATTTCACAAATACAATTCAGACATATTGTAAAAGCAGTTTTTTAGTATGATTTGTTGTCTTCATTTTTCACTAGGTTTGATTTGCTGAGAAAGAAGGGTTTGGCCAGAGTGGTCATTTCCCTCATAGAACTCGAAAAATAAGAGTGTTTTACTAAGTCATATTTTTAAAAGTTTTCTAAAAAATTTCACAAATACAATTCAGATATACTGTAAATGCAGTTTTTTAGTACAATTTATTGTATTCACTTTTCACTAGGTTTGATTTGCTGAGGAAGCGAGGTTTGGCCACAGGGGTCATTTCCCTCATAGAACTTAAAAATAAAAGTGTTTTACTAAGTCATATTTTTAAAAGTTTTCTAAAAAATCTTACAAATACAATTCAGATATACTGTAAATGCAGTTTTTTAGTACAATTTGCTGTCTTCGCTTTCCACTAGGTTTAAATCGCTGAGAAAGAAGGGTTTGGCCACAGTGGTCATTTCCCTCATAAAACTCGAAAAATAAGAGTGTTTTACTAAGTCATATTTTTAAAAGTTTTGTAAAAAATTTCACAAATACAATTCAGACATACTGTAAATGCAGTTTTTTAGTATGATTTGTTGTTTTTGTTTTTCACTAGGTTTGATTCGCTAAGGAAGCAGGGTTTGGCCACAGTGGTCATTTCCCTCATAGAACTCGAAAAATAAGAGTGTTTTACTAAGTCACATTTTTAAAAGTTTTCTAAAAAATTTCACAAACACATTTTAGATTTACTGTAAGCGCAGTTTCTTAGTATGATTTGTTGTTTTCATTTGCCTTTAGGTCTAATTCGGTCACAAAGCAGGGTTTGGCCACAGTGGTCATTTCCCTCATAGAACTCGAAAAATAAGAGTGTTTTACTAAGTCATATTTTTAAAAGTTTTCTAAAAAATTTCACAAACACGTTTTAGATTTACTGTAATTGCAGTTTCTTAGTATGATTTGTTGTCTTCATTTTCCACTAGGTTTGATTCGCTGAGGAAAAAGCGTTTGGCCACAGTGGTCATTTCCCTCATAGAACTCGAAAATTAAGAGTGTTTTACTAAGTCATATTTTTAAAATTTTTTAAAAAATTTCACAAACACATTTTAGATTTATTGTAAGTGCAGTTTCTTAGTATGATTTGTTGTCTTCATTTGCCACTAGGTTTGATTCGCTCACAAAGCAGGGTTTGGCCACAGTGGTCATTTCCCTCATAGAACTCAAAAAATAAGAGTGTTTTACTAAGTCATATTTTTAAAAGTTTTCTAAAAAATTTCACAAATACAATTCAGATACACTGTAAATGCAGTTTTTAGTACGATTTGTTGTTTTCACTTTCCACTAGGTTTGATTCGCTGAGGAAGCAGGGTTTGGCCAAAGTGGTCATTTTCCTCATAGAACTCAAAAAATGAGAGTGTTTTACTAAGTCATATTTTTAAAAGTTTTCTAAAAAATTTTACAAATACAATTCAGTTATACTGTAAATGCAGTTTTTTAGTAAAATTTGCTGTCTTCGTTTTCCACTAGGTTTAATTCGCTGAGAAAGAAGATATTGGCCAAAATGGTAATTTTCCTCATAGAACTAAAAAAATAAGAGTGTTTTACTAAGTCATATTTTTAAAAGTTTTGTAAAAAATTTCACAAATACAATTTAGACATACTGTAAATGCAGTTTTTAGTATGATTTGTTGTCTTTGTTTTTCACTAGGTTTGATTTGCTAAGCGAGCAAGGTTTGGCCACAGTGGTCATTTCCCTCATAGAACTCGAAAAATAAGAGTGTTTTACTAAGTCATATTTTTAAAAGTTTTCTAAAAAATTTCGCAAACACATTTTAGATTTACTGTAAGTGCAGTTTCTTAGTGTGATTTGTTGTCTTTATTTGCCACTAGGTTTGATTTGCTCACAAAGCAGGGTTTGGCCAGAGTGGTCATTTCCCTCATATATAGAACTCGAAAAATAAGAGTGTTTTACTAAGTCATATTTTTAAAAGTTTTCTAAAAAATTTCGCAAATACAATTCAGATATACTCTAAAAGCAGTTTTTTAGTATAGTTTGTTGTCTTCGTTTTCCACTAGGTTTAATTCACTGAATAAGAAGGGCTTGGCCACAATGGTCATTTCCCTTATAGAACTCGAAAAATAAGAGTGTTTTACTAAGTCATATTTTTAAAAGTTTTCTAAAAAATTTCACAAATACAACTTAGACATACTGTAAATGCAGTTTTTTAGTATGATTTGTTGTCTTTATTTTCCACTAGGTTTGATTCGCTGAGGAAAAAGCGTTTGGCCACAGTGGTCATTTCCCTCATAGAAATCGAAAAATAAGAGCGTTTTACTAAGTCATATTTTTAAAAGTTTTCTAAAAAATTTCACAAACACATTTTAGATTTATTGTAAGTGCAGTTTCTTAGTATGATTTGTTGTCTTCATTTGCCACTAGGTTTGATTCGCTCACAAAGCAGGGTTTGGTTACAGTGGTCATTTCCCTCATAGAACTCGAAAAATAAGAGTGTTTTAATAAGTCATATTTTTAAAAGTTTTCTAAAAAATTTCACAAATACAATTCAGATATGTTGTAAAAGCAGTTTTTTAGTACAATTTGTTGTCTTCACTCTCCATTAGGTTTGATTCGCTGAGGAAGCAGGGTTTGGCCAAAGTGGTAATTTTCCTCATAGAACTAAAAAAATAAGAGTGTTTTACTAAGTCATATTTTTAAAAGTTTTGTAAAAAATTCCACAAATACAATTCAGATATACTGTAAATGCAGTTTTTAGTATGATTTGTTGTCTTCACTTTTCACTAGGTTTGATTCGCTGAGGAAGCAGGGTTTGGCCAAAGTGGTCATTTTCCTCATAGAAGTCAAAAAATGAGAGTGTTTTACTAAGTCATATTTTTAAAAGTTTTCTAAAAAATTTCACAAATACAATTCAGATATACTGTAAATGCAGTTTGTTAGTAAAATTTGTTGTCCTCACTTTTCACTAGGTTTGATTTGCTGATGAGACATGGTTTGGCCACAGTGGTCATTTCCCTCATAGAACTCGAAAAATAAGAGTGTTTTACTTAGTCATATTTTTAAAAGTTTTTTAAAAAATTTCACAAATACAATTCACATATACTGTAAATGCAGTTTTTTACTACGATTTGTTATCTTCATTTTCCACTAGGCTTAATTCGCTGAGGAAGAAGGGTTTGGCCACAGTGGTCATTTCCCTCATAGAACTCGAAAAATAAGAGTATTTTACTAAGTCATATTTTTAAAAGCTTTCTAAAAAATTTCACAAATACAATTCAGATATATTGTAAATGCAGTTTTTTAGTACAATTTGTTGTCTTCACTTTTCACTAGGCTTGATTTGCTGAGGAGGCAGGGTTTGGCCAAAGTGGTCATTTTCCTCATAGAACTAAAAAAATAAGAGTGTATTACCAAGTCATATTTTTAAAAGTTTTGTAAAAAATTTCAAAAATACAATTCAGATATACTGTAAATGCAGTTTTTAGTATGATTTGTTGTCTTCACTTTCCACTAGGTTTGATTCGATGAGGAAGCAGGGTTTGGCCAAAGTGGTAATTTTCCTCATAGAACTCAAAAAATAAGAGTGTTTTACTAAGTCATATTTTTAAAAGTTTTGTAAAAAATTTCACAAATACAATTCAGATATACTGTAAGTGCAGTTTTTTAGTATAATTTGTTGTCCTCACTTTTCACTAGGTTTGATTTGCTGACGAAGCATGGTTTGGCCACAGTGGTCATTTCCCTCATAGAACTCGAAAAATAAGAGTGTTTTACTAAGTCTTATTTTTAAAAGTTTTCTAAAAAATTTCACAAATACAATTCACATATACTGTAAATGCAGTTTTTTAGTATGATTTGCTATCTTCATTTTCCACTAGGTTTAATTCGCTGAGAACGAAGGGTTTAGCCACAGTGGTCATTTTCCTCATAGAACTAAAAAAATAAGAGTGTTTTACTAAGTCATATTTTTAAAAAATTTCTTAAAAATTTCACAAATACAATTCAGACATATTGTAAATGCAGTTTTTTAGTATGATTTGTTGTCTTCATTTTCCACTAGGTTTGATTTGCTGACAAAGAAGGGTTTGGCCAGAGTGGTCATTTCCCTCATAGAACTCGAAAAATAAAAGTGTTTTACTAAGTCATATTTTTAAAAGTTTTCTAAAAAATTTCACAAATACAATTCAGATATACTGTAAATGCAGTTTTTTAGTACAATTTGTTGTCTTCACTTTTCACTAGGCTTGATTTGCTGAGGAAGCAGGGTTTGGTTACAGTGGTCATTTTCCTCATAGAAATCGAAAAATAAGAATGTCTTACTAAGTCATATTTTTAAAAGCTTTCTAAAAAATTTCACAAATACAATTTAGATATACTGTAAATGCAGTTTTTAGTATGACTTGTTGTCTTTACTCTCCACTAGGTTTGATTTGCTGAGAAAGCAAGGTTTGGCCACAGGGGTCATTTCCCTCATAGAACTCGAAAAATAAGAGTGTTTTACTAAGTCATATTTTTAAAAGTTTTCTAAAAAATTTCACAAATACAATTCAGATATACTGTAAATGCAGTTTTTTAGTACAATTTGTTGTTTTTGTTTTCCACTAGATTTAATTCGCTGAGAAAGAAGGGTTTGGCCACAGTGGTCATTTCCCTCATAGAACTCGAAAAATAAGAGTGTTTTACTAAGTCATATTTTTAAAAGTTTTGTAAAAAATTTCACAAATACAATTCAGATATACTGTAAACGCGGTTTTTAGTATGATTTGTTGTTTTCACTTTCCACTAGGTTTGATTAGCTGAGGAAGCAGGGTTTGGCCAAAGTGGTCATTTTCCTCATAGAACTCAAAAAATGAGAGTGTTTTACTAAGTCATATTTTTAAAAGTTTTGTAAAAAATTTCACAAATACAATTCAGATATACTGTACATGCAGTTTTTTAGCATAATTTGTTGTCCTCACTTTTTACTAGGTTTGATTTGCTGACGAAGCATGGTTTGGCCACAGTGGTCATTTCCCTCATAGAACTCGAAAAATAAGAGTGTTTTACTAAGTCATATTTTTAAAAGTTTTCTAAAAAATTTCACAAATACAATTCACATAAACTGTAAATGCAGTTTTTTAGTATGATTTGTTATCTTTATTTTCCACTAGGCTTAATTCGCTGAAGAAGAAGGGTTTGGCCACAGTGGTCATTTCCCTCATAGAACTCGAAAAATAAGAGTGTTTTACTAAGTCATATTTTTAAAAGTTTTCTTAAAAATTTCACATATACAATTTACACATATTGGAAATGCAGTTTTTTAGTATGATTTGTTGTCTTCATTTTCCACTAGGTTTGATTTGCTGAGAAAGAAGGGTTTGGCCAGAGTGGTCATTTCCCTCATAGAACTCGAAAAATAAGAGTGTTTTACTAAGTATTATTTTTAAAAGTTTTCTAAAAAATTTCACAAATACAATTCAGATATACTGTAAATGCAGTTTTTTAGTACAATTTTTTGTCTTCACTTTTCACTAGGTTTGATTTGCTGAGAAAGAAGGGTTTGGCCACAGTGGTCATTTCCCTCATAGAACTCGAAAAATAAGAGTGTTTTACTAAGTCATATTTTTAAAAGTTTTCTAAAAAATTTCACAAATACAATTCAGATATACTGTAAATGCAGTTTTTTAGTACAATTTGTTGTTTTCACTTTTCGCAAGGTTTGATTTGCTGTGGAAGCAGGGTTTGGTTACAGTGGTCATTTCCCTCATAGAACTCGAAAAATAAGAATGTTTTACTAAGTCATATTTTTAAAAGCTTTCTAAAAGTTTCACAAATACAATTTAGATATACTGTAAATGCAGTTTTTTAGTATGATTTGTTGTCTTCACTTTCCACTAGGTTGGATTTGCTGAGGAAGCAAGGTTTGGCCACAGGGGTCATTTCCTTCATAGAACTCGAAAAATAAGAGTGTTTTACTAAGTCATATTTTTAAAAGTTTTCTAAAAAATTTCACAAATACAATTCAGATATGCTGTAAATGCAGTTTTTTAGTACAATTTGTTGTCTTCACTTTCCACTAGGTTTGATTCGCTGAGAAAGCAGGGTTTGGTTAAAGTGGTAATTTTCCTCATAGAACTAAAAAAATAAGAGTGTTTTACTAAGTCATATTTTTAAAAGTTTTGTAAAAAATTCTACAAATACAATTCAGATATATTGTACATGCAGTTTTTAGTATGATTTGTTGTCTTCGCTTTCCACTAGGTTTGATTCGCTCACAAAGCAGGGTTTGGCCACAGTGGTCATTTCCCTCATAGAACTCGAAAAATAAGAGTGTTTTACTAAGTCATATTTTTAAAAGTTTTCTAAAAAATTTCACAAATACAATTCAGATATGTTGTAAATGCAGTTTTTTAGTACAATTTGTTGTCATTTACTTTCCACTACGTTTGATTCGCTGAGGAAGCAGGGTTTGGCCAAAGTGGTCATTTTCCTCATAGAACTCAAAAAATGAGAGTGTTTTACTAAGTCATATTTTTAAAAGTTTTGTAAAAAATTTCACAAATACAATTCAGATATACTGTAAATGCAGTTTTTTAGTATAATTTGTTGTCCTCACTTTTCACTAGGTTTGATTTGCTGACGAGGCATGGTTTGGCCACAGTCGTCATTTCCCTCATAGAACTCGAAAAATAAGAGTGTTTTACTAAGTCATATTTTTAAAAGTTTTGTAAAAAATTCCACAAATACAATTTAGATATATTGTAAATGCAGTTTTTTAGTACAATTTGTTGTCTTCACTTTTCACTAGGCTTGATTTGCTGAGGAGGCAGGGTTTGGCCAAAGTGGTCATTTTCCTCATAGAACTAAAAAAATAAGAGTGTTTTACTAAGTCATATTTTTAAAAGTTTTGTAAAAAATTTCAAAAATACAATTCAGATATACTGTAAATGCAGTTTTTAGTATGATTTGTTGTCTTCACTTTCCACTAGGTTTGATTCGATGAGGAAGCAGGGTTTGGCCAAAGTGGTAATTTTCCTCATAGAACTCAAAAAATAAGAGTGTTTTACTAAGTCATATTTTTAAAAGTTTTGTAAAAAATTCCACAAATACAATTCAGATATACTGTACATGCAGTTTTTAGTATGATTTGTTATCTTCATTTTCCACTAGGTTTAATTCGCTAAGGAAGAATGGTTTGGCCACAGTGGTCATTTCCCTCATAGAACTCGAAAAATAAGAGTGTTTTACTAAGTCATATTTTTAAAAAATTTCTTAAAAATTTCACAAATACAATTCAGACATATTGTAAATGCAGTTTTTTAGTATGATTTGTTGTCTTCATTTTCCACTAGGTTTGATTTGCTGAGAAAGAAGGGTTTGGCCAGAGTGGTCATTTCCCTCATAGAACTCGAAAAATAAAAGTGTTTTACTAAGTCATATTTTTAAAAGTTTTCTAAAAAATTTCACAAATACAATTCAGATATACTGTAAATGCACTTTTTTAGTACAATTTGTTGTCTTCACTTTTCACTACGCTTGATTTGCTGAGGACGCAGGGTTTGGTTACAGTGGTCATTTTCCTCATAGAACTCGAAAAATAAGAATGTTTTACTAAGTCATATTTTTAAAAGCTTTCTAAAAAATTTCACAAATACAATTAAGATATACTGTAAATGCAGTTTTTAGTATGACTTGTTGTCTTTAGTTTCCACTAGGTTTGATTTGCTGTTAATTTCCCTCATAGAACTCGAAAACTAAGAGTGTTTTACTAAGTCATATTTTTAAAAGTTTTCTAAAAAATTTCACAAATACAATTCAGATATACTGTAAATGCAGTTTTTTAGTACAATTTGCTGTTTTCGTATTCCACTAGGTTTAATTCGCTGAGAAAGAAGGGTTTGGCCACAGTGGTCATTTCCCTCATAGAACTCGAAAAATAAGAGTGTTTTACTAAGTCATATTTTTAAAAGTTTTGTAAAAAATTTCACAAATTTAATTCAGATATACTGTAAACGCAGTTTTTAGTATGATTTGTTGTCTTCACTTTCCACTAGGTTTGATTCGCTGAGGAAGCAGGGTTTGGCCAAAGTGGTCATTTTCCTCATAGAACTCAAAAAATGAGAGTGTTTTACTAAGTCATATTTTTAAAAGTTTTGTAAAAAATTTCACAAATACAATTCAGATATACTGTACATGCAGTTTTTTAGCATAATTTGTTGTTCTCACTTTTCACTAGGTTTGATTTGCTGACGAAGCATGGTTTGGCCACAGTGGTCATTTCCCTCATAGAACTCGAAAAATAAGAGTGTTTTACTAAGTCATATTTTTAAAAGTATTCTAAAAAATTTCACAAATACAATTCACATATACTGTAAATGCAGTTTCTTAGTATGATTTGTTATCTTCATTTTCCACTAGGTTTAATTCGCTGAAAAAGAAGGGTTTGGCCACAGTGGTCATTTCCCTCATAGAACTCGAAAAATAAGAGTGTTTTACTAAGTCATATTTTTAAAAGTTTTCTTAAAAATTTCATAAATACAATTTACACATATTGGAAATAAAGTTTTTTAGTATGATTTGTTGTCTTCATTTTCCACTAGGTTTGATTTGCTGAGAAAGAAGGGTTTGGCCAGAGTGGTCATTTCCCTCATAGAACTCGAAAAATAAGAGTGTTCTACTAAGTCATATTTTTAAAAGTTTTCTAAAAAATTTCGCAAATACAATTCAGATATACTGTAAATGCAGTTTTTTAGTACAATTTGTTATCTTTACTTTTCACAAGGTTTGATTTGCTGTGGAAGCAGGGTTTGGTTACTGTGGTCATTTCCCTCATAGAACTCGAAAAATAAGAATGTTTTACTAAGTCATATTTTTAAAAGCTTTCTAAAAAATTTCACAAATACAATTTAGATATACTGTAAATGCAGTTTTTTAGTATGATTTGTTGTCTTCACTTTCCACTTTTTTTCCCTCATAGAACTCGAAAAATAAGAGTGTTTTACTAAGTCATATTTTTAAAAGTTTTTTAAAAAATTTCACAAATACAATTCACATATACTGTAAATGCAGTTTTTTAGTACGATTTGTTATCTTCATTTTCCACTAGGTTTAATTCGCTGAGGAAGAAGGTTTTGGCCACAGTGGTCATTTCCCTCATAGAACTCGAAAAATAAGAGTATTTTACTAAGTCATATTTTTAAAAGTTTTCTAAAAAATTTCACAAATACAATTCAGATATATTGTAAATGCAGTTTTTTAGTACAATTTGTTGTCTTCACTTTTCACTAGGCTTGATTTGCTGAGGAGGCAGGGTTTGGCCAAAGTGGTCATTTTCCTCATAGAACTAAAAAAATAAGAGTGTTTTACTAAGTCATATTTTTAAAAGTTTTGTAAAAAATTTCAAAAATACAATTCAGATATACTGTAAATGCAGTTTTTAGTATGATTTGTTGTCTTCACTTTCCACTAGGTTTGATTCGATGAGGAAGCAGGGTTTGGCCAAAGTGGTAATTTTCCTCATAGAACTCAAAAAATAAGAGTGTTTTACTAAGTCATATTTTTAAAAGTTTTGTAAAAAATTTCACAAATACAATTCAGATATACTGTAAGTGCAGTTTTTTAGTATAATTTGTTGTCCTCACTTTTCACTAGGTTTGATTTGCTGACGAAGCATGGTTTGGCCACAGTGGTCATTTCCCTCATAGAACTCGAAAAATAAGAGTGTTTTACTAAGTCTTATTTTTAAAAGTTTTCTAAAAAATTTCACAAATACAATTCACATATACTGTAAATGCAGTTTTTTAGTATGATTTGTTGTCTTCATTTTCCACTAGGTTTAATTCGCTGAGGAAGAATGGTTTGGCCACAGTGGTCATTTCCCTCATAGAACTCGAAAAATAAGAGTGTTTTACTAAGTCATATTTTTAAAAGTTTTCTTAAAAATTTCACAAATACAATTCAGACATATTGTAAATGCAGTTTCTTAGTATGATTTGTTGTCTTCATTTTCCACTAGGTTTGATTTGCTGAGAAAGAAGGGTTTGGCCAGAGTGGTCATTTCCCTCATAGAACTCGAAAAATAAAAGTGTTTTACTAAGTCATATTTTTAAAAGTTTTCTAAAAAATTTCACAAATACAATTCAGATATACTGTAAATGCAGTTTTTTAGTACAATTTGTTGTCTTCACTTTTCAACTTTTCACTAGGCTTGATTTGCTGAGGAAGCAGGGTTTGGTTACAGTGGTCATTTTCCTCATAGAACTCGAAAAATAAGAATGTTTTACTAAGTCATATTTTTAAAAGCTTTCTAAAAAATTTCACAACTACAATTTAGATATACTGTAAATGCAGTTTTTAGTATGACTTGTTGTCTTCACTTTCCACTAGGTTTGATTTGCTGAGAAAGCAAGGTTTGGCCACAGGGGTCATTTCCCTCATAGAACTCGAAAAATAAGAGTGTTTTACTAAGTCATATTTTTAAAAGTTTTCTAAACAATTTCACAAATACAATTCAGATATACTGTAAATGCAGTTTTTTAGTACAATTTGTTGTTTTCGTTTTCCACTAGGTTTAATTCGCTGAGAAAGAAGGGTTTGGCCACAGTGGTCATTTCCCTCATAGAACTCGAAAAATAAGAGTGTTTTACTAAGTCATATTTTTAAAAGTTTTGTAAAAAATTTCACAAATTTAATTCAGATATACTGTAAACGCAGTTTTTAGTATGATTTGTTGTCTTCACTTTCCACTAGGTTTGATTCGCTGAGGAAGCAGTGTTTGGCCAAAGTGGTCATTTTCCTCATAGAACTCAAAAAATGAGAGTGTTTTACTAAGTCATATTTTTAAAAGTTTTGTAAAAAATTTCACAAATACAATTCAGATATACTGTACATGCAGTTTTTTAGCATAATTTGTTGTTCTCACTTTTCACTAGGTTTGATTTGCTGACGAAGCATGGTTTGGCCACAGTGGTCATTTCCCTCACAGAACTCGAAAAATAAGAGTGTTTTACTAAGTCATATTTTTAAAAGTTTTCTAAAAAATTTCACAAATACAATTCACATATACTGTTAATGCAGTTTCTTAGTATGATTTGTTATCTTCATTTTCCACTAGGTTTAATTCGCTGAAGAAAAAGAATTGGCCACAGTGGTCATTTCCCTCATAGAACTCGAAAAATAAGAGTGTTTTACTAAGTCATATTTTTAAAAGTTTTCTTAAAAATTTCATAAATACAATTTACACATATTGGAAATAAAGTTTTTTAGTATGATTTGTTGTCTTCATTTTCCACTAGGTTTGATTTGCTGAGAAAGAAGGGTTTGGCCAGAGTGGTCATTTCCCTCATAGAACTCGAAAAATAAGAGTGTTCTACTAAGTCATATTTTAAAAGTTTTCTAAAAAATTTCGCAAATACAATTCAGATATACTGTAAATGCAGTTTTTTAGTACAATTTGTTGTCTTTACTTTTCACAAGGTTTGATTTGCTGTGGAAGCAGGGTTTGGTTACAGTGGTCATTTCCCTCATAGAACTCGAAAAATAAGAATGTTTTACTAAGTCATATTTCTAAAAGCTTTCTAAAAAATTTCACAAATACAATTTAGATATACTGTAAATGCAGTTTTTTAGTATGATTTGTTGTCTTCACTTTCCACTAGGTTTGATTTGCTGAGAAAGCAAGGTTTGGCCACAGGGGTCATTTCCTTCATAGAACTCGAAAATAAGAGTGTTTTACTAAGTCATATTTTTAAAAGTTTTCTAAAAAATTTCACAAATACAATTCAGATATGTTGTAAACGCAGTTTTTTAGCATAATTTGTTGTCTTCACTTTCCACTAGGTTTGATTCGCTGAGGAAGCAGGGTTTGGTTAAAGTGGTAATTTTCCTCATAGAACTAAAAAAATAAGAGTGTTTTACTAAGTCATATTTTTAAAAGTTTTGTAAAAAATTCCACAAATACAATTCAGATATACTGTACATGCAGTTTTTATTTTGATTTGTTGTCTTCACTTTCCACTAGGTTTGATTCGCTGAGGAAGCAGGGTTTGGCCAAAGTGGTCATTTTCCTCATAGAACTCAAAAAATGAGAGTGTTTTACTAAGTCATATTTTTAAAAGTTTTGTAAAAAATTTCACAAATACAATTCAGATATACTGTAAATGCAGTTTTTTAGTATAATTTGTTGTTCTCACTTTTCACTAGGTTTGATTTGCTGACGAGGCATGGTTTGGCCACAGTCGTCATTTCCCTCATAGAACTCGAAAAATAAGAGTGTTTTACTAAGTCATATTCTTAAAAGTTTTTTAAAAAATTTCACAAATACAATTCACATATACTGTAAATGCAGTTTTTTAGTACGATTTGTTATCTTCATTTTCCACTAGGTTTAATTCGCTGAGGAAGAAGGTTTTGGCCACAGTGGTCATTTCCCTCATAGAACTAAAAAAATAAGAGTGTTTTACTAAGTCATATTTTTAAAAGTTTTGTAAAAAATTTCAAAAATACAATTCAGATATACTCTGAATGCAGTTTTTTAGTATAATTTGTTGTCTTCACTTTCCACTAGGTTTGATTCGATGAGGAAGCAGGGTTTGGCCAAAGTGGTAATTTTCCTCATAGAACTCAAAAAATAAGAGTGTTTTACTAAGTCATATTTTTAAAAGTTTTGTAAAAAATTTCACAAATACAATTCAGATATACTGTAAGTGCAGTTTTTTAGTATAATTTGTTGTCCTCACTTTTCACTAGGTTTGATTTGCTGACGAAGCATGGTTTGGCCACAGTGGTCATTTCCCTCATAGAACTCGAAAAATAAGAGTGTTTTACTAAGTCTTATTTTTAAAAGTTTTCTAAAAAATTTCACAAATACAATTCACATATACTGTAAATGCAGTTTTTTAGTATGATTTGTTATCTTCATTTTCCACTAGGTTTAATTCGCTGAGAAAGAAGGGTTTGGCCACAGTGGTCATTTCCCTCATAGAACTCGAAAAATAAGAGTGTTTTACTAAGTCATATTTTTAAAAGTTTTGTAAAAAATTTCACAAATACAATTCAGATATACTGTAAACGCAGTTTTTAGTATGATTTGTTGTCTTCACTTTCCACTAGGTTTGATTCGCTGAGGAAGCAGGGTTTGGCCAAAGTGGTCATTTTCCTCATAGAACTCAAAAAATGAGAGTATTTTACTAAGTCATATTTTTAAAAGTTTTCTAAAAAATTTCACAAATACAATTCAGATATATTGGAAATGCAGTTTTTTAGTACAATTTGTTGTCTTCACTTTTCACTAGGCTTGATTTGCTGAGGAGGCAGGGTTTGGCCAAAGTGGTCATTTTCCTCATAGAACTAAAAAAATAAGAGTGTTTTACTAAGTCATATTTTTAAAAGTTTTGTAAAAAATTTCAAAAATACAATTCAGATATACTGTAAATGCAGTTTTTAGTATGATTTGTTGTCTTCACTTTCCACTAGGTTTGATTCGATGAGGAAGCAGGGTTTGGCCAAAGTGGTAATTTTCCTCATAGAACTCAAAAAATAAGTCATATTTTTAAAAGTTTTCTTAAAAATTTCACAAATACAATTCAGACATATTGTAAATGCAGTTTCTTAGTATGATTTGTTGTCTTCATTTTCCACTAGGTTTGATTTGCTGAGAAAGAAGGGTTTGGCCAGAGTGGTCATTTCCCTCATAGAACTCGAAAAATAAAAGTGTTTTACTAAGTCATATTTTTAAAAGTTTTCTAAAAAATTTCACAAATACAATTCAGATATACTGTAAATGCAGTTTTTTAGTACAATTTGTTGTCTTCACTTTTCAACTTTTCACTAGGCTTGATTTGCTGAGGAAGCAGGGTTTGGTTACAGTGGTCATTTTCCTCATAGAACTCGAAAAATAAGAATGTTTTACTAAGTCATATTTTTAAAAGCTTTCTAAAAAATTTCACAACTACAATTTAGATATACTGTAAATTCAGTTTTTAGTATGACTTGTTGTCTTCACTTTCCACTAGGTTTGATTTGCTGAGAAAGCAAGGTTTGGCCACAGGGGTCATTTCCCTCATAGAACTCGAAAAATAAGAGTGTTTTACTAAGTCATATTTTTAAAAGTTTTCTAAACAATTTCACAAATATAATTCAGATATACTGTAAATGCAGTTTTTTAGTACAATTTGTTGTTTTCGTTTTCCACTAGGTTTAATTCGCTGAGAAAGAAGGGTTTGGCCACAGTGGTCATTTCCCTCATAGAACTCGAAAAATAAGAGTGTTTTACTAAGTCATATTTTTAAAAGTTTTGTAAAAAATTTCACAAATACAATTCAGATATACTGTAAACGCAGTTTTTAGTATGATTTGTTGTCTTCACTTTCCACTAGGTTTGATTCGATGAGGAAGCAGGGTTTGGCCAAAGTGGTAATTTTCCTCATAGAACTCAAAAAATAAGAGTGTTTTACTAAGTCATATTTTTAAAAGTTTTGTAAAAAATTTCACAAATACAATTCAGATATACTGTAAGTGCAGTTTTTTAGTATAATTTGTTGTCCTCACTTTTCACTAGGTTTGATTTGCTGACGAAGCATGGTTTGGCCACAGTGGTCATTTCCCTCATAGAACTCGAAAAATAAGAGTGTTTTACTAAGTCTTATTTTTAAAAGTTTTCTAAAAAATTTCACAAATACAATTCACATATACTGTAAATGCAGTTTTTTAGTATGATTTGTTATCTTCATTTTCCACTAGGTTTAATTCGCTGAGGAAGAATGGTTTGGCCACAGTGGTCATTTCCCTCATAGAACTCGAAAAATAAGAGTGTTTTACTAAGTCATATTTTTAAAAGTTTTCTTAAAAATTTCACAAATACAATTCAGACATATTGTAAATGCAGTTTCTTAGTATGATTTGTTGTCTTCATTTTCCACTAGGTTTGATTTGCTGAGAAAGAAGGGTTTGGCCAGAGTGGTCATTTCCCTCATAGAACTCGAAAAATAAAAGTGTTTTACTAAGTCATATTTTTAAAAGTTTTCTAAAAAATTTCACAAATACAATTCAGATATACTGTAAATGCAGTTTTTTAGTACAATTTGTTGTCTTCACTTTTCAACTTTTCACTAGGCTTGATTTGCTGAGGAAGCAGGGTTTGGTTACAGTGGTCATTTTCCTCATAGAACTCGAAAAATAAGAATGTTTTACTAAGTCATATTTTTAAAAGCTTTCTAAAAAATTTCACAACTACAATTTAGATATACTGTAAATGCAGTTTTTAGTATGACTTGTTGTCTTCACTTTCCACTAGGTTTGATTTGCTGAGAAAGCAAGGTTTGGCCACAGGGGTCATTTCCCTCATAGAACTCGAAAAATAAGAGTGTTTTACTAAGTCATATTTTTAAAAGTTTTCTAAAAAATTTCACAAATACAATTCAGATATACTGTAAATGCAGTTTTTTAGTACAGTTTGTTGTTTTCGTTTTCCACTAGGTTTAATTCGCTGAGAAAGAAGGGTTTGGCCACAGTGGTCATTTCCCTCATAGAACTCGAAAAATAAGAGTGTTTTACTAAGTCATATTTTTAAAAGTTTTGTAAAAAATTTCACAAATACAATTCAGATATACTGTAAACGCAGTTTTTAGTATGATTTGTTGTCTTCACTTTCCACTAGGTTTGATTCGCTGAGGAAGCAGGGTTTGGCCAAAGTGGTCATTTTCCTCATAGAACTCAAAAAATGAGAGTGTTTTACTAAGTCATATTTTTAAAAGTTTTGTAAAAAATTTCACAAATACAATTCAGATATACTGTACACGCAGTTTTTTAGCATAATTTGTTGTCCTCACTTTTCACTAGGTCTGATTTGCTGACGAAGCATGGTTTGGCCACAGTGGTCATTTGCCTCATAGAACTCGAAAAATAAGAGTGTTTTACTAAGTCATATTTTTAAAAGTTTTCTAAAAAATTTCACAAATAGAATTCACATATACTGTAAATGCAGTTTTTTAGTATGATTTGTTATCTTCATTTTCCACTAGGTTTAATTCGCTGAAGAAGAAGGGTTTGGCCACAGTGGTCATTTCCTCATAGAACTCGAAAAATAAGAGTGTTTTACTAAGTCATATTTTTAAAAGTTTTCTTAAAAATTTCACAAATACAATTCAGACATATTGTACATGCAGTTTTTTAGTATGATTTGTTGTCTTCATTTTCCACTAGGTTTGATTTGCTGAGAAAGAAGGGTTTGGCCAGAGTGGTCATTTCCCTCATAGAACTCGAAAAATAAGAGTGTTTTACTAAGTCATATTTTTAAAAGTTTTCTAAAAAATTTCACAAATACAAATCAGATATACTGTAAATGCAGTTTCTTAGTACAATTTGTTGTCTTCACTTTTCACTAGGCTCGATTTGCTGAGGAAGCAGGGTTTGGTTACAGTGGTCATTTTCCTCATAGAACTCGAAAAATAAGAATGTTTTACTAAGTCATATTTTTAAAAGCTTTCTAAAAAATTTCACAAATACAATTTAGATATATTGTAAATGCAGTTTTTTAGTACGATTTGTTGTCTTCATTTTCCATTAGGTTTGATTTGCTGAGAAAGAAGGGTTTGGCCAGAGTGGTCATTTCCCTCATAGAACTCGAAAAATAAGAGTGTTTTACTAAGTCATATTTTTAAAAGTTTTCTAAAAAAAATCACAAATACAATTCAGATATACTGTAAATGCAGTTTTTAGTACAATTTGTTGTCTTCACTTTTCACTAGGTTTGATTTTCTAAAGAAGCAGGGTTTGGCCACAGTGGTCATTTCCCTCATAGAACTCTAAAAATAAGAGTGTTTTACTAAGTCATTTTTTTAAAAGTTTTCTAAAAAATTTCACAAATACAATTCAGATATGTTGTAAACGCAGTTTTTAGTATGATTTGTTGTCTTCACTTTCCACTAGGTTTGATTCGCTGAGGAAGCAGGGTTTGGCCAAAGTGGTCATTTTCCTCATAGAACTCAAAAAATGAGAGTGTTTTACTAAGTCATATTCTTAAAAGTTTTGTAAAAAATTTCACAAATACAATTCAGATATACTGTACATGCAGTTTTTTAGCATAATTTGTTGTCCTCACTTTTCACTAGGTTTGATTTGCTGACGAAGCATGGTTTGGCCACAGTGGTCATTTCCCTCATAGAACTTGAAAAATAAGAATGTTTTACTAAGTCATATTTTTAAAAGTTTTCTAAAAAATTTCACAAATACAATTCAGATATACTGTAAGTGCAGTTTTTTAGTATGATTTGTTATCTTCATTTTCCACTAGGTTTAATTCGCTGAGGAAGAAGGGTTTGGCCACAGTGGTCATTTCCCTCATAGAACTCGAAAAATAAGAGTGGTTTACTAAGTCATATTTTTAAAAGTTTTCTTAAAAATTTCACAAATACATATCAGACATATTGTAAATGCAATTTTTTAGTATGATTTGTTGTCTTCATTTGTCACTAGGTTTGATTTGCTGAGAAAGAAGGGTTTGGCCAGAGTAGTCATTTCCCTCATAGAACTCGAAAAATAAGAGTGTTTTAATAAGTCATATTTTTAAAAGTTTTCTAAAAAATTTCACAAATACAATTCAGATATACTGTAAATGCGGTTTTTTAGTACAATTTGTTGTCTTCACTTTTCACTAGGTTTGATTTGCTAAAGAAGCAGGGTTTGGCCACAGTGGTCATTTCCCTCATAGAACTCGAAAAATAAGAGTGTTTTACTAAGTCATATTTTTAAAAGTTTTCTAAAAAAATTTACAAATACAATTCAGATATACTGTAAATGCAGTTTTTTAGTACAATTTGTTGTCTTCTTTTTCACTAGGTTTGATTTGCTAAAGAAGCAGGGTTTGGCCACAGTGGTCATTTCCTTCATAGAACTCGAAAAATAAGAGTGTTTTACTAAGTCATATTTTTAAAAGTTTTCTAAAAAATTTTACAAATACAATTCAGATATACTGTAAATGCAGTTTTTTAGTACGATTTGCTGTCTTCGTTTTCCACTAGGTTTAATTCGCTGAGGAAGAATGGTTTGGCCACAGTGGTCATTTCCCTCATAGAACTCGAAAAATAAGAGTGTTTTACTAAGTCATATTTTTAGAAGTTTTCTTAAAAATTTCACAAATACAATTCAGACATATTGTAAATGCAGTTTTTTAGTATGATTTGTTGTCTTCATTTTCCACTAGGTTTGATTTGCTGAGAAAGAAGGGTTTGGCCAGAGTGGTCATTTCCCTCATAGAACTCGAAAAATAAAAGTGTTTTACTAAGTCATATTTTTAAAAGTTTTCTAAAAAATTTCACAAATACAATTCAGATATACTGTAAATGCATTTTTTTAGTACAATTTGTTGTCTTCACTTTTCACGAGGCTTGATTTGCTGAGGAAGCAGGGTTTGGTTACAGTGGTCATTTTCCTCATAGAACTCGAAAAATAAGAGTGTTTTAATAAGTCATATTTTTAAAAGTTTTCTAAAAAATTTCACAAATACAATTCAGATATACTGTAAATGCGGTTTTTTAGTACAATTTGTTGTCTTCACTTTTCACTAGGTTTGATTTGCTAAAGAAGCAGGGTTTGGCCACAGTGGTCATTTCCCTCATAGAACTCGAAAAATAAGAGTGTTTTACTAAGTCATATTTTTAAAAGTTTTCTAAAAAAATTTACAAATACAATTCAGATATACTGTAAATGCAGTTTTTTAGTACAATTTGTTGTCTTCTTTTTCACTAGGTTTGATTTGCTAAAGAAGCAGGGTTTGGCCACAGTGGTCATTTCCTTCATAGAACTCGAAAAATAAGAGTGTTTTACTAAGTCATATTTTTAAAAGTTTTCTAAAAAATTTTACAAATACAATTCAGATATACTGTAAATGCAGTTTTTTAGTACGATTTGCTGTCTTCGTTTTCCACTAGGTTTAATTCGCTGAGGAAGAATGGTTTGGCCACAGTGGTCATTTCCCTCATAGAACTCGAAAAATAAGAGTGTTTTACTAAGTCATATTTTTAGAAGTTTTCTTAAAAATTTCACAAATACAATTCAGACATATTGTAAATGCAGTTTTTTAGTATGATTTGTTGTCTTCATTTTCCACTAGGTTTGATTTGCTGAGAAAGAAGGGTTTGGCCAGAGTGGTCATTTCCCTCATAGAACTCGAAAAATAAAAGTGTTTTACTAAGTCATATTTTTAAAAGTTTTCTAAAAAATTTCACAAATACAATTCAGATATACTGTAAATGCATTTTTTTAGTACAATTTGTTGTCTTCACTTTTCACGAGGCTTGATTTGCTGAGGAAGCAGGGTTTGGTTACAGTGGTCATTTTCCTCATAGAACTCGAAAAATTAGAATGTTTTACTAAGTCATATTTTTAAAAGCTTTCTAAAAAATTTCACAAATACAATTTAGATATACTGTAAATGCAGTTTTTAGTATGACTTGTTGTCTTCACTTTTCACTAGGTTTGATTTGCTGAGAAAACAAGGTTTGGCCACAGGGGTCATTTCCCCCATAGAACTCGAAAAATAAGAGTGTTTTACTAAGTCATATTTTTAGAAGTTTTCTTAAAAATTTCACAAATACAATTCAGACATATTGTAAATGCAGTTTTTTAGTATGATTTGTTGTCTTCATTTTCCATTAGGTTTGATTTGCTGAGAAAGAAGGGTTTGGCCAGAGTGGTCATTTCCCTCATAGAACTCGAAAAATAAGAGTGTTTTACTAAGTCATATTTTTAAAAGTTTTCTAAAAAAAATCACAAATACAATTCAGATATACTGTAAATGCAGTTTTTAGTACAATTTGTTGTCTTCACTTTTCACTAGGTTTGATTTTCTAAAGAAGCAGGGTTTGGCCACAGTGGTCATTTCCCTCATAGAACTCGAAAAATAAGAGTGTTTTACTAAGTCATATTTTTAAAAGTTTTGTAAAAAATTTCACAAATACAATTCAGATATACTGTAAACGCAGTTTTTAGTATGATTTGTTGTCTTCACTTTCCACTAGGTTTGATTCGCTGAGGAAGCAGGGTTTGGCCAAAGTGGTCATTTTCCTCATAGAACTCAAAAAATTAGAGTGTTTTACTAAGTCATATTCTTAAAAGTTTTGTAAAAAATTTCACAAATACAATTCAGATATACTGTAAATGCAGTTTTTTAGTACAATTTGCTGTCTTCGTTTTCCACTAGGTTTAATTCGCTGAGGAAGAATGGTTTGGCCACAGTGGTCATTTCCCTCATAGAACTCGAAAAATAAGAGTGTTTTACTAAGTCATATTTTTAGAAGTTTTCTTAAAAATTTCACAAATACAATTCAGACATATTGTAAATGCAGTTTTTTAGTATGATTTGTTGTCTTCATTTTCCACTAGGTTTGATTTGCTGAGAAAGAAGGGTTTGGCCAGAGTGGTCATTTCCCTCATAGAACTCGAAAAATAAAAGTGTTTTACTAAGTCATATTTTTAAAAGTTTTCTAAAAAATTTCACAAATACAATTCAGATATACTGTAAATGCATTTTTTTAGTACAATTTGTTGTCTTCACTTTTCACGAGGCTTGATTTGCTGAGGAAGCAGGGTTTGGTTACAGTGGTCATTTTCCTCATAGAACTCGAAAAATTAGAATGTTTTACTAAGTCATATTTTTAAAAGCTTTCTAAAAAATTTCACAAATACAATTTAGATATACTGTAAATGCAGTTTTTAGAATGACTTGTTGTCTTCACTTTTCACTAGGTTTGATTTGCTGAGAAAGCAAGGTTTGGCCACAGGGGTCATTTCCCCCATAGAACTCGAAAAATAAGAGTGTTTTACTAAGTCATATTTTTAGAAGTTTTCTTAAAAATTTCACAAATACAATTCAGACATATTGTAAATGCAGTTTTTTAGTATGATTTGTTGTCTTCATTTTCCATTAGGTTTGATTTGCTGAGAAAGAAGGGTTTGGCTAGAGTGGTCATTTCCCTCATAGAACTCGAAAAATAAGAGTGTTTTACTAAGTCATATTTTTAAAAGTTTTCTAAAAAAAATCACAAATACAATTCAGATATACTGTAAATGCAGTTTTTAGTACAATTTGTTGTCTTCACTTTTCACTAGGTTTGATTTTCTAAAGAAGCAGGGTTTGGCCACAGTGGTCATTTCCCTCATAGAACTCGAAAAATAAGAGTGTTTTACTAAGTCATATTTTTAAAAGTTTTGTAAAAAATTTCACAAATACAATTCAGATATACTGTAAACGCAGTTTTTAGTATGATTTGTTGTCTTCACTTTCCACTAGGTTTGATTCGCTGAGGAAGCAGGGTTTGGCCAAAGTGGTCATTTTCCTCATAGAACTCAAAAAATGAGAGTGTTTTACTAAGTCATATTCTTAAAAGTTTTGTAAAAAATTTCACAAATACAATTCAGATATACTGTACATGCAGTTTTTTAGCATAATTTGTTGTCCTCACTTTTCACTAGGTTTGATTTGCTGACGAAGCATGGTTTGGCCACAGTGGTCATTCCCCTTATAGAACTTGAAAAATAAGAATGTTTTACTAAGTCATATTTTTAAAAGTTTTCTAAAAAATTTCACAAATACAATTCAGATATACTGTAAGTGCAGTTTTTTAGTATGATTAGTTATCTTCATTTTCCACTAGGTTTAATTCGCTGAGGAAGAATGGTTTGGCCACAGTGGTCATTTCCCTCATAGAACTCGAAAAATAAAAGTGTTTTACTAAGTCATATTTTTAAAAGTTTTCTAAAAAATTTCACAAATACAATTCAGATATACTGTAAATGCATTTTTTTAGTACAATTTGTTGTCTTTACTTTTCACGAGGCTTGATTTGCTGAGGAAGCAGGGTTTGGTTACAGTGGTCATTTTCCTCATAGAACTCGAAAAATTAGAATGTTTTACTAAGTCATATTTTTAAAAGCTTTCTAAAAAATTTCACAAATACAATTTAGATATACTGTAAATGCAGTTTTTAGTATGACTTGTTGTCTTCACTTTTCACTAGGTTTGATTTGCTGAGAAAGCAAGGTTTGGCCACAGGGGTCATTTCCCTCATAGAACTCGAAAAATAAGAGTGTTTTACTAAGTCATATTTTTAAAAGTTTTCTAAAAAATTTCACAAATACAATTTAGATATACTGTAAATGCAGTTTTTTAGTACGATTTGTTGTTTTCATTTTCCACTAGGTTTAATTCGCTGAGAAAGAAGGGTTTGGCCACAGTGGTCATTTCCCTCATAGAACTCGAAAAATAAGAGTGTTTTACTAAGTCATATTTTTAAAAGTTTTGTAAAAAATTTCACAAATACAATTCAGTTATACTGTACACGCAGTTTTTAGTATGATTTGTTGTCTTCACTCTCCACTAGGTTTGATTCGCTGAGGAAGCAGGGTTTGGCCAAAGTGGTCATTTTCCTCATAGAACTCAAAAAATGAGAGTGTTTTACTAAGTCATATTTTTAAAAGTTTTGTAAAAAATTTCACAAATACAATTCAGATAGACTGTACATGCAGTTTTTTAGCATAATTTGTTGTCCTCACTTTTCACTAGGTTTGATTTGCTGACGAAGCATGGTTTGGCCACAGTGGTCATTTCCCTCATAGAACTCGAAAAATAAGAGTGTTTTACTAAGTCATATTTTGAAAAGTTTTCTAAAAAATTTCACAAATACAATTCAGATATACTGTAAGTGCAGTTTTTTAGTATGATTTGTTATCTTCATTTTCCACTAGGTTTAATTCGCTGAAGAAGAAGGGTTTGGCCACAGTGGTCATTTCCCTCATAGAACTCGAAAAATAAGAGTGTTTTACTAAGTCATATTTTTAAAAGTTTTCTTAAAAATTTCACAAATACAATTCAGACATATTGTAAATGCAGTTTTTTAGTATGATTTGTTGTCTTCATTTTCCACTAGGTTTGATTTGCTGAGAAAGAAGGGTTTGGCCAGAGTGGTCATTTCCCTCATAGAACTCGAAAAATAAGAGTGTTTTACTAAGTCATATTTTTAAAAGTTTTCTAAAAAATTTCACAAATACAATTCAGATATACTGTAAATGCAGTTTTTTAGTACAATTTGTTGTCTTCAGTTTTCACTAGGTTTGATTTACTGTGGAAGCAGGGTTTGGTTACAGTGGTCATTTCCCTCATAGAACTCGAAAAATAAGAATGTTTTACTAAGTCATATTTTTAAAAGCTTTCTAAAAAATTTCACAAATACAATTTAGATATACTGTAAATGCAGTTTTTAGTATGACTTGTTGTCTTCACTTTTCACTAGGTTTGATTTGCTGAGAAAGCAAGGTTTGGCCACAGGGGTCATTTCCCTCATAGAACTCGAAAAATAAGAGTGTTTTACTAAGTCATATTTTTAAAAGTTTTCTAAAAAATTTCACAAATACAATTTAGATATACTGTAAATGCAGTTTTTTAGTACGATTTGTTGTTTTCATTTTCCACTAGGTTTAATTCGCTGAGAAAGAAGGGTTTGGCCACAGTGGTCATTTCCCTCATAGAACTCGAAAAATAAGAGTGTTTTACTAAGTCATATTTTTAAAAGTTTTGTAAAAAATTTCACAAATACAATTCAGTTATACTGTACATGCAGTTTTTTAGCATAATTTGTTGTCCTCACTTTTCACTAGGTTTGATTTGCTGACGAAGCATGGTTTGGCCACAGTGGTCATTTCCCTCATAGAACTCGAAAAATAAGAGTGTTTTACTAAGTCATATTTTGAAAAGTTTTCTAAAAAATTTCACAAATACAATTCAGATATACTGTAAGTGCAGTTTTTTAGTATGATTTGTTATCTTCATTTTCCACTAGGTTTAATTCGCTGAAGAAGAAGGGTTTGGCCACAGTGGTCATTTCCCTCATAGAACTCGAAAAATAAGAGTGTTTTACTAAGTCATATTTTTAAAAGTTTTCTTAAAAATTTCACAAATACAATTCAGACATATTGTAAATGCAGTTTTTTAGTATGATTTGTTGTCTTCATTTTCCACTAGGTTTGATTTGCTGAGAAAGAAGGGTTTGGCCAGAGTGGTCATTTCCCTCATAGAACTCGAAAAATAAGAGTGTTTTACTAAGTCATATTTTTAAAAGTTTTCTAAAAAATTTCACAAATACAATTCAGATATACTGTAAATGCAGTTTTTTAGTACAATTTGTTGTCTTCAGTTTTCACTAGGTTTGATTTACTGTGGAAGCAGGGTTTGGTTACAGTGGTCATTTCCCTCATAGAACTCGAAAAATAAGAATGTTTTACTAAGTCATATTTTTAAAAGCTTTCTAAAAAATTTCACAAATACAATTTAGATATACTGTAAATGCAGTTTTTAGTATGACTTGTTGTCTTCACTTTTCACTAGGTTTGATTTGCTGAGAAAGCAAGGTTTGGCCACAGGGGTCATTTCCCTCATAGAACTCGAAAAATAAGAGTGTTTTACTAAGTCATATTTTTAAAAGTTTTCTAAAAAATTTCACAAATACAATTTAGATATACTGTAAATGCAGTTTTTTAGTACGATTTGTTGTTTTCATTTTCCACTAGGTTTAATTCGCTGAGAAAGAAGGGTTTGGCCACAGTGGTCATTTCCCTCATAGAACTCGAAAAATAAGAGTGTTTTACTAAGTCATATTTTTAAAAGTTTTGTAAAAAATTTCACAAATACAATTCAGTTATACTGTACACGCAGTTTTTAGTATGATTTGTTGTCTTCACTCTCCACTAGGTTTGATTCGCTGAGGAAGCAGGGTTTGGCCAAAGTGGTCATTTTCCTCATAGAACTCAAAAAATGAGAGTGTTTTACTAAGTCATATTTTTAAAAGTTTTGTAAAAAATTTCACAAATACAATTCAGATAGACTGTACATGCAGTTTTTTAGCATAATTTGTTGTCCTCACTTTTCACTAGGTTTGATTTGCTGACGAAGCATGGTTTGGCCACAGTGGTCATTTCCCTCATAGAACTCGAAAAATAAGAGTGTTTTACTAAGTCATATTTTGAAAAGTTTTCTAAAAAATTTCACAAATACAATTCAGATATACTGTAAGTGCAGTTTTTTAGTATGATTTGTTATCTTCATTTTCCACTAGGTTTAATTCGCTGAAGAAGAAGGGTTTGGCCACAGTGGTCATTTCCCTCATAGAACTCGAAAAATAAGAGTGTTTTACTAAGTCATATTTTTAAAAGTTTTCTTAAAAATTTCACAAATACAATTCAGACATATTGTAAATGCAGTTTTTTAGTATGATTTGTTGTCTTCATTTTCCACTAGGTTTGATTTGCTGAGCAAGAAGGGTTTGGCCAGAGTGGTCATTTCCCTCATAGAACTCGAAAAATAAGAGTGTTTTACTAAGTCATATTTTTAAAAGTTTTCTAAAAAATTTCACAAATACAATTCAGATATACTGTAAATGCAGTTTTTTAGTACAATTTGTTGTCTTCAGTTTTCACTAGGTTTGATTTACTGTGGAAGCAGGGTTTGGTTACAGTGGTCATTTCCCTCATAGAACTCGAAAAATAAGAATGTTTTACTAAGTCATATTTTTAAAAGCTTTCTAAAAAATTTCACAAATACAATTTAGATATACTGTAAATGCAGTTTTTTAGTATGATTTGTTGTCTTTACTTTCCACTTGGTTTGATTTGCTGAGGAAGCAAGGTTTGGCCACAGGAGTCATTTCCTTCATAGAACTCGAAAAATAAGAGTGTTTTACTAAGTCATATTTTTAAAAGTTTTCTAAAAAATTTTACAAATACAATTCAGATATACTGTAAATGCAGTTTTTTAGTATGATTTGTTGTCTTCATTTTCCACTAGGCTTGATTTGCTGAGAGAAAAGGGTTTGGCCAGAGTGGTCATTTCCCTCATAGAACTCGAAAAATAAAGTGTTTTACTAAGTCATATTTTTAAAAGTTTTCTAAAAAATTTCACAAATACAAATCAGATATACTGTAAATGCAGTTTTTTATACAATTTGTTGTCTTCACTTTTCACTAGGCTTGATTTGCTGAGGAAGCAGGGTTTGGTTACAGTGGTCATTTTCCTCATAGAACTCGAAAAATAAGAATGTTTTACTAAGTCATATTTTTAAAAGCTTTCTAAAAAATTTCACAAATACAATTTAGATATACTGTAAATGCAGTTTTTTAGTATGATTTGTTGTCTTCATTTTCCATTAGGTTTGATTTGCTGAGAAAGAAGAATTTGGCCAGAGTGGTCATTTCTCTCATAGAACTCGAAAAATAAGAGTGTTTTACTAAGTCATATTTTTAAAAGCTTTCAAAAAATTTCACAAATACAATTTAGATATACTGTAAATGCAGTTTTTTAGTATAATTTGTTGTCTTCATTTTCCTTTAGGTTTGATTTGCTGAGAAAGAAGGGTTTGGCCAGAGTGGTCATTTCCCTCATAGAACTCGAAAAATAAGAGTGTTTTACTAAGTCATATTTTTAAAAGTTTTCTAAAAAAAATCACAAATACAATTCAGATATACTGTAAATGCAGTTTTTAGTACAATTTGTTGTCTTCACTTTTCACTAGGCTTGATTTGCTTAAGAAGCAGGGTTTGGCCACAGTGGTCATTTCCCTCATAGAACTCGAAAAATAAGAGTGTTTTACTAAGTCATATTTTTAAAAGTTTTCTAAAAAATTTCACAAATACAATTCAGATATACTGTAAATGCAGTTTTTTAGTACGATTTGCTGTCTTCATTTTCCACTAGGTTTAATTCGCTGAGGAAGAATGGTTTGGCCACAGTGGTCATTTCCCTCATAGAACTCGAAAAATAAGAGTGTTTTACTAAGTCATATTTTTAGAAGTTTTCTTAAAAATTTCACAAATACAATTCAGACATATTGTAAATGCAGTTTTTTAGTATGATTTGTTGTCTTCATTTTCCACTAGGTTTGATTTGCTGAGAAAGAAGGGTTTGGCCAGAGTGGTCATTTCCCTCATAGAACTCGAAAAATAAAAGTGTTTTACTAAGTCATATTTTTAAAAGTTTTCTAAAAAATTTCACAAATACAATTCAGATATACTGTAAATGCATTTTTTTAGTACAATTTGTTGTCTTTACTTTTCACGAGGCTTGATTTGCTGAGGAAGCAGGGTTTGGTTACAGTGGTCATTTTCCTCATAGAACTCGAAAAATTAGAATGTTTTATTAAGTCATATTTTTAAAAGCTTTCTAAAAAATTTCACAAATACAATTTAGATATACTGTAAATGCAGTTTTTAGTATGACTTGTTGTCTTCACTTTTCACTAGGTTTGATTTGCTGAGAAAGCAAGGTTTGGCCACAGGGGTCATTTCCCTCATAGAACTCGAAAAATAAGAGTGTTTTACTAAGTCATATTTTTAAAAGTTTTCTAAAAAATTTCACAAATACAATTTAGATATACTGTAAATGCAGTTTTTTAGTACGATTTGTTGTTTTCATTTTCCACTAGGTTTAATTCGCTGAGAAAGAAGGGTTTGGCCACAGTGGTCATTTCCCTCATAGAACTCGAAAAATAAGAGTGTTTTACTAAGTCATATTTTTAAAAGTTTTGTAAAAAATTTCACAAATACAATTCAGTTATACTGTACACGCAGTTTTTAGTATGATTTGTTGTCTTCACTCTCCACTAGGTTTGATTCGCTGAGGAAGCAGGGTTTGGCCAAAGTGGTCATTTTCCTCATAGAACTCAAAAAATGAGAGCGTTTTACTAAGTCATATTTTTAAAAGTTTTGTAAAAAATTTCACAAATACAATTCAGATAGACTGTACATGCAGTTTTTTAGCATAATTTGTTGTCCTCACTTTTCACTAGGTTTGATTTGCTGACGAAGCATGGTTTGGCCACAGTGGTCATTTCCCTCATAGAACTCGAAAAATAAGAGTGTTTTACTAAGTCATATTTTGAAAAGTTTTCTAAAAAATTTCACAAATACAATTCAGATATACTGTAAGTGCAGTTTTTTAGTATGATTTGTTATCTTCATTTTCCACTAGGTTTAATTCGCTGAAGAAGAAGGGTTTGGCCACAGTGGTCATTTCCCTCATAGAACTCGAAAAATAAGAGTGTTTTACTAAGTCATATTTTTAAAAGTTTTCTTAAAAATTTCACAAATACAATTCAGACATATTGTAAATGCAGTTTTTTAGTATGATTTGTTGTCTTCATTTTCCACTAGGTTTGATTTGCTGAGAAAGAAGGGTTTGGCCAGAGTGGTCATTTCCCTCATAGAACTCGAAAAATAAGAGTGTTTTACTAAGTCATATTTTTAAAAGTTTTCTAAAAAATTTCACAAATACAATTCAGATATACTGTAAATGCAGTTTTTTAGTACAATTTGTTGTCTTCAGTTTTCACTAGGTTTGATTTACTGTGGAAGCAGGGTTTGGTTACAGTGGTCATTTCCCTCATAGAACTCGAAAAATAAGAATGTTTTACTAAGTCATATTTTTAAAAGCTTTCTAAAAAATTTCACAAATACAATTTAGATATACTGTAAATGCAGTTTTTTAGTATGATTTGTTGTCTTTACTTTCCACTTGGTTTGATTTGCTGAGGAAGCAAGGTTTGGCCACAGGAGTCATTTCCTTCATAGAACTCGAAAAATAAGAGTGTTTTACTAAGTCATATTTTTAAAAGTTTTCTAAAAAATTTTACAAATACAATTCAGATATACTGTAAATGCAGTTTTTTAGTATGATTTGTTGTCTTCATTTTCCACTAGGCTTGATTTGCTGAGAGAAAAGGGTTTGGCCAGAGTGGTCATTTCCCTCATAGAACTCGAAAAATAAAGTGTTTTACTAAGTCATATTTTTAAAAGTTTTCTAAAAAATTTCACAAATACAAATCAGATATACTGTAAATGCAGTTTTTTTATACAATTTGTTGTCTTCACTTTTCACTAGGCTTGATTTGCTGAGGAAGCAGGGTTTGGTTACAGTGGTCATTTTCCTCATAGAACTCGAAAAATAAGAATGTTTTACTAAGTCATATTTTTAAAAGCTTTCTAAAAAATTTCACAAATACAATTTAGATATACTGTAAATGCAGTTTTTTAGTATGATTTGTTGTCTTCATTTTCCATTAGGTTTGATTTGCTGAGAAAGAAGGGTTTGGCCAGAGTGGTCATTTCTCTCATAGAACTCGAAAAATAAGAGTGTTTTACTAAGTCATATTTTTAAAAGCTTTCAAAAAATTTCACAAATACAATTTAGATATACTGTAAATGCAGTTTTTTAGTATAATTTGTTGTCTTCATTTTCCTTTAGGTTTGATTTGCTGAGAAAGAAGGGTTTGGCCAGAGTGGTCATTTCCCTCATAGAACTCGAAAAATAAGAGTGTTTTACTAAGTCATATTTTTAAAAGTTTTCTAAAAAAAATCACAAATACAATTCAGATATACTGTAAATGCAGTTTTTAGTACAATTTGTTGTCTTCACTTTTCACTAGGCTTGATTTGCTTAAGAAGCAGGGTTTGGCCACAGTGGTCATTTCCCTCATAGAACTCGAAAAATAAGAGTGTTTTACTAAGTCATATTTTTAAAAGTTTTCTAAAAAATTTCACAAATACAATTCAGATATACTGTAAATGCAGTTTTTTAGTACGATTTGCTGTCTTCATTTTCCACTAGGTTTAATTAACTGAGGAAGAATGGTTTGGCCACAGTGGTCATTTCCCTCATAGAACTCGAAAAATAAGAGTGTTTTACTAAGTCATATTTTTAGAAGTTTTCTTAAAAATTTCACAAATACAATTCAGACATATTGTAAATGCAGTTTTTTAGTATGATTTGTTGTCTTCATTTTCCACTAGGTTTGATTTGCTGAGAAAGAAGGGTTTGGCCAGAGTGGTCATTTCCCTCATAGAACTCGAAAAATAAAAGTGTTTTACTAAGTCATATTTTTAAAAGTTTTCTAAAAAATTTCACAAATACAATTCAGATATACTGTAAATGCATTTTTTTAGTACAATTTGTTGTCTTTACTTTTCACGAGGCTTGATTTGCTGAGGAAGCAGGGTTTGGTTACAGTGGTCATTTTCCTCATAGAACTCGAAAAATTAGAATGTTTTACTAAGTCATATTTTTAAAAGCTTTCTAAAAAATTTCACAAATACAATTTAGATATACTGTAAATGCAGTTTTTAGTATGACTTGTTGTCTTCACTTTTCACTAGGTTTGATTTGCTGAGAAAGCAAGGTTTGGCCACAGGGGTCATTTCCCTCATAGAACTCGAAAAATAAGAGTGTTTTACTAAGTCATATTTTTAAAAGTTTTCTAAAAAATTTCACAAATACAATTTAGATATACTGTAAATGCAGTTTTTTAGTACGATTTGTTGTTTTCATTTTCCACTAGGTTTAATTCGCTGAGAAAGAAGGGTTTGGCCACAGTGGTCATTTCCCTCATAGAACTCGAAAAATAAGAGTGTTTTACTAAGTCATATTTTTAAAAGTTTTGTAAAAAATTTCACAAATACAATTCAGTTATACTGTACACGCAGTTTTTAGTATGATTTGTTGTCTTCACTCTCCACTAGGTTTGATTCGCTGAGGAAGCAGGGTTTGGCCAAAGTGGTCATTTACCTCATAGAACTCAAAAAATGAGAGTGTTTTACTAAGTCATATTTTTAAAAGTTTTGTAAAAAATTTCACAAATACAATTCAGATAGACTGTACATGCAGTTTTTTAGCATAATTTGTTGTCCTCACTTTTCACTAGGTTTGATTTGCTGACGAAGCATGGTTTGGCCACAGTGGTCATTTCCCTCATAGAACTCGAAAAATAAGAGTGTTTTACTAAGTCATATTTTGAAAAGTTTTCTAAAAAATTTCACAAATACAATTCAGATATACTGTAAGTGCAGTTTTTTAGTATGATTTGTTATCTTCATTTTCCACTAGGTTTAATTCGCTGAAGAAGAAGGGTTTGGCCACAGTGGTCATTTCCCTCATAGAACTCGAAAAATAAGAGTGTTTTACTAAGTCATATTTTTAAAAGTTTTCTTAAAAATTTCACAAATACAATTCAGACATATTGTAAATGCAGTTTTTTAGTATGATTTGTTGTCTTCATTTTCCACTAGGTTTGATTTGCTGAGAAAGAAGGGTTTGGCCAGAGTGGTCATTTCCCTCATAGAACTCGAAAAATAAGAGTGTTTTACTAAGTCATATTTTTAAAAGTTTTCTTAAAAATTTCACAAATACAATTCAGACATATTGTAAATGCAGTTTTTTAGTACAATTTGTTGTCTTCAGTTTTCACTAGGTTTGATTTACTGTGGAAGCAGGGTTTGGTTACAGTGGTCATTTCCCTCATAGAACTCGAAAAATAAGAATGTTTTACTAAGTCATATTTTTAAAAGCTTTCTAAAAAATTTCACAAATACAATTTAGATATACTGTAAATGCAGTTTTTTAGTATGATTTGTTGTCTTTACTTTCCACTTGGTTTGATTTGCTGAGGAAGCAAGGTTTGGCCACAGGAGTCATTTCCTTCATAGAACTCGAAAAATAAGAGTGTTTTACTAAGTCATATTTTTAAAAGTTTTCTAAAAAATTTTACAAATACAATTCAGATATACTGTAAATGCAGTTTTTTAGTATGATTTGTTGTCTTCATTTTCCACTAGGCTTGATTTGCTGAGAGAAAAGGGTTTGGCCAGAGTGGTCATTTCCCTCATAGAACTCGAAAAATAAAGTGTTTTACTAAGTCATATTTTTAAAAGTTTTCTAAAAAATTTCACAAATACAAATCAGATATACTGTAAATGCAGTTTTTTTATACAATTTGTTGTCTTCACTTTTCACTAGGCTTGATTTGCTGAGGAAGCAGGGTTTGGTTACAGTGGTCATTTTCCTCATAGAACTCGAAAAATAAGAATGTTTTACTAAGTCATATTTTTAAAAGCTTTCTAAAAAATTTCACAAATACAATTTAGATATACTGTAAATGCAGTTTTTTAGTATGATTTATTGTCTTCATTTCCCATTAGGTTTGATTTGCTGAGAAAGAAGGGTTTGGCCAGAGTGGTCATTTCTCTCATAGAACTCGAAAAATAAGAGTGTTTTACTAAGTCATATTTTTAAAAGCTTTCAAAAAATTTCACAAATACAATTTAGATATACTGTAAATGCAGTTTTTTAGTATAATTTGTTGTCTTCATTTTCCTTTAGGTTTGATTTGCTGAGAAAGAAGGGTTTGGCCAGAGTGGTCATTTCCCTCATAGAACTCGAAAAATAAGAGTGTTTTACTAAGTCATATTTTTAAAAGTTTTCTAAAAAAAATCACAAATACAATTCAGATATACTGTAAATGCAGTTTTTAGTACAATTTGTTGTCTTCACTTTTCACTAGGCTTGATTTGCTTAAGAAGCAGGGTTTGGCCACAGTGGTCATTTCCCTCATAGAACTCGAAAAATAAGAGTGTTTTACTAAGTCATATTTTTAAAAGTTTTCTAAAAAATTTCACAAATACAATTCAGATATACTGTAAATGCAGTTTTTTAGTACGATTTGCTGTCTTCATTTACCACTAGGTTTAATTCGCTGAGGAAGAATGGTTTGGCCACAGTGGTCATTTCCCTCATAGAACTCGAAAAATAAGAGTGTTTTACTAAGTCATATTTTTAGAAGTTTTCTTAAAAATTTCACAAATACAATTCAGACATATTGTAAATGCAGTTTTTTAGTATGATTTGTTGTCTTCATTTTCCACTAGGTTTGATTTGCTGAGAAAGAAGGGTTTGGCCAGAGTGGTCATTTCCCTCATAGAACTCGAAAAATAAAAGTGTTTTACTAAGTCATATTTTTAAAAGTTTTCTAAAAAATTTCACAAATACAATTCAGATATACTGTAAATGCATTTTTTTAGTACAATTTGTTGTCTTTACTTTTCACGAGGCTTGATTTGCTGAGGAAGCAGGGTTTGGTTACAGTGGTCATTTTCCTCATAGAACTCGAAAAATTAGAATGTTTTATTAAGTCATATTTTTAAAAGCTTTCTAAAAAATTTCACAAATACAATTTAGATATACTGTAAATGCAGTTTTTAGTATGACTTGTTGTCTTCACTTTTCACTAGGTTTGATTTGCTGAGAAAGCAAGGTTTGGCCACAGGGGTCATTTCCCTCATAGAACTCGAAAAATAAGAGTGTTTTACTAAGTCATATTTTTAAAAGTTTTCTAAAAAATTTCACAAATACAATTTAGATATACTGTAAATGCAGTTTTTTAGTACGATTTGTTGTTTTCATTTTCCACTAGGTTTAATTCGCTGAGAAAGAAGGGTTTGGCCACAGTGGTCATTTCCCTCATAGAACTCGAAAAATAAGAGTGTTTTACTAAGTCATATTTTTAAAAGTTTTGTAAAAAATTTCACAAATACAATTCAGTTATACTGTACACGCAGTTTTTAGTATGATTTGTTGTCTTCACTCTCCACTAGGTTTGATTCGCTGAGGAAGCAGGGTTTGGCCAAAGTGGTCATTTTCCTCATAGAACTCAAAAAATGAGAGTGTTTTACTAAGTCATATTTTTAAAAGTTTTGTAAAAAATTTCACAAATACAATTCAGATAGACTGTACATGCAGTTTTTTAGCATAATTTGTTGTCCTCACTTTTCACTAGGTTTGATTTGCTGACGAAGCATGGTTTGGCCACAGTGGTCATTTCCCTCATAGAACTCGAAAAATAAGAGTGTTTTACTAAGTCATATTTTGAAAAGTTTTCTAAAAAATTTCACAAATACAATTCAGATATACTGTAAGTGCAGTTTTTTAGTATGATTTGTTATCTTCATTTTCCACTAGGTTTAATTCGCTGAAGAAGAAGGGTTTGGCCACAGTGGTCATTTCCCTCATAGAACTCGAAAAATAAGAGTGTTTTACTAAGTCATATTTTTAAAAGTTTTCTTAAAAATTTCACAAATACAATTCAGACATATTGTAAATGCAGTTTTTTAGTATGATTTGTTGTCTTCATTTTCCACTAGGTTTGATTTGCTGAGAAAGAAGGGTTTGGCCAGAGTGGTCATTTCCCTCATAGAACTCGAAAAATAAGAGTGTTTTACTAAGTCATATTTTTAAAAGTTTTCTAAAAAATTTCACAAATACAATTCAGATATACTGTAAATGCAGTTTTTTAGTACAATTTGTTGTCTTCAGTTTTCACTAGGTTTGATTTACTGTGGAAGCAGGGTTTGGTTACAGTGGTCATTTCCCTCATAGAACTCGAAAAATAAGAATGTTTTACTAAGTCATATTTTTAAAAGCTTTCTAAAAAATTTCACAAATACAATTTAGATATACTGTAAATGCAGTTTTTTAGTATGATTTGTTGTCTTTACTTTCCACTTGGTTTGATTTGCTGAGGAAGCAAGGTTTGGCCACAGGAGTCATTTCCTTCATAGAACTCGAAAAATAAGAGTGTTTTACTAAGTCATATTTTTAAAAGTTTTGTAAAAAATTTCAAAAATACAATTCAGATATACTGTAAATGCAGTTTTTAGTATGATTTGTTGTCTTCACTTTCCACTAGGTTTGATTCGATGAGGAAGCAGGGTTTGGCCAAAGTGGTAATTTTCCTCATAGAACTCAAAAAATAAGTCATATTTTTAAAAGTTTTCTTAAAAATTTCACAAATACAATTCAGACATATTGTAAATGCAGTTTTTTAGTATGATTTGTTGTCTTCATTTTCCACTAGGCTTGATTTGCTGAGAGAAAAGGGTTTGGCCAGAGTGGTCATTTCCCTCATAGAACTCGAAAAATAAAGTGTTTTACTAAGTCATATTTTTAAAAGTTTTCTAAAAAATTTCACAAATACAAATCAGATATACTGTAAATGCAGTTTTTTTTATACAATTTGTTGTCTTCACTTTTCACTAGGCTTGATTTGCTGAGGAAGCAGGGTTTGGTTACAGTGTTAATTTTCCTCATAGAACTCGAAAAATAAGAATGTTTTACTAAGTCATATTTTTAAAAGCTTTCTAAAAAATTTCACAAATACAATTTAGATATACTGTAAATGCAGTTTTTTAGTATGATTTGTTGTCTTCATTTTCCATTAGGTTTGATTTGCTGAGAAAGAAGGGTTTGGCCAGAGTGGTCATTTCTCTCATAGAACTCGAAAAATAAGAGTGTTTTACTAAGTCATATTTTTAAAAGCTTTCAAAAAATTTCACAAATACAATTTAGATATACTGTAAATGCAGTTTTTTAGTATAATTTGTTGTCTTCATTTTCCTTTAGGTTTGATTTGCTGAGAAAGAAGGGTTTGGCCAGAGTGGTCATTTCCCTCATAGAACTCGAAAAATAAGAGTGTTTTACTAAGTCATATTTTTAAAAGTTTTCTAAAAAAAATCACAAATACAATTCAGATATACTGTAAATGCAGTTTTTAGTACAATTTGTTGTCTTCACTTTTCACTAGGCTTGATTTGCTTAAGAAGCAGGGTTTGGCCACAGTGGTCATTTCCCTCATAGAACTCGAAAAATAAGAGTGTTTTACTAAGTCATATTTTTAAAAGTTTTCTAAAAAATTTCACAAATACAATTCAGATATACTGTAAATGCAGTTTTTTAGTACGATTTGCTGTCTTCATTTTCCACTAGGTTTAATTCGCTGAGGAAGAATGGTTTGGCCACAGTGGTCATTTCCCTCATAGAACTCGAAAAATAAGAGTGTTTTACTAAGTCATATTTTTAGAAGTTTTCTTAAAAATTTCACAAATACAATTCAGACATATTGTAAATGCAGTTTTTTAGTATGATTTGTTGTCTTCATTTTCCACTAGGTTTGATTTGCTGAGAAAGAAGGGTTTGGCCAGAGTGGTCATTTCCCTCATAGAACTCGAAAAATAAAAGTGTTTTACTAAGTCATATTTTTAAAAGTTTTCTAAAAAATTTCACAAATACAATTCAGATATACTGTAAATGCATTTTTTTAGTACAATTTGTTGTCTTTACTTTTCACGAGGCTTGATTTGCTGAGGAAGCAGGGTTTGGTTACAGTGGTCATTTTCCTCATAGAACTCGAAAAATTAGAATGTTTTACTAAGTCATATTTTTAAAAGCTTTCTAAAAAATTTCACAAATACAATTTAGATATACTGTAAATGCAGTTTTTAGTATGACTTGTTGTCTTCACTTTTCACTAGGTTTGATTTGCTGAGAAAGCAAGGTTTGGCCACAGGGGTCATTTCCCTCATAGAACTCGAAAAATAAGAGTGTTTTACTAAGTCATATTTTTAAAAGTTTTCTAAAAAATTTCACAAATACAATTTAGATATACTGTAAATGCAGTTGTTTAGTACGATTTGTTGTTTTCATTTTCCACTAGGTTTAATTCGCTTAGAAAGAAGGGTTTGGCCACAGTGGTCATTTCCCTCATAGAACTCGAAAAATAAGAGTGTTTTACTAAGTCATATTTTTAAAAGTTTTGTAAAAAATTTCACAAATACAATTCAGTTATACTGTACACGCAGTTTTTAGTATGATTTGTTGTCTTCACTCTCCACTAGGTTTGATTCGCTGAGGAAGCAGGGTTTGGCCAAAGTGGTCATTTACCTCATAGAACTCAAAAAATGAGAGTGTTTTACTAAGTCATATTTTTAAAAGTTCTGTAAAAAATTTCACAAATACAATTCAGATAGACTGTACATGCAGTTTTTTAGCATAATTTGTTGTCCTCACTTTTCACTAGGTTTGATTTGCTGACGAAGCATGGTTTGGCCACAGTGGTCATTTCCCTCATAGAACTCGAAAAATAAGAGTGTTTTACTAAGTCATATTTTGAAAAGTTTTCTAAAAAATTTCACAAATACAATTCAGATATACTGTAAGTGCAGTTTTTTAGTATGGTTTGTTATCTTCATTTTCCACTAGGTTTAATTCGCTGAAGAAGAAGGGTTTGGCCACAGTGGTCATTTCCCTCATAGAACTCGAAAAATAAGAGTGTTTTACTAAGTCATATTTTTAAAAGTTTTCTTAAAAATTTCACAAATACAATTCAGACATATTGTAAATGCAGTTTTTTAGTATGATTTGTTGTCTTCATTTTCCACTAGGTTTGATTTGCTGAGAAAGAAGGGTTTGGCCAGAGTGGTCATTTCCCTCATAGAACTCGAAAAATAAGAGTGTTTTACTAAGTCATATTTTTAAAAGTTTTCTAAAAAATTTCACAAATACAATTCAGATATACTGTAAATGCAGTTTTTTAGTACAATTTGTTGTCTTCACTTTTCACTAGGTTTGATTTACTGTGGAAGCAGGGTTTGGTTACAGTGGTCATTTCCCTCATAGAACTCGAAAAATAAGAATGTTTTACTAAGTCATATTTTTAAAAGCTTTCTAAAAAATTTCACAAATACAATTTAGATATACTGTAAATGCAGTTTTTTAGTATGATTTGTTGTCTTCACTTTCCACTTGGTTTGATTTGCTGAGGAAGCAAGGTTTGGCCACAGGAGTCATTTCCTTCATAGAACTCGAAAAATAAGAGTGTTTTACTAAGTCATATTTTTAAAAGTTTTCTAAAAAATTTTACAAATACAATTCAGATATACTGTAAATGCAGTTTTTTAGTATGATTTGTTGTCTTCATTTTCCACTAGGCTTGATTTGCTGAGAGAAAAGGGTTTGGCCAGAGTGGTCATTTCCCTCATAGAACTCGAAAAATAAAGTGTTTTACTAAGTCATATTTTTAAAAGTTTTCTAAAAAATTTCACAAATACAAATCAGATATACTGTAAATGCAGTTTTTTTATACAATTTGTTGTCTTCACTTTTCACTAGGCTTGATTTGCTGAGGAAGCAGGGTTTGGTTACAGTGGTCATTTTCCTCATAGAACTCGAAAAATAAGAATGTTTTACTAAGTCATATTTTTAAAAGCTTTCTAAAAAATTTCACAAATACAATTTAGATATACTGTAAATGCAGTTTTTTAGTATGATTTGTTGTCTTCATTTTCCATTAGGTTTGATTTGCTGAGAAAGAAGGGTTTGGCCAGAGTGGTCATTTCTCTCATAGAACTCGAAAAATAAGAGTGTTTTACTAAGTCATATTTTTAAAAGCTTTCTAAAAAATTTCACAAATACAATTTAGATATACTGTAAATGCAGTTTTTTAGTATGATTTGTTGTCTTCATTTTCCTTTAGGTTTGATTTGCTGAGAAAGAAGGGTTTGGCCAGAGTGGTCATTTCCCTCATAGAACTCGAAAAATAAGAGTGTTTTACTAAGTCATATTTTTAAAAGTTTTCTAAAAAAAATCACAAATACAATTCAGATATACTGTAAATGCAGTTTTTAGTACAATTTGTTGTCTTCACTTTTCACTAGGCTTGATTTGCTAAAGAAGCAGGGTTTGGCCACAGTGGTCATTTCCCTCATAGAACTCGAAAAATAAGAGTGTTTTACTAAGTCATATTTTTAAAAGTTTTCTAAAAAATTTCACAAATACAATTCAGATATAGTGTAAATGCAGTTGTTTAGTACAATTTGTTGTCTTCACTTTTCACTAGGCTTGATTTGCTGAGGAAGCAGGGTTTGGTTACAGTGGTCATTTTCCTCATAGAACTCGAAAAATAAGAATGTTTTACTAAGTCATATTTTTAAAAGCTTTCTAAAAAATTTCACAAATACAATTTAGATATACTGTAAATGCAGTTTTTTAGTATGATTTGTTATCTTCATTTTTCACTAGGTTTAATTCGCTGAAGAAGAAGGGTTTGGCCACAGTGGTCATTTCCCTCATAGAACTCGAAAAATAAGAGTGTTTTACTAAGTCATATTTTTAAAAGTTTTCTTAAAAATTTCACAAATACAATTCAGACATATTGTAAATGCAGTTTTTTAGTATGATTTGTTGTCTTCATTTTCCACTAGGTTTGATTTGCTGAGAAAGAAGGGTTTGGCCAGAGTGGTCATTTCCCTCATAGAACTCGAAAAATAAGAGTGTTTTACTAAGTCATATTTTTAAAAGTTTTCTAAAAAATTTCACAAATACAATTCAGATATACTGTAAATGCAGTTTTTTAGTACAATTTGTTGTCTTCACTTTTCACTAGGTTTGATTTACTGTGGAAGCAGGGTTTGGTTACAGTGGTCATTTCCCTCATAGAACTCGAAAAAATAAGAATGTTTTACTAAGTCATATTTTTAAAAGCTTTCTAAAAAATTTCACAAATACAATTTAGATATACTGTAAATAAAGTTTTTTAGTATGATTTGTTGTCTTCACTTTCCACTTGGTTTGATTTGCTGAGGAAGCAAGGTTTGGCCACAGGAGTCATTTCCTTCATAGAACTCGAAAAATAAGAGTGTTTTACTAAGTCATATTTTTAAAAGTTTTCTAAAAAATTTTACAAATACAATTCAGATATACTGTAAATGCAGTTTTTTAGTATGATTTGTTGTCTTCATTTTCCACTAGGCTTGATTTGCTGAGAGAGAAGGGTTTGGCCAGAGTGGTCATTTCCCTCATAGAACTCGAAAAATAAAGTGTTTTACTAAGTCATATTTTTAAAAGTTTTCTAAAAAATTTCACAAATACAAATCAGATATACTGTAAATGCAGTTTTTTTATACAATTTGTTGTCTTCACTTTTCACTAGGCTTGATTTGCTGAGGAAGCAGGGTTTGGTTACAGTGGTCATTTTCCTCATAGAACTCGAAAAATAAGAATGTTTTACTAAGTCATATTTTTAAAAGCTTTCTAAAAAATTTCACAAATACAATTTAGATATACTGTAAATGCAGTTTTTTAGTATAATTTGTTGTCTTTATTTTCCTTTAGGTTTGATTTGCTGAGAAAGAAGGGTTTGGCCAGAGTGGTCATTTCCCTCATAGAACTCGAAAAATAAGAGTGTTTTACTAAGTCATATTTTTAAAAGTTTTCTAAAAAAAATCACAAATACAATTCAGATATACTGTAAATGCAGTTTTTAGAACAATTTGTTGTCTTCACTTTTCACTAGGCTTGATTTGCTAAAGAAGCAGGGTTTGCCCACAGTGGTCATTTCCCTCATAGAACTCGAAAAATAAGAGTGTTTTACTAAGTCATATTTTTAAAAGTTTTCTAAAAAATTTCACAAATACAATTCAGATATACTGTAAATGCAGTTTTTTAGTACAATTTGTTGTCTTCACTTTTCACGAGGCTTGATTTGCTGAGGAAGCAGGGTTTGGTTACAGTGGTCATTTTCCTCATAGAACTCGAAAAATAAGAATGTTTTACTAAGTCATATTTTTAAAAGCTTTCTAAAAAATTTCACAAATACAATTTAGATATACTGTAAATGCAGTTTTTAGTATGACTTGTTGTCTTCACTTTTCACTAGGTTTGATTTGCTGAGAAAGAAGGGTTTGGCCACAGTGGTCATTTCCCTCATAGAACTCGAAAAATAAGAGTGTTTTACTAAGTCATATTTTTAAAAGTTTTCTTAAAAATTTCACAAATACAATTCAGACATATTGTAAATGCAGTTTTTTAGTATGATTTGTTGTCTTCATTTTCCACTAGGTTTGATTTGCTGAGAAAGAAGGGTTTGGCCAGAGTGGTCATTTCCCTCATAGAACTCGAAAAATAAGAGTGTTTTACTAAGTCATATTTTTAAAAGTTTTCTAAAAAATTTCACAAATACAATTCAGATATACTGTAAATGCAGTTTTTTAGTATGATTTGTTGTCTTCATTTTCCATTAGGTTTGATTTGCTGAGAAAGAAGGGTTTGGCCAGAGTGGTCATTTCTCTCATAGAACTCAAAAAATGAGAGTGTTTTACTAAGTCATATTTTTAAAAGTTTTGTAAAAAATTTCACAAATACAATTCAGATATACTGTACATGCAGTTTTTTAGAATAATTTGTTGTCCTCACTTTTCACTAGGTTTGATTTGCTGACGAAGCATGGTTTGGCCACAGTGGTCATTTCCCTCATAGAACTCGAAAAATAAGAGTGTTTTACTAAGTCATATTTTGAAAAGTTTTCTAAAAAATTTCACAAATACAATTCAGATATACTGTAAGTGCAGTTTTTTAGTATGATTTGTTATCTTCATTTTCCACTAGGTTTAATTCGCTGAAGAAGAAGGGTTTGGCCACAGTGGTCATTTCCCTCATAGAACTCGAAAAATAAGAGTGTTTTACTAAGTCATATTTTTAAAAGTTTTCTTAAAAATTTCACAAATACAATTCAGACATATTGTAAATGCAGTTTTTTAGTATGATTTGTTGTCTTCATTTTCCACTAGGTTTGATTTGCTGAGAAAGAAGGGTTTGGCCAGAGTGGTCATTTCCCTCATAGAACTCGAAAAATAAGAGTGTTTTACTAAGTCATATTTTTAAAAGTTTTCTAAAAAATTTCACAAATACAATACAGATATACTGTAAATGCAGTTTTTTAGTACAATTTGTTGTCTTCACTTTTCACTACGTTTGATTTACTGTGGAAGCAGGGTTTGGTTACAGTGGTCATTTCCCTCATAGAACTCGAAAAATAAGAATGTTTTACTAAGTCATATTTTTAAAAGCTTTCTAAAAAATTTCACAAATACAATTTAGATATACTGTAAATGCAGTTTTTTAGTATGATTTGTTGTCTTCACTTTCCACTTGGTTTGATTTGCTGAGGAAGCAAGGTTTGGCCACAGGAGTCATTTCCTTCATAGAACTCGAAAAATAAGAGTGTTTTACTAAGTCATATTTTTAAAAGTTTTCTAAAAAATTTTACAAATACAATTCAGATATACTGTAAATGCAGTTTTTTAGTATGATTTGTTGTCTTCATTTTTCACTAGGCCTGATTTGCTGAGAGAAAAGGGTTTGGCCAGAGTGGTCATTTCCCTCACAGAACTCGAAAAATAAAGTGTTTTACTAAGTCATATTTTTAAAAGTTTTCTAAAAAATTTCACAAATACAAATCAGATATACTGTAAATGCAGTTTTTTTATACAATTTGTTGTCTTCACTTTTCACTAGGCTTGATTTGCTGAGGAAGCAGGGTTTGGTTACAGTGGTCATTTTCCTCATAGAACTCGAAAAATAAGAATGTTTTACTAAGTCATATTTTTAAAAGCTTTCTAAAAAATTTCACAAATACAATTTAGATATACTGTAAATGCAGTTTTTTAGTATGATTTGTTGTCTTCATTTTCCATTAGGTTTGATTTGCTGAGAAAGAAGGGTTTGGCCAGAGTGGTCATTTCTCTCATAGAACTCGAAAAATAAGAGTGTTTTACTAAGTCATATTTTTAAAAGCTTTCTAAAAAATTTCACAAATACAATTTAGATATACTGTAAATGCAGTTTTTTAGTATGATTTGTTGTCTTCATTTTCCTTTAGGTTTGATTTGCTGAGAAAGAAGGGTTTGGCCAGAGTGGTCATTTCCCTCATAGAACTCGAAAAATAAGAGTGTTTTACTAAGTCATATTTTTAAAAGTTTTCTAAAAAAAATCACAAATACAATTCAGATATACTGTAAATGCAGTTTTTAGTACAATTTGTTGTCTTCACTTTTCACTAGGCTTGATTTGCTAAAGAAGCAGGGTTTGGCCACAGTGGTCATTTCCCTCATAGAACTCGAAAAATAAGAGTGTTTTACTAAGTCATATTTTTAAAAGTTTTCTAAAAAATTTCACAAATACAATTCAGATATACTGTAAATGCAGTTGTTTAGTACAATTTGTTGTCTTCACTTTTCACTAGGCTTGATTTGCTGAGGAAGCAGGGTTTGGTTACAGTGGTCATTTTCCTCATAGAACTCGAAAAATAAGAATGTTTTACTAAGTCATATTTTTAAAAGCTTTCTAAAAAATTTCACAAATACAATTTAGATATACTGTAAATGCAGTTTTTTAGTATGATTTGTTATCTTCATTTTTCACTAGGTTTAATTCGCTGAAGAAGAAGGGTTTGGCCACAGTGGTCATTTCCCTCATAGAACTCGAAAAATAAGAGTGTTTTACTAAGTCATATTTTTAAAAGTTTTCTTAAAAATTTCACAAATACAATTCAGACATATTGTAAATGCAGTTTTTTAGTATGATTTGTTGTCTTCATTTTCCACTAGGTTTGATTTGCTGAGAAAGAAGGGTTTGGCCAGAGTGGTCATTTCCCTCATAGAACTCGAAAAATAAGAGTGTTTTACTAAGTCATATTTTTAAAAGTTTTCTAAAAAATTTCACAAATACAATTCAGATATACTGTGAATGCAGTTTTTTAGTACAATTTGTTGTCTTCACTTTTCACTAGGTTTGATTTACTGTGGAAGCAGGGTTTGGTTACAGTGGTCATTTCCCTCATAGAACTCGAAAAAATAAGAATGTTTTACTAAGTCATATTTTTAAAAGCTTTCTAAAAAATTTCACAAATACAATTTAGATATACTGTAAATAAAGTTTTTTAGTATGATTTGTTGTCTTCACTTTCCACTTGGTTTGATTTGCTGAGGAAGCAAGGTTTGGCCACAGGAGTCATTTCCTTCATAGAACTCGAAAAATAAGAGTGTTTTACTAAGTCATATTTTTAAAAGTTTTCTAAAAAATTTTACAAATACAATTCAGATATACTGTAAATGCAGTTTTTTAGTATGATTTGTTGTCTTCATTTTCCACTAGGCTTGATTTGCTGAGAGAGAAGGGTTTGGCCAGAGTGGTCATTTCCCTCATAGAACTCGAAAAATAAAGTGTTTTACTAAGTCATATTTTTAAAAGTTTTCTAAAAAATTTCACAAATACAAATCAGATATACTGTAAATGCAGTTTTTTTATACAATTTGTTGTCTTCACTTTTCACTAGGCTTGATTTGCTGAGGAAGCAGGGTTTGGTTACAGTGGTCATTTTCCTCATAGAACTCGAAAAATAAGAATGTTTTACTAAGTCATATTTTTAAAAGCTTTCTAAAAAATTTCACAAATACAATTTAGATATACTGTAAATGCAGTTTTTTAGTATGATTTGTTGTCTTTATTTTCCTTTAGGTTTGATTTGCTGAGAAAGAAGGGTTTGGCCAGAGTGGTCATTTCCCTCATAGAACTCGAAAAATAAGAGTGTTTTACTAAGTCATATTTTTAAAAGTTTTCTAAAAAAAATCACAAATACAATTCAGATATACTGTAAATGCAGTTTTTAGTACAATTTGTTGTCTTCACTTTTCACTAGGCTTGATTTGCTAAAGAAGCAGGGTTTGCCCACAGTGGTCATTTCCCTCATAGAACTTGAAAAATAAGAGTGTTTTACTAAGTCATATTTTTAAAAGTTTTCTAAAAAATTTCACAAATACAATTCAGATATACTGTAAATGCAGTTTTTTAGTACAATTTGTTGTCTTCACTTTTCACGAGGCTTGATTTGCTGAGGAAGCAGGGTTTGGTTACAGTGGTCATTTTCCTCATAGAACTCGAAAAATAAGAATGTTTTACTAAGTCATATTTTTAAAAGCTTTCTAAAAAATTTCACAAATACAATTTAGATATACTGTAAATGCAGTTTTTAGTATGACTTGTTGTCTTCACTTTTCACTAGGTTTGATTTGCTGAGAAAGAAGGGTTTGGCCACAGTGGTCATTTCCCTCATAGAACTCGAAAAATAAGAGTGTTTTACTAAGTCATATTTTTAAAAGTTTTCTTAAAAATTTCACAAATACAATTCAGACATATTGTAAATGCAGTTTTTTAGTATGATTTGTTGTCTTCATTTTCCACTAGGTTTGATTTGCTGAGAAAGAAGGGTTTGGCCAGAGTGGTCATTTCCCTCATAGAACTCGAAAAATAAGAGTGTTTTACTAAGTCATATTTTTAAAAGTTTTCTAAAAAATTTCACAAATACAATTCAGATATACTGTAAATGCAGTTTTTTAGTATGATTTGTTGTCTTCATTTTTCATTAGGTTTGATTTGCTGAGAAAGAAGGGTTTGGCCAGAGTGGTCATTTCTCTCATAGAACTCAAAAAATGAGAGTGTTTTACTAAGTCATATTTTTAAAAGTTTTGTAAAAAATTTCACAAATACAATTCAGATATACTGTACATGCAGTTTTTTAGAATAATTTGTTGTCCTCACTTTTCACTAGGTTTGATTTGCTGACGAAGCATGGTTTGGCCACAGTGGTCATTTCCCTCATAGAACTCGAAAAATAAGAGTGTTTTACTAAGTCATATTTTGAAAAGTTTTCTAAAAAATTTCACAAATACAATTCAGATATACTGTAAGTGCAGTTTTTTAGTATGATTTGTTATCTTCATTTTCCACTAGGTTTAATTCGCTGAAGAAGAAGGGTTTGGCCACAGTGGTCATTTCCCTCATAGAACTCGAAAAATAAGAGTGTTTTACTAAGTCATATTTTTAAAAGTTTTCTTAAAAATTTCACAAATACAATTGAGACATATTGTAAATGCAGTTTTTTAGTATGATTTGTTGTCTTCATTTTCCACTAGGTTTGATTTGCTGAGAAAGAAGGGTTTGGCCAGAGTGGTCATTTCCCTCATAGAACTCGAAAAATAAGAGTGTTTTACTAAGTCATATATTTAAAAGTTTTCTAAAAAATTTCACAAATACAATTCAGATATACTGTAAAAGCAGTTTTTTAGTACAATTTGTTGTCTTCACTTTTCACTAGGTTTGATTTACTGTGGAAGCAGGGTTTGGTTACAGTGGTCATTTCCCTCATAGAACTCGAAAAATAAGAATGTTTTACTAAGTCATATTTTTAAAAGCTTTCTAAAAAATTTCACAAATACAATTTAGATATACTGTAAATGCAGTTTTTTAGTATGATTTGTTGTCTTCACTTTCCACTAGGTTTGATTTGCTGAGGAAGCAAGGTTTGGCCACAGGAGTCATTTCCTTCATAGAACTCGAAAAATAAGAGTGTTTTACTAAGTCATATTTTTAAAAGTTTTCTAAAAAATTTTACAAATACAATTCAGATATACTGTAAATGCAGTTTTTTAGTATGATTTGTTGTCTTCATTTTCCACTAGGTTTGATTTGCTGAGAGAGAAGGGTTTGGCCAGAGTGGTCATTTCCCTCATAGAACTCGAAAAATAAAAGTGTTTTACTAAGTCATATTTTTAAAAGTTTTCTAAAAAATTTCACAAATACAAATCAGATATACTGTAAATGCAGTTTTTTAGTACAATTTATTGTCTTCACTTTTCACTAGGCTTGATTTGCTGAGGAAGCAGGGTTTGGTTACAGTGGTCATTTTCCTCATAGAACTCGAAAAATAAGAATGTTTTACTAAGTCATATTTTTAAAAGCTTTCTAAAAAATTTCACAAATACAATTTAGATATACTGTAAATGCAGTTTTTTAGTATGATTTGTTGTCTTCATTTTCCGTTAGGCTTGATTTGCTGAGAAAGAAGGGTTTGGCCAGAGTGGTCATTTCCCTCATAGAACTCGAAAAATAAGAGTGTTTTACTAAGTCATATTTTTAAAAGTTTTCTAAAAAAAATCACAAATACAATTCACATATACTGTAAATGCAGTTTTTAGTACAATTTGTTGTCTTCACTTTTCACTAGGTTTGATTTGCTAAAGAAGCAGGGTTTGGCCACAGTGGTCATTTCCCTCATAGAACTCGAAAAATAAGAGTGTTTTACTAAGTCATATTTTTAAAAGTTTTGTAAAAAATTTCACAAATACAATTCAGATATACTGTAAACGCAGTTTTTAGTATGATTTGTTGTCTTCACTTTCCACTAGGTTTGATTCGCTGAGGAAGCAGGGTTTGGCCAAAGTGGTCATTTTCCTCATAGAACTCAAAAAATGAGAGTGTTTTACTAAGTCATATTCTTAAAAGTTTTGTAAAAAATTTCACAAATACAATTCAGATATACTGTACATGCAGTTTTTTAGCATAATTTGTTATATTCATTTTCCACTAGGTTTGATTCGCTGATGAAGCAGGGTTTGGCCACAGTGGTCATTTCCCTCATAGAACTCGAAAAATAAGAGTGTTTTACTAAGTCATATTTTTAAAAGTTTTCTTAAAAATTTCACAAATACATATCAGACATATTGTAAATGCAGTTTTTTAGTATGATTTGTTGTCTTCATTTTCCACTAGGTTTGATTTGCTGAGAAAGAAGGGTTTGGCCAGAGTAGTCATTTCCCTCATAGAACTCGAAAAATAAGAGTGTTTTACTAAGTCATATTTTTAAAAGTTTTCTAAAAAATTTCACAAATACAAATCAGATATACTGTAAATGCAGTTTTTTTATACAATTTGTTGTCTTCACTTTTCACTAGGCTTGATTTGCTGAGGAAGCAGGGTTTGGTTACAGTGGTCATTTTCCTCATAGAACTCGAAAAATAAGAATGTTTTACTAAGTCATATTTTTAAAAGCTTTCTAAAAAATTTCACAAATACAATTTAGATATACTGTAAATGCAGTTTTTTAGTATGATTTGTTGTCTTTATTTTCCTTTAGGTTTGATTTGCTGAGAAAGAAGGGTTTGGCCAGAGTGGTCATTTCCCTCATAGAACTCGAAAAATAAGAGTGTTTTACTAAGTCATATTTTTAAAAGTTTTCTAAAAAAAATCACAAATACAATTCAGATATACTGTAAATGCAGTTTTTAGTACAATTTGTTGTCTTCACTTTTCACTAGGCTTGATTTGCTAAAGAAGCAGGGTTTGCCCACAGTGGTCATTTCCCTCATAGAACTCGAAAAATAAGAGTGTTTTACTAAGTCATATTTTTAAAAGTTTTCTAAAAAATTTCACAAATACAATTCAGATATACTGTAAATGCAGTTTTTTAGTACAATTTGTTGTCTTCACTTTTCACGAGGCTTGATTTGCTGAGGAAGCAGGGTTTGGTTACAGTGGTCATTTTCCTCATAGAACTCGAAAAATAAGAATGTTTTACTAAGTCATATTTTTAAAAGCTTTCTAAAAAATTTCACAAATACAATTTAGATATACTGTAAATGCAGTTTTTAGTATGACTTGTTGTCTTCACTTTTCACTAGGTTTGATTTGCTGAGAAAGAAGGGTTTGGCCACAGTGGTCATTTCCCTCATAGAACTCGAAAAATAAGAGTGTTTTACTAAGTCATATTTTTAAAAGTTTTCTTAAAAATTTCACAAATACAATTCAGACATATTGTAAATGCAGTTTTTTAGTATGATTTGTTGTCTTCATTTTCCACTAGGTTTGATTTGCTGAGAAAGAAGGGTTTGGCCAGAGTGGTCATTTCCCTCATAGAACTCGAAAAATAAGAGTGTTTTACTAAGTCATATTTTTAAAAGTTTTCTAAAAAATTTCACAAATACAATTCAGATATACTGTACATGCAGTTTTTTAGAATAATTTGTTGTCCTCACTTTTCACTAGGTTTGATTTGCTGACGAAGCATGGTTTGGCCACAGTGGTCATTTCCCTCATAGAACTCGAAAAATAAGAGTGTTTTACTAAGTCATATTTTGAAAAGTTTTCTAAAAAATTTCACAAATACAATTCAGATATACTGTAAGTGCAGTTTTTTAGTATGATTTGTTATCTTCATTTTCCACTAGGTTTAATTCGCTGAAGAAGAAGGGTTTGGCCACAGTGGTCATTTCCCTCATAGAACTCGAAAAATAAGAGTGTTTTACTAAGTCATATTTTTAAAAGTTTTCTTAAAAATTTCACAAATACAATTCAGACATATTGTAAATGCAGTTTTTTAGTATGATTTGTTGTCTTCATTTTCCACTAGGTTTGATTTGCTGAGAAAGAAGGGTTTGGCCAGAGTGGTCATTTCCCTCATAGAACTCGAAAAATAAGAGTGTTTTACTAAGTCATATTTTTAAAAGTTTTCTAAAAAATTTCACAAATACAATTCAGATATACTGTAAAAGCAGTTTTTTAGTACAATTTGTTGTCTTCACTTTTCACTAGGTTTGATTTACTGTGGAAGCAGGGTTTGGTTACAGTGGTCATTTCCCTCATAGAACTCGAAAAATAAGAATGTTTTACTAAGTCATATTTTTAAAAGCTTTCTAAAAAATTTCACAAATACAATTTAGATATACTGTAAATGCAGTTTTTTAGTATGATTTGTTGTCTTCACTTTCCACTAGGTTTGATTTGCTGAGGAAGCAAGGTTTGGCCACAGGAGTCATTTCCTTCATAGAACTCGAAAAATAAGAGTGTTTTACTAAGTCATATTTTTAAAAGTTTTCTAAAAAATTTTACAAATACAATTCAGATATACTGTAAATGCAGTTTTTTAGCATGATTTGTTGTCTTCATTTTCCACTAGGTTTGATTTGCTGAGAGAGAAGGGTTTGGCCAGAGTGGTCATTTCCCTCATAGAACTCGAAAAATAAAAGTGTTTTACTAAGTCATATTTTTAAAAGTTTTCTAAAAAATTTCACAAATACAAATCAGATATACTGTAAATGCAGTTTTTTAGTACAATTTATTGTCTTCACTTTTCACTAGGCTTGATTTGCTGAGGAAGCAGGGTTTGGTAACAGTGGTCATTTTCCTCATAGAACTCGAAAAATAAGAATGTTTTACTAAGTCATATTTTTAAAAGCTTTCTAAAAAATTTCACAAATACAATTTAGATATACTGTAAATGCAGTTTTTTAGTATTATTTGTTGTCTTCATTTTCCCTTAGGCTTGATTTGCTGAGAAAGAAGGGTTTGGCCAGAGTGGTCATTTCCCTCATAGAACTCGAAAAATAAGAGTGTTTTACTAAGTCATATTTTTAAAAGTTTTCTAAAAAAAATCACAAATACAATTCACATATACTGTAAATGCAGTTTTTAGTACGATTTGTTGTCTTCACTTTTCACTAGGTTTGATTTGCTAAAGAAGCAGGGTTTGGCCACAGTGGTCATTTCCCTCATAGAACTCGAAAAATAAGAGTGTTTTACTAAGTCATATTTTTAAAAGTTTTGTAAAAAATTTCACAAATACAATTCAGATATACTGTAAACGCAGTTTTTAGTATGATTTGTTGTCTTCACTTTCCACTAGGTTTGATTCGCTGAGGAAGCAGGGTTTGGCCAAAGTGGTCATTTTCCTCATAGAACTCAAAAAATGAGAGTGTTTTACTAAGTCATATTCTTAAAAGTTTTGTAAAAAATTTCACAAATACAATTCAGATATACTGTACATGCAGTTTTTTAGCATAATTTGTTATATTCATTTTCCACTAGGTTTGATTCGCTGATGAAGCAGGGTTTGGCCACAGTGGTCATTTCCCTCATAGAACTCGAAAAATAAGAGTGTTTTACTGAGTCATATTTTTAAAAGTTTTCTTAAAAATTTCACAAATACATATCAGACATATTGTAAATGCAGTTTTTTAGTATGATTTGTTGTCTTCATTTTCCACTAGGTTTGATTTGCTGAGAAAGAAGGGTTTGGCCAGAGTAGTCATTTCCCTCATAGAACTCGAAAAATAAGAGTGTTTTACTAAGTCATATTTTTAAAAGTTTTCTAAAAAATTTCACAAATACAATTCAGAAATACTGTAAACGCGGTTTTTTAGTACAATTTATTGTCTTCACTTTTCACTAGGTTTGATGTGCTAAAGAAGCAGGGTTTGGCCACAGTGGTCATTTCCCTCATAGAACTCGAAAAATAAGAGTGTTTTACTAAGTCATATTTTTAAAAGTTTTCTAAAAAAATTCACAAATACAATTCAGATATACTGTAAATGCAGTTTTTTAGTACAATTTGTTGTCTTCACTTTTCACTAGGTTTGATTTGCTAAAGCAGCAGGGCTTGGCCACAGTGGTCATTTCCTTCATAGAACTCGAAAAATAAGAGTGTTTTACTAAGTCATATTTTTAAAAGTTTTCTAAAAAATTTTACAAATATAATTCAGATATACTGTAAATGCAGTTTTTTAGTACGATTTGCTGTCTTTGTTTTCCACTAGGTTTAATTCGCTGAGGAAGAATGGTTTGGCCACAGTGGTCATTTCCCTCATAGAACTCGAAAAATAAGAGTGTTTTACTAAGTCATATTTTTAGAAGTTTTCTTAAAAATTTCACAAATACAATTCAGACATATTGTAAATGCAGTTTTTTAGTATGATTTGTTGTCTTCATTCTCCACTAGGTTTGATTTGCTGAGAAAGAAGGGTTTGGCCAGAGTGGTCATTTCCCTCATAGAACTCGAAAAATAAAAGTGTTTTACTAAGTCATATTTTTAAAAGTTTTCTAAAAAATTTCACAAATACAATTCAGATATACTGTAAAGGCAGTTTTTTAGTACATTTTGTTGTCTTCACTTTTCACGAGGCTTGATTTGCTGAGGAAGCAGGGTTTGGTTACAGTGGTCATTTTCCTCATAGAACTCGAAAAATAAGAGTGTTTTACTAAGTCATATTTTTAAAAGTTTTCTAAAAAATTTCACAAATACAATTCAGATATACTGTAAATGCAGTTTTTTAGTACAATTTGTTGTCTTCACTTTTCACTAGGTTTGATTTACTGTGGAAGCAGGGTTTGGTTACAGTGGTCATTTCCCTCATAGAACTCGAAAAATAAGAATGTTTTACTAAGTCATATTTTTAAAAGCTTTCTAAAAAATTTCACAAATACAATTTAGATATACTGTAAATGCAGTTTTTTAGTATGATTTGTTGTCTTCACTTTCCACTAGGTTTGATTTGCTGAGGAAGCAAGGTTTGGCCACAGGAGTCATTTCCTTCATAGAACTCGAAAAATAAGAGTGTTTTACTAAGTCATATTTTTAAAAGTTTTCTAAAAAATTTTACAAATACAATTCAGATATACTGTAAATGCGGTTTTTTAGTATGATTTGTTGTCTTCATTTTCCACTAGGTTTGATTTGCTGAAAGAGAAGGGTTTGGCCAGAGTGGTCATTTCCCTCATAGAACTCGAAAAATAAAAGTGTTTTACTAAGTCATATTTTTAAAAGTTTTCTAAAAAATTTCACAAATACAAATCAGATATACTGTAAATGCAGTTTTTTAGTACAATTTGTTGTCTTTACTTTTCACTAGGCTTGATTTGCTGAGGAAGCAGGGTTTGGTTACAGTGGTCATTTTCCTCATAGAACTCGAAAAATAAGAATGTTTTACTAAGTCATATTTTTAAAAGCTTTCTAAAAAATTTCACAAATACAATTTAGATATACTGTAAATGCAGTTTTTTAGTATGATTTGTTGTCTTCATTTTCCATTAGGCTTGATTTGCTGAGAAAGAAGGGTTTGGCCAGAGTGGTCATTTCCCTCATAGAACTCGAAAAATAAGAGTGTTTTACTAAGTCATATTTTTAAAAGTTTTCTAAAAAAAATCACAAATACAATTCAGATATACTGTAAATGCAGTTTTTAGTACAATTTGTTGTCTTCACTTTTCACTAGGTTTGATTTGCTAAAGAAGCAGGGTTTGGCCACAGTGGTCATTTCCCTCATAGAACTCGAAAAATAAGAGTGTTTTACTAAGTCATATTTTTAAAAGTTTTATAAAAAATTTCACAAATACAATTCAGATATACTGTAAACGCAGTTTTTAGTATGATTTGTTGTCTTCACTTTCCACTAGGTTTGATTCGCTGAGGAAGCAGGGTTTGGCCAAAGTGGTCATTTTCATCATAGAACTCAAAAAATGAGAGTGTTTTACTAAGTCATATTCTTAAAAGTTTTGTAAAAAATTTCACAAATACAATTCAGATATACTGTACATGCAGTTTTTTAGCATAATTTGTTATATTCATTTTCCACTAGGTTTGATTCGCTGATGAAGCAGGGTTTGGCCACAGTGGTCATTTCCTTCATAGAACTCGAAAAATAAGAGTGTTTTACTAAGTCATATTTTTAAAAGTTTTCTTAAAAATTTCACAAATACATATCAGACATATTGTAAATGCAGTTTTTTAGTATGATTTGTTGTCTTCATTTTCCACTAGGTTTGATTTGCTGAGAAAGAAGGGTTTGGCCAGAGTAGTCATTTCCCTCATAGAACTCGAAAAATAAGAGTGTTTTACTAAGTCATATTTTTAAAAGTTTTCTAAAAAATTTCACAAATACAAATCAGATATACTGTAAATGAAGTTTTTTAGTACAATTTATTGTCTTCACTTTTCACTAGGCTTGATTTGCTGAGGAAGCAGGGTTTGGTTACAGTGGTCATTTTCCTCATAGAACTCGAAAAATAAGAATGTTTTACTAAGTCATATTTTTAAAAGCTTTCTAAAAAATTTCACAAATACAATTTAGATATACTGTAAATGCAGTTTTTTAGTATGATTTGTTGTCTTCATTTTCCATTAGGCTTGATTTGCTGAGAAAGAAGGGTTTGGCCAGAGTGGTCATTTCCCTCATAGAACTCGAAAAATAAGAGTGTTTTACTAAGTCATATTTTTAAAAGTTTTCTAAAAAAAATCACAAATACAATTCACATATACTGTAAATGCAGTTTTTAGTACAATTTGTTGTCTTCACTTTTCACTAGGTTTGATTTGCTAAAGAAGCAGGGTTTGGCCACAGTGGTCATTTCCCTCATAGAACTCGAAAAATAAGAGTGTTTTACTAAGTCATATTTTTAAAAGTTTTGTAAAAAATTTCACAAATACAATTCAGATATACTGTAAACGCAGTTTTTAGTATGATTTGTTGTCTTCACTTTCCACTAGGTTTGATTCGCTGAGGAAGCAGGGTTTGGCCAAAGTGGTCATTTTCCTCATAGAACTCAAAAAATGAGAGTGTTTTACTAAGTCATATTCTTAAAAGTTTTGTAAAAAATTTCACAAATACAATTCAGATATACTGTACATGCAGTTTTTTAGCATAATTTGTTGTCTTCATTTTCCATTAGGTTTGATTTGCTGAGAAAGAAGGGTTTGGCCAGAGTGGTCATTTCTCTCATAGAACTCAAAAAATGAGAGTGTTTTACTAAGTCATATTTTTAAAAGTTTTGTAAAAAATTTCACAAATACAATTCAGATATACTGTACATGCAGTTTTTTAGAATAATTTGTTGTCCTCACTTTTCACTAGGTTTGATTTGCTGAAAAAGCATGGTTTGGCCACAGTGGTCATTTCCCTCATAGAACTCGAAAAATAAGAGTGTTTTACTAAGTCATATTTTGAAAAGTTTTCTAAAAAATTTCACAAATACAATTCAGATATACTGTAAGTGCAGTTTTTTAGTATGATTTGTTATCTTCACTTTCCACTAGGTTTGATTTGCTGAGGAAGCAAGGTTTGGCCACAGGAGTCATTTCCTTCATAGAACTCGAAAAATAAGAGTGTTTTACTAAGTCATATTTTTAAAAGTTTTCTAAAAAATTTTACAAATACAATTCAGATATACTGTAAATGCAGTTTTTTAGTATGATTTGTTGTCTTCATTTTCCACTAGGTTTGATTTGCTGAGAGAGAAGGGTTTGGCCAGAGTGGTCATTTCCCTCATAGAACTCGAAAAATAAAAGTGTTTTACTAAGTCATATTTTTAAAAGTTTTCTAAAAAATTTCACAAATACAAATCAGATATACTGTAAATGCAGTTTTTTAGTACAATTTATTGTCTTCACTTTTCACTAGGCTTGATTTGCTGAGGAAGCAGGGTTTGGTTACAGTGGTCATTTTCCTCATAGAACTCGAAAAATAAGAATGTTTTACTAAGTCATATTTTTAAAAGCTTTCTAAAAAATTTCACAAATACAATTTAGATATACTGTAAATGCAGTTTTTTAGTAGGATTTGTTGTCTTCATTTTCCATTAGGCTTGATTTGCTGAGAAAGAAGGGTTTGGCCAGAGTGGTCATTTCCCTCATAGAACTCGAAAAATAAGAGTGTTTTACTAAGTCATATTTTTAAAAGTTTTCTAAAAAAAATCACAAATACAATTCACATATACTGTAAATGCAGTTTTTAGTACAATTTGTTGTCTTCACTTTTCACTAGGTTTGATTTGCTAAAGAAGCAGGGTTTGGCCACAGTGGTCATTTCCCTCATAGAACTCGAAAAATAAGAGTGTTTTACTAAGTCATATTTTTAAAAGTTTTGTAAAAAATTTCACAAATACAATTCAGATATACTGTAAACGCAGTTTTTAGTATGATTTGTTGTCTTCACTTTCCACTAGGTTTGATTCGCTGAGGAAGCAGGGTTTGGCCAAAGTGGTCATTTTCCTCATAGAACTCAAAAAATGAGAGTGTTTTACTAAGTCATATTCTTAAAAGTTTTGTAAAAAATTTCACAAATACAATTCAGATATACTGTACATGCAGTTTTTTAGCATAATTTGTTATATTCATTTTCCACTAGGTTTGATTCGCTGATGAAGCAGGGTTTGGCCACAGTGGTCATTTCCCTCATAGAACTCGAAAAATAAGAGTGTTTTACTGAGTCATATTTTTAAAAGTTTTCTTAAAAATTTCACAAATACATATCAGACATATTGTAAATGCAGTTTTTTAGTATGATTTGTTGTCTTCATTTTCCACTAGGTTTGATTTGCTGAGAAAGAAGGGTTTGGCCAGAGTAGTCATTTCCCTCATAGAACTCGAAAAATAAGAGTGTTTTACTAAGTCATATTTTTAAAAGTTTTCTAAAAAATTTCACAAATACAATTCAGAAATACTGTAAATGCGGTTTTTTAGTACAATTTATTGTCTTCACTTTTCACTAGGTTTGATGTGCTAAAGAAGCAGGGTTTGGCCACAGTGGTCATTTCCCTCATAGAACTCGAAAAATAAGAGTGTTTTACTAAGTCATATTTTTAAAAGTTTTCTAAAAAAATTCACAAATACAATTCAGATATACTGTAAATGCAGTTTTTTAGTACAATTTGTTGTCTTCACTTTTCACTAGGTTTGATTTGCTAAAGCAGCAGGGCTTGGCCACAGTGGTCATTTCCTTCATAGAACTCGAAAAATAAGAGTGTTTTACTAAGTCATATTTTTAAAAGTTTTCTAAAAAATTTTACAAATATAATTCAGATATACTGTAAATGCAGTTTTTTAGTACAATTTGCTGTCTTTGTTTTCCACTAGGTTTAATTCGCTGAGGAAGAATGGTTTGGCCACAGTGGTCATTTCCCTCATAGAACTCGAAAAATAAGAGTGTTTTACTAAGTCATATTTTTAGAAGTTTTCTTAAAAATTTCACAAATACAATTCAGACATATTGTAAATGCAGTTTTTTAGTATGATTTGTTGTCTTCATTCTCCACTAGGTTTGATTTGCTGAGAAAGAAGGGTTTGGCCAGAGTGGTCATTTCCCTCATAGAACTCGAAAAATAAAAGTGTTTTACTAAGTCATATTTTTAAAAGTTTTCTAAAAAATTTCACAAATACAATTCAGATATACTGTAAAGGCAGTTTTTTAGTACATTTTGTTGTCTTCACTTTTCACGAGGCTTGATTTGCTGAGGAAGCAGGGTTTGGTTACAGTGGTCATTTTCCTCATAGAACTCGAAAAATAAGAGTGTTTTACTAAGTCATATTTTTAAAAGTTTTCTAAAAAATTTCACAAATACAATTCAGATATACTGTAAATGCAGTTTTTTAGTACAATTTGTTGTCTTCACTTTTCACTAGGTTTGATTTACTGTGGAAGCAGGGTTTGGTTACAGTGGTCATTTCCCTCATAGAACTCGAAAAATAAGAATGTTTTACTAAGTCATATTTTTAAAAGCTTTCTAAAAAATTTCACAAATACAATTTAGATATACTGTAAATGCAGTTTTTTAGTATGATTTGTTGTCTTCACTTTCCACTAGGTTTGATTTGCTGAGGAAGCAAGGTTTGGCCACAGGAGTCATTTCCTTCATAGAACTCGAAAAATAAGAGTGTTTTACTAAGTCATATTTTTAAAAGTTTTCTAAAAAATTTTACAAATACAATTCAGATATACTGTAAATGCGGTTTTTTAGTATGATTTGTTGTCTTCATTTTCCACTAGGTTTGATTTGCTGAAAGAGAAGGGTTTGGCCAGAGTGGTCATTTCCCTCATAGAACTTGAAAAATAAAAGTGTTTTACTAAGTCATATTTTTAAAAGTTTTCTAAAAAATTTCACAAATACAAATCAGATATACTGTAAATGCAGTTTTTTAGTACAATTTGTTGTCTTTACTTTTCACTAGGCTTGATTTGCTGAGGAAGCAGGGTTTGGTTACAGTGGTCATTTTCCTCATAGAACTCGAAAAATAAGAATGTTTTACTAAGTCATATTTTTAAAAGCTTTCTAAAAAATTTCACAAATACAATTTAGATATACTGTAAATGCAGTTTTTTAGTATGATTTGTTGTCTTCATTTTCCATTAGGCTTGATTTGCTGAGAAAGAAGGGTTTGGCCAGAGTGGTCATTTCCCTCATAGAACTCGAAAAATAAGAGTGTTTTACTAAGTCATATTTTTAAAAGTTTTCTAAAAAAAATCACAAATACAATTCAGATATACTGTAAATGCAGTTTTTAGTACAATTTGTTGTCTTCACTTTTCACTAGGTTTGATTTGCTAAAGAAGCAGGGTTTGGCCACAGTGGTCATTTCCCTCATAGAACTCGAAAAATAAGAGTGTTTTACTAAGTCATATTTTTAAAAGTTTTATAAAAAATTTCACAAATACAATTCAGATATACTGTAAACGCAGTTTTTAGTATGATTTGTTGTCTTCACTTTCCACTAGGTTTGATTCGCTGAGGAAGCAGGGTTTGGCCAAAGTGGTCATTTTCATCATAGAACTCAAAAAATGAGAGTGTTTTACTAAGTCATATTCTTAAAAGTTTTGTAAAAAATTTCACAAATACAATTCAGATATACTGTACATGCAGTTTTTTAGCATAATTTGTTATATTCATTTTCCACTAGGTTTGATTCGCTGATGAAGCAGGGTTTGGCCACAGTGGTCATTTCCTTCATAGAACTCGAAAAATAAGAGTGTTTTACTAAGTCATATTTTTAAAAGTTTTCTTAAAAATTTCACAAATACATATCAGACATATTGTAAATGCAGTTTTTTAGTATGATTTGTTGTCTTCATTTTCCACTAGGTTTGATTTGCTGAGAAAGAAGGGTTTGGCCAGAGTAGTCATTTCCCTCATAGAACTCGAAAAATAAGAGTGTTTTACTAAGTCATATTTTTAAAAGTTTTCTAAAAAATTTCACAAATACAATTCAGAAATACTGTAAATGCGGTTTTTTAGTACAATTTATTGTCTTCACTTTTCACTAGGTTTGATTTGCTAAAGAAGCAGGGTTTGGCCACAGTGGTCATTTCCCTCATAGAACTCGAAAAATAAGAGTGTTTTACTAAGTCATATTTTTAAAAGTTTTCTAAAAAAATTCGCAAATACAATTCAGATATACTGTAAATGCAGTTTTTTAGTACAATTTGTTGTCTTCACTTTTCACTAGGTTTGATTTGCTAAAGAAGCAGGGCTTGGCCACAGTGGTCATTTCCTTCATAGAACTCGAAAAATAAGAGTGTTTTACTAAGTCATATTTTTAAAAGTTTTCTAAAAAATTTTACAAATATAATTCAGATATACTGTAAATGCAGTTTTTTAGTACGATTTGCTGTCTTCGTTTTCCACTAGGTTTAATTCGCTGAGGAAGAATGGTTTGGCCACAGTGGTCATTTCCCTCATAGAACTCGAAAAATAAGAGTGTTTTACTAAGTCATATTTTTAGAAGTTTTCTTAAAAATTTCACAAATACAATTCAGACATATTGTAAATGCAGTTTTTTAGTATAATTTGTTGTCTTCATTCTCCACTAGGTTTGATTTGCTGAGAAAGAAGGGTTTGGCCAGAGTGGTCATTTCCCTCATAGAACTCGAAAAATAAAAGTGTTTTACTAAGTCATATTTTTAAAAGTTTTCTAAAAAATTTCACAAATACAATTCAGATATACTGTAAAGGCAGTTTTTTAGTACAATTTGTTGTCTTCACTTTTCACGAGGCTTGATTTGCTGAGGAAGCAGGGTTTGGTTACAGTGGTCATTTTCCTCATAGAACTCGAAAAATAAGAATGTTTTACTAAGTCATATTTTTAAAAGCTTTCTAAAAAATTTCACAAATACAATTCATATATACTGTAAATGCAGTTTTTTAGTATGATTTGTTGTCTTCATTTTTCACTTGGCTTGATTTGCTGAGGAAGCAGGGTTTGGTTACAGTGGTCATTTCCCTCATAGAACTCGAAAAATAAGAATGTTTTCCTAAGTCATATTTTTAAAAGTTTTCTAAAAAATTTCACAAATACAATTCACATATACTGTAAATGCAGTTTTTTAGTATGATTTGTTATCTTCATTTTTCACTAGGTTTTATTCGCTGAGGAAGAAGGGTTTGGCCACAGTGGTCATTTCCCTCATAGAACTCGAAAAATAAGAGTGTTTTACTAAGTCATAGTTTTAAAAGATTTCTAAAAAATTTCACAAATACAATTCAGACATATTATAAATGCAGTTTTTTAGTATGATTTGTTGTCTTCATTTTCCTTTAGGCTTGATTCGCTGAGAAAGAAGGGTTTGGCCACAGTGGTCATTTCCCTCATAGAACTCGAAAAATAAGAGTGTTTTACTAAGTCATATTTTTTAAAGTTTTCTAAAAAATTTCACAAACACATTTTAGATTTACTGTAAGTGCAGTTTCTTAATATAATTTGTTGTCTTCATTTGCCACCAGATTTAATTCGCTCACAAGGCAGGGTTTGGCCACAGTGGTCATTTCCCTCATAGAACTCGAAAAATAAGAGTGTTTTACTAAGTCATTTTTTTAAAAGTTTTCTAAAAAATTTCACAAATACAATTCAGATAAACTGTAAATGCAGTGTTTTAGTATGATTTGTTGTCTTTGTTTTCCACTAGGTTCGATTCGCTGAGGAAGAAGGGTTTGGCCACAGTGGTCATTTCCCTCATAGAACTCGAAAAATAAGAGTGTTTTACTAAGTCATATTTTTAAAAGTTTTCTAAAAAATTTCGCAAATACAATTCAGATATACTCTAAAAGCAGTTTTTTAGTATAATTTGTTGTCTTCGTTTTCCACTAGGTTTAATTCACTGAATAAGAAGGGCTTGGCCACAGTGGTCATTTCCCTCATAGAACTCGAAAAATAAGAGTGTTTTACTAAGTCATATTTTTAAAAGTTTTGTAAAAAATTTCACAAATACAATTCAGATATACTGTAAATGCAGTTTTTTAGTATTATTTGTTGCCCTCACTTTTCACTAGGTTTGATTTGCTGACGAAGCATGGTTTGGCCACAGTGGTAATTTTCCTCATAGAACTCAAAAAATAAGAGTGTTTTACTAAGTCATATTTTTAAAAGTTTTGTAAAAAATTTCACAAATATAATTCAGATATACTGTAAATGCAGCTTTTTAGTATAATTTGTTGCCCTCATTTTTCGCTAGGTTTGATTTGCTGACGAAGCATGGTTTGGCCACAGTGGTCATTTCCCTCATAGAACTCGAAAAATAAGAGTGTTTTACTAAGTCATATTTTTTAAAGTTTTCTAAAAAATTTCACAAATACAATTCACATATACTGTAAATGCAGTTTTTTAGTATGATTTGTTATCTTCATTTTTCACTAGGTTTTATTCGCTGAGGAAGAAGGGTTTGGCCACAGTGGTCATTTCCCTCATAGAACTCGAAAAATAAGAGTGTTTTACTAAGTCATATTTTTAAAAGTTTTCTAAAAAAAATTCACAAATACAATTCAGACATATTGTAAATGCAGTTTTTTAGTATAATTTGTTGTCTTCATTTTCCACTAGGTTTGATTTGCTGAGAAAGAAGGGTTTGGCCAGAGTGGTCATTTCCCTCATAGAACTCGAAAAATAAGAGTGTTTTACTAAGTCATATTTTTAAAAGTTTTCTAAAAAATTTCACAAATACAATTCAGATATACTGTAAATGCAGTTGTTTAGTACGATTTGTTGTCTTCACTTTTCACTAGGCTTGATTTGCTGAGGAAGCAGGGTTTGGCCACAATGGTCATTTCCCTCATAGAACTCGAAAAATAAGAGTGTTTTACTAAGTCATATTTTTAAAAGTTTTCTAAAATATTTCACAAACACATTTTAGCTTTACTGTAAGTGCAGTTTCTTAGTATGATTTGTTGTCTTCATTTGCCACTAGATTTAATTCGCTCACAAGGCAGGGTTTGGCCACAGTGGTCATTTCCCTCATAGAACTCGAAAAATAAGAGTGTTTTACTAAGTCATATTTTTAAAAGTTTTGTAAAAAATTTCACAAATACAATTCAGACATACTGTAAATGCAATTTTTTAGTATGATTTGTTGTCTTCGTTTTTCACTAGGTTTGATTAGCTGAGGAAGCAGGGTTTGGCCACAGTGGTCATTTCCCTCATAGAACTCCAAAAATAAGAGTGTTTTACTAAGTCATATTTTTAAAAGTTTTCTAAAATATTTCACAAACACATTTTAGCTTTACTGTAAGTGCAGTTTCTTAGTATGATTTGTTGTCTTCATTTGCCACTAGATTTAATTCGCTCACAAGGCAGGGTTTGGCCACAGTGGTCATTTCCCTCATAGAACTCGAAAAATAAGAGTGTTTTACTAAGTCATATTTTTAAAAGTTTTGTAAAAAATTTCACAAATACAATTCAGATATACTGTAAATGCAGTTTTTTAGTATAATTTGTTGTCCTCACTCTTCACTAGGTTTGATTTGCTGGTTTGGCCACAGTGGAAATTTCCCTCATAGAACTCGAAAAATAAGAGTGTTTTACTAAGTCATATTTTTAAAAGTTTTCTAAAAAAATTCACAAACACATTTTAGATTTACTGTAAATGCAATTTCTTAGCATGATTCGTTGTCTTCATTTGCCACTAGGTTTGATTCGCTCACAAAGCAGGGTTTGGCCACAGTGGTCATTTCCCTCATAGAACTCAAAAAATAAGAGTGTTTTACTAAGTCATATTTTTAAAAAATTTCTAAAAAATTTCACAAATACAATTCAGATATATTGTAAATGCAGTTTTTTAGTATAATTTGTTGCCCTCACTTTTCACTAGGTTTGATTTGCTGACGAAGCATGGTTTGGCCACAGTGGTAATTTTCCTCATAGAACTCAAAAAATAAGAGTGTTTTACTAAGTCATATTTTTAAAAGTTTTGTAAAAAATTTCACAAATATAATTCCGATATACTGTAAATGCAGTTTTTTAGTATAATTTGTTGCCCTCACTGTTCACTAGGTTTGATTTGCTGACGAAGCATGGTTTGGCCACAGTGGTCATTTCCCTCATAGAACTCGAAAAATAAGAGTGTTTTACTAAGTCATATTTTTAAAAGTTTTCTAAAAAAATTCACAAACACATTTTAGATTTACTGTAAATGCAGTTTCTTAGCATGATTTGTTGTCTTCATTCGCCACTAGGTTTGATTCGTTCACAAAGCAGGGTTTGGCCACAGTGGTCATTTCCCTCATAGAACTCGAAAAATAAGAGTGTTTTACTAAGTCATATTTTTAAAAGTTTTCTAAAAAATTTCACAAATACAATTCAGATACATTGTAAATGCAGTTTATTAGTATAATTTGTTGCCCTCACTTTTCACTAGGTTTGATTTGCTGACGAAGCATGGTTTGGCCACAGTGGTCATTTCCCTCATAGAACTCGAAAAATAAGAGTGTTTTACTAAGTCATATTTTTAAAAGTTTTGTAAAAAATTTCACAAATACAATTCAGACATACTGTAAATGCAGTTTTTTAGTATGATTTGTTGTCTACACTTTCCACTAGGTTTGATTCGCTGAGGAAGCAGGGTTTGGCCAAAGTGGTCATTTTCCTCATAGAACTCAAAAAATGAGAGTGTTTTACTAAGTCATATTCTTAAAAGTTTTGTAAAAAATTTCACAAATACAATTCAGATATACTGTACATGCAGTTTTTTAGCATAATTTGTTATCTTCATTTTCCACTAGGTTTAATTCGCTGAGGAAGAAGGGTTTGGCCACAGTGGTCATTTCCCTCATAGAACTCGAAAAATAAGAGTGTTTTACTAAGTCATATTTTTAAAAGTTTTCTTAAAAATTTCACAAATACATATCAGACATATTGTAAATGCAGTTTTTTAGCATGATTTGTTGTCTTCATTTTCCACTAGGTTTGATTTGCTGAGAAAGAAGGGTTTGGCCAGAGTAGTCATTTCCCTCATAGAACTCGAAAAATAAGAGTGTTTTACTAAGTCATATTTTTAAAAGTTTTCTAAAAAATTTCACAAATACAATTCAGATATACTGTAAATGCGGTTTTTTAGTACAATTTATTGTCGTCACTTTTCACTAGGTTTGATTTGCTAAAGAAGCAGGGTTTGGCCACAGTGGTCATTTCCCTCATAGAACTCGAAAAATAAGAGTGTTTTACTAAGTCATATTTTTAAAAGTTTTCTAAAAAAATTCACAAATACAATTCAGATATACTGTAAATGCAGTTTTTTAGTACAATTTGTTGTCTTCACTTCTCACTAGGTTTGATTTGCTAAAGAAGCAGGGTTTGGCCACAGTGGTCATTTCCTTCATAGAACTCGAAAAATAAGAGTGTTTTACTAAGTCATATTTTTAAAAGTTTTCTAAAAAATTTTACAAATACAATTCAGATATACTGTAAATGCATTTTTTTAGTACAATATGCTGTCTTTGTTTTCCACTAGGTTTAATTCGCTGAGGAAGAATGGTTTGGCCACAGTGGTCATTTCCCTCATAGAACTCGAAAAATAAGAGTGTTTTACTAAGTCATATTTTTAGAAGTTTTCTTAAAAATTTCACAAATACAATTCAGACATATTGTAAATGCAGTTTTTTAGTATGATTTGTTGTCTTCATTTTCCACTAGGTTTGATTTGCTGAGAAAGAAGGGTTTGGCCAGAGTGGTCATTTCCCTCATAGAACTCGAAAAATAAAAGTGTTTTACTAAGTCATATTTTTAAAAGTTTTCTAAAAAATTTCACAAATACAATTCAGATATACTGTAAATGCAGTTTTTTAGTACAATTTGTTGTCTTCACTTTTCACGAGGCTTGATTTGCTGAGGAAGCAGGGTTTGGTTACAGTGGTCATTTTCCTCATAGAACTCGAAAAATAAGAATGTTTTACTAAGTCATATTTTTAAAAGCTTTCTAAAAAATTTCACAAATACAATTTAGATATACTGTAAATGCAGTTTTTAGTATGACTTGTTGTCTTCACTTTTTACTAGGTTTGATTTGCTGAGAAAGCAAGGTTTGGCCACAGGGGTCATTTCCCTCATAGAACTCGAAAAATAAGAGTGTTTTACTAAGTCATATTTTTAAAAGTTTTCTAAAAAATTTCACAAATACAATTTAGATATACTGTAAATGCAGTTTTTTAGTACGATTTGTTGTCTTCATTTTCCATTAGGTTTGATTTGCTGACAAAGAAGGGTTTGGCCAGAGTGGTCATTTCCCTCATAGAACTCGAAAAATAAAAGTGTTTTACTAAGTCATATTTTTAAAAGTTTTCTAAAAAATTTCACAAATACAATTTAGATATACTGTAAATGCAGTTTTTTAGTACAATTTGTTGTCTTCACTTTTCACTAGGCTTGATTTGCTGAGGAAGCAGGGTTTGGTTACAGTGGTCATTTTCCTCATAGAAATCGAAAAATAAGAATGTTTTACTAAGTCATATTTTTAAAAGCTTTCTAAAAAATTTCACAAATACAATTTAGATATACTGTAAATGCAGTTTTTAGTATGACTTGTTGGTTTTACTCTCCACTAGGTTTGATTTGCTGAGAAAGCAAGGTTTGGCCACAGGGGTCATTTCCCTCATAGAACTCGAAAAATAAGAGTGTTTTACTAAGTCATATTTTTAAAAGTTTTCTAAAAAATTTCACAAATACAATTCGGATATACTGTAAATGCAGTTTTTTAGTACAATTTGTTGTTTTCGTTTTCCACTAGATTTAATTCGCTGAGAAAGAAGGGTTTGGCCACAGTGGTCATTTCCCTCATAGAACTCGAAAAATAAGAGTGTTTTACTAAGTCATATTTTTAAAAGTTTTGTAAAAAATTTCACAAATACAATTCAGATATACTGTAAACGCGGTTTTTAGTATGATTTGTTGTCTTCACTTTCCACTAGGTTTGATTAGCTGAGGAAGCAGGGTTTGGCCAAAGTGGTCATTTTCCTCATAGAACTCAAAAAATGAGAGTGTTTTACTAAGTCATATTTTTAAAAGTTTTGTAAAAAATTTCACAAATACAATTCAGATATACTGTACATGCAGTTTTTTAGCATAATTTGTTGTCCTCACTTTTTACTAGGTTTGATTTGCTGACGAAGCATGGTTTGGCCACAGTGGTCATTCCCCTCATAGAACTCGAAAAATAAGAGTGTTTTACTAAGTCATATTTTTAAAAGTTTTCTAAAAAATTTCACAAATACAATTCACATAAACTGTAAATGCAGTTTTTTAGTATGATTTGTTATCTTTATTTTCCACTAGGCTTAATTCGCTGAAGAAGAAGGGTTTGGCCAGAGTGGTCATTTCCCTCATAGAACTCGAAAAATAAGAGTGTTTTACTAAGTCATATTTTTAAAAGTTTTCTAAAAAATTTCACAAATACAATTCGGATATACTGTAAATGCAGTTTTTTAGTACAATTTGTTGTTTTCGTTTTCCACTAGATTTAATTCGCTGAGAAAGAAGGGTTTGGCCACAGTGGTCATTTCCCTCATAGAACTCGAAAAATAAGAGTGTTTTACTAAGTCATATTTTTAAAAGTTTTGTAAAAAATTTCACAAATACAATTCAGATATAGTGTAAATGCAGTTTTTTAGTACAATTTGTTGTTTTCGTTTTCCACTAGATTTAATTCGCTGAGGAAGCAGGGTTTGGCCAAAGTGGTCATTTCCCTCATAGAACTCGAAAAATAAGAGTGTTTTACTAAGTCATATTTTTAAAAGTTTTGTAAAAAATTTCACAAATACAATTCAGACATACTGTAAATGCAGTTTTTTAGTATGATTTGTTGTCTTCGTTTTTCACTAGGTTTGATTAGCTGAGGAAGCAGGGTTTGGCCACAGTGGTCATTTCCCTCATAGAACTCCAAAAATAAGAGTGTTTTACTAAGTCATATTTTTAAAAGTTTTCTAAAATATTTCACAAACACATTTTAGCTTTACTGTAAGTGCAGTTTCTTAGTATGATTTGTTGTCTTCATTTGCCACTAGATTTAATTCGCTCACAAGGCAGGGTTTGGCCACAGTGGTCATTTCCCTCATAGAACTCGAAAAATAAGAGTGTTTTACTAAGTCATATTTTTAAAAGTTTTGTAAATAATTTCACAAATACAATTCAGATATACTGTAAATGCAGTTTTTTAGTATAATTTGTTGTCCTCACTCTTCACTAGGTTTGATTTGCTGGTTTGGCCACAGTGGAAATTTCCCTCATAGAACTCGAAAAATAAGAGTGTTTTACTAAGTCATATTTTTAAAAGTTTTCTAAAAAAATTCACAAACACATTTTAGATTTACTGTAAATGCAATTTCTTAGCATGATTCGTTGTCTTCATTTGCCACTAGGTTTGATTCGCTCACAAAGCAGGGTTTGGCCACAGTGGTCATTTCCCTCATAGAACTCAAAAAATAAGAGTGTTTTACTAAGTCATATTTTTAAAAAATTTCTAAAAAATTTCACAAATACAATTCAGATATATTGTAAATGCAGTTTTTTAGTATAATTTGTTGCCCTCACTTTTCACTAGGTTTGATTTGCTGACGAAGCATGGTTTGGCCACAGTGGTAATTTTCCTCATAGAACTCAAAAAATAAGAGTGTTTTACTAAGTCATATTTTTAAAAGTTTTGTAAAAAATTTCACAAATATAATTCCGATATACTGTAAATGCAGTTTTTTAGTATAATTTGTTGCCCTCACTGTTCACTAGGTTTGATTTGCTGACGAAGCATGGTTTGGCCACAGTGGTCATTTCCCTCATAGAACTCGAAAAATAAGAGTGTTTTACTAAGTCATATTTTTAAAAGTTTTCTAAAAAAATTCACAAACACATTTTAGATTTACTGTAAATGCAGTTTCTTAGCATGATTTGTTGTCTTCATTCGCCACTAGGTTTGATTCGTTCACAAAGCAGGGTTTGGCCACAGTGGTCATTTCCCTCATAGAACTCGAAAAATAAGAGTGTTTTACTAAGTCATATTTTTAAAAGTTTTCTAAAAAATTTCACAAATACAATTCAGATACATTGTAAATGCAGTTTATTAGTATAATTAGTTGCCCTCACTTTTCACTAGGTTTGATTTGCTGACGAAGCATGGTTTGGCCACAGTGGTAATTTTCCTCATAGAACTCAAAAAATAAGAGTGTTTTACTAAGTCATATTTTTAAAAGTTTTCTAAAAAATTTCACAAATACAATTCAGATATACTGTAAATGCAGTTTTTTAGTATAATTTGTTGCCCTCACTTTTCACTAGGTTTGATTTGCTGACGAAGCATGGTTTGGCCACAGTGGTCATTTCCCTCATAGAACTCGAAAAATAATAGTGTTTTACTAAGTCATATTTTTAAAAGTTTTGTAAAAAATTTCACAAATACAATTCAGACATACTGTAAATGCAGTTTTTTAGTATGATTTGTTGTCTTCACTTTCCACTAGGTTTAATTCGCTGAGGAAGCAGGGTTTGGCCAAAGTGGTCATTTTCCTCATAGAACTCAAAAAATGAGAGTGTTTTACTAAGTCATATTCTTAAAAGTTTTGTAAAAAATTTCACAAATACAATTCAGATATACTGTACATGCAGTTTTTTAGCATAATTTGTTATCTTCATTTTCCACTAGGTTTAATTCGCTGAGGAAGAAGGGTTTGGCCACAGTGGTCATTTCCCTCATAGAACTCGAAAAATAAGAGTGTTTTACTAAGTCATATTTTTAAAAGTTTTCTTAAAAATTTCACAAATACATATCAGACATATTGTAAATGCAGTTTTTTAGCATGATTTGTTGTCTTCATTTTCCACTAGGTTTGATTTGCTGAGAAAGAAGGGTTTGGCCAGAGTAGTCATTTCCCTCATAGAACTCGAAAAATAAGAGTGTTTTACTAAGTCATATTTTTAAAAGTTTTCTAAAAAATTTCACAAATACAATTCAGATATACTGTAAATGCGGTTTTTTAGTACAATTTATTGTCGTCACTTTTCACTAGGTTTGATTTGCTAAAGAAGCAGGGTTTGGCCACAGTGGTCATTTCCCTCATAGAACTCGAAAAATAAGAGTGTTTTACTAAGTCATATTTTTAAAAGTTTTCTAAAAAAATTCACAAATACAATTCAGATATACTGTAAATGCAGTTTTTTAGTACAATTTGTTGTCTTCACTTTTCACTAGGTTTGATTTGCTAAAGAAGCAGGGTTTGGCCACAGTGGTCATTTCCTTCATAGAACTCGAAAAATAAGAGTGTTTTACTAAGTCATATTTTTAAAAGTTTTCTAAAAAATTTTACAAATACAATTCAGATATACTGTAAATGCAGTTTTTTAGTACAATATGCTGTCTTCGTTTTCCACTAGGTTTAATTCGCTGAGGAAGAATGGTTTGGCCACAGTGGTCATTTCCCTCATAGAACTCGAAAAATAAGAGTGTTTTACTAAGTCATATTTTTAGAAGTTTTCTTAAAAATTTCACAAATACAATTCAGACATATTGTAAATGCAGTTTTTTAGTATGATTTGTTGTCTTCAGTTTCCACTAGGTTTGATTTGCTGAGAAAGAAGGGTTTGGCCAGAGTGGTCATTTCCCTCATAGAACTCGAAAAATAAAAGTGTTTTACTAAGTCATATTTTTAAAAGTTTTCTAAAAAATTTCACAAATACAATTCAGATATACTGTAAATGCAGTTTTTTAGTACAATTTGTTGTCTTCACTTTTCACGAGGCTTGATTTGCTGAGGAAGCAGGGTTTGGTTACAGTGGTCATTTTCCTCATAGAACTCGAAAAATAAGAATGTTTTACTAAGTCATATTTTTAAAAGCTTTCTAAAAAATTTCACAAATACAATTTAGATATACTGTAAATGCAGTTTTTAGTATGACTTGTTGTCTTCACTTTTTACTAGGTTTGATTTGCTGAGAAAGCAAGGTTTGGCCACAGGGGTCATTTCCCTCATAGAACTCGAAAAATAAGAGTGTTTTACTAAGTCATATTTTTAAAAGTTTTCTAAAAAATTTCACAAATACAATTTAGATATACTGTAAATGCAGTTTTTTAGTACGATTTGTTGTCTTCATTTTCCACTAGGTTTGATTTGCTGACAAAGAAGGGTTTGGCCAGAGTGGTCATTTCCCTCATAGAACTCGAAAAATAAAAGTGTTTTACTAAGTCATATTTTTAAAAGTTTTCTAAAAAATTTCACAAATACAATTTAGATATACTGTAAATGCAGTTTTTTAGTACAATTTGTTGTCTTCACTTTTCACTAGGCTTGATTTGCTGAGGAAGCAGGGTTTGGTTACAGTGGTCATTTTCCTCATAGAAATCGAAAAATAAGAATGTTTTACTAAGTCATATTTTTAAAAGCTTTCTAAAAAATTTCACAAATACAATTTAGATATACTGTAAATGCAGTTTTTAGTATGACTTGTTGTCTTTACTCTCCACTAGGTTTGATTTGCTGAGAAAGCAAGGTTTGGCCACAGGGGTCATTTCCCTCATAGAACTCGAAAAATAAGAGTGTTTTACTAGGTCATATTTTTAAAAGTTTTCTAAAAAATTTCACAAATACAATTCGGATATACTGTAAATGCAGTTTTTTAGTACAATTTGTTGTTTTCGTTTTCCACTAGATTTAATTCGCTGAGAAAGACGGGTTTGGCCACAGTGGTCATTTCCCTCATAGAACTCGAAAAATAAGAGTGTTTTACTAAGTCATATTTTTAAAAGTTTTGTAAAAAATTTCACAAATACAATTCAGATATACTGTAAACGCGGTTTTTAGTATGATTTGTTGTCTTCACTTTCCACTAGGTTTGATTAGCTGAGGAAGCAGGGTTTGGCCAAAGTGGTCATTTTCCTCATAGAACTCAAAAAATGAGAGTGTTTTACTAAGTCATATTTTTAAAAGTTTTGTAAAAAATTTCACAAATACAATTCAGATATACTGTACATGCAGTTTTTTAGCATAATTTGTTGTCCTCACTTTTTACTAGGTTTGATTTGCTGACGAAGCATGGTTTGGCCACAGTGGTCATTTCCCTCATAGAACTCGAAAAATAAGAGTGTTTTACTAAGTCATATTTTTAAAAGTTTTCTAAAAAATTTCACAAATACAATTCACATAAACTGTAAATGCAGTTTTTTAGTATGATTTGTTATCTTTATTTTCCACTAGGCTTAATTCGCTGAAGAAGAAGGGTTTGGCCAAAATGGTCATTTCCCTCATAGAACTCGAAAAATAAGAGTGTTTTACTAAGTCATATTTTTAAAAGTTTTGTAAAAAATTTCACAAATACAATTCAGATATACTGTAAACGCAGTTTTTAGTATGATTTGTTGTCTTCACTTTCCACTAGGTTTAATTTGCTGAGGAAGAATGGTTTGGCCACAGTGGTCATTTCCCTCATAGAACTCGAAAAATAAGAGTGTTTTACTAAGTCATATTTTTAGAAGTTTTCTTAAAAATTTCACAAATACAATTCAGACATATTGTAAATGCAGTTTTTTAGTATAATTTGTTGTCTTCATTCTCCACTAGGTTTGATTTGCTGAGAAAGAAGGGTTTGGCCAGAGTGGTCATTTCCCTCATAGAACTCGAAAAATAAAAGTGTTTTACTAAGTCATATTTTTAAAAGTTTTCTAAAAAATTTCACAAATACAATTCAGATATACTGTAAAGGCAGTTTTTTAGTACAATTTGTTGTCTTCACTTTTCACGAGGCTTGATTTGCTGAGGAAGCAGGGTTTGGTTACAGTGGTCATTTTCCTCATAGAACTCGAAAAATAAGAATGTTTTACTAAGTCATATTTTTAAAAGCTTTCTAAAAAATTTCACAAATACAATTCATATATACTGTAAATGCAGTTTTTTAGTATGATTTGTTGTCTTCATTTTCCACTAGGTTTGATTTGCTGAGAGAGAAGGGTTTGGCCAGAGTGGTCATTTCCCTCATAGAACTCGAAAAATAAAAGTGTTTTACTAAGTCATATTTTTAAAAGTTTTCTAAAAAATTTCACAAATACAAATCAGATATACTGTAAATGCAGTTTTTAGTACAATTTGTTGTCTTCACTTTTCACTAGGTTTGATTTGCTAAAGAAGCAGGGTTTGGCCACAGTGGTCATTTCCCTCATAGAACTCGAAAAATAAGAGTGTTTTACTAAGTCATATTTTTAAAAGTTTTGTAAAAAATTTCACAAATACAATTTAGATATACTGTAAATGCAGTTTTTTAGTACGATTTGTTGTCTTCATTTTCCACTAGGTTTGATTTGCTGACAAAGAAGGGTTTGGCCAGAGTGGTCATTTCCCTCATAGAACTCGAAAAATAAAAGTGTTTTACTAAGTCATATTTTTAAAAGTTTTCTAAAAAATTTCACAAATACAATTTAGATATACTGTAAATGCAGTTTTTTAGTACAATTTGTTGTCTTCACTTTTCACTAGGCTTGATTTGCTGAGGAAGCAGGGTTTGGTTACAGTGGTCATTTTCCTCATAGAAATCGAAAAATAAGAATGTTTTACTAAGTCATATTTTTAAAAGCTTTCTAAAAAATTTCACAAATACAATTTAGATATACTGTAAATGCAGTTTTTAGTATGACTTGTTGTCTTTACTCTCCACTAGGTTTGATTTGCTGAGAAAGCAAGGTTTGGCCACAGGGGTCATTTCCCTCATAGAACTCGAAAAATAAGAGTGTTTTACTAAGTCATATTTTTAAAAGTTTTCTAAAAAATTTCACAAACACAATTCGGATATACTGTAAATGCAGTTTTTTAGTACAATTTGTTGTTTTCGTTTTCCACTAGATTTAATTCGCTGAGAAAGAAGGGTTTGGCCACAGTGGTCATTTCCCTCATAGAACTCGAAAAATAAGAGTGTTTTACTAAGTCATATTTTTAAAAGTTTTGTAAAAAATTTCACAAATACAATTCAGATATACTGTAAACGCGGTTTTTAGTATGATTTGTTGTCTTCACTTTCCACTAGGTTTGATTAGCTGAGGAAGCAGGGTTTGGCCAAAGTGGTCATTTTCCTCATAGAACTCAAAAAATGAGAGTGTTTTACTAAGTCATATTTTTAAAAGTTTTGTAAAAAATTTCACAAATACAATTCAGATATACTGTACATGCAGTTTTTTAGCATAATTTGTTGTCCTCACTTTTTACTAGGTTTGATTTGCTGACGAAGCATGGTTTGGCCACAGTGGTCATTTCCCTCATAGAACTCGAAAAATAAGAGTGTTTTACTAAGTCATATTTTTAAAAGTTTTCTAAAAAATTTCACAAATACAATTCACATAAACTGTAAATGCAGTTTTTTAGTATGATTTGTTATCTATATTTTCCACTAGGCTTAATTCGCTGAAGAAGAAGGGTTTGGCCAAAATGGTCATTTCCCTCATAGAACTCGAAAAATAAGAGTGTTTTACTAAGTCATATTTTTAAAAGTTTTGTAAAAAATTTCACAAATACAATTCAGATATACTGTAAACGCAGTTTTTAGTATGATTTGTTGTCTTCACTTTCCACTAGGTTTAATTCGCTGAGGAAGAATGGTTTGGCCACAGTGGTCATTTCCCTCATAGAACTCGAAAAATAAGAGTGTTTTACTAAGTCATATTTTTAGAAGTTTTCTTAAAAATTTCACAAATACAATTCAGACATATTGTAAATGCAGTTTTTTAGTATAATTTGTTGTCTTCATTCTCCACTAGGTTTGATTTGCTGAGAAAGAAGGGTTTGGCCAGAGTGGTCATTTCCCTCATAGAACTCGAAAAATAAAAGTGTTTTACTAAGTCATATTTTTAAAAGTTTTCTAAAAAATTTCACAAATACAATTCAGATATACTGTAAAGGCAGTTTTTTAGTACAATTTGTTGTCTTCACTTTTCACGAGGCTTGATTTGCTGAGGAAGCAGGGTTTGGTTACAGTGGTCATTTTCCTCATAGAACTCGAAAAATAAGAATGTTTTACTAAGTCATATTTTTAAAAGCTTTCTAAAAAATTTCACAAATACAATTCATATATACTGTAAATGCAGTTTTTTAGTATGATTTGTTGTCTTCATTTTCCACTAGGTTTGATTTGCTGAGAGAGAAGGGTTTGGCCAGAGTGGTCATTTCCCTCATAGAACTCGAAAAATAAAAGTGTTTTACTAAGTCATATTTTTAAAAGTTTTCTAAAAAATTTCACAAATACAAATCAGATATACTGTAAATGCAGTTTTTAGTACAATTTGTTGTCTTCACTTTTCACTAGGTTTGATTTGCTAAAGAAGCAGGGTTTGGCCACAGTGGTCATTTCCCTCATAGAACTCGAAAAATAAGAGTGTTTTACTAAGTCATATTTTTAAAAGTTTTGTAAAAAATTTCACAAATACAATTCAGATATACTGTAAACGCAGTTTTTAGTATGATTTGTTGTCTTCACTTTCCACCAGGTTTGATTCGCTGAGGAAGCAGGGTTTGGCCAAAGTGGTCATTTTCCTCATAGAACTCAAAAAATGAGAGTGTTTTACTAAGTCATATTCTTAAAAGTTTTGTAAAAAATTTCACAAATACAATTCAGATATACTGTACATGCAGTTTTTTAGCATAATTTGTTATCTTCATTTTCCACTAGGTTTAATTCGCTGAGGAAGAAGGGTTTGGCCACAGTGGTCATTTCCCTCATAGAACTCGAAAAATAAGAGTGTTTTACTAAGTCATATTTTTAAAAGTTTTCTTAAAAATTTCACAAATACATATCAGACATATTGTAAATGCAGTTTTTTAGCATGATTTGTTGTCTTCATTTTCCACTAGGTTTGATTTGCTTAGAAAGAAGGGTTTGGCCAGAGTAGTCATTTCCCTCATAGAACTCGAAAAATAAGAGTGTTTTACTAAGTCATATTTTTAAAAGTTTTCTAAAAAATTTCACAAATACAATTCAGATATACTGTAAATGCGGTTTTTTAGTACAATTTATTGTCTTCACTTTTCACTAGGTTTGATTTGCTAAAGAAGCAGGGTTTGGCCACAGTGGTCATTTCCCTCATAGAACTCGAAAAATAAGAGTGTTTTACTAAGTCATATTTTTAAAAGTTTTCTAAAATAATTCACAAATACAATTCAGATATACTGTAAATGCAGTTTTTTAGTACAATTTGTTGTCTTCACTTTTCACTAGGTTTGATTTGCTAAAGAAGCAGGGTTTGGCCACAGTGGTCATTTCCTTCATAGAACTCGAAAAATAAGAGTGTTTTACTAAGTCATATTTTTAAAAGTTTTCTAAAAAATTTTACAAATACAATTCAGATATACTGTAAATGCAGTTTTTTAGTACAATTTGCTGTCTTCGTTTTCCACTAGGTTTAATTCGCTGAGGAAGAATGGTTTGGCCACAGTGGTCATTTCCCTCATAGAACTCGAAAAATAAGAGTGTTTTACTAAGTCATATTTTTAGAAGTTTTCTTAAAAATTTCACAAATACAATTCAGACATATTGTAAATGCAGTTTTTTAGTATGATTTGTTGTCTTCATTTTCCACTAGGTTTGATTTGCTGAGAAAGAAGGGTTTGGCCAGAGTGGTCATTTCCCTCATAGAACTCGAAAAATAAAAGTGTTTTACTAAGTCATATTTTTAAAAGTTTTCTAAAAAATTTCACAAATACAATTCAGATATACTGTAAATGCAGTTTTTTAGTACAATTTGTTGTCTTCACTTTTCACGAGGCTTGATTTGCTGAGGAAGCAGGGTTTGGTTACAGTGGTCATTTTCCTCATAGAACTCGAAAAATAAGAATGTTTTACTAAGTCATATTTTTAAAAGCTTTCTAAAAAATTTCACAAATACAATTTAGATATACTGTAAATGCAGTTTTTAGTATGACTTGTTGTCTTCACTTTTTACTAGGTTTGATTTGCTGAGAAAGCAAGGTTTGGCCACAGGGGTCATTTCCCTCATAGAACTCGAAAAATAAGAGTGTTTTACTAAGTCATATTTTTAAAAGTTTTCTAAAAAATTTCACAAATACAATTTAGATATACTGTAAATGCAGTTTTTTAGTACAATTTGTTGTTTTCATTTTCCACTAGGTTTGATTTGCTGAGAAAGAAGGGTTTGGCCAGAGTGGTCATTTCCCTCATAGAACTCGAAAAATAAGAGTGTTTTACTAAGTCATATTTTTAAAAGTTTTGTAAAAAATTTCACAAATACAATTCAGATATACTGTAAACGCAGTTTTTAGTATGATTTGTTGTCTTCACTTTCCACTAGGTTTGATTCGCTGAGGAAGCAGGGTTTGGCCGAAGTGGTCATTTTCCTCATAGAACTCAAAAAATGAGAGTGTTTTACTAAGTCATATTTTTAAAAGTTTTGTAAAAAATTTCACAAATACAATTCAGATATACTGTATATGCAGTTTTTTAGCATTATTTGTTGTCCTCACTTTTCACTAGGTTTGATTTGCTGACGAAGCATGGTTTGGCCACAGTGGTCATTTCCCTCATAGAACTCGAAAAATAAGAGTGTTTTACTAAGTCATATTTTTAAAAGTTTTCTTAAAAATTTCACAAATACAATTCAGACATACTGTAAATGCAGTTTTTTAGTATGATTTGTTGTCTTCATTTTCCACTAGGTTTGATTTGCTGAGAAAGAAGGGTTTGGCCAAAGTGGTCATTTCCCTCATAGAACTCGAAAAATAAGAGTGTTTTACTAAGTCATATTTTTAAAAGTTTTCTAAAAAATTTCACAAATACACTTCAGATATACTGTAAATGCAGTTGTTTAGTACAATTTGTCGTCTTTACTTTTCACTAGGTTCGATTTGCTAAAGAAGCAGGGTTTGGCCACAGTCGTCATTTCCCTCATAGAACTCGAAAAATAAGAGTGTTTTACTAAGTCATATTTTTAAAAGTTTTCTTAAAAAATTCACAAAAACAATTCAGACATATTGTAAATGCAGTTTTTTAGAATGATTTGTTGTCTTCATTTTCCACTAGGTTGGATTTGCTGAGAAAGAAGGGTTTGGCCAGAGTGGTCATTTCCCTCATAGAACTCGAAAAATAAGAGTGTTTTACTAAGTCATATTTTTAAAAGTTTTCTAAAAAATTTCACAAATACAATTCAGATATACTGTAAATGCAGCTTTTTAGTACAATTTGTTGTCTTCACTTTTCACTAGGTTTGATTTGCTGCGAAAGCAGGGTTTGGTAACAGTGGTCATTTCCCTCATAGAACTCGAAAAATAAGAATGTTTTACTAAGTCATATTTTTAAAAGCTTTCTAAAAAAATTTCACAAATACAATTTAGATATACTGCAAATGCAGTTTTTTAGTATGATTTGTTGTCTTCACTTTCCAATAGGTTTGATTTGCTGAGGAAGCAAGGTTTGGCCACAGGGGTCATTTCCTTCATAGAACTCGAAAAATAAGAGTGTTTTAGTAAGTCATATATTTAAAGTTTTCTAAAAAAATTTACAAATACAATTCAGTTATATTTTAAAAGCAGTTTTTTAGTATGCTTTGCTGTCTTCGTTTTCCACTAGGTTTAATTTGCTGAGGAAGAATGGTTTGGCCACAGTGGTCATTTCCCTCATAGAACTCGAAAAATAAGAGTGTTTTACTAAGTCATATTTTTAAAAGTTTTCTAAAAAATTTCACAAATACAATTCAGATATACTGTAAATGCAGTTTTTTAGTACAATTTGTTGTCTTCACTTTTCACTAGGCTCGGTTTGCTGAGGAAGGAGGGTTTGGTTACAGTGGTCATTTTCCTCATAGAACTCGAAAAATAAGAATGTTTTACTAAGTCATATTTTTAAAAGCTTTCTAAAAAATTTCACAAATACAATTTAGATATACTGTAAATGCAGTTTTTAGTATGACTTGTTGTCTTCACTTTCCACTAGGTTTGATTTGCTGAGAAAGCAAGGTTTGGCCACAGGGGTCATTTCCCTCATAGAACTCGAAAAATAAGAGTGTTTTACTAAGTCATATTTTTAAAAGTTTTCTAAAAAATTTCACAAATACAATTCAGATATACTGTAAATGCAGTTTTTTAGTACAATTTGTTGTTTTCCACTAGGTTTAATTCGCTGAGAAAGAAGGGTTTGGCCACAGTGGTCATTTCCCTCATAGAACTCGAAAAATAAGAGTGTTTTACTAAGTCATATTTTTAAAAGTTTTGTAAAAAATTTCACAAATACAATTCAGATATACTGTAAACGCAGTTTTTAGTATGATTTGTTGTCTTCACTTTCCACTAGGTTTGATTCGCTGAGGAAGCAGGGTTTGGCCAAAGTGGTCATTTTCCTCATAGAACTCAAAAAATGAGAGTGTTTTACTAAGTCATATTTTTAAAAGTTTTGTAAAAAATTTCACAAATACAATTCAGATATACTGTACATGCAGTTTTTTAGCATAATTTGTTGTCGTCACTCTTCACTAGGTTTGATTTGCTGACGAAGCATGGTTTGGCCACAGTGGTCATTTCCCTCATAGAACTCGAAAAATAAGAGTGTTTTACTAAGTCATATTTTTAAAAGTTTTCTAAAAAATTTCACAAATACAATTCAGATATACTGTAAATGCAGTTTTTTAGTACAATTTGTTGTTTTCCACTAGGTTTAATTCGCTGAGAAAGAAGGGTTTGGCCACAGTGGTCATTTCCCTCATAGAACTCGAAAAATAAGAGTGTTTTACTAAGTCATATTTTTAAAAGTTTTGTAAAAAATTTCACAAATACAATTCAGATATACTGTAAACGCAGTTTTTAGTATGATTTGTTGTCTTCACTTTCCACTAGGTTTGATTCGCTGAGGAAGCAGGGTTTGGCCAAAGTGGTCATTTTCCTCATAGAACTCAAAAAATGAGAGTGTTTTACTAAGTCATATTTTTTAAAGTTTTGTAAAAAATTTCACAAATACAATTCAGATATACTGTACATGCAGTTTTTTAGCATAATTTGTTGTCGTCACTCTTCACTAGGTTTGATTTGCTGACGAAGCATGGTTTGGCCACAGTGGTCATTTCCCTCATAGAACTCGAAAAATAAGAGTGTTTTACTAAGTCATATTTTTAAAAGTTTTCTAAAAAATTTCACAAATACAATTCACATATACTGTAAGTACAGTTTTTTAGTATGATTTGTTATCTTCATTTTCCACTAGGTTTAATTCGCTGAGAAAGAAGGGTTTGGCCACAGTGGTCATTTCCCTCATAGAACTCGAAAAATAAGAGTGTTTTACTAAGTCATATTTTTAAAAGTTTTCTTAAAAATTTCACAAATACAATTCAGACATATTGTAAATGCAGTTTTTTAGTATGATTTGTTGTCTTCATTTTCCACTAGGTTTCATTTGCTGAGAAAGAAGGGTTTGGCCAGAGTGGTCATTTCCCTCATAGAACTCGAAAAATAAGAGTGTTTTACTAAGTCATATTTTTAAAAGTTTTCTAAAAAATTTCACAAATACAATTCAGATATACTGTAAATGCAGTTTTTTAGTACAATTTGTTGTTTTCCACTAGGTTTAATTCGCTGAGAAAGAAGGGTTTGGCCACAGTGGTCATTTCCCTCATAGAACTCGAAAAATAAGAGTGTTTTACTAAGTCATATTTTTAAAAGTTTTGTAAAAAATTTCACAAATACAATTCAGATATACTGTAAACGCAGTTTTTAGTATGATTTGTTGTCTTCACTTTCCACTAGGTTTGATTCGCTGAGGAAGCAGGGTTTGGCCAAAGTGGTCATTTTCCTCATAGAACTCAAAAAATGAGAGTGTTTTACTAAGTCATATTTTTAAAAGTTTTGTAAAAAATTTCACAAATACAATTCAGATATACTGTACATGCAGTTTTTTAGCATAATTTGTTGTCGTCACTCTTCACTAGGTTTGATTTGCTGACGAAGCATGGTTTGGCCACAGTGGTCATTTCCCTCATAGAACTCGAAAAATAAGAGTGTTTTACTAAGTCATATTTTTAAAAGTTTTCTAAAAAATTTCACAAATACAATTCAGATATATTGTAAATGCAGTTTTTTAGTACAATTTGTTGTTTTCCACTAGGTTTAATTCGCTGAGAAAGAAGGGTTTGGCCACAGTGGTCATTTCCCTCATAGAACTCGAAAAATAAGAGTGTTTTACTAAGTCATATTTTTAAAAGTTTTGTAAAAAATTTCACAAATACAATTCAGATATACTGTAAACGCAGTTTTTAGTATGATTTGTTGTCTTCACTTTCCACTAGGTTTGATTCGCTGAGGAAGCAGGGTTTGGCCAAAGTGGTCATTTTCCTCATAGAACTCAAAAAATGAGAGTGTTTTACTAAGTCATATTTTTAAAAGTTTTGTAAAAAATTTCACAAATACAATTCAGATATACTGTACATGCAGTTTTTTAGCATAATTTGTTGTCGTCACTCTTCACTAGGTTTGATTTGCTGACGAAGCATGGTTTGGCCACAGTGGTCATTTCCCTCATAGAACTCGAAAAATAAGAGTGTTTTACTAAGTCATATTTTTAAAAGTTTTCTAAAAAATTTCACAAATACAATTCACATATACTGTAAGTACAGTTTTTTAGTATGATTTGTTATCTTCATTTTCCACTAGGTTTAATTCGCTGAGAAAGAAGGGTTTGGCCACAGTGGTCATTTCCCTCATAGAACTCGAAAAATAAGAGTGTTTTACTAAGTCATATTTTTAAAAGTTTTCTTAAAAATTTCACAAATACAATTCAGACATATTGTAAATGCAGTTTTTTAGTATGATTTGTTGTCTTCATTTTCCACTAGGTTTCATTTGCTGAGAAAGAAGGGTTTGGCCAGAGTGGTCATTTCCCTCATAGAACTCGAAAAATAAGAGTGTTTTACTAAGTCATATTTTTAAAAGTTTTCTAAAAAATTTCACAAATACAATTCAGATATACTGTATATGCAGTTTTTTAGTACAATTTGTTGTCTTCACTTTTCACTAGGTTTGATTTGCTAAAGAAGCAGGGTTTGGCCACAGTGGTCATTTCCCTCATAGAACTCGAAAAATAAGAGTGTTTTACTAAGTCATATTTTTAAAAGTTTTCTTAAAAATTTCACAAATACAATTCAGACATATTGTAAATGCAGTTTTTTAGTATGATTTGTTGTCTTCATTTTTCACTAGGTTTGATTTGCTGAGAAAGAAGGGTTTGGCCAGAGTGGTCATTTCCCTCATAGAACTCGAAAAATAAGAGTGTTTTACTAAGTCATATTTTTAAAAGTTTTCTAAAAAATTTCACAAATACAATTCAGATATACTGTAAATGCAGTTTTTTAGTACAATTTGTTGTCTTTACTTTTCACTAGGTTTGATTTGCTGCGGACGCAGGGTTTGGTTACAGTGGTCATTTCCCTCATAGAACTCGAAAAATAAGAATGTTTTACTAAGTCATATTTTTAAAAGCTTTCTAAAAAATTTCACAAATACAATTTAGATATACTGTAAATGCAGTTTTTTAGTATGATTTGTTGTCTTCACTTTCCACTAGGTTTAATTTGCTGAGGAAGCAAGTTTTGGCCACAGGGGTCATTTCCTTCATAGAACTCGAAAAATAAGTCATATTTTTAAAAGTTTTTTAAAAAATTTTACAAATACAATTCATATATACTGTTAGTGCAGTTTTTTAGTACGATTTGCTGTCTTCGTTTTCCACTAGGTTTAATTCGGTGAGAAAGAAGGGTTTGGCCACAGTGGTCATTTCCCTCATAGAACTCGAAAAATAAGAGTGTTTTACTAAGTCATATTTTTAAAAGTTTTGTAAAAAATTTCACAAACACATTTTAGATTTATTGTAAGTGCAGTTTCTTAGTATGATTTGTTGTCTTCATTTGCCACTAGGTTTGATTCGCTCACAAAGCAGGGTTTGGCCACAGTGGTCATTTCCCTCATAGAACTCGAAAAATAAGAGTGTTTTACTAAGTCATATTTTTAAAAGTTTTCTAAAAAATTTCACATATACAAATCAGATATGTTGTAAATGCAGTTTTTTAGTACAATTTGTTGTCTTCACTTTCCACTAGGTTTGATTCGCTGAGAAAGCAGGGTTTGGCCAAAGTGGTAATTTTCCTCATAGAACTAAAAAAATAAGAGTGTTTTATTAAGTCATATTTTTAAAAGTTTTGTAAAAAATTTCACAAATACAATTCAGATATACTGTAAATGCAGTTTTTTAGTACGATTTGCTGTCTTCGTTTTCCACTAGGTTTAATTCGCTGAGGAAGAATGGTTTGGCCACAGTGGTCATTTCCCTCATAGAACTCGAAAAATAAGAGTGTTTTACTAAGTCATATTTTTAGAAGTTTTCTTAAAAATTTCACAAATACAATTCAGACATATTGTAAATGCAGTTTTTAGTATGATTTGTTGTCTTCATTTTCCACTAGGTTTGATTTGCTGAGAAAGAAGGGTTTGGCCAGAGTGGTCATTTCCCTCATAGAACTCGAAAAATAAAAGTGTTTTACTAAGTCATATTTTTAAAAGTTTTCTAAAAAATTTCACAAATACAATTCAGACATACTGTAAATGCAGTTTTTTAGTACAATTTGTTGTCTTCACTTTTCACGAGGCTTGATTTGCTGAGGAAGCAGGGTTTGGTTACAGTGGTCATTTTCCTCATAGAACTCGAAAAATAAGAATGTTTTACTAAGTCATATTTTTAAAAGCTTTCTAAAAAATTTCACAAATACAATTTAGATATACTGTAAATGCAGTTTTTAGTATGACTTGTTGTCTTCACTTTTCACTAGGTTTGATTTGCTGAGAAAGCAAGGTTTGGCCACAGGGGTCATTTCCCTCATAGAACTCGAAAAATAAGAGTGTTTTACTAAGTCATATTTTTAAAAGTTTTCTAAAAAATTTCACAAATACAATTTAGATATACTGTAAATGCAGTTTTTTAGTACGATTTATTGTTTTCATTTTCCACTAGGTTTGATTTGCTGAGAAAGAAGGGTTTGGCCAGAGTGGTCATTTCCCTCATAGAACTCGAAAAATAAGAGTGTTTTACTAAGTCATATTTTTAAAAGTTTTGTAAAAAATTTCACAAATACAATTCAGATATACTGTAAACGCAGTTTTTAGTATGATTTGTTGTTTTCACTTTCCACTACGTTTGATTCGCTGAGGAAGCAGGGTTTGGCCAAAGTGGTCATTTTCCTCATAGAACTCAAAAAATGAGAGTGTTTTACTAAGTCATATTTTTAAAAGTTTTGTAAAAAATTTCACAAATACAATTCAGATATACTGTATATGCAGTTTTTTAGCATAATTTGTTGTCCTCACTTTTCACTAGGTTTGATTTGCTGACGAAGCATGGTTTGGCCACAGTGGTCATTTCCCTCATAGAACTCGAAAAATAAGAGTGTTTTACTAAGTCATATTTTTAAAAGTTTTCTTAAAAATTTCACAAATACAATTCAGACATACTGTAAAAGCAGTTTTTTATTATGATTTGTTGTCTTCATTTTCCACTAGGTTTGATTTGCTGAGAAAGAAGGGTTTGGCCAAAGTGGTCATTTCCCTCATAGAACTCGAAAAATAAGAGTGTTTTACTAAGTCATATTTTTAAAAGTTTTCTAAAAAATTTCACAAATACAATTCAGATATACTGTAAATGCAGTTGTTTAGTACAATTTGTCGTCTTCACTTTTCACTAGGTTTGATTTGCTAAAGAAGCAGGGTTTGGCCACAGTGGTCATTTCCCTCATAGAACTCGAAAAATAAGAGTGTTTTACTAAGTCATATTTTTAAAAGTTTTCTTAAAAAATTCACAAAAACAATTCAGACATATTGTAAATGCAGTTTTTTAGTATGATTTGTTGTCTTCATTTTCCACTAGGTTGGATTTGCTGAGAAAGAAGGGTTTGGCCAGAGTGGTCATTTCCCTCATAGAACTCGAAAAATAAGAGTGTTTTACTAAGTCATATTTTTAAAAGTTTTCTAAAAAATTTCACAAATACAATTCAGACATACTGTAAATGCAGTTTTTTAGTATGATTTGTTGTCAATGTTTTCCACTAGGTTTGATTCGCTAAAGAAGCAGGGTTTGGCCACAGTGGTCATTTCCCTCTTAGAACTCAAAAAATAAGAGTGTTTTACTAAGTCATATTTTTAAAAGTTTTCTAAAAAAATTTCACAAATACAATTTAGATATACTGCAAATGCAGTTTTTTAGTATGATTTGTTGTCTTCACTTTCCAATAGGTTTGATTTGCTGAGGAAGCAAGGTTTGGCCACAGGGGTCATTTCCCTCATAGAACTCGAAAAATAAGAGTGTTTTACTAAGTCATATTTTTAAAAGTTTTCTAAAAAATTTCACAAATACAATTCAGATATACTGTAAATGCAGTTTTTAGTACAATTTGTTGTTTTCCACAAGGTTTAATTCGCTGAGAAAGAAGGGTTTGGCCACAGTGGTCATTTCCCTCATAGAACTCGAAAAATAAGAGTGTTTTACTAAGTCATATTTTTAAAAGTTTTGTAAAAAATTTCACAAATACAATTCAGATATACTGTAAACGCAGTTTTTAGTATGATTTGTTGTCTTCACTTTCCACTAGGTTTGATTCGCTGAGGAAGCAGGGTTTGGCCAAAGTGGTCATTTTCCTCATAGAACTCAAAAAATGAGAGTGTTTTACTAAGTCATATTTTTAAAAGTTTTGTAAAAAATTTCACAAATACAATTTAGATATACTGTACATGCAGTTTTTTAGCATAATTTGTTGTCCTCACTCTTCACTAGGTTTGATTTGCTGACGAAGCATGGTTTGGCCACAGTGGTCATTTCCCTCATAGAACTCGAAAAATAAGAGTGTTTTACTAAGTCATATTTTTAAAAGTTTTCTAAAAAATTTCACAAATACAATTCACATATACTGTAAGTGCAGTTTTTTAGTATGATTTGTTATCTTCATTTTCCACTAGGTTTAATTCGCTGAGAAAGAAGGGTTTGGCCACAGTGGTCATTTCCCTCATAGAACTCGAAAAATAAGAGTGTTTTACTAAGTCATATTTTTAAAAGTTTTCTTAAAAATTTCACAAATACAATTCAGACATATTGTAAATGCAGTTTTTTAGTATGATTTGTTGTCTTCATTTTCCACTAGGTTTCATTTGCTGAGAAAGAAGGGTTTGGCCAGAGTGGTCATTTCCCTCATAGAACTCGAAAAATAAGAGTGTTGTACTAAGTCATATTTTTAAAAGTTTTCTAAAAAATTTCACAAATACAATTCAGATATACTGTATATGCAGTTTTTTAGTACAATTTGTTGTCTTCACTTTTCACTAGGTTTGATTTGCTAAAGAAGCAGGGTTTGGCCACAGTGGTCATTTCCCTCATAGAACTCGAAAAATAAGAGTGTTTTACTAAGTCATATTTTTAAAAGTTTTCTTAAAAATTTCACAAATACAATTCAGACATATTGTAAATGCAGTTTTTTAGTATGATTTGTTGTCTTCATTTTTCACTAGGTTTGATTTGCTGAGAAAGAAGGGTTTGGCCAGAGTGGTCATTTCCCTCATAGAACTCGAAAAATAAGAGTGTTTTACTAAGTCATATTTTTAAAAGTTTTCTAAAAAATTTCACAAATACAATTCAGATATACTGTAAATGCAGTTTTTTAGTACAATTTGTTGTCTTTACTTTTCACTAGGTTTGATTTGCTGCGGAAGCAGGGTTTGGTTACAGTGGTCATTTCCCTCATAGAACTCGAAAAATAAGAATGTTTTACTAAGTCATATTTTTAAAAGCTTTCTAAAAAATTTCACAAATACAATTTAGATATACTGTAAATGCAGTTTTTTAGTATGATTTGTTGTCTTCACTTTCCACTAGGTTTGATTTGCTGAGGAAGCAAGGTTTGGCCACAGGGGTCATTTCCTTCATAGAACTCGAAAAATAAGTCATATTTTTAAAAGTTTTTTAAAAAATTTTACAAATACAATTCATATATACTGTAAGTGCAGTTTTTTAGTACGATTTGCTGTCTTCGTTTTCCACTAGGTTTAATTCGCTGAGAAAGAAGGGTTTGGCCACAGTGGTCATTTCCCTCATAGAACTCGAAAAATAAGAGTGTTTTACTAAGTCATATTTTTAAAAGTTTTGTAAAAAATTTCACAAATACAATTCAGACATACTGTAAATGCAGTTTTTTAGTATGATTTGTTGTCAATGTTTTCCACTAGGTTTGATTCGCTAGAGAAGCAGGGTTTGGCCACAGTGGTCATTTCCCTCTTAGAACTCAAAAAATAAGAGTGTTTTACTAAGTCATATTTTTAAAAGTTTTCTAAAAAATTTCACAAACACATTTTAGATTTACTGTAAGTGCAGTTTCTTAGTATGATTTGTTGTCTTCATTTGCCACTAGGCTTAATTCGCTCACAAAGCAGGGTTTGGCCACAGTGGGTATTTCCCTCATAGAACTCGAAAAATAAGAGTGTTTTACTAAGTCATTTTTTTAAAAGTTTTCTAAAAAATTTCACAAATACAATTCAGATATACTGTAAATGCAGTTTTTTAGTATGATTAGCTGTCTTAATTTTTCACTAGGTTTGATTCGCTGAGGAAACAGGGTTTGGCCACAGTGGTCATTTCCCTCATAGAACTCGAAAAATAAGAGTGTTTTACTAAGTCATATTTTTAAAAGTTTTCTAAAAAATTTCACAAACACATTTTAGATTTATTGTAAGTGCAGTTTCTTAGTATGAATTGTTGTCTTCATTTGCCACTAGGTTTGATTCGCTCACAAAGCAGGGTTTGGCCACAGTGGTCATTTCCCTCATAGAACTCGAAAAATAAGAGTGTTTTACTAAGTCATATTTTTAAAAGTTTTCTAAAAAATTTCACAAATACAATTCACATATACTGTAAGTGCAGTTTTCTAGTATGATTTGTTATCTTCATTTTCCACTAGGTTTAATTCGCTGAGAAAGAAGGGTTTGGCCACAGTGGTCATTTCCCTCATAGAACTCGAAAAATAAGAGTGTTTTACTAAGTCATATTTTTAAAAGTTTTCTTAAAAATTTCACAAATACAATTCAGACATATTGTAAATGCAGTTTTTTAGTATGATTTGTTGTCTTCATTTTCCACTAGGTTTCATTTGCTGAGAAAGAAGGGTTTGGCCAGAGTGGTCATTTCCCTCATAGAACTCGAAAAATAAGAGTGTTTTACTAAGTCATATTTTTAAAAGTTTTCTAAAAAATTTCACAAATACAATTCACATATACTGTAAGTGCAGTTTTCTAGTATGATTTGTTATCTTCATTTTCCACTAGGTTTAATTCGCTGAGAAAGAAGGGTTTGGCCACAGTGGTCATTTCCCTCATAGAACTCGAAAAATAAGAGTGTTTTACTAAGTCATATTTTTAAAAGTTTTCTTAAAAATTTCACAAATACAATTCAGACATATTGTAAATGCAGTTTTTTAGTATGATTTGTTGTCTTCATTTTCCACTAGGTTTCATTTGCTGAGAAAGAAGGGTTTGGCCAGAGTGGTCATTTCCCTCATAGAACTCGAAAAATAAGAGTGTTTTACTAAGTCATATTTTTAAAAGTTTTCTAAAAAATTTCACAAATACAATTCAGATATACTGTAAATGCAGTTTTTTAGTACAATTTGTTGTCTTCACTTTTCACTAGGTTTGATTTGCTAACGAAGCAGGGTTTGGCCACAGTGGTCATTTCCCTCATAGAACTCGAAAAATAAGAGTGTTTTACTAAGTCATATTTTTAAAAGTTTTCTTAAAAATTTCACAAATACAATTCAGACATATTGTAAATGCAGTTTTTTAGTATGATTTGTTGTCTTTATTTTCCACTAGGTTTGATTTGCTGAGAAAGAAGGGTTTGGCCACAGGGGTCATTTCCTTCATAGAACTCGAAAAATAAGTCATATTTTTAAAAGTTTTTTTAAAAAAATTTACAAAAACAATTCATATATACTGTAAGTGCAGTTTTTTAGTACGATTTGATGTCTTCGTTTTCCTCTAGGTTTAATTCGCTGAGAAAGAAGGGTTTGGCCACAGTGGTCATTTCCCTCATAGAACTCGAAAAATAAGAGTGTTTTACTAAGTCATATTTTTAAAAGTTTTGTAAAAAATTTCACAAATACAATTCAGACATACTGTAAATGCAGTTTTTTATTTTGATTTGTTGTCTTTGTTTTCCACTAGGTTTGATTCGCTAAAGAAGCAGGGTTTGGCCACAGTGGTCATTTCCCTCTTAGAACTCGAAAAATAAGAGTGTTTTACTAAGTCATATTTTTAAAAGTTTTCTAAAAAATTTCACAAACACATTTTAGATTTACTGTAAGTGCAGTTTCTTAGTATGATTTGTTGTCTTCATTTGCCACTAGGCTTAATTCGCTCACAAAGCAGGGTTTGGCCACAGTGGGTATTTCCCTCATAAAACTCGAAAAATAAGAGTGTTTTACTAAGTCATTTTTTTAAAAGTTTTCTAAAAAATTTCACAAATACAATTCAGATATACTGTAAATGCAGTGTTTTAGTATGATTTGTTGTCTTCGTTTTCCACTTGGTTCGATTCGCTGGGGAAGAAGGGTTTGGTCACAGTGGTCATTTCCCTCATAGAACTCGAAAAATAAGAGTGTTTTACTAAGTCATATTTTTAAAAGTTTTCTAAAAAATTTCGCAAATACAATTCAGATATACTCTAAAAGCAGTTTTTTAGTATAATTTGTTGTCTTCGTTTTTCACTTGGTTTAATTCACTGAATAAGAAGGGCTTAGCCACAGTGGTCATTTCCCTCATAGAACTCGAAAAATAAGAGTGTTTTACTAAGTAATATTTTTAAAAGTTTTCTAAAAAAATTTCACAAATACAATTCAGACATACTGTAAATGCAGTTTTTTAGTATGATTAGTTGTCTTAATTTTTCACTAGGTTTGATTCGCTGAGGAAACAGGGTTTGGCCACAGTGGTCATTTCCCTCATAGAACTCGAAAAATAAGAGTGTTTTAATAAGTCATATTTTTAAAAGTTTTCTAAAAAATTTCACAAACACATTTTAGATTTATTGTAAGTGCAGTTTCTTAGTATGAATTGTTGTCTTCATTTGCCACTAGGTTTGATTCGCTCACAAAGCAGGGTTTGGCCACAGTGGTCATTTCCCTCATAGAACTCGAAAAATAAGAGTGTTTTACTAAGTCATATTTTTAAAAGTTTTCTAAAAAATTTCACAAATACAAATCAGATATGTTGTAAATGCAGTTTTTTAGTACAATTTGTTGTCTTCACTTTCCACTAGGTTTGATTCGCTGAGAAAGCAGGGTTTGGCCAAAGTGGTAATTTTCCTCATAGAACTAAAAAAATAAGAGTGTTTTATTAAGTCATATTTTTAAAAGTTTTGTAAAAAATTTCACAAATACAATTCAGATATACTGTAAATTCAGTTTTTAGTATGATTTGTTGTCTTCACTTTCCACTAGGTTTGATTCGCTGAGGAAGCAGGGTTTGGCCAAAGTGGTCATTTTCCTCATAGAACTCAAAAAATGAGAGTGTTTTACTAAGTCATATTTTTAAAAGTTTTGTAAAAAATTTCACAAATACAATTCAGATATACTGTACATGCAGTTTTTTAACATAATTTATTGTCCTCACTTTTCACTAGGTTTGATTTGCTGACGAAGCATGGTTTGGCCACAGTGGTCATTTCCCTCATAGAACTCGAAAAATAAGAGTGTTTTACTAAGTCATATTTTTAAAAGTTTTCTAAAAAATTTCACAAATACAATTCACATATACTGTAAGTGCAGTTTTTTAGTATGATTTGTTATCTTCATTTTCCACTAGGTTTAATTCGCTGAGAAAGAAGGGTTTGGCCACAGTGGTCATTTCCCTCATAGAACTCGAAAAATAAGAGTGTTTTACTAAGTCATATTTTTAAAAGTTTTCTTAAAAATTTCTCAAATACAATTCAGACATATTGTAAATGCAGTTTTTTAGTATGATTTGTTGTCTTCATTTTCCACTAGGTTTCATTTGCTGAGAAAGAAGGGTTTGGCCAGAGTGGTCATTTCCCTCATAGAACTCGAAAAATAAGAGTGTTTTACTAAGTCATATTTTTAAAAGTTTTCTAAAAAATTTCACAAATACAATTTAGATATACTGTAAATGCAGTTTTTTAGTACAATTTGTTGTCTTCACTTTTCACTAGGTTTGATTTGCTAACGAAGCAGGGTTTGGCCACAGTGGTCATTTCCCTCATAGAACTCGAAAAATAAGAGTGTTTTACTAAGTCATATTTTTAAAAGTTTTCTTAAAAATTTCACAAATACAATTCAGACATATTGTAAATGCAGTTTTTTAGTATGATTTGTTGTCTTTATTTTCCACTAGGTTTGATTTGCTGAGAAAGAAGGGTTTGGCCACAGAAGTCATTTCCTTCATAGAACTCGAAAAATAAGTCATATTTTTAGTTTCAGTCATTTCCTCATTTCCCTCATAGAACTCGAAAAATAAGAGTGTTTTACTAAGTCATATTTTTAAAAGTTTTGTAAAAAATTTCACAAATACAATTCAGACATACTGTAAATGCAGTTTTTTATTTTGATTTGTTGTCTTTGTTTTCCACTAGGTTTGATTCGCTAAAGAAGCAGGGTTTGGCCACAGTGGGTATTTCCCTCATAGAACTCGAAAAATAAGAGTGTTTTACTAAGTCATTTTTTTAAAAGTTTTCTAAAAAATTTCACAAATACAATTCAGATATAATGTAAATGCAGTGTTTTAGTATGATTTGTTGTCTTCGTTTTTCACTTGGTTTAATTCACTGAATAAGAAGGGCTTGGCCACAGTGGTCATTTCCCTCATAAAACTCGAAAAATAAGAGTGTTTTACTAAGTCATAGTTTTAAAAGTTTTCTAAAAAAATTTCACAAATACAATTCAGACATACTGTAAATGCAGTTTTTTAGTATGATTTGTTGTCTTAATTTTTCACTAGGTTTGATTCGCTGAGAAAGCAGGGTTTGGCCAAAGTGGTAATTTTCCTCATAGAACTAAAAAAATAAGAGTGTTTTACTAAGTCATATTTTTAAAAGTTTTGTAAAAAATTTCACAAATACAATTCAGATATACTGTAAATGCAGTTTTTAGTATGATTTGTTGTCTTCACTTTCCACTAGGTTTGATTCGCTGAGAAAGCAGGATTTGGCCAAAGTGGTCATTTTCCTCATAGAACTAAAAAAATAAGAGTGTTTTACTAAGTCATATTTTTAAAAGTTTTGTAAAAAATTTCACAAATACAATTCAGACATACTGTAAATGCAGTTTTTTAGTATAATTTGTTGTCTTTGTTTTCCACTAGGTTTAATTCGCTAGGGAAGCAGGGTTTGGCCACAGTGGTCATTTCCCTCATAGAACTTGAAAAATAAGAGTGTTTTACTAAGTCATATTTTTAAAAGTTTTCTAAAAAATTTCACAAACACATTTTAGATTTACTGTAAGTGCAGTTTCTTAGTATGATTTGTTGTCTTCATTTGCCACTAGGTTTAATTCGCTCACAAAGCAGGGTTTGGCCACAGTGGTCATTTCCCTCATAAAACTCGAAAAATAAGAGTGTTTTACTAAGTCATTTTTTTAAAAGTTTTCTAAAAAATTTCACAAATACAATTCAGACATACTGTAAATGCAGTTTTTTAGTATGATTTGTTGTCTTCGTTTTCCACTTGGTTCGATTCGCTGAGGAAGAAGGGTTTGGCCACAGTGGTCATTTCCCTCATAGAACTCGAAAAATAAGAGTGTTTTACTAAGTCATATTTTTAAAAGTTTTCTAAAAAATTTCACAAACACATTTTAGATTTATTGTAAGTGCAGTTTCTTAGTATGATTTGTTGTCTTCATTTGCCACTAGGTTTGATTCGCTCACAAAGCAGGGTTTGGCCAAAGTGGTCATTTCCCTCATAGAACTCGAAAAATAAGAGTGTTTTACTAAGTCATATTTTTAAAAGTTTTCTAAAAAATTTCACAAACACATTTTAGATTTACTGTAAGTGCTGTTTCTTAGTATGATTTGTTGTCTTCATTTGCCACTAGGCTTAATTCGCTCACAAAGCAGGGTTTGGCCACAATGGGTATTTCCCTCATAGAACTCGAAAAATAAGAGTGTTTTACTAAGTCATTTTTTTAAAAGTTTTCTAAAAAATTTCACAAATACAATTCAGATATACTGTAAATGCAGTGAGTAGTTGTGAACTATCGCTCCGGCCCCAATTAAAATTGTTAAATTGTTGCTGAAATTGTTAAATTTGGGTAATTAAAATTTTAAAATTGTTAAATTCTTGGAAATTTGTGTTTTCGGCGGCGCTTTGATGTTTTTTGTTTACATTAGGAGTTTTTGTTTACATTAAGTGTATGTCTGTCTGTCCGTCTGTCGGTCTGTCTGCCTGACCGTGGATGTTTGTGTGTGGGATATTTTGTGTGAATGTATTAAGGCGGTTCATAGTTTGGCGGTTTTTATGTGTGTATGTGACGACGAGGAAAATCATGAAAATGATTTTTTCTAATACCAATGGTGAAATAGTGATTATTAATTTTTCCTAATGTCTACGGCAAAACATGTTTATTAATTTTTCCTAATGCCGACGGCAAAACATGAATATAATTTTTTCAAATGCCGACGGGAAAATGATTTTTCCTAATGACGACGGGAAAACATGATTATTATTTTTTTTTTCCTAATGCCTACGGCATGCATGATAATTTTTCCTAATGCCTACGGCAATGCATGATAATTTTTTCAAATGCCGACGGCAATACATGATTATTTTTTTTTTTCCTAATGCCGACGGCAATACATACTTATTTTTCCTAATGCCTACGGCAATACATAATTATTTTCAAATGCCGACGGCAATACATGATAATTTTTCCTAATGCCGAAGGCAAAACATGATAATTATTTTTTTCAAATGCCGACGGCAAAACATGATTATTATTTTTTTCCTATTGCCGACGGCAAAACGTGAAAGTTATTTTTTCTAATGCTAATGTAGGTGTTGCTAGACTGTGGGAATTTAAGGCTGACCGTGATTTGAGTGGGTGGCGTTGTTGCCGTAATATGTAACCATAGGAATTCGTGGGTGTGTCTGTCTGTCTGTGAGAATTTAGTTGAAGCTTCGATTGGAAGGGGGGCGGGGTGTAGTAGAGCTATATCAATTGCATGTATATATATATATATGTGTGTGTGTGTGTGTGTGTGTGTGTATATGTGTGTGTACGTTTGTAGGAATTTCTATAGGAGCTTAAGGCTGATTGCGATTTATGAGGGGCGAGGTGTACTAGTAATATGTAACCGAGGGAGTCTTTCTGTTTGTATTTCTGTAGGAGTTTAAGGCTGACCATGATTTGGGTGGGCATGGTTGTTGACGTAATATGTAGCCATGGAGATTTGTGGGTGTGTCTGTCTGTAGGAGTTTAAGGCTGATCGTGATTTGAGGTGGGTGAGGATGTTATTGAGGTAAATTGGTTATGTGTATGTATGTATGTATGGCCAGGGGAATTTGTGTATGCATATCTGGAGGAGAATTTAAGGCTAGTCGTGATTTGTGAAAGGTGGGGTGTTGTTGAAATTTTCTTGGATATTTCTTATATGAATTCTGCTATGTGTGTGTATTTGCGCTGATATTTATATGTAGGTGGAAATAAATTGTTTTCAGTATCGACATTTGGTACTATAAAATAATATCATATGTCTGGACTTCCCTAATCCTAGTATGCTTTTATACTTACTATTGCTTTATATTTTCTCATGCTTAAATTTGTCTCGCGTTGAAGTCGGTCTGTGTGAAATTTGTTTATATTACAGATTTTGTTTATTTAACTACATTCGTCTTCTTTGACTGAAAGAGTTTTCTACACACAGAGAAAAACCAACTTGAAATCAGTAAGAACCATGCTGAATTAATAAGAACCATTAGCGAAGGTTTAGCCATATTGAAATTTCTTATTTCAATATGGACAAAATATTAATTTACAGTATTCATTTATTAAACTCATTAGTTTGTAGATATCTCAATATACATTTTCTATTATATTAAAAATTATTGAATTAATGTGATGAATTCTTATTTTTAAGCTGCAGATTTTCCCTGAGTGTATGGATTGTTTATATTTGCATTGTGCTTTAACTAAACGACGCTTCATATATTTTCATGATGTAGATCTAATAAATACTTAAGCATTGATAAGAAATTTGATATGTATACATACATATCTACAAATTGATTTTATGTATGTATGTATGTATGTATGTATGTACATATATATGTACATACAAATAAGTGTTCAACTCAATCTTTGAATACATTTTTTATTTTATTTTTTGTCATGTGATGTTGTTGGTGAAATTAAAAACATTTTAATTTTTATCTGCGTTTACTTAAAAGTTTGTGAGGATTTTCTGTTTTAAGTAAAACTGAATTCTTGAAGATATGTACTTACATACTCTATAGTAATAGTAACTATAATAGAAATATTTCTTATACTTAATTTACAGTTTTTTAAAGTATAGGGTATAAAATTTTTTCTAGCTATAGCCTTCTACATTTATTTTGGAAAACTTGCTTTGCTTTTTAAAAATGTATAAACATTTTTAAATGAAACTGATCCGGCACTCCAGCTTAGGTACTGATAGTTTTTTTTTTTTTTTTTTGTTGTTAGTTAACTTACTTATTTTTTATTTTTTATTGATAAACATTGGAAATCAAAAGGGAGTTTTATATTGTAATTATTATTTTCATAATTGTTGAAAACAATCGCTGCTTTTTGTTTGTTTTTTGCGATGAAATCATTTGAATTACTTTTGCAACTTTACGCGTTTATAAAAATTATGTTATTTTCTATATTTCTTAATTTATAAGACTTTTAGACTTTGTCCTTTAGGGGTTATATATTCTATTATACGATTATGAATAAGAATGCAGTAAGCTGATGTATTTGCTTACTGCTTCAAATTAAAATTTTATTAAATTGAATAAAAGGAGTTTTTTTTCTTAAACTCTGATGCAGTTAGAAGCGCTGGAGATTCTTTCATATAACAGCTTTTTTGAAATTTTTGATACATGGTATAATATAGAATTGGATAACATTTATTTTTAATTTTTATGTTAAGAAGTACCGGTATGAGACTGAATTTAAATGTACTTTTAAATTAGTTAAATCATAATGAACAAACATATTTTCTTCTTTAATAGCGATCAACAGAAAACGAACTCGTTTTCATATAATTTAGGTATACCCTATCGACGGCTCCTCTAGGATACAAGATGACTTTGTATGACGAAATTTCTGTTGCTTTATACTGATAATATGTTTACATTAATAAGATACATATACATATGTTTATTTTATGAACGGTGAGCACCTATGGCTTTTATTTAATGTTCTATATGACTTTTTTTTTTTTTTTTCATTTCCTTTAATAATTTTCTCCCCATAATAGCATTCTAAATATTTCAAGGGCTCAAATGCTGTGTAGTCTCCTTCTGCAAACTTAACTAAACGTCTAACTTCTTCCAATACTTCTTTATAAGAAGATATTTTGTTATGGTCTTCTTCTACGATACGTGCCCATCGGGCAGAGTGTACGTATTAGTTGGTCAGTCAGTCTCTATTTTTATTTATTTTTTTTCTTCTAATGTGCCACTCCTTTTTTTAGATTTTACTACTTGGAATAGAGAATTTTTGTCTAATTTTTTGGTGGGTATATACATTAGGTATGTAGAAATTAGTTTAGATACAAAGAAATGCATGTTTAATATACAACTATTGTATCAAATCGATCTCAAATAACTCAGTTACCTCTACCAGCAATTCACCGTTGGTGTATTCATAAAGTGTTAGAAACAATGAAATATCTATGTTTTGAGAGAATTTTTCCCCTCAAGTATTTCTACATGAGGTTTGAGGGGTCAATCACTGTCGCATTCATATGTAATGATTATTCACTTAAAAAACGTCATCATCACCATCAATCATCTCCGTATACAATACATTCATGAGTTGGGTTGATCCAGATACAATTGCTGTCTCATCACCTTCTAACAGCTTTATATATTTTGCTAGTATGCATGCCTTAGCATGCTTCTATCGATAGTGACGTAAGAGTCCGAGATGTAGAGTGTTACAATTAAAAATCTTTACTATTAGAATTTACCAGTTCGCTCTTTTGAATTTTTACAAAGTAGATACATATGTATGTATTTCATTGACCACAAAATCATAAAATTTCTTTGCTTACAAAATTGTATGACGTGAGGATTTTTTTTTTTTTTTTTTTTTTTTTTTTTTTTTTTTTAAATTATACATGCTTCGGCATGCTTTCATTTTTTTTTTTTCTATAAATTTATGTAATACTCATACAGATACAGATATAAAGTAAGATCTGTTTACTGTACATTTTAAAATTTATGCATGCTTCAGCATGATTCTAGTTGAAGCGTATATTCATTCACTAAGTTTGTTTGATACTTATTCATACACATGTACATTCTTAAAGATTGGATATCAAAGTCCAATTTCCGTAGTTTATCTATATTTTCTAAAGATCTGATAGCTAAAGAAATAAATAGAGTGAAGATCTTCTATAATAATCCCATTTTCATATTGTAAAATTTTGCGTGCTAGCGCTTTCGATGGGAAAATATACATACAACTTTATAAAAAGTGATAATATGATGTGCTGCTGAATATTGCACTATGTTATAGTTCATTTTAAACACTGAAGTTTTAGCAATATTTCATTCCGACCAGAATTCCACTACATTTAGTTAATTATCTTTCTTAAGACTCATCATTCCTAATCAATCCTGCAAAAACAACACAAACTAGATTTTTCGTTTTAATTTTATTTTTATTAAATTCAACATTCATTCTTCAAATTACTTTATACTATATTAAGTGGCTTTTCCTCATTTGTTGAGTTGACTTTAATAGGAGACATTTTAATGGTACGATGAACTTTTCTATTGCATGCATTGAGTAAATCTTTATAAATACATACCAATCCACTTATATGAACCATTAAAGCTAATTCTTTTCACATCATACCTTTCAATGATCTATTAAATCATTCTAATATTGATGCTTTCATATTAAGTAATCTTTAATCTTCTATTTATGTATGAGTTTTCCCAAGTATTTATTAAAAAATTCTTTAGAATCATCTGTTTGTAAGTTTTTTGGTACCCGTACCACTTCAAAAATATTTTCCATTGCCTTGGTTTTTAGAGTGCAGCTTTTATTTTCAGCTGTACTTTGAGAATGTGTCAATTACAGTCTTCAAAAATCAACAATTTCTATTTTCTGTAGAATAGTTCTACATTTCACCTAACTTAGCTCCATAAAACATCATATATTCCTGTCATTACATCTCTACAAGCACAAACAGTTGTTGAAATTTAATATGGACTTCGTTAACTAAATTCCTTTTTAAAGACATTGAATTGTTTCACAGATTTTTTCGAAAGTGTTGTGATCTACATCTTGCACTTTCAGCTATTTATACTAACATGTAGTTAATTTTCTAATCTATATATTTAACCGTAAACTCTTCAATTTGTTTTTAATTATTTACTTTTTAGAATTGCTTTTTCAATTTTATAACTGTCTTCTTTCTCTAATTTTATTTCACGTTGTAGTTCCTCAATTTGCATTTAAATATATTCTTGAATATTAATGCTTTAAGCTATATTATTAATTTGTCTTGTATTTTATCTTCATTCAGTTTAATGTAACTATCAACAATAGTTTGTATCTAATTCATTTATGCCTTCCAATACTGATAAGTCAGTATAAATGTCTTCAGAATTGGAAGTCTATGAGTAAAATCATCGTCATCATCATTCTCAGTATTAGCATCATTAAATATGATGGTATTATCAAATATTGTTCCTTCTACTAGTTTCTTTTGGGGTACTTGTCTATATCTTGAGTGAAGGTTTCTCAGGCTTTAAACTTGTATATTTTCAACTTCTGTCTTGATTTTACTTTCTTCTTTCATAAGAATTCTTTTAATATTTTTAGAACTATTTATGAATTCTTCTGCTATAGGTTTAAATGTATCTTTTAGTTGTTCACTTGTATCTATTTCACCAGTTTTTATACTACGAAGCTTTTTCTTCAACACATTTCTTGTCAACACCAACTGTTTTAAAATTTTCTCATCCAGGGCAAATAACAGGTATCAGCAATCATATCAGCTTTTCAGGAGCTGGTCTGGTTTTCAGATCAGCTTTTCAGGACCTGGTCTGGTTTTCAGATCAGCTTATCAAGACCTGGTCTGGTTTTCAGATCAGCTTTTCAGGACCTGGTCTGGTTTTCAGATCAGCTTTTCAGGACCTGGTCTGGTTTTCAGATCAGCTTATCAGGACCTGGTCTGGTTTTCAGATCAGCTTATCAGGAGCTGGTCTGGTTTTCAGATCAGCTTATCAGGACCTGGTCTGGTTTTCAGATCAGCTTATCAGGACCTGGTCTGGTTTTCAGATCAGCTTATCAGGAGCTGGTCTGGTTTTCAGATCAGCTTATCAGGAGCTGGTCTGGTTATCAGATCAGCTTATCAGGAGCTGGTCTGGTTTTCAGATCAGCTTATCAGGAGGTGATCTGATTTTTAGATCAGCTTATCAGGTAACAGATCAGGCTATCAGGAGCTGTTCAGATTTTCATTTCAAGATATCTGAGTCAGATTTAGTTATCAGTGTACAAGTAGCTAGCCATTTATAACATTTATATACATGAAGTTTAAAGTCAGATGAAATACGAAAAAGTAAAGTTTTATCTAGTAAAATTATTTTCTATAACGATCATCGTTTAATTCACTATCTTTGCTTATAATCAAAAATCCATATTTATCCTTTCAACATGCTTTTTAATTTTCTCACCTAACTTAAACATTAAATATACATTATGATGATCTCTTATTAAATGTTTGGTGATTCTGGTGTAAGTTTTACATAAGTAGAATGAATCAACATTCTTATCTCTCCCCATACAAAAATATGCTTCCCATACGCATCATCGTTAAATATCATATTGGAATTACTTTGGACTGAAATAACAGATTCACTATCGGTAAATTTTGTAATATATTATTATTTTAATTGATGTAATTAATTTCTTCAGATATTTATATCTGGGGTGATATAAAGATTTTGAGTATAAATAAATGTTCTCAAAATTTAAGTCCATTAGGACTTTCTAGCAAGCCAATCATAGCGTTTTTTTTTTCGTAATTTGACAGGTCAACTATTGTTGCACGAATAGAATTTGATATAAGGGAACTATGATTTATTTTTGAACTATCGTTCGATGAATCATCAATATTTCGTACCAAGGTATTTTAGGTTGTTTTACTAACCGCATTTATGTAGCTAAATACATTTTATAAATATTATCTCTTATTATAAAAAAATAAACTAATACAGCTATACCATATCAGAAAATATTTTCTGAAATCGTATAGCTGCATTAGTTTATTTTTTCTATAATAAGAGATAATGATCCACACTCATAATCAAAACAGCATAAAAATATCCTTTGTTTTGACTATGAGTATGGATCAATATTTATGAAATGCGTTTAGTTACAAAAAATGTGGTTAGTAAAACAAAGTATATTTTAACAGCCTTATTTATAACACTTATTAGGGCTTTATAAAGACTTTTTAAGAAAAAATTTTTATAAAAAATTTGTTTTAAAAAGCCTTTACAAAGCCTTAATAAGTTTTATAAATAATGCTGTAAGAGTTTAAAATCAGTATTTTGTATGATAATACTGATTTGAAACTCTTAAAATATTCTTTGTTTTGACTATGAGTAGGGGCCATTATCTCTTATTATAGGACAAATAAAATAATATAGCTATACGATTTCAGAAAATATTTTCTGATATCGTATAGCTACATTTTTAATTTTTCTATAATAAGAGATAATATTTATGAAATACATTTCATAAATATTGGCGCATACTCATAGTACGAAATATTGATGAATCATCAAAATTTCATACCATCCTATATTTATGTTGTTTTACTAATCGCATTTTGTAAATAAATGCATTTCATAAATATTATCTATTATTATAGAAAGAATCAAATAGTATGGTTATATGATATTAGAAAACATGATTTCTGATATCATATAATCATACTATTTTATTTTTCTATAATAAGAGATAATGACTCATACTCATAGTCAAAACAAAGGATATTTATATGCTGTTTTGATTATGAGTATGCGTCAATATTTATGAAATGCATTTAGTTATAAAATGCGGTTAGTAAAACAAAGTATATTTTAAGTGTTTAAAACCACCATTTTTATGGTAATAGCGGTTTTAAACACTTAAAGCATACTTTGTTTTGACTATGAGCATGAGCTAATATTTATGAAATGGATTTTATAAATATTGACTCATACCCTTAGTCAAAACAACATAAATAATTCTTGGTACGAAATATTGATGATTCATCGAACGATAGTTCAAAAATAAATCATAGTTCCCTTATATCAAATTCTATTCGTGCAACAATAGTTGACCTGTCAAATTACGAAAAAAAACGCTATGATTGGCTTGCTAGAAAGTCCTAATGGACTTAAATTTTGAGAACATTTATTTATACTCAAAATCTTTATATCACCCCAGATATAAATATCTGAAGAAATTAATTACATCAATTAAAATAATAATATATTACAAAATTTACCGATAGTGAATCTGTTATTTCAGTCCAAAGTAATTCCAATATGATATTTAACGATGATGCGTGTGGGAAGCATATTTTTGTATGGGGAGAGATAAGAATGTTGATTCATTCTACTTATGTAAAACTTACACCAGAATCACCAAACATTTAATAAGAGATCATCATAATGTATATTTAATGTTTAAGTTAGGTGAGAAAAATAAAAAGCATGTTGAAAGGATAAATATGGATTTTTGATTATAAGCAAAGATAGTGAATTAAACGATGATCGTTATAGAAAATAATTTTACTAGATAAAACTTTACTTTTTCGTATTTCATCTGACTTTAAACTTCATGTATATAAATGTTATAAATGGCTAGCTACTTGTACACTGATAACTAAATCTGACTCAGATATCTTGAAATGAAAATCTGAACAGCTCCTGATAGCCTGATCTGTTACCTGATAAGCTGATCTAAAAATCAGATCAGCTCCTGATAAGCTGATCTGAAAACCAGACCAGCTCCTGATAAGCTGATCTGATAACCAGACCAGCTCCTGATAAGCTGATCTGAAAACCAGACCAGCTCCTGATAAGCTGATCTGAAAACCAGACCAGCTCCTGATAAGCTGATCTGAAAACCAGACCAGCTCCTGATAAGCTGATCTGAAAACCAGACCAGGTCCTGATAAGCTGATCTGAAAACCAGACCAGGTCCTGAAAAGCTGATCTGAAAACCAGACCAGGCCCTGAAAAGCTGATCTGAAAACCAGACCAGGTCCTGAAAAGCTGATCTGAAAACCAGACCAGGTCCTGAAAAGCTGATCTGAAAACCAGACCAGCTCCTGAAAAGCTGATATGATTGCTGATACCTGTTATTTGCCCTGGATGAGAAAATTTTAAAACAGTTGGTGTTGACAAGAAATGTGTTGAAGAAAAAGCTTCGTAGTATAAAAACTGGTGAAATAGATACAAGTGAACAACTAAAAGATACATTTAAACCTATAGCAGAAGAATTCATAAATAGTTCTAAAAATATTAAAAGAATTCTTATGAAAGAAGAAAGTAAAATCAAGACAGAAGTTGAAAATATACAAGTTTAAAGCCTGAGAAACCTTCACTCAAGATATAGACAAGTACCCCAAAAGAAACTAGTAGAAGGAACAATATTTGATAATACCATCATATTTAATGATGCTAATACTGAGAATGATGATGACGATGATTTTACTCATAGACTTCCAATTCTGAAGACATTTATACTGACTTATCAGTATTGGAAGGCATAAATGAATTAGATACAAACTATTGTTGATAGTTACATTAAACTGAATGAAGATAAAATACAAGACAAATTAATAATATAGCTTAAAGCATTAATATTCAAGAATATATTTAAATGCAAATTGAGGAACTACAACGTGAAATAAAATTAGAGAAAGAAGACAGTTATAAAATTGAAAAAGCAATTCTAAAAAGTAAATAATTAAAAACAAATTGAAGAGTTTACGGTTAAATATATAGATTAGAAAATTAACTACATGTTAGTATAAATAGCTGAAAGTGCAAGATGTAGATCACAACACTTTCGAAAAAATCTGTGAAACAATTCAATGTCTTTAAAAAGGAATTTAGTTAACGAAGTCCATATTAAATTTCAACAACTGTTTGTGCTTGTAGAGATGTAATGACAGGAATATATGATGTTTTATGGAGCTAAGTTAGGTGAAATGTAGAACTATTCTACAGAAAATAGAAATTGTTGATTTTTGAAGACTGTAATTGACACATTCTCAAAGTACAGTTGAAAATAAAAGCTGCACTCTAAAAACCAAGGCAATGGAAAATATTTTTGAAGTGGTACGGGTACCAAAAAACTTACAAACAGATGATTCTAAAGAATTTTTTAATAAATACTTGGGAAAACTCATACATAAATAGAAGATTAAAGATTACTTAATATGAAAGCATCAATATTAGAATGATTTAATAGATCATTGAAAGGTATGATGTGAAAAGAATTAGCTTTAATGGTTCATATAAGTGGATTGGTATGTATTTATAAAGATTTACTCAATGCATGCAATAGAAAAGTTCATCGTACCATTAAAATGTCTCCTATTAAAGTCAACTCAACAAATGAGGAAAAGCTACTTAATATAGTATAAAGTAATTTGAAGAATGAATGTTGAATTTAATAAAAATAAAATTAAAACGAAAAATCTAGTTTGTGTTGTTTTTGCAGGATTGATTAGGAATGATGAGTCTTAAGAAAGATAATTAACTAAATGTAGTGGAATTCTAGTCGGAATGAAATATTGCTAAAACTTCAGTGTTTAAAATGAACTATAACATAGTGCAATATTCAGCAGCACATCATATTATCACTTTTTATAAAGTTGTATGTATATTTTCCCATCGAAAGCGCTAGCACGCAAAATTTTACAATATGAAAATGGGATTATTATAGAAGATCTTCACTCTATTTATTTCTTTAGCTATCAGATCTTTAGAAAATATAGATAAACTACGGAAATTGGACTTTGATATCCAATCTTTAAGAATGTACATGTGTATGAATAAGTATCAAACAAACTTAGTGAATGAATATACGCTTCAACTAGAATCATGCTGAAGCATGCATAAATTTTAAAATGTACAGTAAACAGATCTTACCTTATATCTGTATCTGTATGAGTATTACATAAATTTATAGAAAAAAAAAATGAAAGCATGCCGAAGCATGTATAATTTAAAAAAAAAAAAAAAAAAAAAAAAAAAAAAAAAAAATCCTCACGTCATACAATTTTGTAAGCAAAGAAATTTTATGATTTTGTGGTCAATGAAATACATACATATGTATCTACTTTGTAAAAATTCAAAAGAGCGAACTGGTAAATTCTAATAGTAAAGATTTTTAATTGTAACACTCTACATCTCGGACTCTTACGTCACTATCGATAGAAACATGCTAAGGCATGCATACTAGCAAAATATATAAAGCTGTTAGAAGGTGATGAGACAGCAATTGTATCTGGATCAACCCAACTCATGAATGTATTGTATACGGAGATGATTGATGGTGATGATGACGTTTTTTAAGTGAATAATCATTACATATGAATGCGACAGTGATTGACCCCTCAAACCTCATGTAGAAATACTTGAGGGGAAAAATTCTCTCAAAACATAGATATTTCATTGTTTCTAACACTTTATGAATACACCAACGGTGAATTGCTGGTAGAGGTAACTGAGTTATTTGAGATCGATTTGATACAATAGTTGTATATTAAACATGCATTTCTTTGTATCTAAACTAATTTCTACATACCTAATGTATATACCCACCAAAAAATTAGACAAAAATTCTCTATTCCAAGTAGTAAAATCTAAAAAAAGGAGTGGCACATTAGAAGAAAAATAATAAATAAAAATAGAGACTGACTGACCAACTAATACGTACACTCTGGCCGATGGGCACGTATCGTAGAAGAAGACCATAACAAAATATCTTCTTATAAAGAAGTATTGGAAGAAGTTAGACGTTTAGTTAAGTTTGCAGAAGGAGACTACACAGCATTTGAGCCCTTGAAATATTTAGAATGCTATTATGGGGAGAAAATTATTAAAGGAAATAAAAAAAAAAAAAAAAAAGTCATATAGAACATTAAATAAAAGCCATAGGTGCTCACCGTTCATAAAATAAACATATGTATATGTATCTTATTAATGTAAACATATTATCAGTATAAAGCAACAGAAATTTCGTCATACAAAGTCATCTTGTATCCTAGAGGAGCCGTCGATAGGGTATACCTAAATTATATGAAAACGAGTTCGTTTTCTGTTGATCGCTATTAAAGAAGAAAATATGTTTGTTCATTATGATTTAACTAATTTAAAAGTACATTTAAATTCAGTCTCATACCGGTACTTCTTAACATAAAAATTAAAAATAAATGTTATCCAATTCTATATTATACCATGTATCAAAAATTTCAAAAAAGCTGTTATATGAAAGAATCTCCAGCGCTTCTAACTGCATCAGAGTTTAAGAAAAAAAACTCCTTTTATTCAATTTAATAAAATTTTAATTTGAAGCAGTAAGCAAATACATCAGCTTACTGCATTCTTATTCATAATCGTATAATAGAATATATAACCCCTAAAGGACAAAGTCTAAAAGTCTTATAAATTAAGAAATATAGAAAATAACATAATTTTTATAAACGCGTAAAGTTGCAAAAGTAATTCAAATGATTTCATCGCAAAAAACAAACAAAAAGCAGCGATTGTTTTCAACAATTATGAAAATAATAATTACAATATAAAACTCCCTTTTGATTTCCAATGTTTATCAATAAAAAATAAAAAATAAGTAAGTTAACTAACAACAAAAAAAAAAAAAAACTATCAGTACCTAAGCTGGAGTGCCGGATCAGTTTCATTTAAAAATGTTTATACATTTTTAAAAAGCAAAGCAAGTTTTCCAAAATAAATGTAGAAGGCTATAGCTAGAAAAAATTTTATACCCTATACTTTAAAAAACTGTAAATTAAGTATAAGAAATATTTCTATTATAGTTACTATTACTATAGAGTATGTAAGTACATATCTTCAAGAATTCAGTTTTACTTAAAACAGAAAATCCTCACAAACTTTTAAGTAAACGCAGATAAAAATTAAAATGTTTTTAATTTCACCAACAACAGACATCACATGACAAAAAATAAAATAAAAAATGTATTCAAAGATTGAGTTGAACACTTATTTGTATGTACATATATATGTACATACATACATACATACATACATACATAAAATCAATTTGTAGATATGTATGTATACATATCAAATTTCTTATCAATGCTTAAGTATTTATTAGATCTACATCATGAAAATATATGAAGCGTCGTTTAGTTAAAGCACAATGCAAATATAAACAATCCATACACTCAGGGAAAATCTGCAGCTTAAAAATAAGAATTCATCACATAAATTCAATAATTTTTAATATAATAGAAAATGTATATTGAGATATCTACAAACTAATGAGTTTAATAAATGAATACTGTAAATTAATATTTTGTCCATATTGAAATAAGAAATTTCAATATGGCTAAACCTTCGCTAATGGTTCTTATTAATTCAGCATGGTTCTTACTGATTTCAAGTTGGTTTTTCTCTGTTTGTAGAAAACTCTTTCAGTCAAAGAAGACGAATGTAGTTAAATAAACAAAATCTGTAATATAAACAAATTTCACACAGACCGACTTCAACGCGAGACAAATTTAAGCATGAGAAAATATAAAGCAATAGTAAGTATAAAAGCATACTAGGATTAGGGAAGTCCAGACATATGATATTATTTTATAGTACCAAATGTCGATACTGAAAACAATTTATTTCCACCTACATATAAATATCAGCGCAAATACACACACATAGCAGAATTCATATAAGAAATATCCAAGAAAATTTCAACAACACCCCACCTTTCACAAATCACGACTAGCCTTAAATTCTCCTCCAGATATGCATACACAAATTCCCCTGGCCATACATACATACATACACATAACCAATTTACCTCAATAACATCCTCACCCACCTCAAATCACGATCAGCCTTAAACTCCTACAGACAGACACACCCACAAATCTCCATGGCTACATATTACGTCAACAACCATGCCCACCCAAATCATGGTCAGCCTTAAACTCCTACAGAAATACAAACAGACAGACTCCCTCGGTTACATATTACTAGTACACCTCGCCCCTCATAAATCGCAATCAGCCTTAAGCTCCTATAGAAATTCCTACAAACGTACACACACATACACACACACACACACACACACACACACACACATATATATATATATATATACATGCAATTGATATAGCTCTACTACACCCCGCCCCCCTTCCAATCGAAGCTTCAACTAAATTCTCACAGACAGACAGACACACCCACGAATTCCTATGGTTACATATTACGGCAACATAGTTACATATTACAGACAGACAGACACACCCACGAATTCCTATGGTTACATATTACGGCAACAACGCCACCCACTCAAATCACGGTCAGCCTTAAATTCCCACAGTCTAGCAACACCTACATTAGCATTAGAAAAAATAACTTTCACGTTTTGCCGTCGGCAATAGGAAAAAAATAATAATCATGTTTTGCCGTCGGCATTTGAAAAAAATAATTATCATGTTTTGCCTTCGGCATTAGGAAAAATTATCATGTATTGCCGTCGGCATTTGAAAATAATTATGTATTGCCGTAGGCATTAGGAAAAATAAGTATGTATTGCCGTCGGCATTAGGAAAAAAAAAAAATAATCATGTATTGCCGTCGGCATTTGAAAAAATTATCATGCATTGCCGTAGGCATTAGGAAAAATTATCATGCATGCCGTAGGCATTAGGAAAAAAAAAATAATAATCATGTTTTCCCGTCGTCATTAGGAAAAATCATTTTCCCGTCGGCATTTGAAAAAATTATATTCATGTTTTGCCGTCGGCATTAGGAAAAATTAATAAACATGTTTTGCCGTAGACATTAGGAAAAATTAATAATCACTATTTCACCATTGGTATTAGAAAAAATCATTTTCATGATTTTCCTCGTCGTCACATACACACATAAAAACCGCCAAACTATGAACCGCCTTAATACATTCACACAAAATATCCCACACACAAACATCCACGGTCAGGCAGACAGACCGACAGACGGACAGACAGACATACACTTAATGTAAACAAAAACTCCTAATGTAAACAAAAAACATCAAAGCGCCGCCGAAAACACAAATTTCCAAGAATTTAACAATTTTAAAATTTTAATTACCCAAATTTAACAATTTCAGCAACAATTTAACAATTTCAGCCCACAATTTAACAATTTCAGCAACAATTTAACAATTTTAAATGGGGCCGGAGCGATAGTTCACAACTACTGCAGTGTTTTAGTATGATTTGTTGTCTTCGTTTTCCACTTGGTTCGATTGGCTGGGGAAGAAGGGTTTGGCCACAGTGGTCATTTCCCTCATAGAACTCGAAAAATAAGAGTGTTTTACTAAGTCATATTTTTAAAAGTTTTCTAAAAAATTTCGCAAATACAATTCAGATATACTCTAAAAGCAGTTTTTTAGTATAATTTGTTGTCTTCGTTTTTCACTTGGTTTAATTCACTGAATAAGAAGGGCTTGGCCACAGTGGTCATTTCCCTCATAGAACTCGAAAAATAAGAGTGTTTTACTAAGTCATATTTTTAAAAGTTTTCTAAAAAAATTTCACAAATACAATTCAGACATACTGTAAATGCAGTTTTTTAGTATGATTTGTTGTCTTAATTTTTCACTAGGTTTGATTCGCTGAGGAAACAGGGTTTGGCCACAGTTGTCATTTCCCTCATAGAACTCGAAAAATAAGAGTGTTTTAATAAGTCATATTTTTAAAAGTTTTCTAAAAAATTTCACAAACACATTTTAGATTTATTGTAAGTGCAGTTTCTTAGTATGATTTGTTGTCTTCATTTGCCACTAGGTTTGATTCGCTCACAAGGCAGAGTTTGGCCACAGTGGTCATTTCCCTCATAGAACTCGAAAAATAAGAGTGTTTTACTAAGTCATATTTTTAAAAGTTTTCTAAAAAATTTCACAAACACATTTTAGATTTATTGTAAGTGCAGTTTCTTAGTATGATTTGTTGTCTTCATTTGCCACTAGGTTTTATTCGCTCACAAAGCAGGGTTTGGCCACAGTGGTCATTTCCCTCATAGAACTCGAAAAATAAGAGTGTTTTACTAAGTCATATTTTTAAAAGTTTTCTAAAAAATTTCACAAACACATTTTAGATTTACTGTAAGTGCTGTTTCTTAGTATGATTTGTTGTCTTCATTTGCCACTAGGCTTAATTCGCTCACAAAGCAGGGTTTGGCCACAGTGGGTATTTCCCTCATAGAACTCGAAAAATAAGAGTGTTTTACTAAGTCATTTTTTTAAAAGTTTTCTAAAAAATTTCACAAATACAATTCAGATATACTGTAAATGCAGTGTTTTAGTATGATTTGTTGTCTTTGTTTTCCACTTGGTTCGATTGGCTGGGGAAGAAGGGTTTGGCCACAGTGGTCATTTCCCTCATAGAACTCGAAAAATAAGAGTGTTTTACTAAGTCATATTTTTAAAAGTTTTCTAAAAAATTTCGCAAATACAATTCAGATATACTCTAAAAGCAGTTTTTTAGTATAATTTGTTGTCTTCGTTTTTCACTTGGTTTAATTCACTGAATAAGAAGGGCTTGGCCACAGTGGTCATTTCCCTCATAGAACTCGAAAAATAAGAGTGTTTTACTAAGTCATATTTTTAAAAGTTTTCTAAAAAAATTTCACAAATACAATTCAGACATACTGTAAATGCAGTTTTTTAGTATGATTTGTTGTCTTAATTTTTCACTAGGTTTGATTCGCTGAGGAAACAGGGTTTGGCCACAGTGGTCATTTCCCTCATAGAACTCGAAAAATAAGAGTGTTTTAATAAGTCATATTTTTAAAAGTTTTCTAAAAAATTTCACAAACACATTTTAGATTTATTGTAAGTGCAGTTTCTTAGTATGATTTGTTGTCTTCATTTGCCACTAGGTTTGATTCGCTCACAAGGCAGAGTTTGGCCAAAGTGGTCATTTCCCTCATAGAACTCGAAAAATAAGAGTGTTTTACTAAGTCATATTTTTAAAAGTTTTCTAAAAAATTTCGCAAACACATTTTAGATTTATTGTAAGTGCAGTTTCTTAGTATGATTTGTTGTCTTCATTTGCCACTAGGTTTCATTCGCTCACAAAGCAGGGTTTGGCCACAGTGGTCATTTCCCTCATAGAACTCGAAAAATAAGAGTGTTTTACTAAGTCATATTTTTAAAAGTTTTCTAAAAAATTTCACAAACACATTTTAGATTTACTGTAAGTGCTGTTTCTTAGTATGATTTGTTGTTTTCATTTGCCACTAGGCTTAATTCGCTCACAAAGCAGGGTTTGGCCACAGTGGGTATTTCCCTCATAGAACTCGAAAAATAAGAGTGTTTTACTAAGTCATTTTTTTAAAAGTTTTCTAAAAAATTTCACAAATACAATTCAGATATACTGTAAATGCAGTGTTTTAGTATGATTTGTTGTCTTCGTTTTTCACTTGGTTCGATTCGCTGGGGAAGAAGGGTTTGGCCACAGTGGTCATTTCCCTCATAGAACTCGAAAAATAAGAGTGTTTTACTAAGTCATATTTTTAAAAGTTTTCTAAAAAAATTTCACAAATACAATTCAGACATACTGTAAATGCAGTTTTTTAGTATGATTTGTTGTCTTAATTTTTCACTAGGTTTGATTCGCTGAGGAAACAGGGTTTGGCCACAGTGGTCATTTCCCTCATAGAACTCGAAAAATAAGAGTGTTTTAATAAGTCATATTTTTAAAAGTTTTCTAAAAAATTTCACAAACACATTTTAGATTTATTGTAAGTGCAGTTTCTTAGTATGAATTGTTGTCTTCATTTGCCAGTAGGTTTGATTCGCTCACAAAGCAGGGTTTGGCCACAGTGGTCATTTCCCTCATAGAACTCGAAAAATAAGAGTGTTTTACTAAGTCATATTTTTAAAAGTTTTCTAAAAAATTTCACAAATACAAATCAGATATGTTGTAAATGCAGTTTTTTAGTACAATTTGTTGTCTTCACTTTCCACTAGGTTTGATTCGCTGAGAAAGCAGGGTTTGGCCAAAGTGGTAATTTTCCTCATAGAACTAAAAAAATAAGAGTGTTTTACTAAGTCATATTTTTAAAAGTTTTGTAAAAAATTTCACAAATACAATTCAGATATACTGTAAATGCAGTTTTTAGTATGATTTGTTGTCTTCACTTTCCACTAGGTTTGATTCGCTGAGGAAGCAGGGTTTGGCCAAAGTGGTCATTTTCCTCATAGAACTCAAAAAATGAGAGTGTTTTCACTAGGTTTGATTTGCTGAGAAAGAAGGGTTTGGCCAGAGTGGTCATTTCCCTCATAGAACTCGAAAAATAAGATTGTTTTAATAAGTCATATTTTTAAAAGTTTTCTAAAAAATTTCACAAACACATTTTAGATTTATTGTAAGTGCAGTTTCTTAGTATGATTTGTTGTCTTCATTTGCCACTAGGTTTGATTCGCTCACAAGGCAGAGTTTGGCCACAGTGGTCATTTCCCTCATAGAACTCGAAAAATAAGAGTGTTTTACTAAGTCATATTTTTAAAAGTTTTATAAAAAATTTCACAAACACATTTTAGATTTATTGTAAGTGCAGTTTCTTAGTATGATTTGTTGTCTTCATTTGCCACTAGGCTTGATTCGCTCACAAAGCAGGGTTTGGCCACAGTGGTCATTTCCCTCATAGAACTCGAAAAATAAGAGTGTTTTACTAAGTCATATTTTTAAAAGTTTTCTAAAAAATTTCACAAACACATTTTAGATTTACTGTAAGTGCTGTTTCTTAGTATGATTTGTTGTCTTCATTTGCCACTAGGCTTAATTCGCTCACAAAGCAGGGTTTGGCCACAGTGGGTATTTCCCTCATAGAACTCGAAAAATAAGAGTGTTTTACTAAGTCATTTTTTTAAAAGTTTTCTAAAAAATTTCACAAATACAATTCAGATATACTGTAAATGCAGTGTTTTAGTATGATTTGTTGTCTTCGTTTTTCACTTGGTTTGATTCGCTGGGGAAGAAGGGTTTGGCCACAGTGGTCATTTCCCTCATAGAACTCGAAAAATAAGAGTGTTTTACTAAGTCATATTTTTAAAAGTTTTCTAAAAAATTTCGCAAATACAATTCAGATATACTCTAAAAGCAGTTTTTTAGTATAATTTGTTGTCTTCGTTTTTCACTTGGTTTAATTCACTGAATAAGAAGGGCTTGGCCACAGTGGTCATTTCCCTCATAGAACTCGAAAAATAAGAGTGTTTCACTAAGTCATATTTTTAAAAGTTTTCTAAAAAAATTTCACAAATACAATTCAGACATACTGTAAATGCAGTTTTTTAGTATAATTTGTTGTCTTAATTTTTCACTAGGTTTGATTCGCTGAGGAAACAGGGTTTGGCCACAGTGGTCATTTCCCTCATAGAACTCGAAAAATAAGAGTGTTTTAATAAGTCATATTTTTAAAAGTTTTCTAAAAAATTTCACAAACACATTTTAGATTTATTGTAAGTGCAGTTTCTTAGTATGATTTGTTGTCTTCATTTGCCACTAGGTTTGATTCGCTCACAAGGCAGAGTTTGGCCACAGTGGTCATTTCCCTCATAGAACTCGAAAAATAAGAGTGTTTTAATAAGTCATATTTTTAAAAGTTTTCTAAAAAATTTCACAAACACATTTTAGATTTATTGTAAGTGCAGTTTCTTAGTATGAATTGTTGTCTTCATTTGCCACTAGGTTTGATTCGCTCACAAAGCAGGGTTTGGCCACAGTGGTCATTTCCCTCATAGAACTCGAAAAATAAGAGTGTTTTACTAAGTCATATTTTTAAAAGTTTTCTAAAAAATTTCACAAATACAAATCAGATATGTTGTAAATGCAGTTTTTTAGTACAATTTGTTGTCTTCACTTTCCACTAGGTTTGATTCGCTGAGAAAGCAGGGTTTGGCCAAAGTGGTAATTTTCCTCATAGAACTAAAAAAATAAGAGTGTTTTACTAAGTCATATTTTTAAAAGTTTTGTAAAAAATTTCACAAATACAATTCAGATATACTGTAAATGCAGTTTTTAGTATGATTTGTTGTCTTCACTTTCCACCAGGTTTGATTCGCTGAGGAAGCAGGGTTTGGCCAAAGTGGTCATTTTCCTCATAGAACTCAAAAAATGAGAGTGTTTTCACTAGGTTTGATTTGCTGAGAAAGAAGGGTTTGGCCAGAGTGGTCATTTCCCTCATAGAACTCGAAAAATAAGAGTGTTTTACTAAGTCATATTTTTAAAAGTTTTCTAAAAAATTTCAAAAATACAATTCAGATATACTGTAAATGCAGTTTTTTAGTACAATTTGTTGTCTTCACTTTTCACTAGGTTTGATTTGCTGCGGAAGCAGGGTTTGGTTACAGTGGTCATTTCCCTCATAGAACTCGAAAAATAAGAATGTTTTACTAAGTCATATTTTTAAAAGCTTTCTAAAAAATTTCACAAATACAATTTAGATATACTGTAAATGCAGTTTTTTAGTATGATTTGTTGTCTTCACTTTCCCCTAGGTTTGATTTGCTGAGGAAGCAAGGTTTGGCCACAGGGGTCATTTCCTTCATAGAACTCGAAAAATAAGTCATATTTTTAAAAGTTTTTTAAAAAAATTTACAAATACAATTCATATATACTGTAAGTGCAGTTTTTTAGTACGATTTGCTGTCTTCGTTTTCCACTAGGTTTAATTCGCTGAGAAAGAAGGGTTTGGCCACAGTGGTCATTTCCCTCATAGAACTCGAAAAATAAGAGTGTTTTACTAAGTCATATTTTTAAAAGTTTTCTAAAAAATTTCACAAATACAAATCAGATATGTTGTAAATGCAGTTTTTTAGTACAATTTGTTGTCTTCACTTTCGACTAGGTTTGATTCGCTGAGAAAGCAGGGTTTGGCCAAAGTGGTAATTTTACTCATAGAACTAAAAAAATAAGAGTGTTTTACTAAGTCATATTTTTAAAAGTTTTGTAAAAAATTTCACAAATACAATTCAGATATACTGTAAATGCAGTTTTTAGTATGATTTGTTGTCTTCACTTTCCACTAGGTTTGATTCGCTGAGGAAGCAGGGTTTGGCCAAAGTGGTCATTTTCCTCATAGAACTCAAAAAATGAGAGTGTATTACTAAGTCATATATTTAAAAGTTTTCTAAAAAACTTTACAAATACAATTCAGATATACTGTAAATGCAGTTTTTTAGTACTATTTGCTGGCTTCGTTTTCCACTAGGTTTAATTCGCTGAGAAAGAAGGGTTTGGCCACAGTGGTCATTTCCCTCATAGAACTCGAAAAATAAGAGTGTTTTACTAAGTCATATTTTTAAAAGTTTTCTAAAAAATTTCACAAATACAAATCAGATATGTTGTAAATGCAGTTTTTTAGTACAATTTGTTGTCTTCACTTTCGACTAGGTTTGATTCGCTGAGAAAGCAGGGTTTGGCCAAAGTGGTAATTTTACTCATAGAACTAAAAAAATAAGAGTGTTTTACTAAGTCATATTTTTAAAAGTTTTGTAAAAAATTTCACAAATACAATTCAGATATACTGTAAATGCAGTTTTTAGTATGATTTGTTGTCTTCACTTTCCACTAGGTTTGATTCGCTGAGGAAGCAGGGTTTGGCCAAAGTGGTCATTTTCCTCATAGAACTCAAAAAATGAGAGTGTTTTACTAAGTCATATTTTTAAAAGTTTTCTAAAAAATTTTACAAATACAATTCAGATATACTGTAAATGCAGTTTTTTAGTACTATTTGCTGTCTTCGTTTTCCACTAGGTTTAATTCGCTGAGAAAGAAGGGTTTGGCCACAGTGGTCATTTCCCTCATAGAACTCGAAAAATAAGAGTGTTTTACTAAGTCATTTTCTTAAAAGTTTTCTAAAAAATTTCACAAATACAATTCAGATATACTGTAAAAGCAGTTTTTTAGTATAATTTGTTGTCTTCGTTTTTCACTTGGTTTAATTCACTGAATAAGAAGGGCTTGGCCACAGTGGTCATTTCCCTCATAGAACTCGAAAAATAAGAGTGTTTTACTAAGTCATATTTTTAAAAGTTTTCTAAAAAAAATTTCACAAATACAATTCAGACATACTGTAAATGCAGTTTTTTAGTACGATTTGTTGTCTTAATTTTTCACTAGGTTTGATTCGCTGAGGAAGCAGGGTTTGGCCACAGTGGTAATTTTCCTCATAGAACTAAAAAAATAAAAGTGTTTTACTAAGTCATATTTTTAAAAGTTTTGTAAAAAATTTCACAAATACAATTCAGATATACTGTAAATGCAGTTTTTAGTATGATTTGTTGTCTTCACTTTCCACTAGGTTTGATTCGCTAAGGAAGCAGGGTTTGGCCAAAGTGGTCATTTTCCTCATAGAACTCAAAAAATGAGAGTGTTTTACTAAGTCATATTTTTAAAAGTTTTGTAAAAAATTTCACAAATACAATTCAGATATACTGTAAATGCAGTTTTTTAGTATAATTTGTTGTCTTAATTTTCCACTAGGTTTGATTCGCTGTGGAAGCAGGGTTTGGCCAAAGTGGTAATTTTCCTCATAGAACTAAAAAAATAAGAGTGTTTTACTAAGTCATATTTTTAAAAGTTTTGTAAAAAATTTCACAAATACAATTCACATATACTGTAAATGCAGTTTTTTAGTATGATTTGTTGTCTTCATTTTCCACTAGCTTTGATTTGCTGAGAAAGAAGGGTTTGGCCAGAGTGGTCATTTCCCTCATAGAACTCGAAAAATAAGAGTGTTTTACTAAGTCATATTTTTAAAAGTTTTCTAAAAAATTTCACAAATACAATTCAGACATATTGTAAATGCAGTTTTTTAGTATGATTTGTTGTCTTCATTTTCCAATAGGTTTGATTTGCTGAGAGAGAAGGGTTTGGCCAGAGTGGTCATTTCCCTCATAGAACTCGAAAAATAAGAGTGTTTTACTAAGTCATATTTTTAAAAGTTTTCTAAAAAATTTCACAAATACAATTCAGATATACTGTAAATGCAGTTTTTTAGTATAATTTGTTGTCTTCACTTTTCACTAGGCTTGATTTGCTGAGGAAGCAAGGTTTGGCCACAGGGGTCATTTCCCTCATAGAACTCGAAAAATAAGAGTGTTTTACTAAGTCATTTTTTAAAAGTTTTCTAAAAAATTTCACAAATACAATTCAGATATACTGTAAATGCAGTGTTTTAGTATGAGTTGTTGTCTTCGTTTTCCACTTGGTTTGATTCGCTGAGGAAGAAGGGTTTGGCCACAGTGGTCATTTCCCTCATAGAACTCGAAAAATAAGAGTGTTTTACTAAGTCATATTTTTAAAAGTTTTCTAAAAAATTTCACAAACACATTTTAGATTTACTGTAAGTGCAGTTTCTTAGTATGATTTGTTGTCTTCACTTTTCACTAGGCTTGATTTGCTGAGGAAGCAGGGTTTGGCCACAGTTGTCATTTCCCTCATAGAACTCGAAAAATAAGAGTGTTTTACTAAGTCATTTTTTAAAAGTTTTCTAAAAAATTTCAGAAATACAATTCAGATATACTGTAAATGCAGTGTTTTAGTATGAGTAGTTTGCTTCGTTTTCCACTTGGTTCGATTCGCTGAGGAAGAAGGGTTTGGCCACAGTGGTCATTTCCCTTATAGAACTCGAAAAATAAGAGTGTTTTACTAAGTCATATTTTTAAAAGTTTTCTAAAAAATTTCACAAACACATTTTAGATTTATAGTAAGTGCAGTTTCTTAGTATGATTTGTTGTCTTCATTTGCCACTAGGTTTGATTCGCTCACAAAGCAGGGTTTGGCCACAGTGGTCATTTCCCTCATAGAACTCGAAAAATAAGAGTGTTTTACTAAGTCATATTTTTAAAAGTTTTGTAAAAAATTTCACAAATACAATTCAGATATACTGTAAATGCAGTTTTTAGTATGATTTGTTGTCTTCACATTCCACTAGGTTTGATTCGCTGAGGAAGCAGGGTTTGGCCAAAGTGGTCATTTTCCTCATAGAACTCAAAAAATGAGAGTGTTTTACTAAGTCATATTTTTAAAAGTTTTCTAAAAAACTTTACAAATACAATTCAGATATACTGTAAATGCAGTTTTTTAGTACTATTTGCTGTCTTCGTTTTCCACTAGGTTTAATTCGCTGAGAAAGAAGGGTTTGGCCACAGTGGTAATTTCCCTCATAGAACTCGAAAAATAAGAGTGTTTTACTAAGTCATATTTTTAAAAGTTTTGTAAAAAATTTCACAAATACAATTCAGACATACTGTAAATGCAGTTTTTTAGTATGATTTGTTGTCTTTGTTTTCCACTAGGTTTAATTCGCTAAGAAAGCAGGGTTTGGCCACAGTGGTCATTTCCCTCATAGAACTCGAAAAATAAGAGTGTTTTACTAAGTCATATTTTTAAAAGTTTTCTAAAAAATTTCACAAACACATTTTAGATTTACTGTAAGTGCAGTTTCTTAGTATGATTTGTTGTCTTCATTTACCACTAGGCTTAATTCGCTCACAAAGCAGGGTTTGGCCACAGTGGTCATTTCCCTCATAGAACTCGAAAAATAAAAGTGTTTTACTAAGTCATTTTTTTAAAAGTTTTCTAAAAAATTTCACAAATACAATCCAGACATACTGTAAATGCAGTTTTTTAGTATGATTTGTTGTCTTCGTTTTCCACTTGGTTCGATTCGCTGAGGAAGAAGGGTTTGGCCACAGTGGTCATTTCCCTCATAGAACTCGAAAAATAAGAGTGTTTTACTTAGTCATTTTTTTAAAGTTTTCTAAAAAATTTCACAAATAGAATTCAGATATACTGTAAATGCAGTTTTTTAGTATGATTTGTTGTCTTAATTTTCCTTTAGGTTTGATTCGCTGAGAAAACAGGGTTTGGCCACAGTAGTCATTTCCCTCATAGAACTCGAAAAATACGAGTGTTTTACTAAGTCATATTTTTAAAAGTTTTCTAAAAAATTTCACAAACACATTTTAGATTTATTGTAAGTGCAGTTTCTTAGTATGATTTGTTGTCTTCATTTGCCACTAGGCTTGATTCGCTCACAAAGCAGGGTTTGGCCACAGTGGTCATTTCCCTCATAGAACTCGAAAAATAAGAGTGTTTTACTAAGTCATATTTTTAAAAGTTTTGTAAAAAATTTCACAAATACAATTCAGATATACTGTAAATGCAGTTTTTTAGCATAATTTGTTGTCCTCACTTTTCACTAGGTTTGATTTGCTGACGAAGCATGGTTTGGCCACAGTGGTCATTTCCCTCATAGAACTCGTAAAATAAGAGTGTTTTACTAAGTCATATTTTTAAAAGTTTTGTAAAAAATTTCACAAATACAATTCACATATACTGTAAATGCAGTTTTTTAGTATGATTTGTTGTCTTCGTTTTCCACTAGGTTTAATTCGCTGAGAAAGAAGGGTTTGGCCACAGTGGTAATTTCCCTCATAGAACTCGAAAAATAAGAGTGTTTTACTAAGTCATATTTTTAAAAGTTTTGTAAAAAATTTCACAAATACAAATCAGACATACTGTAAATGCAGTTTTTTAGTAAGATTTGTTGTCTTTGTTTTCCACTAGGTTTAATTCGCTAAGAAATCAGGGTTTGGCCACAGTGGTCATTTCCCTCATAGAACTCGAAAAATAAGAGTGTTTTACTAAGTCATATTTTTAAAAGTTTTCTAAAAAATTTCACAAACACATTTTAGATTTACTGTAAGTGCAGTTTCTTAGTATGATTTGTTGTCTTCATTTGCCACTAGGTTTAATTCGCTCACAAAGCAGGGTTTGGCCACAGTGGTCATTTCCCTCATAGAACTCGAAAAATAAAAGTGTTTTACTAAGTCATTTTTTTAAAAGTTTTCTAAAAAATTTCACAAATACAATCCAGACATACTGTAAATGCAGTTTCTTAGTATGATTTGTTGTCTTCGTTTTTCACTTGGTTCGATTCGCTGAGGAAGAAGGGTTTGGCCACAGTGGTCATTTCCCTCATAGAACTCGAAAAATAAGAGTGTTTTAATAAGTCATATTTTTAAAAGTTTTCTAAAAAATTTCACAAACACATTTTAGATTTATTGTAAGTGCAGTTTATTAGTATGATTTGTTGTCTTCATTTGCCACTAGGCTTGATTCGCTCACAAAGCAGGGTTCGGCCACAGTGGTCATTTCCCTCATAGAACTCGAAAAATAAGAGTGTTTTACTAAGTCATATTTTTTAAAGTTTTCTAAAAAATTTCACAAATACAAATCAGATATGTTGTAAATGCAGTTTTTTAGTACAATTTGTTGTCTTCAATTTCCACTAGGTTTGATTCGCTGAGAAAGCAGGGTTTGGCCAAAGTGGTAATTTTCCTCATAGAACTAAAAAAATAAGAGTGTTTTACTAAGTCATATTTTTAAAAGTTTTGTAAAAAATTTCACAAATACAATTCAGATATACTGTAAATGCAGTTTTTAGTATGATTTGTTGTCTTCACTTTCCACTAGGTTTGATTCGCTGAGGAAGCAGGGTTTGGCCAAAGTGGTCATTTCCCTCATAGAACTCGAAAAATAAGAGTGTTTTACTAAGTCATATTTTTAAAAGTTTTGTAAAAAATTTCACAAATACAATTCACATATACTGTAAACGCAGTTTTTAGTATGATTTGCTGTCTTCACTTTCCACTAGGTTTGATTCGCTGAGGAAGCAGGGTTTGGCCAAAGTGGTCATTTTCCTCATAGAACTCAAAAAATGAGAGTGTTTTACTAAGTCATATTTTTAAAAGTTTTGTAAAAAATTTCACAAATACAATTCAGATATACTGTAAATGCAGTTTTTTAGCATAATTTGTTGTCCTCACTTTTCACTAGGTTTGATTTGCTGACGAAGCATGGTTTGGCCACAGTGGTCATTTCCCTCATAGAACTCGTAAAATAAGAGTGTTTTACTAAGTCATCTTTTTAAAAGTTTTGTAAAAAATTTCACAAATACAATTCACATATACTGTAAATGCAGTTTTTTAGTATGATTTGTTGTCTTCATTTTCCACTAGCTTTGATTTGCTGAGAAAGAAGGGTTTGGCCAGAGTGGTCATTTCCCTCATAGAACTCGAAAAATAAGAGTGTTTTACTAAGTCATATTTTTAAAAGTTTTCTAAAAAATTTCACAAATACAATTCAGATATACTGTAAATGCAGTTTTTTAGTACAATTTGTTGTCTTCACTTTTCACTAGGTTTAAATAGCTAAAGAAGCAGGGTTTGGCCACAGTGGTCATTTCCCTCATAGAACTCGAAAAATAAGAGTGTTTTACTAAGTCATATTTTTAAAAGTTTTCTTAAAAATTTCACAAATACAATTTAGACATATTGTAAATGCAGTTTTTTAGTATGATTTGTTGTCTTCATTTTCCACTAGGTTTGATTTGCTGAGAGAGAAGGGTTTGGCCAGAGTGGTCATTTCCCTCATAGAACTCGAAAAATAAGAGTGTTTTACTAAGTCATATTTTTAAAAGTTTTCTAAAAAATTTCAAAAATACAATTCAGATATACTATAAATGCAGTTTTTTAGTACAATTTGTTGTCTTCACTTTTCACTAGGCTTGATTTGCTGTGGAAGCAGGGTTTGGTTACAGTGGTCATTTCCCTCATAGAACTCGAAAAATAAGAATGTTTTACTAAGTCATATTTTTAAAAGCTTTCTAAAAAAATTTCACAAATACACTTTAGATATACTGTAAATGCAGTTTTTTAGTATAATTTGTTGTCTTCACTTTCCACTAGGTTTGATTTGCTGAGGAAGCAAGGTTTGGCCACAGGGGTCATTTCCCTCATAGAACTCGAAAAATAAGAGTGTTTTACTAAGTCATTTTTTAAAAGTTTTCTAAAAAATTTCACAAATACAAATCAGATATGTTGTAAATGCAGTTTTTTAGTAAAATTTGTTGTCTTCACTTTCCACTAGGTTTGATTCGCTGAGAAAGCAGGGTTTAGCCAAAGTGGTAATTTTCCTCATAGAACTAAAAAAATAAGAGTGTTTTACTAAGTCATATTTTTAAAAGTTTTGTAAAAAATTTCACAAATACAATTCAGATATACTGTAAATGCAGTTTTTAGTATGATTTGTTGTCTTCACTTTCCACTAGGTTTGATTCGCTGAGGAAGCAGGGTTTGGCCAAAGTGGTCATTTCCCTCATAGAACTCGAAAAATAAGAGTGTTTTACTAAGTCATATTTTTAAAAGTTTTGTAAAAAATTTCACAAATACAATTCACAAATACTGTAAACGCAGTTTTTAGTATGATTTGCTGTCTTCACTTTCCACTAGGTTTGATTCGCTGAGGAAGCAGGGTTTGGCCAAAGTGGTCATTTTCCTCATAGAACTCAAAAAATGAGAGTGTTTTACTAAGTCATATTTTTAAAAGTTTTGTAAAAAATTTCACAAATACAATTCAGATATACTGTAAATGCAGTTTTTTAGCATAATTTGTTGTCCTCACTTTTCACTAGGTTTGATTTGCTGACGAAGCATGGTTTGGCCACAGTGGTCATTTCCCTCATAGAACTCGTAAAATAAGAGTGTTTTACTAAGTCATATTTTTAAAAGTTTTGTAAAAAATTTCACAAATACAATTCACATATACTGTAAATTCAGTTTTTTAGTATGATTTGTTGTCTTCATTTTCCACTAGCTTTGATTTGCTGAGAAAGAAGGGTTTGGCCAGAGTGGTCATTTCCCTCATAGAACTCGAAAAATAAGAGTGTTTTACTAAGTCATATTTTTAAAAGTTTTCTAAAAAATTTCACAAATACAATTCAGATATACTGTAAATGCAGTTTTTTAGTACAATTTGTTGTCTTCACTTTTCACTAGGTTTGATTAGCTAAAGAAGCAGGGTTTGGCCACAGTGGTCATTTCCCTCATAGAACTCGAAAAATAAGAGTGTTTTACTAAGTCATATTTTTAAAAGTTTTCTTAAAAATTTCACAAATACACTTTAGATATACTGTAAATGCAGTTTTTTAGTATAATTTGTTGTCTTCACTTTCCACTAGGTTTGATTTGCTGAGGAAGCAAGGTTTGGCCACAGGGGTCATTTCCCTCATAGAACTCGAAAAATAAGAGTGTTTTACTAAGTCATTTTTTAAAAGTTTTCTAAAAAATTTCACAAATACAATTCAGATATACTGTAAATGCAGTGTTTTAGTATGAGTTGTTGTCTTCGTTTTCCACTTGGTTCGATTCGCTGAGGAAGAAGGGTTTGGCCACAGTGGTCATTTCCCTCATAGAACTCGAAAAATAAGAGTGTTTTACTAAGTCATATTTTTAAAAGTTTTCTAAAAAATTTCACAAACACATTTTAGATTTACTGTAAGTGCAGTTTCTTAGTATGATTTGTTGTCTTCACTTTTCACTAGGCTTGATTTGCTGAGGAAGCAGGGTTTGGCCACAGTTGTCATTTCCCTCATAGAACTCGAAAAATAAGAGTGTTTTACTAAGTCATTTTTTAAAAGTTTTCTAAAAAATTTCACAAATACAATTCAGATATACTGTAAATGCAGTGTTTTAGTATGAGTAGTTTGCTTCGTTTTCCACTTGGTTCGATTCGCTGAGGAAGAAGGGTTTGGCCACAGTGGTCATTTCCCTTATAGAACTCGAAAAATAAAAGTGTTTTACTAAGTCATATTTTTAAAAGTTTTCTAAAAAATTTCACAAACACATTTTAGATTTATAGTAAAAGCAGTTTCTTAGTATGATTTGTTGTCTTCATTTGCCACTAGGTTTGATTCGCTCACAAAGCAGGGTTTGGCCACAGTGGCCATTTCCCTCATAGAACTCTAAAAATAAAAGTGTTTTACTAAGTCATATTTTTAAAAGTTTTCTAAAAAATTTCACAAATACAATTCAGATATGTTGTAAATGCAGTTTTTTAGTACAATTTGTTGTCTTCACTTTCCATTAGGTTTGATTCGCTGAGGAAGCAGGGTTTGGCCACAGTGGTAATTTTCCTCATAGAACTAAAAAAATAAAAGTGTTTTACTAAGTCATATTTTTAAAAGTTTTGTAAAAAATTTCACAAATACAATTCAGATATACTGTAAATGCAGTTTTTAGTATGATTTGTTTTCTTCACTTTTCACTAGGTTTGATTCGCTAAGGAAGCAGGGTTTGGCCAAAGTGGTCATTTTCCTCATAGAACTCAAAAAATGAGAGTGTTTTACTAAGTCATATTTTTAAAAGTTTTGTAAAAAATTTCACAAATACAATTCAGATATACTGTAAATGCAGTTTTTTAGTATAATTTGTTGTCTTAATTTTCCACTAGGTTTGATTCGATGTGAAAGCAGGGTTTGGCCAAAGTGGTAATTTTCCTCATAAAACTAAAAAATAAGAGTGTTTTACTAAGTCATATTTTTAAAAAATTTCTAAAAAATTTCACAAATACAATTCACATATACTGTAAATGCAGTTTTTTAGTATGATTTGTTATCTTCATTTTCCACTAGGTTTAATTCGCTGAGGAAGAAGGGTTTGGCCACGGTGGTCATTTCCCTCATAGAACTCGAAAAATAAAAGTGTTTTACTAAGTCATATTTTTAAAAGTTTTCTAAAAAATTTCACAAATACAATTCAGATATACTGTAAATGCAGTTTTTTAGTACAATTTGTTGTTTTGACTTTTCACTAGGCTTGATTTGCTGAGGAAGCAGGGTTTGGTTACAGTGGTCATTTTCCTCATAGAACTTGAAAAATAAGAATATTTTACTAAGTCATATTTTTAAAAGCTTTCTAAAAAATTTCACAAATACAATTCAGATATACTGTAAATGCAGTTTTGAGTATGATTTGTTGTCTTCACTTTCCACTAGGTTTGATTTGCTGAGAAAGCAAGGTTTGGCCACAGGGGTCATTTCCATCATAGAACTCGAAAAATAAGAGTGTTTTACTAAGTCATATTTTTAAAAGTTTTCTAAAAAATTTCACAAATACAATTCAGATATACTGTAAATGCAGTTTTTTAGCATAATTTGTTGTCCTCACTTTTCACTAGGTTTGATTTGCTGACGAAGCATGGTTTGGCCACAGTGGTCATTTCCCTCATAGAACTCGTAAAATAAGAGTGTTTTACTAAGTCATATTTTTAAAAGTTTTCTAAAAAATTTCACAAATACAATTCACATATACTGTAAATGCAGTTTTTTAGTATGATTTGTTGTCTTCATTTTCCACTAGGTTTAATTCGCTCACCAAGCAGGGTTTGGCCACAGTGGTCATTTCCCTCATAGAACTCAAAAAATGAGAGTGTTTTACTAAGTCATATTTTTAAAAGTTTTGTAAAAAATTTCACAAATACAATTCAGATATACTGTAAATGCAGTTTTTTAGCATAATTTGTTGTCCTCACTTTTCACTAGGTTTGATTTGCTGACGAAGCAGGGTTTGGCCAAAGTGGTAATTTTCCTCATAAAACTAAAAAAATAAGAGTGTTTTACTAAGTCATATTTTTAAAAGTTTTCTAAAAAATTTCACAAATACAATTCACATATACTGTAAATGCAGTTTTTTAGTACAATTTGTTGTTTTGACTTTTCACTAGGCCTGATTTGCTGAGGAAGCAGGGTTTGGTTACAGTGGTCATTTTCCTCATAGAACTCGAAAAATAAGAATATTTTACTAAGTCATATTTTTAAAAGCTTTCTAAAAAATTTCACAAATACAATTCAGATATACTGTAAATGCAGTTTTGAGTATGATTTGTTGTCTTCACTTTCCACTAGGTTTGATTTGCTGAGAAAGCAAGGTTTGGCCACAGGGGTCATTTCCATCATAGAACTCGAAAAATAAGAGTGTTTTACTAAGTCATATTTTTAAAAGTTTTCTAAAAAATTTCACAAATACAATTCTGATATACTGTAAATGCAGTTTTTTAGCATAATTAATTGTCCTCACTTTTCACTAGGTTTGATTTGCTGACGAAGCATGGTTTGGCCACAGTGGTCATTTCCCTCATAGAACTCGTAAAATAAGAGTGTTTTACTAAGTCATATTTTTAAAAGTTTTCTAAAAAATTTCACAAATACAATTCACATATACTGTAAACGCAGTTTTTAGTATGATTTGCTGTCTTCACTTTCCACTAGGTTTGATTCGCTGAGGAAGCAGGGTTTGGCCAAAGTGGTCATTTTCCTCATAGAACTCAAAAAATGAGAGTGTTTTACTAAGTCATATTTTTAAAAGTTTTGTAAAAAATTTCACAAATACAATTCAGATATACTGTAAATGCAGTTTTTTAGCATAATTTGTTGTCCTCACTTTTCACTAGGTTTGATTTGATGACGAAGCAGGGTTTGGCCAAAGTGGTAATTTTCCTCATAAAACTAAAAAAATAAGAGTGTTTTACTAAGTCATATTTTTAAAAGTTTTCTAAAAAATTTCACAAATACAATTCACATATACTGTAAATGCAGTTTTTTAGTATGATTTGTTGTCTTCATTTTCCACTAGGTTTGATTCGCTGAGGAAGCAGGGTTTGGCCAAAGTGGTCATTTTCCTCATAGAACTCAAAAAATGAGAGTGTTTTACTAAGTCATATTTTTAAAAGTTTTGTAAAAAATTTCACAAATACAATTCACATATACTGTAAACGCAGTTTTTAGTATGATTTGCTGTCTTCACTTTCCACTAGGTTTGATTCGCTGACGAAGCAGGGTTTGGCCAAAGTGGTCATTTTCCTCATAGAACTCAAAAAATGAGAGTGTTTTACTAAGTCATATTTTTAAAAGTTTTGTAAAAAATTTCACAAATACAATTCAGATATACTGTAAATGCAGTTTTTTAGCATAATGTGTTGTCCTCACTTTTCACTAGGTTTGATTTGCTGACGAAGCATGGTTTGGCCACAGTGGTCATTTCCCTCATAGAACTCGAAAAATAAGAGTGTTTTACTAAGTCATATTTTTAAAAGTTTTCTAAAAAATTTCACAAATACAATTCACATATACTGTAAATGCAGTTTTTTAGTATGATTTGTTGTCTTCATTTTCCACTAGCTTTTATTTGCTGAGAAAGAAGTGTTTGGCCAGAGTGGTCATTTCCCTCATAGAACTTGAAAAATAAGAGTGTTTTACTAAGTCATATTTTTAAAAGTTTTCTAAAAAATTTCACAAATACAATTCAGATATACTGTAAATGCAGTTTTTTAGTACAATTTGTTGTCTTCACTTTTCACTAGGTTTGATTAGCTAAAGAAGCAGGGTTTGGCCACAGTGGTCATTTCCCTCATAGAACTCGAAAAATAAGAGTGTTTTACTAAGTCATATTTTTAAAAGTTTTCTTAAAAATTTCACAAATACAATTCAGACATATTGGAAATGCAGTTTTTTAGTATGATTTGTTGTCTTCATTTTTCACTAGGTTTGATTTGCTGAGAGAGAAGGGTTTGGCCAGAGTGGTCATTTCCCTCATAGAACTCGAAAAATAAAAGTGTTTTACTAAGTCATATTTTTAAAAGTTTTCTAAAAAATTTTACAAATACAATTCAGATATACTGTAAATGCAGTTTTTTAGTACAATTTGTTGTCTTCACTTTTCACTAGGCTTGATTTGCTGTGGAAGCAGGGTTTGGTTACAGTGGTCATTTCCCTCATAGAACTCGAAAAATAAGAGTGTTTTACTAAGTCATATTTTTAAAAGTTTTCTAAAAAATTTTATAAATACAATTCAGATATACTGTAAATGCAGTTTTTTAGTATGATTTGTTGTCTTCATTTGCCACTAGGTTTAATACGCTCACAAAGCAGGGTTTGGCCACAGTGGTTATTTCCCTCATAGAACTCGAAAAATAAGAGTGTTTTACTTAGTCATTTTTTTAAAGTTTTCTAAAAAATTTCACAAATAGAATTCAGATATACTGTAAATGCAGTTTTTTAGTATGATTTGTTGTCTTAATTTTCCTTTAGGTTTGATTCGCTGAGGAAACAGGGTTTGGCCACAGTAGTCATTTCCCTCATAGAACTCGAAAAATACGAGTGTTTTACTAAGTCATATTTTTAAAAGTTTTCTAAAAAATTTCACAAACACATTTTAGATTTATTGTAAGTGCAGTTTCTTAGTATGATTTGTTGTCTTCATTTGCCACTAGGTTTGATTCGCTCACAAAGCAGGGTTTGGCCACAGTGGTCATTTCCCTCATAGAACTCAAAAAATAAGAGTGTTTTACTAAGTCATATTTTTAAAAGTTTTCTAAAAAATTTCACAAATACAATTCAGATATGTTGTAAATGCAGTTTTTTAGTACAATTTGTTGTCTTCACTTTCCACTAGGTTTGATTCGCTGAGGAAGCAGGGTTTGGCCAAAGTGGTAATTTTCCTCATAGAACTAAAAAAATAAGAGTGTTTTACTAAGTCATATTTTTAAAAGTTTTGTAAAAAATTTCACAAATACAATTCAGATATACTGTTAATGCAGTTTTTAGTATGATTTGTTGTCTTCACTTGCCACTAGGTTTGATTCGCTGAGGAAGCAGGGTTTGGCCAAAGTGGTCATTTCCCTCATAGAACTCGAAAAATAAGAGTGTTTTACTAAGTCATATTTTTAAAACTTTTGTAAAAATTTTCACAAATACAATTCAGATATACTGTAAATGCAGTTTTTTAGTATGGTTTGTTGTCTTTGTTTTCCATTAGGTTTGATTCGCTCAGGAAGCAGGGTTTGGCCACAGTGGTCATTTCCCTCATAGAACTCGAAAAATAAGAGTGTTTTACTAAGTCATATTTTTAAAAGTTTTCTAAAAAATTTCACAAACACATTTTAGATTTACTGTAAACGCAGTTTTTTAGTATGATTTGTTGTCTTTGTTTTCCACTAGGTTTGATTCGCTAAGGAAGCAGGGTTTGGCCACAGTGGTCATTTCCCTCATAGAACTCGAAAAATAAGAGTGTTTTACTAAGTCATATTTTTAAAAGTTTTCTAAAAAATTTCACAAACACATTTTAGATTTACTGTAAGTGCAGTTTTTTAGTATGATTTGTTGTCTTCATTTGCCACTAGGTTTAATTCGCTCACAAAGCAGGGTTTGGTTACAGTGGTCATTTCCCTCATAGAACTCGAAAAATAAGAATGTTTTACTAAGTCATATTTTTAAAAGCTTTCTAAAAAATTTCACAAATACACTTTAGATATACTGTAAACGCAGTTTTTTAGTATGATTTGTTGTCTTCACTTTCCATTAGGTTTGATTTGCTGAGGAAGCAAGGTTTGGCCACAGGGGTCATTTCCCTCATAGAACTCGAAAAATAAGAGTGTTTTACTAAGTCATATTTTTAAAAGCTTTCTAAAAAATTTTATAAATACAATTCAGATATACTGTAATTGCAGTTTTTTAGTCTGATTTGTTGTCTTTGTTTTCCACTAGGTTTGATTCGCTAAGGAAGCAGGGTTTGGCCACAGTGGTCATTTCCCTCATAGAACTCGAAAAATAAGAGTGTTTTACTAAGTCATATTTTTAAAAGTTTTCTAAAAAATTTCACAAACACATTTTAGATTTACTGTAAATGCAGTTTTTTAGTATGATTTGTTGTCTTCATTTGCCACTAGGTTTAATTCGCTCACAAAGCAGGGTTTGGTTACAGTGGTCATTTCCCTCATAGAACTCGAAAAATAAGAATGTTTTACTAAGTCATATTTTTAAAAGTTTTCTAAAAAATTTCGCAAATACAATTCAGATATACTCTAAAAGCAGTTTTTTAGTATAATTTGTTGTCTTCGTTTTTCACTAGGTTTAATTCACTGAATAAGAAGGGCTTGGCCACAGTAGTCATTTCAATCATAGAACTCGAAAAATAAGAGTGTTTTACTAAGTCATATTTTTAAAAGTTTTCTAAAAAATTTCGCAAATACAATTCAGATATACTCTAAAAACAGTTTTTTAGTATAATTTGTTGTCTTCGTTTTCCACTAGGTTTAATTCACTGAATAAGAAGGGCTTGGCCACAGTGGTCATTTCCCTCATAGAATTTGAAAAATAAAAGTGTTTTACTAAGTCATATTTTTAAAAGTTTTCTAAAAAATTTCACAAATACAATTCAGACATACTGTAAATGCAGTTTTTTAGTATGATTTGTTGTCTTCATTTTCTACTAGGTTTGATTCGCTGAGGAAACAGGGTTTGGCCACAGTGGTCATTTCCCTCATAGAACACGAAAAATAAGAGTGTTTTACTAAGTCATATTTTTAAAAGTTTTCTAAAAAATTTCACAAACACATTTTAGATTTATTGTAAAAACAGTTTCTTAGTATGATTTGTTGTCTTCATTTTTCACTTGGTTTAATTCGCTGAGGAAGAAGGGTTTGGCCACAGTGGTCATTTTCCTCATAGAACTCGAAAAATAAGAGTGTTTTACTAAGTCATATTTTTAAAAGTTTTCTAAAAAATTTCACAAATACAATTCAGATATGTTGTAAATGCAGTTTTTTAGTACAATTTGTTGTCTTCACTTTCCACTAGGTTTGATTCGCTGAAAGAGCAGGGTTTGGCCAAAGTGGTAATTTTCCTCATAGAACTAAAAAAATAAGAGTGTTTTACTAAGTCATATTTTTAGAAGTTTTGTAAAAAATTTCACAAATACAATTCAGATATACTGTAAATGCAGTTTTTAGTATGATTTGTTGTCTTCACTTTCCACTTTTTTTGATTCGCTGAGGAAGCAGGGTTTGCCCAAAGTGGTCATTTTCCTCATAGAACTCAAAAAATGAGAGTGTTTTACTAAGTCATATTTTTAAAAGTTTTTTAAAAAATTTCAGAAATACAACTCAGATATACTGTAAGTGCAGTTTTTTAGTATAAATTGTTGTCCTCACTTTTCACTAGGTTTGATTTGCTAACGAAGCATGGTTTGGCCACAGTGGGCATTTCCCTCATAGAACTCGAAAAATAAGAGTGTTTTACTAAGTCATATTTTTAAAAGTTTTTTTTAAAAAATTTCACAAATACAATTCACATATACTGTAAATGCAGTTTTTTAGTACGATTTGTTATCTTCATTTTTCACTAGGTTTAATTCGCTGAGGAAGAAGGGTTTGGCCACAGTGGTCATTTTCCTCATAGAACTCGAAAAATAAGAGTGTTTTACTAAGTCATATTTTTAAAAGTTTTCTAAAAAATTTCACAAATACAATTCAGATATATTGTAAATGCAGTTTTTAGTATAATTTGTTGTCTTCACTTTCCACTAGGTTTGATTCGATGAGGAAGCAGGGTTTGGCCAAAGTGGTAATTTTCCTCATAGAACTAAAAAAATAAGAGTGTTTTACTAAGTCATATTTTTAAAAGTTTTGTAAAAAATTTCACAAATACAATTCAGATATACTGTAAGTGCAGTTTTTTAGTATAATTTGTTATCTTCATTTTTCACTAGGTTTAATTCGCTGAGGAAGAAGAGTTTGGCCACAGTGGTCATTTCCCTCATAGAACTCGAAAAATAAGAGTGTTTTACTAAGTCATATTTTTAAAAGTTTTCTTAAAAATTTCACAAATACAATTCAGACATATTGTAAATGCACTTTTTTAGTATGATTTGTTGTCTTCATTTTCCACTAGGTTTGATTTGCTGAGAAAGAAGGGTTTGGCCAGAATGGTCATTTCCCTCATAGAACTCGAAAAATAAAAGTGTTTTACTAAGTCATATTTTTAAAAGTTTTCTAAAAAATTTCACAAATACAATTCAGATATACTGTAAATGCAGTTGTTTAGTACAATTTGTTGTCTTCACTTTTTACTAGGCTTAATTTGCTGAGGAAGCAGGGTTTGGTTACAGTGGTCATTTCCCCCATAGAACTCGAAAAATAAGAATGTTTTACTAAGTCATATTTTTAAAAGCTTTCTAAAAAATTTCACAAATACAATTTAGATATACTGTAAATGCATTTTTTTAGTATGATTTGTTGTTTTCACTTTTCACTAGGTTTGATTTGCTGAGGAAGCAAGGTTTGGCCACAGGGGTAATTTCCCTCATAGAACTCGAAAAATAAGAGTGTTTTACTAAGTCATATTTTTAAAATTTTCTAAAAAATTTCACAAATACAATTCAGATATATTGTAAATGCAGTTTTTTAGTACAATTTGTTGTCTTCACTTTCCACTAGGCTTGATTCGCTGAGGAGGCAGGGTTTGGCCAAAGTGGTCATTTTCCTCATAGAACTAAAAAAATAAGAGTGTTTTACTAAGTCATATTTTTAAAAGTTTTGTAAAAAATTTCACAAATACAATTTAGATATACTGTAAGTGCAGTTTTTTAGTATAATTTGTTATCTTCATTTTTCACTAGGTTTAATTCGCTGAGGAAGAAGAGTTTGGCCACAGTGGTCATTTCCCTCATAGAACTCGAAAAATAAGAGTGTTTTACTAAGTCATATTTTTAAAAGTTTTCTTAAAAATTTCACAAATACAATTCAGACATATTGTAAAAGCACTTTTTTAGTATGATTTGTTGTCTTCATTTTCTACTAGGTTTGATTTGCTGAGAAAGAAGGGTTTGGCCAGAGTGGTCATTTCCCTCATAGAACTCGAAAAATAAAAGTGTTTTACTAAGTCATATTTTTAAAAGTTTTCTAAAAAATTTCACAAATACAATTCAGATATACTGTAAATGCAGTTGTTTAGTACGATTTGTTGTCTTCACTTTTCACTAGGCTTAATTGGCTGAGGAAGCAGGGTTTGGTTACAGTGGTCATTTCCCCCATAGAACTCGAAAAATAAGAATGTTTTACTAAGTCATATTTTTAAAAGCTTTCTAAAAAACTTCACAAATACAATTTAGATATACTGTAAATGCAGTTTTTTTTAGTATGATTTGTTGTCTTCACTTTTCACTAGGTTTGATTTGCTGAGGAAGCAAGGTTTGGCCACAGGGGTCATTTCCCTCATAGAACTCGAAAAATAAGAGTGTTTTACTAAGTCATATTTTTAAAATTTTCTAAAAAATTTTACAAATACAATTTAGATATACTGTAATAGCAGTTTTTTAGTATGATTTGTTGTCTTCATTTTTCAGTAGGTTCGATTCGCTGAGGAAAAAGGATTTGGCCACAGTGGTAATTTCCCTCATAGAACTCGAAAAATAAGAGTGTTTTACTAAGTCATATTTTTAAAAGTTTTCTAAAAAATTTCACAAATACAATTCAGATATACTCTAAAAGCAGTTTTTTAGTATGTTTTGTTGTCTTCGTTTTCCACTAGGCTTGATTCGCTGAGAAAGAAGGGTTTGGCCACAGTGGTCATTTCCCTCATAGAACTCGAAAAATAAGAGTGTTTTACTAAGTCATATTTTTAAAAGTTTTGTAAAAAATTTCACAAATATAATTCAGACATACTGTAAATGCAGTTTTTTAGTATAAGTTGTTGTCTTCATTTTCCACTACGTTTGATTCGCTGAAGAGGCAGGGTTTGGCCACAGTGGTCATTTCCCTCATAGAACTCGAAAAGTAAGAGTGTTTTACTAAGTCATATTTTTAAAAGTTTTCTAAAAAATTTCACAAACACCTTTTAGATTTGCTGTAAGTGCAGTTTCTTAGTATGATTTGTTGTCTTCATTTGCCACTAGGTTTAATTCGCTCACAAAGCATGGTTTGGCCACAGTGGTCATTTCCCTCATAGAACTCGAAAAATAAGAGTGTTTTACTAAGTCATATTTTTAAAAGTTTTCTAAAAAATTTCACAAATACAATTGAGATATATTGTAAATGCAGTTTATTAGTACATTTCGTTGTCTTCACTTTTCACTAGGCTTGATTTGCTGAGGAAGCAAGGTTTGGTTACAGTGGTCATTTCCCTCATAGAACTCGAAAAATAAGAGTGTTTTACTAAGTCATATTTTTAAAAGCTTTCTAAAAAATTTCACAAATACAATTTAGATATACTGTAAATGCAGTTTTTTAGTATGTATTGTTGTCTTTGTTTTTCACTAGGTTTGATTTGCTGAGGAAGCAAGGTTTGGCCACGGGGGTCATTTCCCTCATAGAACTCGAAAAATAAGAGTGTTTTACTAAGTCATATTTTTAAAAGTTTTCTAAAAAATTTCACAAATACAATTCAGATATACTGTTAATGCAGTTTTTTAGTATGATTTGTTGTCTTCACTATTCACTGCGTTTCATTTGCTAAGGAAGAAGGGTTTGGCCACAGTGGTCATTTCCCTCATAGAAATTAAAAAAATAAAAGTGTTTTACTAAGTCATATTTTTAAAAGTTTTCTAAAAAATTTTACAAATACAATTCACATATACTGTAAATGCAGTTTTTAGTATGATTTGTTGTCTTCATTTTTCTTTAGGTTTAATTCACTGAGGAAGAAGGGTTTGGCCACAGTGATCATTTCCCTTATAGAACTCGAAAAATAAGAGTGTTTTACTAAGTCATATTTTTAAAAGTTTTCTAAAAAATTTCACAAATACAAATCAGACATACTGTAAATGCAGTTTTTTAGTATGATTTGTTGTCTTCACTATTCACTACGTATCATTTGCTAAGGAAGAAGGGTTTGGCCACAGTGGTCATTTCCCTCATAGAAATTAAAAAAATAAGAGTGTTTTACTAAGTCATATTTTTAAAAGTTTTCTAAAAAATTTCACAAATACAATTCAGACAAACCGTAAATGCAGTTTTTTAGTATAATTTGTTGTCTTCACTTTTCATTACGTTTGATTTGCTGAGGAAGCAGGGTTTGGCCACAGTGGTCATTTCCCTCATAGAACTCGAAAAATAAGAGTGTTTTACTAAGTCATATTTTTAAAAGTTTTCTAAAAAATTTCACAAATACAATTGAGATATATTGTAAATGCAGTTTATTAGTACATTTCGTTGTCTTCACTTTTCACTAGGCTTGATTTGCTGAGGAAGCAAGGTTTGGTTACAGTGGTCATTTCCCTCATAGAACTCGAAAAATAAGAGTGTTTTACTAAGTCATATTTTTAAAAGCTTTCTAAAAAATTTCACAAATACAATTTAGATATACTGTAAATGCAGTTTTTTAGTATGTATTGTTGTCTTTGTTTTTCACTAGGTTTGATTTGCTGAGGAAGCAAGGTTTGGCCACGGGGGTCATTTCCCTCATAGAACTCGAAAAATAAGAGTGTTTTACTAAGTCATATTTTTAAAAGTTTTCTAAAAAATTTCACAAATACAATTCAGATATACTGTTAATGCAGTTTTTTAGTATGATTTGTTGTCTTCACTATTCACTGCGTTTCATTTGCTAAGGAAGAAGGGTTTGGCCACAGTGGTCATTTCCCTCATAGAAATTAAAAAAATAAAAGTGTTTTACTAAGTCATATTTTTAAAAGTTTTCTAAAAAATTTTACAAATACAATTCACATATACTGTAAATGCAGTTTTTAGTATGATTTGTTGTCTTCATTTTTCTTTAGGTTTAATTCACTGAGGAAGAAGGGTTTGGCCACAGTGATCATTTCCCTTATAGAACTCGAAAAATAAGAGTGTTTTACTAAGTCATATTTTTAAAAGTTTTCTAAAAAATTTCACAAATACAAATCAGACATACTGTAAATGCAGTTTTTTAGTATGATTTGTTGTCTTCACTATTCACTACGTATCATTTGCTAAGGAAGAAGGGTTTGGCCACAGTGGTCATTTCCCTCATAGAAATTAAAAAAATAAGAGTGTTTTACTAAGTCATATTTTTAAAAGTTTTCTAAAAAATTTCACAAATACAATTCAGACAAACCGTAAATGCAGTTTTTTAGTATAATTTGTTGTCTTCACTTTTCATTACGTTTGATTTGCTGAGGAAGCAGGGTTTGGCCACAGTGGTCATTTCCCTCATAGAACTCGAAAAATAAGAGTGTTTTACTAAGTCATATTTTTAAAAGTTTTCTAAAAAATTTCACAAATACAATTCAGATATATTTTAAAAGCAGTTTTTTAGTATGCTTTGTTGTCTTAGTTTTCCACTAGGCTTGATTCGCTGAGAAAGAAGGGTTTGGCCACAGTGGTCATTTCCCTCATAGAACTCGAAAAATAAGAGTGTTTTACTAAGTCATATTTTTAAAAGTTTTGTAAAAAATTTCACAAATATAATTTAGACATACTGTAAATGCAGTTTTTTAGTATAATTTGTTGTCTTCATTTTCCACTACGTTTGATTCGCTGAAGAAGCAGGGTTTGGCCACAGTGGTCATTTCCCTCATAGAACTCGAAAAATAAGAGTGTTTTACTAAGTCATATTTTTAAAAGTTTTCTAAAAAATTTCACAAATACAATTGAGATATATTGTAAATGCAGTTTATTAGTACATTTCGTTGTCTTCACTTTTCACTAGGCTTGATTTGCTGAGGAAGCAAGGTTTGGTTACAGTGGTCATTTCCCTCATAGAACTCGAAAAATAAGAGTGTTTTACTAAGTCATATTTTTAAAAGCTTTCTAAAAAATTTCACAAATACAATTTAGATATACTGTAAATGCAGTTTTTTAGTATGTATTGTTGTCTTTGTTTTTCACTAGGTTTGATTTGCTGAGGAAGCAAGGTTTGGCCACGGGGGTCATTTCCCTCATAGAACTCGAAAAATAAGAGTGTTTTACTAAGTCATATTTTTAAAAGTTTTCTAAAAAATTTCACAAATACAATTCAGATATACTGTTAATGCAGTTTTTTAGTATGATTTGTTGTCTTCACTATTCACTGCGTTTCATTTGCTAAGGAAGAAGGGTTTGGCCACAGTGGTCATTTCCCTCATAGAAATTAAAAAAATAAAAGTGTTTTACTAAGTCATATTTTTAAAAGTTTTCTAAAAAATTTTACAAATACAATTCACATATACTGTAAATGCAGTTTTTAGTATGATTTGTTGTCTTCATTTTTCTTTAGGTTTAATTCACTGAGGAAGAAGGGTTTGGCCACAGTGATCATTTCCCTTATAGAACTCGAAAAATAAGAGTGTTTTACTAAGTCATATTTTTAAAAGTTTTCTAAAAAATTTCACAAATACAAATCAGACATACTGTAAATGCAGTTTTTTAGTATGATTTGTTGTCTTCACTATTCACTACGTATCATTTGCTAAGGAAGAAGGGTTTGGCCACAGTGGTCATTTCCCTCATAGAAATTAAAAAAATAAGAGTGTTTTACTAAGTCATATTTTTAAAAGTTTTCTAAAAAATTTCACAAATACAATTCAGACAAACCGTAAATGCAGTTTTTTAGTATAATTTGTTGTCTTCACTTTTCATTACGTTTGATTTGCTGAGGAAGCAGGGTTTGGCCACAGTGGTCATTTCCCTCATAGAACTCGAAAAATAAGAGTGTTTTACTAAGTCATATTTTTAAAAGTTTTCTAAAAAATTTCACAAATACAATTGAGATATATTGTAAATGCAGTTTATTAGTACATTTCGTTGTCTTCACTTTTCACTAGGCTTGATTTGCTGAGGAAGCAAGGTTTGGTTACAGTGGTCATTTCCCTCATAGAACTCGAAAAATAAGAGTGTTTTACTAAGTCATATTTTTAAAAGCTTTCTAAAAAATTTCACAAATACAATTTAGATATACTGTAAATGCAGTTTTTTAGTATGTATTGTTGTCTTTGTTTTTCACTAGGTTTGATTTGCTGAGGAAGCAAGGTTTGGCCACGGGGGTCATTTCCCTCATAGAACTCGAAAAATAAGAGTGTTTTACTAAGTCATATTTTTAAAAGTTTTCTAAAAAATTTCACAAATACAATTCAGATATACTGTTAATGCAGTTTTTTAGTATGATTTGTTGTCTTCACTATTCACTGCGTTTCATTTGCTAAGGAAGAAGGGTTTGGCCACAGTGGTCATTTCCCTCATAGAAATTAAAAAAATAAAAGTGTTTTACTAAGTCATATTTTTAAAAGTTTTCTAAAAAATTTTACAAATACAATTCACATATACTGTAAATGCAGTTTTTAGTATGATTTGTTGTCTTCATTTTTCTTTAGGTTTAATTCACTGAGGAAGAAGGGTTTGGCCACAGTGATCATTTCCCTTATAGAACTCGAAAAATAAGAGTGTTTTACTAAGTCATATTTTTAAAAGTTTTCTAAAAAATTTCACAAATACAAATCAGACATACTGTAAATGCAGTTTTTTAGTATGATTTGTTGTCTTCACTATTCACTACGTATCATTTGCTAAGGAAGAAGGGTTTGGCCACAGTGGTCATTTCCCTCATAGAAATTAAAAAAATAAGAGTGTTTTACTAAGTCATATTTTTAAAAGTTTTCTAAAAAATTTCACAAATACAATTCAGACAAACCGTAAATGCAGTTTTTTAGTATAATTTGTTGTCTTCACTTTTCATTACGTTTGATTTGCTGAGGAAGCAGGGTTTGGCCACAGTGGTCATTTCCCTCATAGAACTCGAAAAATAAGAGTGTTTTACTAAGTCATATTTTTAAAAGTTTTCTAAAAAATTTCACAAATACAATTCAGATATATTTTAAAAGCAGTTTTTTAGTATGCTTTGTTGTCTTAGTTTTCCACTAGGCTTGATTCGCTGAGAAAGAAGGGTTTGGCCACAGTGGTCATTTCCCTCATAGAACTCGAAAAATAAGAGTGTTTTACTAAGTCATATTTTTAAAAGTTTTGTAAAAAATTTCACAAATATAATTTAGACATACTGTAAATGCAGTTTTTTAGTATAATTTGTTGTCTTCATTTTCCACTACGTTTGATTCGCTGAAGAAGCAGGGTTTGGCCACAGTGGTCATTTCCCTCATAGAACTCGAAAAGTAAGAGTGTTTTACTAAGTCATATTTTTAAAAGTTTTCTAAAAAATTTCACAAATACAAATCAGATATACTGTAAATGCAGTTTTTTAGTATGATTTGTTGTCTTTATTTTTTTCTAGGTTCGATTCGCTGAGGAAAAAGGGTTTGGCCACAGTGGTCATTTCCCTCATAGAACTAAAAAAATAAGAGTGTTTTACTAAGTCATATTTTTAAAAGTTTTCTAAAAAATTTCACAAATACAATTTAGACATACCGTAAATGCAGTTTTTTAGTATAATTTGTTGTCTTCACTTTTCATTAGGTTTGATTTGCAGGGGAAGCAGGGTTTGGCCACAGTGGTCATTTCCCTCATAGAACTCGAAAAATAAGAGTGTTTTACTAAGTCATATTTTTAAAAGTTTTCTAAAAAATTTTACAAATACAATTTAGATATACTGTAAATGTGGTTTTTAGTATGATTTGTTGTCTTCATTTTTCACTAGGTTCGATTCGCTGAGGAAGAAGGGTTTGGCCACAGTGGTAATTTCCCTCATAGAACTCGAAAAATAAGAGTGTTTTACTAAGTCATATTTTTAAAAGTTTTCTAAAAAATTTCACAAATACAATTCAGATATATTTAAAAAGCAGTTTTTTAGTATGCTTTGTTGTCTTCGTTCTCCACTAGGCTTGATTCGCTGGGAAAGAAGGGTTTGGCCACAGTGGTCATTTCCCTCATAGAACTCGAAAAATAAGAGTGTTTTACTAAGTCATATTTTTAAAAGTTTTGTAAAAAATTTCACAAATATAATTCAGACATACTGTAAATGCAGTTTTTTAGTATAATTTGTTGTCTTCATTTTTCACTACGTTTGATTCGCTGAAGAAGCAGGGTTTGGCCACAGTGGTCATTTCCCTCATAGAACTCGAAAAGTAAGAGTGTTTTACTAAGTCATATTTTTAAAAGTTTTCTAAAAAATTTCACAAACACATTTTAGATTTGCTGTAAGTGCAGTTTCTTAGTATGATTTGTTGTCTTCATTTGCCAATAGGTTTAATTCGCTCACAAAGCATGGTTTGGCCACAGTGGTCATTTCCCTCATAGAACTCGAAAAATAAGAGTGTTTTACTAAGTCATATTTTTAAAAGTTTTCTAACAAATTTCACAAATACAATTGAGATATATTGTAAATGCAGTTTTTTAGTACATATTGTTGTCTTCACTTTTCACTAGGCTTGATTTGCTGAGGAAGCAAGGTTTGGTTACAGTGGTCATTTCCCTCATAGAACTCGAAAAATAAGGGTGTTTTACTAAGTCATATTTTTAAAAGCTTTCTAAAAAATTTCACAAATACAATTTAGATAGTAAATGCAGTTTTTTAGTAAGTATTGTTGTCTTCACTTTCCACTAGGTCTGATTTGCTGAGGAAGCAAGGTTTGGCCACGGGGGTCATTTCCCTCATAGAACTCGAAAAATAAGAGTGTTTTACTAAGTCATATTTTTAAAAGTTTTCTAAAAATTCCACAAATACAATTCAGATATACTGTAAATGCAGTTTTATAGTATAATTTATTGTCTTTGTTTTTCACTAGGTTTGATTTGCTGAGGAAGAAGGGTTTGGCCACAGTGATCATTTCCCTCATAGAACTCGAAAAATAAGAGTGTTTTACTAAGTCATATTTTTAAAAGTTTTCTAAAAAATTTCACAAATACAATTCAGACATACTGTAAATGCAGTTTTTTAGTATGATTTGTTGGCTTCACTATTCACTACGTATCATTTGCTAAGGAAGAAGGGTTCCACAGTGGTCATTTCCCTCATAGAAATTAAAAAAATAAGAGTGTTTTACTAAGTCATATTTTTAAAAGTTTTCTAAAAAATTTCACAAATACAATTCAGACATACCGTAAATGCAGTTTTTTAGTATAATTTGTTGTCTTCACTTTTCATTACGTTTGATTTGCTGAGGAAGCAGGGTTTGGCCACAGTGGTCATTTCCCTCATAGAACTCGAAAAATAAGAGTGTTTTACTAAGTCATATTTTTAAAATTTTCTAAAAAATTTTACAAATACAATTTAGATATACTGTAAATGCAGTTTTTTAGTATGATTTGTTGTCTTCATTTTTCAGTAGGTTCGATTCGCTGAGGAAAAAGGATTTGGCCACAGTGGTAATTTCCCTCATAGAACTCGAAAAATAAGAGTGTTTTACTAAGTCATATTTTTAAAAGTTTTCTAAAAAATTTCACAAATACAATTCAGATATACTCTAAAAGCAGTTTTTTAGTATGTTTTGTTGTCTTCGTTTTCCACTAGGCTTGATTCGCTGAGAAAGAAGGGTTTGGCCACAGTGGTCATTTCCCTCATAGAACTCGAAAAATAAGAGTGTTTTACTAAGTCATATTTTTAAAAGTTTTGTAAAAAATTTCACAAATATAATTCAGACATACTGTAAATGCAGTTTTTTAGTATAAGTTGTTGTCTTCATTTTCCACTACGTTTGATTCGCTGAAGAGGCAGGGTTTGGCCACAGTGGTCATTTCCCTCATAGAACTCGAAAAGTAAGAGTGTTTTACTAAGTCATATTTTTAAAAGTTTTCTAAAAAATTTCACAAACACATTTTAGATTTGCCGTAAGTGCAGTTTCTTAGTATGATTTGTTGTCTTCATTTGCCACTAGGTTTAATTCGCTCACAAAGCATGGTTTGGCCACAGTGGTCATTTCCCTCATAGAACTCGAAAAATAAGAGTGTTTTACTAAGTCATATTTTTAAAAGTTTTCTAAAAAATTTCACAAATACAATTGAGATATATTGTAAATGCAGTTTATTAGTACATTTCGTTGTCTTCACTTTTCACTAGGCTTGATTTGCTGAGGAAGCAAGGTTTGGTTACAGTGGTCATTTCCCTCATAGAACTCGAAAAATAAGAGTGTTTTACTAAGTCATATTTTTAAAAGCTGTCTAAAAAATTTCACAAATACAATTTAGATATACTGTAAATGCAGTTTTTTAGTATGTATTGTTGTCTTTGTTTTTCACTAGGCTTGATTTGCTGAGGAAGCAAGGTTTGGCCACGGGGGTCATTTCCCTCATAGAACTCGAAAAATAAGAGTGTTTTACTAAGTCATATTTTTAAAAGTTTTCTAAAAAATTTCACAAATACAATTCAGATATACTGTTAATGCAGTTTTTTAGTATGATTTGTTGTCTTCACTATTCACTGCGTTTCATTTGCTAAGGAAGAAGGGTTTGGCCACAGTGGTCATTTCCCTCATAGAAATTAAAAAAATAAAAGTGTTTTACTAAGTCATATTTTTAAAAGTTTTCTAAAAAATTTTACAAATACAATTCACATATACTGTAAATGCAGTTTTTAGTATGATTTGTTGTCTTCATTTTTCTTTAGGTTTAATTCACTGAGGAAGAAGGGTTTGGCCACAGTGATCATTTCCCTTATAGAACTCGAAAAATAAGAGTGTTTTACTAAGTCATATTTTTAAAAGTTTTCTAAAAAATTTCACAAATACAAATCAGACATACTGTAAATGCAGTTTTTTAGTATGATTTGTTGTCTTCACTATTCACTACGTATCATTTGCTAAGGAAGAAGGGTTTGGCCACAGTGGTCATTTCCCTCATAGAAATTAAAAAAATAAGAGTGTTTTACTAAGTCATATTTTTAAAAGTTTTCTAAAAAATTTCACAAATACAATTCAGACAAACCGTAAATGCAGTTTTTTAGTATAATTTGTTGTCTTCACTTTTCATTACGTTTGATTTGCTGAGGAAGCAGGGTTTGGCCACAGTGGTCATTTCCCTCATAGAACTCGAAAAATAAGAGTGTTTTACTAAGTCATATTTTTAAAAGTTTTCTAGAAAATTTCACAAATACAATTCAGATATATTTTAAAAGCAGTTTTTTAGTATGCTTTGTTGTCTTCGTTTTCCACTAGGCTTGATTCGCTGAGAAAGAAGGGTTTGGCCACAGTGGTCATTTCCCTCATAGAACTCGAAAAATAAGAGTGTTTTACTAAGTCATATTTTTAAAAGTTTTGTAAAAAATTTCACAAACATAATTTAGACATACTGTAAATGCAGTTTTTTAGTATAATTTGTTGTCTTCATTTTCCACTACGTTTGATTCGCCGAAGAAGCAGGGTTTGGCCACAGTGGTCATTTCCCTCATAGAACTCGAAAAGTAAGAGTGTTTTACTAAGTCATATTTTTAAAAGTTTTCTAAAAAATTTCACAAATACAAATCAGATATACTGTAAATGCAGTTTTTTAGTATGATTTGTTGTCTTTATTTTTTTCTAGGTTCGATTCGCTGAGGAAAAAGGGTTTGGCCACAGTGGTCATTTCCCTCATAGAACTAAAAAAATAAGAGTGTTTTACTAAGTCATATTTTTAAAAGTTTTCTAAAAAATTTCACAAATACAATTCAGACATACCGTAAATGCAGTTTTTTAGTATAATTTGTTGTCTTCACTTTTCATTAGGTTTGATTTGCAGAGAAAGCAGGGTTTGGCCACAGTGGTCATTTCCCTCATAGAACTCGAAAAATAAGAGTGTTTTACTAAGTCATATTTTTAAAAGTTTTCTAAAAAATTTTACAAATACAATTTAGATATACTGTAAATGTGGTTTTTAGTATGATTTGTTGTCTTCATTTTTCACTAGGTTCGATTCGCTGAGGAAGAAGGGTTTGGCCACAGTGGTAATTTCCCTCATAGAACTCGAAAAATAAGAGTGTTTTACTAAGTCATATTTTTAAAAGTTTTCTAAAAAATTTCACAAATACAATTCAGATATATTTAAAAAGCAGTTTTTTAGTATGCTTTGTTGTCTTCGTTCTCCACTAGGCTTGATTCGCTGGGAAAGAAGGGTTTGGCCACAGTGGTCATTTCCCTCATAGAACTCGAAAAATAAGAGTGTTTTACTAAGTCATATTTTTAAAAGTTTTGTAAAAAATTTCACAAATATAATTCAGACATACTGTAAATGCAGTTTTTTAGTATAATTTGTTGTCTTCATTTTTCAATACGTTTGATTCGCTGAAGAAGCAGGGTTTGGCCACAGTGGTCATTTCCCTCATAGAACTCGAAAAGTAAGAGTGTTTTACTAAGTCATATTTTTAAAAGTTTTCTAAAAAATTTCACAAACACATTTTAGATTTGCTGTAAGTGCAGTTTCTTAGTATGATTTGTTGTCTTCATTTGCCAATAGGTTTAATTCGCTCACAAAGCATGGTTCGGCCACAGTGGTCATTTCCCTCATAGAACTCGAAAAATAAGAGTGTTTTACTAAGTCATATTTTTAAAAGTTTTCTAACAAATTTCACAAATACAATTGAGATATATTGTAAATGCAGTTTTTTAGTACATATTGTTGTCTTCACTTTTCACTAGGCTTGATTTGCTGAGGAAGCAAGGTTTGGTTACAGTGGTCATTTCCCTCATAGAACTCGAAAAATAAGAGTGTTTTACTAAGTCATATTTTTAAAAGCTTTCTAAAAAATTTCACAAATACAATTTAGATATACTGTAAATGCAGTTTTTTAGTAAGTATTGTTGTCTTCACTTTCCACTGGGTCTGATTTGCTGAGGAAGCAAGGTTTGGCCACGGGGGTCATTTCCCTCATAGAACTCGAAAAATAAGAGTGTTTTACTAAGTCATATTTTTAAAAGTTTTCTAAAAATTCCACAAATACAATTCAGATATACTGTAAATGCAGTTTTATAGTATAATTTATTGTCTTTGTTTTTCACTAGGTTTGATTTGCTGAGGAAGAAGGGTTTGGCCACAGTGATCATTTCCCTCATAGAACTCGAAAAATAAGAGTGTTTTACTAAGTCATATTTTTAAAAGTTTTCTAAAAAATTTCACAAATACAATTCAGACATACTGTAAATGCAGTTTTTTAGTATGATTTGTTGGCTTCACTATTCACTACGTACCATTTGCTAAGGAAGAAGGGTTCCACAGTGGTCATTTCCCTCATAGAAATTAAAAAAATAAGAGTGTTTTACTAAGTCATATTTTTAAAAGTTTTCTAAAAAATTTCACAAATACAATTCAGACATACCGTAAATGCAGTTTTTTAGTATAATTTGTTGTCTTCACTTTTCATTACGTTTGATTTGCTGAGGAAGCAGGGTTTGGCCACAGTGGTCATTTCCCTCATAGAACTCGAAAAATAAGAGTGTTTTACTAAGTCATATTTTTAAAAGTTTTCTAAAAAATTTCACAAATACAATTGAGATATATTTTAAAAGCAGTTTTTTAGTATGCTTTGTTGTCTTCGTTTTCCACTAGGCTTGATTCGCTGAGAAAGAAGGGTTTGGCCACAGTGGTCATTTCCCTCATAGAACTCGAAAAATAAGAGTGTTTTACTAAGTCATATTTTTAAAAGTTTTGTAAAAAATTTCACAAATATAATTCAGACATACTGTAAATGCACTTTTTTAGTATAATTTGTTGTCTTCATTTTCCACTATGCTTGATTCGCTGAAAAAGCAGGGTTTGGCCACAGTGGTCATTTCCCTCATAGAACTCGAAAAGTAAGAGTGTTTTACTAAGTCATATTTTTAAAAGTTTTCTAAAAAATTTCACAAATACAATTCAGATATACTGTAAATGCAGTTTTTTAGTATGATTTGTTGTCTTTATTTTTTTCTAGGTTTAATTCGCTGAGGAAGAAGGGTTTGGCCACAGTGGTCATTTCCCTCATAGAACTCGAAAAGTAAGAGTGTTTTACTAAGTCATATTTTTAAAAGTTTTCTAAAAAATTTCACAAACACATTTTAGATTTGCTGTAAGTGCAGTTTCTTAGTATGATTTGTTGTCTTCATTTGCCAATAGGTTTAATTCGCTCACAAAGCATGGTTTGGCCACAGTGGTCATTTCCCTCATAGAACTCGAAAAATAAGAGTGTTTTACTAAGTCATATTTTTAAAAGTTTTCTAACAAATTTCACAAATACAATTGAGATATATTGTAAATGCAGTTTTTTAGTACATATTGTTGTCTTCACTTTTCACTAGGCTTGATTTGCTGAGGAAGAAGGGTTTGGCCACAGTGATCATTTCCCTCATAGAACTCGAAAAATAAGAGTGTTTTACTAAGTCATATTTTTAAAAGTTTTCTAAAAAATTTCACAAATACAATTCAGACATACTGTAAATGCAGTTTTTTAGTATGATTTGTTGGCTTCACTATTCACTACGTACCATTTGCTAAGGAAGAAGGGTTCCACAGTGGTCATTTCCCTCATAGAAATTAAAAAAATAAGAGTGTTTTACTAAGTCATATTTTTAAAAGTTTTCTAAAAAATTTCACAAATACAATTCAGACATACCGTAAATGCAGTTTTTTAGTATAATTTGTTGTCTTCACTTTTCATTACGTTTGATTTGCTGAGGAAGCAGGGTTTGGCCACAGTGGTCATTTCCCTCATAGAACTCGAAAAATAAGAGTGTTTTACTAAGTCATATTTTTAAAAGTTTTCTAAAAAATTTCACAAATACAATTGAGATATATTTTAAAAGCAGTTTTTTAGTATGCTTTGTTGTCTTCGTTTTCCACTAGGCTTGATTCGCTGAGAAAGAAGGGTTTGGCCACAGTGGTCATTTCCCTCATAGAACTCGAAAAATAAGAGTGTTTTACTAAGTCATATTTTTAAAAGTTTTGTAAAAAATTTCACAAATATAATTCAGACATACTGTAAATGCACTTTTTTAGTATAATTTGTTGTCTTCATTTTCCACTATGCTTGATTCGCTGAAGAAGCAGGGTTTGGCCACAGTGGTCATTTCCCTCATAGAACTCGAAAAGTAAGAGTGTTTTACTAAGTCATATTTTTAAAAGTTTTCTAAAAAATTTCACAAATACAATTCAGATATACTGTAAATGCAGTTTTTTAGTATGATTTGTTGTCTTTATTTTTGTCTAGGTTTAATTCGCTGAGGAAGAAGGGTTTGGCCACAGTGGTCATTTCCCTCATAGAACTCGAAAAGTAAGAGTGTTTTACTAAGTCATATTTTTAAAAGTTTTCTAAAAAATTTCACAAACACATTTTAGATTTGCTGTAAGTGCAGTTTCTTAGTATGATTTGTTGTCTTCATTTGCCAATAGGTTTAATTCGCTCACAAAGCATGGTTTGGCCACAGTGGTCATTTCCCTCATAGAACTCGAAAAATAAGAGTGTTTTACTAAGTCATATTTTTAAAAGTTTTCTAACAAATTTCACAAATACAATTGAGATATATTGTAAATGCAGTTTTTTAGTACATATTGTTGTCTTCACTTTTCACTAGGCTTGATTTGCTGAGGAAGCAAGGTTTGGTTACAGTGGTCATTTCCCTCATAGAACTCGAAAAATAAGAGTGTTTTACTAAGTCATATTTTTAAAAGCTTTCTAAAAAATTTCACAAATACAATTTAGATATACTGTAAATGCAGTTTTTTAGTAAGTATTGTTGTCTTTACTTTCCACTAGGTCTGATTTGCTGAGGAAGCAAGGTTTGGCCACGGGGGTCATTTCCCTCATAGAACTCGAAAAATAAGAGTGTTTTACTAAGTCATATTTTTAAAAGTTTTCTAAAAATTCCACAAATACAATTCAGATATACTGTAAATGCAGTTTTATAGTATAATTTATTGTCTTTGTTTTTCACTAGGTTTGATTTGCTGAGGAAGAAGGGTTTGGCCACAGTGATCATTTCCCTCATAGAACTCGAAAAATAAGAGTGTTTTACTAAGTCATATTTTTAAAAGTTTTCTAAAAAATTTCACAAATACAATTCAGACATACTGTAAATGCAGTTTTTTAGTATGATTTGTTGGCTTAACTATTCACTACGTATCATTTGCTAAGGAAGAAGGGTTCCACAGTGGTCATTTCCCTCATAGAAATTAAAAAAATAAGAGTGTTTTACTAAGTCATATTTTTAAAAGTTTTCTAAAAAATTTCACAAATACAATTCAGACATACCGTAAATGCAGTTTTTTAGTATAATTTGTTGTCTTCACTTTTCATTACGTTTGATTTGCTGAGGAAGCAGGGTTTAGCCACAGTGGTCATTTCCCTCATAGAACTCGAAAAATAAGAGTGTTTTACTAAGTCATATTTTTAAAAGTTTTCTAAAAAATTTCACAAATACAATTGAGATATATTTTAAAAGCAGTTTTTTAGTATGCTTTGTTGTCTTCGTTTTCCACTAGGCTTGATTCGCTGAGAAAGAAGGGTTTGGCCACAGTGGTCATTTCCCTCATAGAACTCGAAAAATAAGAGTGTTTTACTAAGTCATATTTTTAAAAGTTTTGTAAAAAATTTCACAAATATAATTCAGACATACTGTAAATGCACTTTTTTAGTATAATTTGTTGTCTTCATTTTCCACTATGCTTGATTTGCTGAAGAAGCAGGGTTTGGCCACAGTGGTCATTTCCCTCATAGAACTCGAAAAGTAAGAGTGTTTTACTAAGTCATATTTTTAAAAGTTTTCTAAAAAATTTCACAAATACAATTCAGATATACTGTAAATGCAGTTTTTTAGTATGATTTGTTGTCTTTATTTTTTTCTAGGTTTAATTCGCTGAGAAAGAAGGGTTTGGCCACAGTGGTCATTTCCCTCATAGAACTAAAAAAATAAGAGTGTTTTACTAAGTCATATTTTTAAAAGTTTTCTAAAAAATTTCACAAATACAATTCAGACATACCGTAAATGCAGTTTTTTAGTATAATTTGTTGTTTTTACTTTTCACTAGGCTTGATTTGCTGAGGAAGCAAGGTTTGGTTACAGTGGTCATTTCCCTCATAGAACTCGAAAAATAAGAGTGTTTTACTAAGTCATATTTTTAAAAGCTTTCTAAAAAATTTCACAAATACAATTTAGATATACTGTAAATGCAGTTTTTTAGTATGTATTGTTGTCTTCACTTTCCACTAGGTCTGATTTGCTGAGGAAGCAAGGTTTGGCCACGGGGGTCATTTCCCTCATAGAACTCGAAAAATAAAAGTGTTTTACTAAGTCATATTTTTAAAAGTTTTCTAAAAATTCCACAAATACAATTCAGATATACTGTAAATGCAGTTTTTTAGTATAATTTGTTGTCTTTGTTTTTCACTAGGTTTGATTTGCTGAGGAAGAAGGGTTTGGCCACAGTGATCATTTCCCTCATAGAACTCGAAAAATAAGAGTGTTTTACTAAGTCATATTTTTAAAAGTTTTCTAAAAAATTTCACAAATACAATTCAGACATACTGTAAATGCAGTGTTTTAGTATGATTTGTTGGCTTCACTTTTCACTAGGCTTCATTTGCTGAGGAATAAGGGTTTGGCCACACTGGTCATTTCCCTCATAGAAATTAAAAAAATAAAAGTGTTTTACTAAGTCATATTTTTAAAAGTTTTCTAAAAAATTTCACAAATACAATTCAGACATACTGTAAATGCAGTTTTTTAGTATGATTTGTTGGCTTCACTATTCACTACGTATCATTTGCTAAGGAAGAAGGGTTCCACAGTGGTCATTTCCCTCATAGAAATTAAAAAAATGAGAGTGTTTTACTAAGTCATATTTTTAAAAGTTTTCTAAAAAATTTCACAAATACAACTCAGACATACCGTAAATGCAGTTTTTTAGTATAATTTGTTGTCTTCACTTTTCATTACGTTTGATTTGCTGAGGAAGCAGGGTTTGGCCACAGTGGTCATTTCCCTCATAGAACTCGAAAAATAAGAGTGTTTTACTAAGTCATATTTTTGAAAGTTTTCTAAAAAATTTCACAAATACAATTCAGATAAATTTTTAAAAGCAGTTTTTTAATATGCTTTGTTGTCTTCGTTTTCCACTAGGCTTGATTCGCTGAGAAAGAAGGGTTTGGCCACAGTGGTCATTTCCCTCATAGAACTCGAAAAATAAGAGTGTTTTACTAAGTCATATTTTTAAAAGTTTTGTAAAAAATTTCACAAATACAATTCAGATATATTTTAAAAGCAGTTTTTTAGTATAATTTGTTGTCTTCATTTTCCACTACGTTTGATTAGCTGAAGAAGCAGGGTTTGGCCACAGTGGTCATTTCCCTCATAGAACTCGAAAAGTAAGAGTGTTTTACTAAGTCATATTTTTAAAAGTTTTCTAAAAAATTTCACAAACACATTTTAGATTTGCTGTAAGTGCAGTTTCTTAGTATGATTTGTTGTCTTCATTTGCCAATAGGTTTAATTCGCTCACAAAGCATGGTTTGGCCACAGTGGTCATTTCCCTCATAGAACTCGAAAAATAAGAGTGTTTTACTAAGTCATATTTTTAAAAGTTTTCTAAAAAATTTCACAAATACAATTGAGATATATTGTAAATGCAGTTTTTTAGTACATATTGTTGTCTTCACTTTTCACTAGGCTTGATTTGCTGAGGAAGCAAGGTTTGGTTACAGTGGTCATTTCCCTCATAGAACTCGAAAAATAAGAGTGTTTTACTAAGTCATATTTTTAAAAGCTTTCTAAAAAATTTCACAAATACAATTTAGATATACTGTAAATGCAGTTTTTTAGTAAGTATTGTTGTCTTCACTTTCCACTAGGTCTGATTTGCTGAGGAAGCAAGGTTTGGCCACGGGGGTCATTTCCCTCATAGAACTCGAAAAATAAGAGTGTTTTACTAAGTCATATTTTTAAAAGTTTTCTAAAAATTCCACAAATACAATTCAGATATACTGTAAATGCTGTTTTATAGTATAATTTGTTGTCTTTGTTTTTCACTAGGTTTGATTTGCTGAGGAAGAAGGGTTTGGCCACAGTGATCATTTCCCTCATAGAACTCGAAAAATAAGAGTGTTTTACTAAGTCATATTTTTAAAAGTTTTCTAAAAAATTTCACAAATACAATTCAGACATACTGTAAATGCAGTTTTTTAGTATGATTTGTTGGCTTCACTATTCACTACGTATCATTTGCTAAGGAAGAAGGGTTCCACAGTGGTCATTTCCCTCATAGAAATTAAAAAAATAAGAGTGTTTTACTAAGTCATATTTTTAAAAGTTTTCTAAAAAATTTCACAAATACAATTCAGACATACCGTAAATGCAGTTTTTTAGTATAATTTGTTGTCTTCACTTTTCATTACGTTTGATTTGCTGAGGAAGCAGGGTTTGGCCACAGTGGTCATTTCCCTCATAGAACTCGAAAAGTAAGAGTGTTTTACTAAGTCATATTTTTAAAAGTTTTCTAAAAAATTTCACAAATACAATTCAGATATACTGTAAATGCAGTTTTTTAGTATGATTTGTTGTCTTTATTTTTTTCTAGGTTCAATTCGCTGAGGAAGAAGGGTTTGGCCACAGTGGTCATTTCCCTCATAGAACTCGAAAAATAAGAGTGTTTTACTAAGTCATATTTTTAAAAGTTTTCTAAAAAATTTCACAAATACAATTCAGACATACCGTAAATGCAGTTTTTTAGTATGATTTGTTGTCTTCACTATTCACTACGTATCATTTGCTAAGGAAGAAGGGTTTGGCCACAGTGGTCATTTCCCTCATAGAAATTAAAAAAATAAAAGTGTTTTACTAAGTCATATTTTTAAAAGTTTTCTAAAAAATTTTACAAATACAATTCACATATACTGTAAATGCAGTTTTTAGTATGATTTGTTGTCTTCATTTTTCTTTAGGTTTAATTCACTGAGGAAGAAGGGTTTGGCCACAGTGATCATTTCCCTCATAGAACTCGAAAAATAAGAGTGTTTTACTAAGTCATATTTTTAAAAGTTTTCTAAAAAATTTCACAAATACAAATCAGACATACTGTAAATGCAGTTTTTTAGTATGATTTGTTGTCTTCACTATTCACTACGTATCATTTGCTAAGGAAGAAGGGTTTGGCCACAGTGGTCATTTCCCTCATAGAAATTAAAAAAATAAGAGTGTTTTACTAAGTCATATTTTTAAAAGTTTTCTAAAAAATTTCACAAATACAATTCAGACATACCGTAAATGCAGTTTTTTAGTATAATTTGTTGTCTTCACTTTTCATTACGTTTGATTTGCTGAGGAAGCAGGGTTTGGCCACAGTGGTCATTTCCCTCATAGAACTCGAAAAATAAGAGTGTTTTACTAAGTCATATTTTTAAAAGTTTTCTAAAAAATTTCACAAATACAATTCAGATATATTTTAAAAGCAGTTTTTTAGTATGCTTTGTTGTCTTCGTTTTCCACTAGGCTTGATTCGCTGAGAAAGAAGGGTTTGGCCACAGTGGTCATTTCCCTCATAGAACTCGAAAAATAAGAGTGTTTTACTAAGTCATATTTTTAAAAGTTTTGTAAAAAATTTCAAAAATATAATTCAGACATACTGTAAATGCAGTCTTTTAGTATAATTTGTTGTCTTCATTTTCCACTACGTTTGATTCGCTGAAGAAGCAGGGTTTGGCCACAGTGGTCATTTCCCTCATAGAACTCGAAAAGTAAGAGTGTTTCACTAAGTCATATTTTTAAAAGTTTTCTAAAAAATTTCACAAATACAATTCAAATATACTGTAAATGCAGTTTTTTAGTATGATTTGTTGTCTTTATTTTTTTCTAGGTTCGATTCGCTGAGGAAAAAGGGTTTGGCCACAGTGGTCATTTCCCTCATAGAACTAAAAAAATAAGAGTGTTTTACTAAGTCATATTTTTAAAAGTTTTCTAAAAAATTTCACAAATACAATTCAGACATACCGTAAACGCAGTTTTTTAGTATAATTTGTTGTCTTCACTTTTCATTAGGTTTGATTTGCTGAGGAAGCAGGGTTTGGCCACAGTGGTCATTTCCCTCATAGAACTCGAAAAATAAGAGTGTTTTACTAAGTCATATTTTTAAAAGTTTTCTAAAAAATTTTACAAATACAATTTAGATATACTGTAAATGTGGTTTTTAGTATGATTTGTTGTCTTCATTTTTCACTAGGTTCGATTCGCTGAGGAAGAAGGGTTTGGCCATAGTGGTAATTTCCCTCATAGAACTCGAAAAATAAGAGTGTTTTACTAAGTCATATTTTTAAAAGTTTTCTAAAAAATTTCACAAATACAATTCAGATATATTTAAAAAGCAGTTTTTTAGTATGCTTTGTTGTCTTCGTTTTCCACTAGGCTTGATTCGCTGAGAAAGAAGGGTTTGGCCACAGTGGTCATTTCCCTCATAGAACTCGAAAAATAAGAGTGTTTTACTAAGTCATATTTTTAAAAGTTTTGTAAAAAATTTCACAAATATAATTCAGACATACTTTAAATGCAGTTTTTTAGTATAATTTGTTGTCTTCATTTTCCACTACGCTTGATTGGCTGAAGAAGCAGGGTTTGGCCACAGTGGTCATTTCCCTCATAGAACTCGAAAAGTAAGAGTGTTTTACTAAGTCATATTTTTAAAAGTTTTCTAAAAAATTTCACAAACACATTTTAGATTTGCTGTAAGTGCAGTTTCTTAGTATGATTTGTTGTCTTCATTTGCCAATAGGTTTAATTCGCTCACAAAGCATTGTTTGGCCACAGTGGTCATTTCCCTCATAGAACTCGAAAAATAAGAGTGTTTTACCAAGTCATATTTTTAAAAGTTTTCTAAAAAATTTCACAAATACAATTGAGATATATCGTAAATGCAGTTTTTTAGTACATATTGTTGTCTTCACTTTTCACTAGGCTTGATTTGCTGAGGAAGCAAGGTTTGGTTACAGTGGTCATTTCCCTCATAGAACTCGAAAAATAAGAGTGTTTTACTAAGTCATATTTTTAAAAGCTTTCTAAAAAATTTCACAAATACAATTTAGATATACGGTAAATGCAGTTTTTTAGTATGTATTGTTGTCTTCACTTTCCACTAGGTCTGATTTGCTGAGGAAGCAAGGTTTGGCCACAGTGATCATTTCCCTCATAGAACTCAAAAAATAAGAGTGTTTTACTAAGTCATATTTTTAAAAGTTTTCTAAAAAATTTCACAAATACAATTCAGACATACCGTAAATGCAGTTTTTTAGTATAATTTGTTGTCTTCACTTTTCATTACGTTTGATTTGCTGAGGAAGCAGGGTTTGGCCACAGTGGTCATTTCCCTCATAGAACTCGAAAAATAAGAGTGTTTTACTAAGTCATATTTTTAAAAGTTTTCTAAAAAATTTCACAAATACAATTGAGATATATTTTAAAAGCAGTTTTTTAGTATGCTTTGTTGTCTTCGTTTTCCACTAGGCTTGATTTGCTGAGGAAGCAAGGTTTGGCCACAGTGATCATTTCCCTCATAGAACTCAAAAAATAAGAGTGTTTTACTAAGTCATATTTTTAAAAGTTTTCTAAAAAATTTCACAAATACAATTCAGACATACCGTAAATGCAGTTTTTTAGTATAATTTGTTGTCTTCACTTTTCATTACGTTTGATTTGCTGAGGAAGCAGGGTTTGGCCACAGTGGTCATTTCCCTCATAGAACTCGAAAAATAAGAGTGTTTTACTAAGTCATATTTTTAAAAGCTTTCTAAAAAATTTCACAAATACAATTTAGATATACGGTAAATGCAGTTTTTTAGTATGTATTGTTGTCTTCACTTTCCACTAGGTCTGATTTGCTGAGGAAGCAAGGTTTGGCCACAGTGATCATTTCCCTCATAGAACTCAAAAAATAAGAGTGTTTTACTAAGTCATATTTTTAAAAGTTTTCTAAAAAATTTCACAAATACAATTCAGACATACCGTAAATGCAGTTTTTTAGTATAATTTGTTGTCTTCACTTTTCATTACGTTTGATTTGCTGAGGAAGCAGGGTTTGGCCACAGTGGTCATTTCCCTCATAGAACTCGAAAAATAAGAGTGTTTTACTAAGTCATATTTTTAAAAGTTTTCTAAAAAATTTCACAAATACAATTGAGATATATTTTAAAAGCAGTTTTTTAGTATGCTTTGTTGTCTTCGTTTTCCACTAGGCTTGATTCGCTGAGAAAGAAGGGTTTGGCCACAGTGGTCATTTCCCTCATAGAACTCGAAAAATAAGAGTGTTTTACTAAGTCATATTTTTAAAAGTTTTGTAAAAAATTTCACAAATATAATTCAGACATACTTTAAATGCAGTTTTTTAGTATAATTTGTTGTCTTCATTTTTCACTAGGTTCGATTCGCTGAGGAAGAAGGGTTTGGCCACAGTGGTAATTTCCCTCATAGAACTCGAAAAATAAGAGTGTTTTACTAAGTCATATTTTTAAAAGTTTTCTAAAAAATTTCACAAATACAATTCAGATATATTTAAAAAGCAGTTTTTTAGTATGCTTTGTTGTCTTCGTTTTCCACTAGGCTTGATTCGCTGAGAAAGAAGGGTTTGGCCACAGTGGTCATTTCCCTCATAGAACTCGAAAAATAAGAGTGTTTTACTAAGTCATATTTTTAAAAGTTTTGTAAAAAATTTCACAAATATAATTCAGACATACTTTAAATGCAGTTTTTTAGTATAATTTGTTGTCTTCATTTTCCACTACGTTTGATTCGCTGAAGAAGCAGGGTTTGGCCACAGTGGTCATTTCCCTCATAGAACTCGAAAAGTAAGAGTGTTTTACTAAGTCATATTTTTAAAAGTTTTCTAAAAAATTTCACAAACACATTTTAGATTTGCTGTAAGTGCAGTTTCTTAGTATGATTTGTTGTCTTCATTTGCCAATAGGTTTAATTCGCTCACAAAGCATGGTTTGGCCACAGTGGTCATTTCCCTCATAGAACTCGAAAAATAAGAGTGTTTTACTAAGTCATATTTTTAAAAGTTTTCTAAAAAATTTCACAAATACAATTGAGATATATTGTAAATGCAGTTTTTTAGTACATATTGAGGTCTTCACTTTTCACTAGGCTTGATTTGCTGAGGAAGCAAGGTTTGGTTACAGTGGTCATTTCCCTCATAGAACTCGAAAAATAAGAGTGTTTTACTAAGTCATATTTTTAAAAGCTTTCTAAAAAATTTCACAAATACAATTTAGATATACTGTAAATGCAGTTTTTTAGTATGTATTGTTGTCTTCACTTTCCACTAGGTCTGATTTGCTGAGGAAGCAAGGTTTGGCCACAGTGATCATTTCCCTCATAGAACTCAAAAAATAAGAGTGTTTTACTAAGTCATATTTTTAAAAGTTTTCTAAAAAATTTCACAAATACAATTCAGACATACCGTAAATGCAGTTTTTTAGTATAATTTGTTGTCTTCACTTTTCATTACGTTTGATTTGCTGAGGAAGCAGGGTTTGGCCACAGTGGTCATTTCCCTCATAGAACTCGAAAAATAAGAGTGTTTTACTAAGTCATATTTTTAAAAGTTTTCTAAAAAATTTCACAAATACAATTGAGATATATTTTAAAAGCAGTTTTTTAGTATGCTTTGTTGTCTTCGTTTTCCACTAGGCTTGATTCGCTGAGAAAGAAGGGTTTGGCCACAGTGGTCATTTCCCTCATAGAACTCGAAAAATAAGAGTGTTTTACTAAGTCATATTTTTAAAAGTTTTGTAAAAAATTTCACAAATATAATTCAGACATACTTTAAATGCAGTTTTTTAGTATAATTTGTTGTCTTCACTTTTCATTACGTTTGATTTGCTGAGGAAGCAGGGTTTGGCCACAGTGGTCATTTCCCTCATAGAACTCGAAAAATAAGAGTGTTTTACTAAGTCATATTTTTAAAAGTTTTCTAAAAAATTTCACAAATACAATTGAGATATATTTTAAAAGCAGTTTTTTAGTATGCTTTGTTGTCTTCGTTTTCCACTAGGCTTGATTCGCTGAGAAAGAAGGGTTTGGCCACAGTGGTCATTTCCCTCATAGAACTCGAAAAATAAGAGTGTTTTACTAAGTCATATTTTTAAAAGCTTTCTAAAAAATTTCACAAATACAATTTAGATATACTGTAAATGCAGTTTTTTAGTAAGTATTGTTGTCTTCACTTTCCACTAGGTCTGATTTGCTGAGGAAGCAAGGTTTGGCCACGGGGGTCATTTCCCTCATAGAACTCGAAAAATAAGAGTGTTTTACTAAGTCATATTTTTAAAAGTTTTCTAAAAATTCCACAAATACAATTCAGATATACTGTAAATGCAGTTTTATAGTATAATTTGTTGTCTTTGTTTTTCACTAGGTTTGATTTGCTGAGGAAGAAGGGTTTGGCCACAGTGATCATTTCCCTCATAGAACTCGAAAAATAAGAGTGTTTTACTAAGTCATATTTTTAAAAGTTTTCTAAAAAATTTCACAAATACAATTCAGACATACTGTAAATGCAGTTTTTTAGTATGATTTGTTGGCTTCACTATTCACTACGTATCATTTGCTAAGGAAGAAGGGTTCCACAGTGGTCATTTCCCTCATAGAAATTAAAAAAATAAGAGTGTTTTACTAAGTCATATTTTTAAAAGTTTTCTAAAAAATTTCACAAATACAATTCAGACATACCGTAAATGCAGTTTTTTAGTATAATTTGTTGTCTTCACTTTTCACTAGGTTTGATTTGCTGAGGAAGCAGGGTTTGGCCACAGTGGTCATTTCCCTCATAGAACTCGAAAAATAAGAGTGTTTTACTAAGTCATATTTTTAAAAGTTTTCTAAAAAATTTCACAAATACAATTGAGATATATTTTAAAAGCAGTTTTTTAGTATGCTTTGTTGTCTTCGTTTTTCACTAGGCCTGATTTGCTGAGAAAGAAGGGTTTGGCCACAGTGGTCATTTCCCTCATAGAACTCGAAAAATAAGAGTGTTTTACTAAGTCATATTTTTAAAAGTTTTGTAAAAAATTTCACAAATATAATTCAGACATACTTTAAATGCAGTTTTTTAGTATAATTTGTTGTCTTCATTTTTCACTAGGTTCGATTCGCTGAGGAAGAAGGGTTTGGCCACAGTGGTAATTTCCCTCATAGAACTCGAAAAATAAGAGTGTTTTACTAAGTCATATTTTTAAAAGTTTTCTAAAAAATTTCACAAATACAATTCAGATATATTTAAAAAGCAGTTTTTTAGTATGCTTTGTTGTCTTCGTTTTCCACTAGGCTTGATTCGCTGAGAAAGAAGGGTTTGGCCACAGTGGTCATTTCCCTTATAGAACTCGAAAAATAAGAGTGTTTTACTAAGTCATATTTTTAAAAGTTTTGTAAAAAATTTCACAAATATAATTCAGACATACTTTAAATGCAGTTTTTTAGTATAATTTGTTGTCTTCATTTTCCACTACGTTTGATTCGCTGAAGAAGCAGGGTTTGGCCACAGTGGTCATTTCCCTCATAGAACTCGAAAAGTAAGAGTGTTTTACTAAGTCATATTTTTAAAAGTTTTCTAAAAAATTTCACAAACACATTTTAGATTTGCTGTAAGGGCAGTTTCTTAGTATGATTTGTTGTCTTCATTTGCCAATAGGTTTAATTCGCTCACAAAGCATGGTTTGGCCACAGTGGTCATTTCCCTCATAGAACTCGAAAAATAAGAGTGTTTTACTAAGTCATATTTTTAAAAGTTTTCTAAAAAATTTCACAAATACAATTGAGATATATTGTAAATGCAGTTTTTAGTACATATTGTTGTCTTCACTTTTCACTAGGCTTGATTTGCTGAGGAAGCAAGGTTTGGTTACAGTGGTCATTTCCCTCATAGAACTCGAAAAATAAGAGTGTTTTACTAAGTCATATTTTTAAAAGCTTTCTAAAAAATTTCACAAATACAATTTAGATATACTGTAAATGCAGTTTTTTAGTAAGTATTGTTGTCTTCACTTTCCACTAGGTCTGATTTGCTGAGGAAGCAAGGTTTGGCCACGGGGTCATTTCCCTCATAGAACTCGAAAAATAAGAGTGTTTTACTAAGTCATATTTTTAAAAGTTTTCTAAAAATTCCACAAATACAATTCAGATATACTGTAAATGCAGTTTTATAGTGTAATTTGTTGTCTTTGTTTTTCACTAGGTTTGATTTGCTGAGGAAGAAGGGTTTGGCCACAGTGATTATTTCCCTCATAGAACTCGAAAAATAAGAGTGTTTTACTAAGTCATATTTTTAAAAGTTTTCTAAAAAATTTCACAAATACAATTCAGACATACTGTAAATGCAGTTTTTTAGTATGATTTGTTGGCTTCACTATTCACTACGTATCATTTGCTAAGGAAGAAGGGTTCCACAGTGGTCATTTCCCTCATAGAAATTAAAAAAATAAGAGTGTTTTACTAAGTCATATTTTTAAAAGTTTTCTAAAAAATTTCACAAATACAATTCAGACATACCGTAAATGCAGTTTTTTAGTATAATTTGTTGTCTTCACTTTTCATTACGTTTGATTTGCTGAGGAAGCAGGGTTTGGCCACAGTGGTCATTTCCCTCATAGAACTCGAAAAATAAGAGTGTTTTACTAAGTCATATTTTTAAAAGTTTTGTAAAAAATTTCACAAATATAATTCAGACATACTGTAAATGCAGTTTTTTAGTATAATTTGTTGTCTTCATTTTCCACTACGCTTGATTCGCTGAAGAAGCAGGGTTTGGCCACAGTGGTCATTTCCCTCATAGAACTCGAAAAGTAAGAGTGTTTTACTAAGTCATATTTTTAAAAGTTTTCTAAAAAATTTCACAAATACAATTCAGATATACTGTAAATGCAGTTTTTTAGTATGATTTGTTGTTTTTTTTTTTCTAGGTTCAATTCGCAGAGGAAGAAGGGTTTGGCCACAGTGGTCATTTCCCTCATAGAACTAAAAAAAATAAGAGTGTTTTACTAAGTCATATTTTTAAAAGTTTTCTAAAAAATTTCACAAATACAATTCAGACATACCGTAAATGCAGTTTTTTAGTATAATTTGTTGTTTTTACTTTTCATTAGGTTTGATTTCCTGAGGAAGCAGGGTTTGGCCACAGTGGTCATTTCCCTCATAGAACTCGAAAAATAAGAGTGTTTTACTAAGTCATATTTTTAAAAGTTTTCTAAAAAATTTCACAAATACAATTGAGATATATTTTAAAAGCAGTTTTTTAGTATGCTTTGTTGTCTTCGTTTTCCACTAGGCCTGATTTGCTGAGAAAGAAGGGTTTGGCCACAGTGGTCATTTCCCTCATAGAACTCGAAAAATAAGAGTGTTTTACTAAGTCATATTTTTAAAAGTTTTGTAAAAAATTTCACAAATATAATTCAGACATACTTTAAATGCAGTTTTTTAGTATAATTTGTTGTCTTCATTTTTCACTAGGTTCGATTCGCTGAGGAAGAAGGGTTTGGCCACAGTGGTAATTTCCCTCATAGAACTCGAAAAATAAGAGTGTTTTACTAAGTCATATTTTTAAAAGTTTTCTAAAAAATTTCACAAATACAATTCAGATATATTTAAAAAGCAGTTTTTTAGTATGCTTTGTTGTCTTCGTTTTCCACTAGGCTTGATTCGCTGAGAAAGAAGGGTTTGGCCACAGTGGTCATTTCCCTTATAGAACTCGAAAAATAAGAGTGTTTTACTAAGTCATATTTTTAAAAGTTTTGTAAAAAATTTCACAAATATAATTCAGACATACTTTAAATGCTGTTTTTTAGTATAATTTGTTGTCTTCATTTTCCACTACGTTTGATTCGCTGAAGAAGCAGGGTTTGGCCACAGTGGTCATTTCCCTCATAGAACTCGAAAAGTAAGAGTGTTTTACTAAGTCATATTTTTAAAAGTTTTCTAAAAAATTTCACAAACACATTTTAGATTTGCTGTAAGTGCAGTTTCTTAGTATGATTTGTTGTCTTCATTTGCCAATAGGTTTAATTCGCTCACAAAGCATGGTTTGGCCACAGTGGTCATTTCCCTCATAGAACTCGAAAAATAAGAGTGTTTTACTAAGTCATATTTTTAAAAGCTTTCTAAAAAATTTCACAAATACAATTGAGATATATTGTAAATGCAGTTTTTAGTACATATTGTTGTCTTCACTTTTCACTAGGCTTGATTTGCTGAGGAAGCAAGGTTTGGTTACAGTGGTCATTTCCCTCATAGAACTCGAAAAATAAGAGTGTTTTACTAAGTCATATTTTTAAAAGCTTTCTAAAAAATTTCACAAATACAATTTAGATATACTGTAAATGCAGTTTTTTAGTAAGTATTGTTGTCTTCACTATTCACTACGTATCATTTGCTAAGGAAGAAGGGTTCCACAGTGGTCATTTCCCTCATAGAAATTAAAAAAATAAGAGTGTTTTACTAAGTCATATTTTTAAAAGTTTTCTAAAAAATTTCACAAATACAATTCAGACATACCGTAAATGCAGTTTTTTAGTATAATTTGTTGTCTTCACTTTTCATTACGTTTGATTTGCTGAGGAAGCAGGGTTTGGCCACAGTGGTCATTTCCCTCATAGAACTCGAAAAATAAGAGTGTTTTACTAAGTCATATTTTTAAAAGTTTTCTAAAAATTCCACAAATACAATTCAGATATACTGTAAATGCAGTTTTATAGTGTAATTTGTTGTCTTTGTTTTTCACTAGGTTTGATTTGCTGAGGAAGAAGGGTTTGGCCACAGTGATCATTTCCCTCATAGAACTCGAAAAATAAGAGTGTTTTACTAAGTCATATTTTTAAAAGTTTTCTAAAAAATTTCACAAATACAATTCAGACATACTGTAAATGCAGTTTTTTAGTATGATTTGTTGGCTTCACTATTCACTACGTATCATTTGCTAAGGAAGAAGGGTTCCACAGTGGTCATTTCCCTCATAGAAATTAAAAAAATAAGAGTGTTTTACTAAGTCATATTTTTAAAAGTTTTCTAAAAAATTTCACAAATACAATTCAGACATACCGTAAATGCAGTTTTTTAGTATAATTTGTTGTCTTCACTTTTCATTACGTTTGATTTGCTGAGGAAGCAGGGTTTGGCCACAGTGGTCATTTCCCTCATAGAACTCGAAAAATAAGAGTGTTTTACTAAGTCATATTTTTAAAAGTTTTGTAAAAAATTTCACAAATATAATTCAGACATACTGTAAATGCAGTTTTTTAGTATAATTTGTTGTCTTCATTTTCCACTACGCTTGATTCGCTGAAGAAGCAGGGTTTGGCCACAGTGGTCATTTCCCTCATAGAACTCGAAAAGTAAGAGTGTTTTACTAAGTCATATTTTTAAAAGTTTTCTAAAAAATTTCACAAATACAATTCAGATATACTTGAAATGCAGTTTTTTAGTATGATCTGTTGTTTTTTTTTTTTCTAGGTTCAATTCGCTGAGGAAGAAGGGTTTGGCCACAGTGGTCATTTCCCTCATAGAACTAAAAAAAATAAGAGTGTTTTACTAAGTCATATTTTTAAAAGTTTTCTAAAAAATTTCACAAATACAATTCAGACATACCGTAAATGCAGTTTTTTAGTATAATTTGTTGTTTTTACTTTTCATTAGGTTTGATTTCCTGAGGAAGCAGGGTTTGGCCACAGTGGTCATTTCCCTCATAGAACTCGAAAAATAAGAGTGTTTTACTAAGTCATATTTTTAAAAGTTTTCTAAAAAATTTTACAAATACAATTTAGATATACTGTAAATGTGGTTTTTTAGTATGATTTGTTGTCTTCATTTTTCACTAGGTTTAATTCGCTGAGGAAGAAGGGTTTGGCCACAGTGGTAATTTCCCTCATAGAACTCGAAAAATAAGAGTGTTTTACTAAGTCATATTTTTAAAAGTTTTGTAAAAAATTTCACAAATATAATTCAGACATACTGTAAATGCAGTTTTTTAGTATAATTTGTTGTCTTCATTTTCCACTACGCTTGATTCGCTGAAGAAGCAGGGTTTGGCCACAGTGGTCATTTCCCTCATAGAACTCGAAAAGTAAGAGTGTTTTACTAAGTCATATTTTTAAAAGTTTTCTAAAAAATTTCACAAATACAATTCAGATATACTGTAAATGCAGTTTTTTAGTATGATTTGTTGTCTTTATTTTTTTCTAGGTTCAATTCGCTGAGGAAGAAGGGTTTGGCCACAGTGGTCATTTCCCTCATAGAACTAAAAAAATAAGAGTGTTTTACTAAGTCATATTTTTAAAAGTTTTCTAAAAAATTTCACAAATACAAGTCAGACATACTGTAAATGCAGTTTTTTAGTATAATTTGTTGTTTTTACTTTTCATTAGGTTTGATTTCCTGAGGAAGCAGGGTTTGGCCACAGTGGTCATTTCCCTCATAGAACTCGAAAAATAAGAGTGTTTTACTAGGTCATATTTTTAAAAGTTTTCTAAAAAATTTTACAAATACAATTTAGATATACTGTAAATGTGGTTTTTTAGTATGATTTGTTGTCTTCATTTTTCACTAGGTTTAATTCGCTGAGGAAGAAGGGTTTGGCCACAGTGGTAATTTCCCTCATAGAACTCGAAAAATAAGAGTGTTTTACTAAGTCATATTTTTAAAAGTTTTCTAAAAAATTTCACAAATACAATTGAGATATATTGTAAATGCAGTTTTTAGTACATATTGTTGTCTTCACTTTTCACTAGGCTTGATTTGCTGAGGAAGCAAGGTTTGGTTACAGTGGTCATTTCCCTCATAGAACTCGAAAAATAAGAGTGTTTTACTAAGTCATATTTTTAAAAGCTTTCTAAAAAATTTCACAAATACAATTTAGATATACTGTAAATGCAGTTTTTTAGTAAGTATTGTTGTCTTCACTTTCCACTAGGTCTGATTTGCTGAGGAAGCAAGGTTTGGCCACGGGGTCATTTCCCTCATAGAACTCGAAAAATAAGAGTGTTTTACTAAGTCATATTTTTAAAAGTTTTCTAAAAATTCCACAAATACAATTCAGATATACTGTAAATGCAGTTTTATAGTGTAATTTGTTGTCTTTGTTTTTCACTAGGTTTGATTTGCTGAGGAAGAAGTGTTTGGCCACAGTGATCATTTCCCTCATAGAACTCGAAAAATAAGAGTGTTTTACTAAGTCATATTTTTAAAAGTTTTCTAAAAAATTTCACAAATACAATTCAGACATACTGTAAATGCAGTTTTTTAGTATGATTTGTTGGCTTCACTATTCACTACGTATCATTTGCTAAGGAAGAAGGGTTCCACAGTGGTCATTTCCCTCATAGAAATTAAAAAAATAAGAGTGTTTTACTAAGTCATATTTTTAAAAGTTTTCTAAAAAATTTCACAAATACAATTCAGACATACCGTAAATGCAGTTTTTTAGTATAATTTGTTGTCTTCATTTTCCACTACGCTTGATTCGCTGAAGAAGCAGGGTTTGGCCACAGTGGTCATTTCCCTCATAGAACTCGAAAAGTAAGAGTGTTTTACTAAGTCATATTTTTAAAAGTTTTCTAAAAAATTTCACAAATACAATTCAGATATACTTGAAATGCAGTTTTTTAGTATGATCTGTTGTTTTTTTTTTTTCTAGGTTCAATTCGCTGAGGAAGAAGGGTTTGGCCACAGTGGTCATTTCCCTCATAGAACTAAAAAAAATAAGAGTGTTTTACTAAGTCATATTTTTAAAAGTTTTCTAAAAAATTTCACAAATACAATTCAGACATACCGTAAATGCAGTTTTTTAGTATAATTTGTTGTTTTTACTTTTCATTAGGTTTGATTTCCTGAGGAAGCAGGGTTTGGCCACAGTGGTCATTTCCCTCATAGAACTCGAAAAATAAGAGTGTTTTACTAAGTCATATTTTTAAAAGTTTTCTAAAAAATTTTACAAATACAATTTAGATATACTGTAAATGTGGTTTTTTAGTATGATTTGTTGTCTTCATTTTTCACTAGGTTTAATTCGCTGAGGAAGAAGGGTTTGGCCACAGTGGTAATTTCCCTCATAGAACTCGAAAAATAAGAGTGTTTTACTAAGTCATATTTTTAAAAGTTTTGTAAAAAATTTCACAAATATAATTCAGACATACTGTAAATGCAGTTTTTTAGTATAATTTGTTGTCTTCATTTTCCACTACGCTTGATTCGCTGAAGAAGCAGGGTTTGGCCACAGTGGTCATTTCCCTCATAGAACTCGAAAAGTAAGAGTGTTTTACTAAGTCATATTTTTAAAAGTTTTCTAAAAAATTTCACAAATACAATTCAGATATACTGTAAATGCAGTTTTTTAGTATGATTTGTTGTCTTTATTTTTTTCTAGGTTCAATTCGCTGAGGAAGAAGGGTTTGGCCACAGTGGTCATTTCCCTCATAGAACTAAAAAAATAAGAGTGTTTTACTAAGTCATATTTTTAAAAGTTTTCTAAAAAATTTCACAAATACAAGTCAGACATACTGTAAATGCAGTTTTTTAGTATAATTTGTTGTTTTTACTTTTCATTAGGTTTGATTTCCTGAGGAAGCAGGGTTTGGCCACAGTGGTCATTTCCCTCATAGAACTCGAAAAATAAGAGTGTTTTACTAGGTCATATTTTTAAAAGTTTTCTAAAAAATTTTACAAATACAATTTAGATATACTGTAAATGTGGTTTTTTAGTATGATTTGTTGTCTTCATTTTTCACTAGGTTTAATTCGCTGAGGAAGAAGGGTTTGGCCACAGTGGTAATTTCCCTCATAGAACTCGAAAAATAAGAGTGTTTTACTAAGTCATATTTTTAAAAGTTTTCTAAAAAATTTCACAAATACAATTGAGATATATTGTAAATGCAGTTTTTAGTACATATTGTTGTCTTCACTTTTCACTAGGCTTGATTTGCTGAGGAAGCAAGGTTTGGTTACAGTGGTCATTTCCCTCATAGAACTCGAAAAATAAGAGTGTTTTACTAAGTCATATTTTTAAAAGCTTTCTAAAAAATTTCACAAATACAATTTAGATATACTGTAAATGCAGTTTTTTAGTAAGTATTGTTGTCTTCACTTTCCACTAGGTCTGATTTGCTGAGGAAGCAAGGTTTGGCCACGGGGTCATTTCCCTCATAGAACTCGAAAAATAAGAGTGTTTTACTAAGTCATATTTTTAAAAGTTTTCTAAAAATTCCACAAATACAATTCAGATATACTGTAAATGCAGTTTTATAGTGTAATTTGTTGTCTTTGTTTTTCACTAGGTTTGATTTGCTGAGGAAGAAGTGTTTGGCCACAGTGATCATTTCCCTCATAGAACTCGAAAAATAAGAGTGTTTTACTAAGTCATATTTTTAAAAGTTTTCTAAAAAATTTCACAAATACAATTCAGACATACTGTAAATGCAGTTTTTTAGTATGATTTGTTGGCTTCACTATTCACTACGTATCATTTGCTAAGGAAGAAGGGTTCCACAGTGGTCATTTCCCTCATAGAAATTAAAAAAATAAGAGTGTTTTACTAAGTCATATTTTTAAAAGTTTTCTAAAAAATTTCACAAATACAATTCAGACATACCGTAAATGCAGTTTTTTAGTATAATTTGTTGTCTTCACTTTTCATTACGTTTGATTTGCTGAGGAAGCAGGGTTTGGCCACAGTGGTCATTTCCCTCATAGAACTCGAAAAATAAGAGTGTTTTACTAAGTCATATTTTTAAAAGTTTTGTAAAAAATTTCACAAATATAATTCAGACATACTGTAAATGCAGTTTTTTAGTATAATTTGTTGTCTTCATTTTCCACTACGCTTGATTCGCTGAAGAAGCAGGGTTTGGCCACAGTGGTCATTTCCCTCATAGAACTCGAAAAGTAAGAGTGTTTTACTAAGTCATATTTTTAAAAGTTTTCTAAAAAATTTCACAAATACAATTCAGATATACTGTAAATGCAGTTTTTTAGTATGATTTGTTGTTTTTTTTTTTTCTAGGTTCAATTCGCTGAGGAAGAAGGGTTTGGCCACAGTGGTCATTTCCCTCATAGAACTAAAAAAAATAAGAGTGTTTTACTAAGTCATATTTTTAAAAGTTTTCTAAAAAATTTCACAAATACAATTCAGACATACCGTAAATGCAGTTTTTTAGTATAATTTGTTGTTTTTACTTTTCATTAGGTTTGATTTCCTGAGGAAGCAGGGTTTGGCCACAGTGGTCATTTCCCTCATAGAACTCGAAAAATAAGAGTGTTTTACTAAGTCATATTTTTAAAAGTTTTCTAAAAAATTTCACAAATACAATTGAGATATATTTTAAAAGCAGTTTTTTAGTATGCTTTGTTGTCTTCGTTTTCCACTAGGCCTGATTTGCTGAGAAAGAAGGGTTTGGCCACAGTGGTCATTTCCCTCATAGAACTCGAAAAATAAGAGTGTTTTACTAAGTCATATTTTTAAAAGTTTTGTAAAAAATTTCACAAATATAATTCAGACATACTTTAAATGCAGTTTTTTAGTATAATTTGTTGTCTTTATTTTTCACTAGGTTCGATTCGCTGAGGAAGAAGGGTTTGGCCACAGTGGTAATTTCCCTCATAGAACTCGAAAAATAAGAGTGTTTTACTAAGTCATATTTTTAAAAGTTTTCTAAAAAATTTCACAAATACAATTCAGATATATTTAAAAAGCAGTTTTTTAGTATGCTTTGTTGTCTTCGTTTTCCACTAGGCTTGATTCGCTGAGAAAGAAGGGTTTGGCCACAGTGGTCATTTCCCTTATAGAACTCGAAAAATAAGAGTGTTTTACTAAGTCATATTTTTAAAAGTTTTGTAAAAAATTTCACAAATATAATTCAGACATACTTTAAATGCAGTTTTTTAGTATAATTTGTTGTCTTCATTTTCCACTACCTTTGATTCGGTGAAGAAGCAGGGTTTGGCCACAGTGGTCATTTCCCTCATAGAACTCGAAAAGTAAGAGTGTTTTACTAAGTCATATTTTTAAAAGTTTTCTAAAAAATTTCACAAACACATTTTAGATTTGCTGTAAGTGCAGTTTCTTAGTATGATTTGTTGTCTTCATTTGCCAACAGGTTTAATTCGCTCACAAAGCATGGTTTGGCCACAGTGGTCATTTCCCTCATAGAACTCGAAAAATAAGAGTGTTTTACTAAGTCATATTTTTAAAAGTTTTCTAAAAAATTTCACAAATACAATTGAGATATATTGTAAATGCAGTTTTTAGTACATATTGTTGTCTTCACTTTTCACTAGGCTTGATTTGCTGAGGAAGCAAGGTTTGGTTACAGTGGTCATTTCCCTCATAGAACTCGAAAAATAAGAGTGTTTTACTAAGTCATATTTTTAAAAGCTTTCTAAAAAATTTCACAAATACAATTTAGATATACTGTAAATGCAGTTTTTTAGTAAGTATTGTTGTCTTCACTTTCCACTAGGTCTGATTTGCTGAGGAAGCAAGGTTTGGCCACGGGGTCATTTCCCTCATAGAACTCGAAAAATAAGAGTGTTTTACTAAGTCATATTTTTAAAAGTTTTCTAAAAATTCCACAAATACAATTCAGATATACTGTAAATGCAGTTTTATAGTGTAATTTGTTGTCTTTGTTTTTCACTAGGTTTGATTTGCTGAGGAAGAAGGGTTTGGCCACAGTGATCATTTCCCTCATAGAACTCGAAAAATAAGAGTGTTTTACTAAGTCATATTTTTAAAAGTTTTCTAAAAAATTTCACAAATACAATTCAGACATACTGTAAATGCAGTTTTTTAGTATGATTTGTTGGCTTCACTATTCACTACGTATCATTTGCTAAGGAAGAAGGGTTCCACAGTGGTCATTTCCCTCATAGAAATTAAAAAAATAAGAGTGTTTTACTAAGTCATATTTTTAAAAGTTTTCTAAAAAATTTCACAAATACAATTCAGACATACCGTAAATGCAGTTTTTTAGTATAATTTGTTGTCTTCACTTTTCATTACGTTTGATTTGCTGAGGAAGCAGGGTTTGGCCACAGTGGTCATTTCCCTCATAGAACTCGAAAAATAAGAGTGTTTTACTAAGTCATATTTTTAAAAGTTTTGTAAAAAATTTCACAAATATAATTCAGACATACTGTAAATGCAGTTTTTTAGTATAATTTGTTGTCTTCATTTTCCACTACGCTTGATTCGCTGAAGAAGCAGGGTTTGGCCACAGTGGTCATTTCCCTCATAGAACTCGAAAAGTAAGAGTGTTTTACTAAGTCATATTTTTAAAAGTTTTCTAAAAAATTTCACAAATACAATTCAGATATACTTGAAATGCAGTTTTTTAGTATGATTTGTTGTTTTTTTTTTCTAGGTTCAATTCGCTGAGGAAGAAGGGTTTGGCCACAGTGGTCATTTCCCTCATAGAACTAAAAAAATAAGAGTGTTTTACTAAGTCATATTTTTAAAAGTTTTCTAACAAATTTCACAAATACAATTCAGACATACCGTAAATGCAGTTTTTTAGTATAATTTGTTGTTTTTACTTTTCATTAGGTTTGATTTCCTGAGGAAGCAGGGTTTGGCCACAGTGGTCATTTCCCTCATAGAACTCGAAAAATAAGAGTGTTTTACTAAGTCATATTTTTAAAAGTTTTCTAAAAAATTTTACAAATACAATTTAGATATACTGTAAATGTGGTTTTTTAGTATGATTTGTTGTCTTCATTTTTCACTAGGTTTAATTCGCTGAGGAAGAAGGGTTTGGCCACAGTGGTAATTTCCCTCATAGAACTCGAAAAATAAGAGTGTTTTACTAAGTCATATTTTTAAAAGTTTTGTAAAAAATTTCACAAATATAATTCAGACATACTGTAAATGCAGTTTTTTAGTATAATTTGTTGTCTTCATTTTCCACTACGCTTGATTCGCTGAAGAAGCAGGGTTTGGCCAAAGTGGTCATTTCCCTCATAGAACTCGAAAAGTAAGAGTGTTTTACTAAGTCATATTTTTAAAAGTTTTCTAAAAAATTTCACAAATACAATTCAGATATACTGTAAATGCAGTTTTTTAGTATGATTTGTTGTCTTTATTTTTTTCTAGGTTCAATTCGCTGAGGAAGAAGGGTTTGGCCACAGTGGTCATTTCCCTCATAGAACTAAAAAAATAAGAGTGTTTTACTAAGTCATATTTTTAAAAGTTTTCTAAAAAATTTCACAAAAACAATTCAGACATACTGTAAATGCAGTTTTTTAGTATAATTTGTTGTTTTTACTTTTCATTAGGTTTGATTTCCTGAGGAAGCAGGGTTTGGCCACAGTGGTCATTTCCCTCATAGAACTCGAAAAATAAGAGTGTTTTACTAAGTCATATTTTTAAAAGTTTTCTAAAAAATTTTACAAATACAATTTAGATATACTGTAAATGTGGTTTTTTAGTATGATTTGTTGTCTTCATTTTTCACTAGGTTTAATTCGCTGAGGAAGAAGGGTTTGGCCACAGTGGTAATTTCCCTCATAGAACTCGAAAAATAAGAGTGTTTTACTAAGTCATATTTTTAAAAGTTTTCTAAAAAATTTTACAAATACAATTCAGACATACTGTAAATGCAGTTTTTTAGTATAATTTGTTGTCTTCATTTGCCACTACGTTTGATTCGCTGAAGAAGCAGGGTTTGGCCACAGTGGTCATTTCCCTCATAGAACTCGAAAAGTAAGAGTGTTTTACTAAGTCATATTTTTAAAGGTTTTCTAAAAAATTTCACAAACACATTTTAGATTTGCTGTAACTGCAGTTTCTTAGTACGATTTGTTGGCTTCACTATTCACTACGTATCATTTGCTAAGGAAGAAGGGTTCCACAGTGGTCATTTCCCTCATAGAAATTAAAAAAATAAGAGTGTTTTACTAAGTCATATTTTTAAAAGTTTTCTAAAAAATTTCACAAATACAATTCAGACATACCGTAAATGCAGTTTTTTAGTATAATTTGTTGTCTTCACTTTTCATTACGTTTGATTTGCTGAGGAAGCAGGGTTTGGCCACAGTGGTCATTTCCCTCATAGAACTCGAAAAATAAGAGTGTTTTACTAAGTCATATTTTTAAAAGTTTTCTAAAAAATTTCACAAATACAATTGAGATATATTTTAAAAGCAGTTTTTTAGTATGCTTTGTTGTCTTCGTTTTCCACTAGGCCTGATTTGCTGAGAAAGAAGGGTTTGGCCACAGTGGTCATTTCCCTCATAGAACTCGAAAAATAAGAGTGTTTTACTAAGTCATATTTTTAAAAGTTTTGTAAAAAATTTCACAAATATAATTCAGACATACTTTAAATGCAGTTTTTTAGTATAATTTGTTGTCTTCATTTTTCACTAGGTTCGATTCGCTGAGGAAGAAGGGTTTGGCCACAGTGGTAATTTCCCTCATAGAACTCGAAAAATAAGAGTGTTTTACTAAGTCATATTTTTAAAAGTTTTCTAAAAAATTTCACAAATACAATTCAGATATATTTAAAAAGCAGTTTTTTAGTATGCTTTGTTGTCTTCGTTTTCCACTAGGCTTGATTCGCTGAGAAAGAAGGGTTTGGCCACAGTGGTCATTTCCCTTATAGAACTCGAAAAATAAGAGTGTTTTACTAAGTCATATTTTTAAAAGTTTTGTAAAAAATTTCACAAATATAATTCAGACATACTTTAAATGCAGTTTTTTAGTATAATTTGTTGTCTTCATTTTCCACTACGTTTGATTCGCTGAAGAAGCAGGGTTTGGCCACAGTGGTCATTTCCCTCATAGAACTCGAAAAGTAAAAGTGTTTTACTAAGTCATATTTTTAAAAGTTTTCTAAAAAATTTCACAAACACATTTTAGATTTGCTGTAAGTGCAGTTTCTTAGTATGATTTGTTGTCTTCATTTGCCAATAGGTTTAATTCGCTCACAAAGCATGGTTTGGCCACAGTGGTCATTTCCCTCATAGAACTCGAAAAATAAGAGTGTTTTACTAAGTCATATTTTTAAAAGTTTTCTAAAAAATTTCACAAATACAATTGAGATATATTGTAAATGCAGTTTTTAGTACATATTGTTGTCTTCACTTTTCACTAGGCTTGATTTGCTGAGGAAGCAAGGTTTGGTTACAGTGGTCATTTCCCTCATAGAACTCGAAAAATAAGAGTGTTTTACTAAGTCATATTTTTAAAAGCTTTCTAAAAAATTTCACAAATACAATTTAGATATACTGTAAATGCAGTTTTTTAGTAAGTATTGTTGTCTTCACTTTCCACTAGGTCTGATTTGCTGAGGAAGCAAGGTTTGGCCACGGGGTCATTTCCCTCATAGAACTCGAAAAATAAGAGTGTTTTACTAAGTCATATTTTTAAAAGTTTTCTAAAAATTCCACAAATACAATTCAGATATACTGTAAATGCAGTTTTATAGTGTAATTTGTTGTCTTTGTTTTTCACTAGGTTTGATTTGCTGAGGAAGAAGGGTTTGGCCACAGTGATCATTTCCCTCATAGAACTCGAAAAATAAGAGTGTTTTACTAAGTCATATTTTTAAAAGTTTTCTAAAAAATTTCACAAATACAATTCAGACATACTGTAAATGCAGTTTTTTAGTATGATTTGTTGGCTTCACTATTCACTACGTATCATTTGCTAAGGAAGAAGGGTTCCACAGTGGTCATTTCCCTCATAGAAATTAAAAAAATAAGAGTGTTTTACTAAGTCATATTTTTAAAAGTTTTCTAAAAAATTTCACAAATACAATTCAGACATACCGTAAATGCAGTTTTTTAGTATAATTTGTTGTCTTCACTTTTCATTACGTTTGATTTGCTGAGGAAGCAGGGTTTGGCCACAGTGGTCATTTCCCTCATAGAACTCGAAAAATAAGAGTGTTTTACTAAGTCATATTTTTAAAAGTTTTGTAAAAAATTTCACAAATATAATTCAGACATACTGTAAATGCAGTTTTTTAGTATAATTTGTTGTCTTCATTTTTCACTACGCTTGATTCGCTGAAGAAGCAGGGTTTGGCCACAGTGGTCATTTCCCTCATAGAACTCGAAAAGTAAGAGTGTTTTACTAAGTCATATTTTTAAAAGTTTTCTAAAAAATTTCACAAATACAATTCAGATATACTGTAAATGCAGTTTTTTAGTATGATTTGTTGTTTTTTTTTTTCTAGGTTCAATTCGCTGAGGAAGAAGGGTTTGGCCACAGTGGTCATTTCCCTCATAGAACTAAAAAAAATAAGAGTGTTTTACTAAGTCATATTTTTAAAAGTTTTCTAAAAAATTTCACAAATACAATTCAGACATACCGTAAATGCAGTTTTTTAGTATAATTTGTTGTTTTTACTTTTCATTAGGTTTGATTCACTGAGGAAGAAGGGTTTGGCCACAGTGGTCATTTCCCTCATAGAACTAAAAAAATAAGAGTGTTTTACTAAGTCATATTTTTAAAAGTTTTCTAAAAAATTTCACAAATACAATTCAGACATACCGTAAATGCAGTTTTTTAGTATAATTTGTTGTTTTTACTTTTCATTAGGTTTGATTTGCTGAGGAAGCAGGGTTTGGCCACAGTGGTCATTTCCCTCATAGAACTCGAAAAATAAGAGTGTTTTACTAAGTCATATTTTTAAAAGTTTTGTAAAAAATTTCACAAATATAATTCGGACATACTTTAAATGCAGTTTTTTAGTATAATTTGTTGTCTTCATTTTTCACTAGGTTCGATTCGCTGAGGAAGAAGGGTTTGGCCACAGTGGTAATTTCCCTCATTGAACTCGAAAAATAAGAGTGTTTTACTAAGTCATATTTTTAAAAGTTTTCTAAAAAATTTCACAAATACAATTCAGATATATTTAAAAAGCAGTTTTTTAGTATGCTTTGTTGTCTTCGTTTTCCACTAGGCTTGATTCGCTGAGAAAGAAGGGTTTGGCCACAGTGGTCATTTCCCTTATAGAACTCGAAAAATAAGAGTGTTTTACTAAGTCATATTTTTAAAAGTTTTGTAAAAAATTTCACAAATATAATTCAGACATAATTTAAATGCAGTTTTTTAGTATAATTTGTTGTCTTCATTTTCCACTACGTTTGATTCGCTGAAGAAGCAGGGTTTGGCCACAGTGGTCATTTCCCTCATAGAACTCGAAAAGTAAGAGTGTTTTACTAAGTCATATTTTTAAAAGTTTTCTAAAAAATTTCACAAACACATTTTAGATTTGCTGTAAGTGCAGTTTCTTAGTATGATTTGTTGTCTTCATTTGCCAATAGGTTTAATTCGCTCACAAAGCATGGTTTGGCCACAGTGGTCATTTCCCTCATAGAACTCGAAAAATAAGAGTGTTTTACTAAGTCATATTTTTAAAAGCTTTCTAAAAAATTTCACAAATACAATTTAGATATACTGTAAATGCAGTTTTTTAGTAAGTATTGTTGTCTTCACTTTCCACTAGGTCTGATTTGCTGAGGAAGCAAGGTTTGGCCACGGGGTCATTTCCCTCATAGAACTCGAAAAATAAGAGTGTTTTACTAAGTCATATTTTTAAAAGTTTTCTAAAAATTCCACAAATACAATTCAGATATACTGTAAATGCAGTTTTATAGTGTAATTTGTTGTCTTTGTTTTTCACTAGGTTAGATTTGCTGAGGAAGAAGGGTTTGGCCACAGTGATCATTTCCCTCATAGAACTCGAAAAATAAGAGTGTTTTACTAAGTCATATTTTTAAAAGTTTTCTAAAAAATTTCACAAATACAATTCAGACATACTGTAAATGCAGTTTTTTAGTATGATTTGTTGGCTTCACTATTCACTACGTATCATTTGCTAAGGAAGAAGGGTTCCACAGTGGTCATTTCCCTCATAGAAATTAAAAAAATAAGAGTGTTTTACTAAGTCATATTTTTAAAAGTTTTCTAAAAAATTTCACAAATACAATTCAGACATACCGTAAATGCAGTTTTTTAGTATAATTTGTTGTCTTCACTTTTCATTACGTTTGATTTGCTGAGGAAGCAGGGTTTGGCCACAGTGGTCATTTCCCTCATAGAACTCGAAAAATAAGAGTGTTTTACTAAGTCATATTTTTAAAAGTTTTGTAAAAAATTTCACAAATATAATTCAGACATACTGTAAATGCAGTTTTTTAGTATAATTTGTTGTCTTCATTTTCCACTACGCTTGATTCGCTGAAGAAGCAGGGTTTGGCCACAGTGGTCATTTCCCTCATAGAACTCGAAAAGTAAGAGTGTTTTACTAAGTCATATTTTTAAAAGTTTTCTAAAAAATTTCACAAATACAATTCAGATATACTTGAAATACAGTTTTTTAGTATGATTTGTTGTTTTTTTTTTTCTAGGTTCAATTCGCTGAGGAAGAAGGGTTTGGCCACAGTGGTCATTTCCCTCATAGAACTAAAAAAAATAAGAGTGTTTTACTAAGTCATATTTTTAAAAGTTTTCTAAAAAATTTCACAAATACAATTCAGACATACCGTAAATGCAGTTTTTTAGTATAATTTGTTGTTTTTACTTTTCATTAGGTTTGATTTCCTGAGGAAGCAGGGTTTGGCCACAGTGGTCATTTCCCTCATAGAACTCGAAAAATAAGAGTGTTTTACTAAGTCATATTTTTAAAAGTTTTCTAAAAAATTTTACAAATACAATTTAGATATACTGTAAATGTGGTTTTTTAGTATGATTTGTTGTCTTCATTTTTCACTAGGTTTAATTCGCTGAGGAAGAAGGGTTTGGCCACAGTGGTAATTTCCCTCATAGAACTCGAAAAATAAGAGTGTTTTACTAAGTCATATTTTTAAAAGTTTTGTAAAAAATTTCACAAATATAATTCAGACATACTGTAAATGCAGTTTTTTAGTATAATTTGTTGTCTTCATTTTCCACTACGCTTGATTCGCTGAAGAAGCAGGGTTTGGCCACAGTGGTCATTTCCCTCATAGAACTCGAAAAGTAAGAGTGTTTTACTAAGTCATATTTTTAAAAGTTTTCTAAAAAATTTCACAAATACAATTCAGATATACTGTAAATGCAGTTTTTTAGTATGATTTGTTGTCTTTATTTTTTTCTAGGTTCAATTCGCTGAGGAAGAAGGGTTTGGCCACAGTGGTCATTTCCCTCATAGAACTAAAAAAATAAGAGTGTTTTACTAAGTCATATTTTTAAAAGTTTTCTAAAAAATTTCACAAATACAATTCAGACATACTGTAAATGCAGTTTTTTAGTATAATTTGTTGTTTTTACTTTTCATTAGGTTTGATTTCCTGAGGAAGCAGGGTTTGGCCACAGTGGTCATTTCCCTCATAGAACTTCGAAAAATAAGAGTGTTTTACTAAGTCATATTTTTAAAAGTTTTCTAAAAAATTTTACAAATACAATTTAGATATACTGTAAATGTGGTTTTTTAGTATGATTTGTTGTCTTCATTTTTCACTAGGTTTAATTCGCTGAGGAAGAAGGGTTTGGCCACAGTGGTAATTTCCCTCATAGAACTCGAAAAATAAGAGTGTTTTACTAAGTCATATTTTTAAAAGTTTTCTAAAAAATTTTACAAATACAATTCAGACATACTGTAAATGCAGTTTTTTAGTATAATTTGTTGTCTTCATTTTCCACTAGGTCTGATTTGCTGAGGAAGCAAGGTTTGGCCACGGGGGTCATTTCCCTCATAGAACTCGAAAAATAAGAGTGTTTTACTAAGTCATATTTTTAAAAGTTTTCTAAAAATTCCACAAATACAATTCAGATATACTGTAAATGCAGTTTTTTAGTATTATTTGTTGTCTTTGTTTTTCACTAGGCTTGATTTGCTGAGGAAGAAGGGTTTGGCCACAGTGATCATTTCCCTCATAGAACTCGAAAAATAAGAGTGTTTTACTAAGTCATATTTTTAAAAGTTTTCTAAAAAAATTCACAAATACAATTCAGACATACTGTAAATGCAGTTTTTTAGTATGATTTGTTGGCTTCACTTTTCACTAGGCTTCATTTGCTGAGGAAGAAGGGTTTGGCCACAGTGGTCATTTCCCTCATAGAACTAAAAAAAATAAGAGTGTTTTACTAAGTCATATTTTTAAAAGTTTTCTAAAAAATTTCACAAATACAATTCAGACATACCGTAAATGCAGTTTTTTAGTATAATTTGTTGTTTTTACTTTTCATTAGGTTTGATTTCCTGAGGAAGCAGGGTTTGGCCACAGTGGTCATTTCCCTCATAGAACTCGAAAAATAAGAGTGTTTTACTAAGTCATATTTTTAAAAGTTTTCTAAAAAATTTTACAAATACAATTCAGACATACTGTAAATGCAGTTTCTTAGTATGATTTGTTGTCTTCATTTGCCAATAGGTTTAATTCGCTCACAAAGCATGGTTTGGCCACAGTGGTCATTTCCCTCATAGAACTCGAAAAATAAGAGTGTTTTACTAAGTCATATTTTTAAAAGTTTTCTAAAAAATTTCACAAATACAATTGAGATATATTGTAAATGCAGTTTTTTAGTACATATTGAGGTCTTCACTTTTCACTAGGCTTGATTTGCTGAGGAAGCAAGGTTTGGTTACAGTGGTCATTTCCCTCATAGAACTCGAAAAATAAGAGTGTTTTACTAAGTCATATTTTTAAAAGCTTTCTAAAAAATTTCACAAATACAATTTAGATATACTGTAAATGCAGTTTTTTAGTATGTATTGTTGTCTTCACTTTCCACTAGGTCTGATTTGCTGAGGAAGCAAGGTTTGGCCACAGTGATCATTTCCCTCATAGAACTCGAAAAATAAGAGTGTTTTACTAAGTCATATTTTTAAAAGTTTTCTAAAAATTCCACAAATACAATTCAGATATACTGTAAATGCAGTTTTTTAGTATAATTTGTTGTCTTTGTTTTTCACTAGGTTTGATTTGCTGAGGAAGAAGGGTTTGGCCACAGTGATCATTTCCCTCATAGAACTCGAAAAATAAGAGTGTTTTACTAAGTCATATTTTTAAAAGTTTTCTAAAAAATTTCACAAATACAATTCAGACATACTGTAAATGCAGTTTTTTAGTATGATTTGTTGGCTTCACTTTTCACTAGGCTTCATTTGCTGAGGAATAAGGGTTTGGCCACACTGGTCATTTCCCTCATAGAAATTAAAAAAATAAAAGTGTTTTACTAAGTCATATTTTTAAAAGTTTTCTAAAAAATTTCACAAATACAATTCAGACATACTGTAAATGCAGTTTTTTAGTATGATTTGTTGGCTTCACTATTCACTACGTATCATTTGCTAAGGAAGAAGGGTTCCACAGTGGTCATTTCCATCATAGAAATTAAAAAAATGAGAGTGTTTTACTAAGTCATATTTTTAAAAGTTTTCTAAAAAATTTCACAAATACAATTCAGACATACCGTAAATGCAGTTTTTTAGTATAATTTGTTGTCTTCACTTTTCATTACGTTTGATTTGCTGAGGAAGCAGGGTTTCATATTTTTAAAAGTTTTCTAAAAAATTTTACAAATACAATTTAGATATATTTTAAAAGCAGTTTTTTAGTATAATTTGTTGTCTTCATTTTCCACTACGTTTGATTCGCTGAAGAAGCAGGGTTTGGCCACAGTGGTCATTTCCCTCATAGAACTCGAAAAGTAAGAGTGTTTTACTAAGTCATATTTTTAAAAGTTTTCTAAAAAATTTCACAAACACATTTTAGATTTGCTGTAAGTGCAGTTTCTTAGTATGATTTGTTGTCTTCATTTGCCAATAGGTTTAATTCGCTCACAAAGCATGGTTTGGCCACAGTGGTCATTTCCCTCATAGAACTCGAAAAATAAGAGTGTTTTACTAAGTCATATTTTTAAAAGTTTTCTAAAAAATTTCACAAATACAATTGAGATATATTGTAAATGCAGTTTTTTAGTACATATTGTTGTCTTCACTTTTCACTAGGCTTGATTTGCTGAGGAAGCAAGGTTTGGTTACAGTGGTCATTTCCCTCATAGAACTCGAAAAATAAGAGTGTTTTACTAAGTCATATTTTTAAAAGCTTTCTAAAAAATTTCACAAATACAATTTAGATATACTGTAAATGCAGTTTTTTAGTAAGTATTGTTGTCTTCACTTTGCACTAGGTCTGATTTGCTGAGGAAGCAAGGTTTGGCCACGGGGGTCATTTCCCTCATAGAACTCGAAAAATAAGAGTGTTTTACTAAGTCATATTTTTAAAAGTTTTCTAAAAATTCCACAAATACAATTCAGATATACTGTAAATGCAGTTTTATAGTATAATTTGTTGTCTTTGTTTTTCACTAGGTTTGATTTGCTGAGGAAGAAGGGTTTGGCCACAGTGATCATTTCCCTCATAGAACTCGAAAAATAAGAGTGTTTTACTAAGTCATATTTTTAAAAGTTTTCTAAAAAATTTCACAAATACAATTCAGACATACTGTAAATGCAGTTTTTTAGTATGATTTGTTGGCTTCACTATTCACTACGTATCATTTGCTAAGGAAGAAGGGTTCCACAGTGGTCATTTCCCTCATAGAAATTAAAAAAATAAGAGTGTTTTACTAAGTCATATTTTTAAAAGTTTTCTAAAAAATTTCACAAATACAATTCAGACATACCGTAAATGCAGTTTTTTAGTATGATTTGTTGTCTTTATTTTTTTCTAGGTCCAATTCGCTGAGGAAGAAGGGTTTGGCCACAGTGGTCATTTCCCTCATAGAACTAAAAAAATAAGAGTGTTTTACTAAGTCATATTTTTAAAAGTTTTCTAAAAAATTTCACAAATACAATTCAGACATACCGTAAATGCAGTTTTTTAGTACAATTTGTCGTCTTCACTTTTCACTAGGTTCGATTTGCTAAAGAAGCAGGGTTTGGCCACAGTGGTCATTTCCCTCATAGAACTCGAAAAATAATAGTGTTTTACTAAGTCATATTTTTAAAAGTTTTCTAAAAAATTTTACAAATACAATTTAGATATACTGTAAACGTGGTTTTTTAGTATGATTTGTTGTCTTCATTTTTCACTAGGTTTAATTCGCTGAGGAAGAAGGGTTTGGCCAGAGTGGTAATTTCCCTCATAGAACTCGAAAAATAAGAGTGTTTTACTAAGTCATATTTTTAAAAGTTTTCTAAAAAGTTTTACAAATACAATTCAGACATACTGTACATGCAGTTTTTTAGTATAATTTGTTGTCTTCATTTTCCACTACGTTTGATTCGCTGAAGAAGCAGGGTTTGGCCACAGTGGTCATTTCCCTCATAGAACTCGAAAAGTAAGAGTGTTTTACTAAGTCATATTTTTAAAGGTTTTCTAAAAAATTTCACAAACACATTTTAGATTTGCTGTAAGTGCAGTTTCTTAGTATGATTTGTTGTCTTCATTTGCCAATAGGTTTAATTCGCTCACAAAGCATGGTTTGGCCACAGTGGTCATTTCCCTCATAGAACTCGAAAAATAAGAGTGTTTTACTAAGTCATATTTTTAAAAGTTTTCTAAAAAATTTCACAAATACAATTGAGATATATTGTAAATGCAGTTTTTTAGTACATATTGTTGTCTTCACTTTTCACTAGGCTTGATTTGCTGAGGAAGCAAGGTTTGGTTACAGTGGTCATTTCCCTCATAGAACTCGAAAAATAAGAGTGTTTAACTAAGTCATATTTTTAAAAGCTTTCTACAAAATTTCACAAATACAATTTAGATATACTGTAAATGCAGTTTTTTAGTAAGTATTGTTGTCTTCACTTTGCACTAGGTCTGATTTGCTGAGGAAGCAAGGTTTGGCCACGGGGGTCATTTCCCTCATAGAACTCGAAAAATAAGAGTGTTTTACTAAGTCATATTTTTAAAAGTTTTCTAAAAATTCCACAAATACAATTCAGATATACTGTAAATGCAGTTTTATAGTATAATTTGTTGTCTTTGTTTTTCACTAGGTTTGATTTGCTGAGGAAGAAGGGTTTGGCCACAGTGATCATTTCCCTCATAGAACTCGAAAAATAAGAGTGTTTTACTAAGTCATATTTTTAAAAGTTTTCTAAAAAATTTCACAAATACAATTCAGACATACTGTAAATGCAGTTTTTTAGTATGATTTGTTGGCTTCACTATTCACTACGTATCATTTGCTAAGGAAGAAGGGTTCCACAGTGGTCATTTCCCTCATAGAAATTAAAAAAATAAGAGTGTTTTACTAAGTCATATTTTTAAAAGTTTTCTAAAAAATTTCACAAATACAATTCAGACATACCGTAAATGCAGTTTTTTAGTATGATTTGTTGTCTTTATTTTTTTCTAGGTCCAATTCGCTGAGGAAGAAGGGTTTGGCCACAGTGGTCATTTCCCTCATAGAACTAAAAAAATAAGAGTGTTTTACTAAGTCATATTTTTAAAAGTTTTCTAAAAAATTTCACAAATACAATTCAGACATACCGTAAATGCAGTTTTTTAGTATAATTTGTTGTTTTTACTTTTCATTAGGTTTGATTTGCTGAGGAAGCAGGGTTTGGCCACAGTGGTCATTTCCCTCATAGAACTCGAAAAATAATAGTGTTTTACTAAGTCATATTTTTAAAAGTTTTCTAAAAAATTTTACAAATACAATTTAGATATACTGTAAATATGGTTTTTTAGTATGATTTGTTGTCTTCATTTTTCACTAGGTTTAATTCGCTGAGGAAGAAGGGTTTGGCCACAGTGGTAATTTCCCTCATAGAACTCGAAAAATAAGAGTGTTTTACTAAGTCATATTTTTAAAAGTTTTCTAAAAAGTTTTACAAATTTAATTCAGACATACTGTAAATGCAGTTTTTTAGTATAATTTGTTGTCTTCATTTTCCACTACGTTTGATTCGCTGAAAAAGCAGGGTTTGGCCACAGTGGTCATTTCCCTCATAGAACTCGAAAAGTAAGAGTGTTTTACTAAGTCATATTTTTAAAGGTTTTCTAAAAAATTTCACAAACACATTTTAGATTTGCTGTAAGTGCAGTTTCTTAGTATGATTTGTTGTCTTCATTTGCCAATAGGTTTAATTCGCTCACAAAGCATGGTTTGGCCACAGTGGTCATTTCCCTCGTAGAACTCGAAAAATAAGAGTGTTTTACTAAGTCATATTTTTAAAAGTTTTCTAAAAAATTTCACAAATACAATTGAGATATATTGTTAATGCAGTTTTTTAGTACATATTGTTGTCTTCACTTTTCACTAGGCTTGATTTGCTGAGGAAGCAAGGTTTGGTTACAGTGGTCATTTCCCTCATAGAACTCGAAAAATAAGAGTGTTTTACTAAGTCATATTTTTAAAAGCTTTCTAAAAAATTTCACAAATACAGTTTAGATATACTGTAAATGCAGTTTTTTAGTATGTATTGTTGTCTTCACTTTCCACTAGGTCTGATTTGCTGAGGAAGCAAGGTTTGGCCACGGGGGTCATTTCCCTCATAGAACTCGAAAAATAAGAGTGTTTTACTAAGTCATATTTTTAAAAGTTTTCTAAAAATTCCACAAATACAATTCAGATATACTGTAAATGCAGTTTTTTAGTATTATTTGTTGTCTTTGTTTTTCACTAGGTTTGATTTGCTGAGGAAGAAGGGTTTGGCCACAGTGATCATTTCCCTCATAGAACTCGAAAAATAAGAGTGTTTTACTAAGTCATATTTTTAAAAGTTTTCTAAAAAAATTCACAAATACAATTCAGACATACTGTAAATGCAGTTTTTTAGTATGATTTGTTGGCTTCACTTTTCACTAGGCTTCATTTGCTGAGGAATAAGGGTTTGGCCACACTGGTCATTTCCCTCATAGAAATTAAAAAAATAAAAGTGTTTTACTAAGTCATATTTTTAAAAGTTTTCTAAAAAATTTCACAAATACAATTCAGACATACTGTAAATGCAGTTTTTTAGAATGATTTGTTGGCTTCACTATTCACTACGTATCATTTGCTAAGGAAGAAGGGTTCCACAGTGGTCATTTCCCTCATAGAAATTAAAAAAATGAGAGTGTTTTACTAAGTCATATTTTTAAAAGTTTTCTAAAAAATTTCACAAATACAATTCAGACATACCGTAAATGCAGTTTTTTAGTATAATTTGTTGTCTTCACTTTTCATTACGTTTGATTTGCTGAGGAAGCAGGGTTTGGCCACAGTGGTCATTTCCCTCATAGAACTCGAAAAATAAGAGTGTTTTACTAAGTCATATTTTTAAAAGTTTTCTAAAAATTCCACAAATACAATTCAGATATACTGTAAATGCAGTTTTTTAGTATAATTTGTTGTCTTTGTTTTTCACTAGGTTTGATTTGCTGAGGAAGAAGGGTTTGGCCACAGTGATCATTTCCCTTATAGAACTCGAAAAATAAGAGTGTTTTACTAAGTCATATTTTTAAAAGTTTTCTAAAAAATTTCACAAATACAATTCAGACATACTGTAAATGCAGTTTTTTAGTATGATTTGTTGGCTTCACTATTCACTACGTATCATTTGCTAAGGAAGAAGGGTTCCACAGTGGTCATTTCCCTCATAGAAATTAAAAAAATAAGAGTGTTTTACTAAGTCATATTTTTAAAAGTTTTCTAAAAAATTTCACAAATACAATTCAGACATACCGTAAATGCAGTTTTTTAGTATAATTTGTTGTCTTTACTTTTTATTACGTTTGATTTGCTGAGGAAGCAGGGTTTGGCCACAGTGGTCATTTCCCTCATAGAACTCGAAAAATAAGAGTGTTTTACTAAGTCATATTTTTAAAAGTTTTCTAAAAAATTTCACAAATACAATTAAGATATATTTTAAAAGCAGTTTTTTAGTATGCTTTGTTGTCTTCGTTTTCCACTAGGCTTGATTCGCTGAGAAAGAAGGGTTTGGCCACAGTGGTCATTTCCCTCATAGAACTCGAAAAATAAGAGTGTTTTACTAAGTCATATTTTTAAAAGTTTTGTAAAAAATTTCACAAATATAATTCAGACATACTGTAAATGCAGTTTTTTAGTATAATTTGTTGTCTTCATTTTCCACTACGCTTGATTCGCTGAAGAAGCAGGGTTTGGCCACAGTGGTCATTTCCCTCATAGAACTCGAAAAGTAAGAGTGTTTTACTAAGTCATATTTTTAAAAGTTTTCTAAAATATTTCACAAATACAATTCAGATATACTGTAAATGCAGTTTTTTAGTATGTATTGTTGTCTTCACTTTCCACTAGGTCTGATTCGCTGAAGAAGCAGGGTTTGGCCACAGTGGTCATTTCCCTCATAGAACTCGAAAAGTAAGAGTGTTTTACTAAGTCATATTTTTAAAGGTTTTCTAAAAAATTTCACAAACACATTTTAGATTTGCTGTAAGTGCAGTTTCTTAGTATGATTTGTTGTCTTCATTTGCCAATAGGTTTAATTCGCTCACAAAGCATGGTTTGGCCACAGTGGTCATTTCCCTCGTAGAACTCGAAAAATAAGAGTGTTTTACTAAGTCATATTTTTAAAAGTTTTCTACAAAATTTCACAAATACAATTGAGATATATTGTAAATGCAGTTTTTTAGTACATATTGTTGTCTTCACTTTTCACTAGGCTTGATTTGCTGAGGAAGCAAGGTTTGGTTACAGTGGTCATTTCCCTCATAGAACTCGAAAAATAAGAGTGTTTTACTAAGTCATATTTTTAAAAGCTTTCTAAAAAATTTCACAAATACAATTTAGATATACTGTAAATGCAGTTTTTTAGTATGTATTGTTGTCTTCACTTTCCACTAGGTCTGATTTGCTGAGGAAGCAAGGTTTGGCCACGGGGGTCATTTCCCTCATAGAACTCGAAAAATAAGAGTGTTTTACTAAGTCATATTTTTAAAAGTTTTCTAAAAATTCCACAAATACAATTCAGATATACTGTAAATGCAGTTTTTTAGTATGATTTGTTGTCTTTGTTTTTCACTAGGTTTGATTTGCTGAGGAAGAAGGGTTTGGCCACAGTGATCATTTCCCTCATAGAACTCGAAAAATAAGAGTGTTTTACTAAGTCATATTTTTAAAAGTTTTCTAAAAAATTTCACAAATACAATTCAGACATACTGTAAATGCAGTTTTTTAGTATGATTTGTTGGCTTCACTCTTCACTAGGCTTCATTTGCTGAGGAATAAGGGTTTGGCCACACTGGTCATTTCCCTCATAGAAATTAAAAAAATAAAAGTGTTTTACTAAGTCATATTTTTAAAAGTTTTCTAAAAAATTTCACAAATATAATTCAGACATACTGTAAATGCAGTTTTTTAGTATAATTTGTTGTCTTCATTTTCCACTACGCTTGATTCGCTGAAGAAGCAGGGTTTGGCCACAGTGATCATTTCCCTCATAGAACTCGAAAAATAAGAGTGTTTTACTAAGTCATATTTTTAAAAGTTTTCTAAAAAATTTCACAAATACAATTCAGACATACTGTAAATGCAGTTTTTTAGTATGATTTGTTGGCTTCACTTTTCACTAGGCTTCATTTGCTGAGGAATAAGGGTTTGGCCACACTGGTCATTTCCCTCATAGAAATTAAAAAAATAAAAGTGTTTTACTAAGTCATATTTTTAAAAGTTTTCTAAAAAATTTCACAAATACAATTCAGACATACTGTAAATGCAGTTTTTTAGTATGATTTGTTGGCTTCACTATTCACTACGTATCATTTGCTAAGGAAGAAGGGTTCCACAGTGGTCATTTCCCTCATAGAAATTAAAAAAATGAGAGTGTTTTACTAAGTCATATTTTTAAAAGTTTTCTAAAAAATTTCACAAATACAATTCAGACATACCGTAAATGCAGTTTTTTAGTATAATTTGTTGTCTTCACTTTTCATTACGTTTGATTTGCTGAGGAAGCAGGGTTTGGCCACAGTGGTCATTTCCCTCATAGAACTCGAAAAATAAGAGTGTTTTACTAAGTCATATTTTTAAAAGTTTTCTAAAAATTCCACAAATACAATTCAGATATACTGTAAATGCAGTTTTTTAGTATAATTTGTTGTCTTTGTTTTTCACTAGGTTTGATTTGCTGAGGAAGAAGGGTTTGGCCACAGTGATCATTTCCCTTATAGAACTCGAAAAATAAGAGTGTTTTACTAAGTCATATTTTTAAAAGTTTTCTAAAAAATTTCACAAATACAATTCAGACATACTGTAAATGCAGTTTTTTAGTATGATTTGTTGTCTTCGTTTTCCACTAGGCTTGATTCGCTGAGAAAGAAGGGTTTGGCCACAGTGATCATTTCCCTCATAGAATTCGAAAAATAAGAGTGTTTTACTAAGTCATATTTTTAAAAGTTTTCTAAAAAATTTCACAAATACAATTCAGACATACTGTAAATGCAGTTTTTTAGTATGATTTGTTGGCTTCACTATTCACTACGTATCATTTGCTAAGGAAGAAGGGTTCCACAGTGGTCATTTCCCTCATAGAAATTAAAAAAATAAGAGTGTTTTACTAAGTCATATTTTTAAAAGTTTTCTAAAAAATTTCACAAATACAATTCAGACATACCGTAAATGCAGTTTTTTAGTATAATTTGTTGTCTTCACTTTTTATTACGTTTGATTTGCTGAGGAAGCAGGGTTTGGCCACAGTGGTCATTTCCCTCATAGAACTCGAAAAATAAGAGTGTTTTACTAAGTCATATTTTTAAAAGTTTTCTAAAAAATTTCACAAATACAATTAAGATATATTTTAAAAGCAGTTTTTTAGAATGCTTTGTTGTCTTCGTTTTCCACTAGGCTTGATTCGCTGAGAAAGAAGGGTTTGGCCACAGTGGTCATTTCCCTCATAGAACTCGAAAAATAAGAGTGTTTTACTAAGTCATATTTTTAAAAGTTTTGTAAAAAATTTCACAAATATAATTCAGACATACTGTAAATGCAGTTTTTTAGTATAATTTGTTGTCTTCATTTTCCACTACGCTTGATTCGCTGAAGAAGCAGGGTTTGGCCACAGTGGTCATTTCCCTCATAGAACTCGAAAAGTAAGAGTGTTTTACTAAGTCATATTTTTAAAAGTTTTCTAAAATATTTCACAAATACAATTCAGATATACTGTAAATGCAGTTTTTTAGTATGTATTGTTGTCTTCACTTTCCACTAGGTCTGATTCGCTGAAGAAGCAGGGTTTGGCCACAGTGGTCATTTCCCTCATAGAACTCGAAAAGTAAGAGTGTTTTACTAAGTCATATTTTTAAAGGTTTTCTAAAAAATTTCACAAACACATTTTAGATTTGCTGTAAGTGCAGTTTCTTAGTATGATTTGTTGTCTTCATTTGCCAATAGGTTTAATTCGCTCACAAAGCATGGTTTGGCCACAGTGGTCATTTCCCTCGTAGAACTCGAAAAATAAGAGTGTTTTACTAAGTCATATTTTTAAAAGTTTTCTACAAAATTTCACAAATACAATTGAGATATATTGTAAATGCAGTTTTTTAGTACATATTGTTGTCTTCACTTTTCACTAGGCTTGATTTGCTGAGGAATCAAGGTTTGGTTACAGTGGTCATTTCCCTCATAGAACTCGAAAAATAAGAGTGTTTTACTAAGTCATATTTTTAAAAGCTTTCTAAAAAATTTCACAAATACAATTTAGATATACTGTAAATGCAGTTTTTTAGTATGTATTGTTGTCTTCACTTTCCACTAGGTCTGATTTGCTGAGGAAGCAAGGTTTGGCCACGGGGGTCATTTCCCTCATAGAACTCGAAAAATAAGAGTGTTTTACTAAGTCATATTTTTAAAAGTTTTCTAAAAATTCCACAAATACAATTCAGATATACTGTAAATGCAGTTTTTTAGTATGATTTGTTGTCTTTGTTTTTCACTAGGTTTGATTTGCTGAGGAAGAAGGGTTTGGCCACAGTGATCATTTCCCTCATAGAACTCGAAAAATAAGAGTGTTTTACTAAGTCATATTTTTAAAAGTTTTCTAAAAAATTTCACAAATACAATTCAGACATACTGTAAATGCAGTTTTTTAGTATGATTTGTTGGCTTCACTCTTCACTAGGCTTCATTTGCTGAGGAATAAGGGTTTGGCCACACTGGTCATTTCCCTCATAGAAATTAAAAAAATAAAAGTGTTTTACTAAGTCATATTTTTAAAAGTTTTCTAAAAAATTTCACAAATATAATTCAGACATACTGTAAATGCAGTTTTTTAGTATAATTTGTTGTCTTCATTTTCCACTACGCTTGATTCGCTGAAGAAGCAGGGTTTGGCCACAGTGATCATTTCCCTCATAGAACTCGAAAAATAAGAGTGTTTTACTAAGTCATATTTTTAAAAGTTTTCTAAAAAAATTCACAAATACAATTCAGACATACTGTAAATGCAGTTTTTTAGTATGATTTGTTGGCTTCACTTTTCACTAGGCTTCATTTGCTGAGGAATAAGGGTTTGGCCACACTGGTCATTTCCCTCATAGAAATTAAAAAAATAAAAGTGTTTTACTAAGTCATATTTTTAAAAGTTTTCTAAAAAATTTCACAAATACAATTCAGACATACTGTAAATGCAGTTTTTTAGAATGATTTGTTGGCTTCACTATTCACTACGTATCATTTGCTAAGGAAGAAGGGTTCCACAGTGGTCATTTCCCTCATAGAAATTAAAAAAATGAGAGTGTTTTACTAAGTCATATTTTTAAAAGTTTTCTAAAAAATTTCACAAATACAATTCAGACATACCGTAAATGCAGTTTTTTAGTATAATTTGTTGTCTTCACTTTTCATTACGTTTGATTTGCTGAGGAAGCAGGGTTTGGCCACAGTGGTCATTTCCCTCATAGAACTCGAAAAATAAGAGTGTTTTACTAAGTCATATTTTTAAAAGTTTTCTAAAAATTCCACAAATACAATTCAGATATACTGTAAATGCAGTTTTTTAGTATAATTTGTTGTCTTTGTTTTTCACTAGGTTTGATTTGCTGAGGAAGAAGGGTTTGGCCACAGTGATCATTTCCCTTATAGAACTCGAAAAATAAGAGTGTTTTACTAAGTCATATTTTTAAAAGTTTTCTAAAAAATTTCACAAATACAATTCAGACATACTGTAAATGCAGTTTTTTAGTATGATTTGTTGGCTTCACTATTCACTACGTATCATTTGCTAAGGAAGAAGGGTTCCACAGTGGTCATTTCCCTCATAGAAATTAAAAAAATAAGAGTGTTTTACTAAGTCATATTTTTAAAAGTTTTCTAAAAAATTTCACAAATACAATTCAGACATACCGTAAATGCAGTTTTTTAGTATAATTTGTTGTCTTTACTTTTTATTACGTTTGATTTGCTGAGGAAGCAGGGTTTGGCCACAGTGGTCATTTCCCTCATAGAACTCGAAAAATAAGAGTGTTTTACTAAGTCATATTTTTAAAAGTTTTCTAAAAAATTTCACAAATACAATTAAGATATATTTTAAAAGCAGTTTTTTAGTATGCTTTGTTGTCTTCGTTTTCCACTAGGCTTGATTCGCTGAGAAAGAAGGGTTTGGCCACAGTGGTCATTTCCCTCATAGAACTCGAAAAATAAGAGTGTTTTACTAAGTCATATTTTTAAAAGTTTTGTAAAAAATTTCACAAATATAATTCAGACATACTGTAAATGCAGTTTTTTAGTATAATTTGTTGTCTTCATTTTCCACTACGCTTGATTCGCTGAAGAAGCAGGGTTTGGCCACAGTGGTCATTTCCCTCATAGAACTCGAAAAGTAAGAGTGTTTTACTAAGTCATATTTTTAAAAGTTTTCTAAAATATTTCACAAATACAATTCAGATATACTGTAAATGCAGTTTTTTAGTATGTATTGTTGTCTTCACTTTCCACTAGGTCTGATTCGCTGAAGAAGCAGGGTTTGGCCACAGTGGTCATTTCCCTCATAGAACTCGAAAAGTAAGAGTGTTTTACTAAGTCATATTTTTAAAGGTTTTCTAAAAAATTTCACAAACACATTTTAGATTTGCTGTAAGTGCAGTTTCTTAGTATGATTTGTTGTCTTCATTTGCCAATAGGTTTAATTCGCTCACAAAGCATGGTTTGGCCACAGTGGTCATTTCCCTCGTAGAACTCGAAAAATAAGAGTGTTTTACTAAGTCATATTTTTAAAAGTTTTCTACAAAATTTCACAAATACAATTGAGATATATTGTAAATGCAGTTTTTTAGTACATATTGTTGTCTTCACTTTTCACTAGGCTTGATTTGCTGAGGAAGCAAGGTTTGGTTACAGTGGTCATTTCCCTCATAGAACTCGAAAAATAAGAGTGTTTTACTAAGTCATATTTTTAAAAGCTTTCTAAAAAATTTCACAAATACAATTTAGATATACTGTAAATGCAGTTTTTTAGTATGTATTGTTGTCTTCACTTTCCACTAGGTCTGATTTGCTGAGGAAGCAAGGTTTGGCCACGGGGGTCATTTCCCTCATAGAACTCGAAAAATAAGAGTGTTTTACTAAGTCATATTTTTAAAAGTTTTCTAAAAATTCCACAAATACAATTCAGATATACTGTAAATGCAGTTTTTTAGTATGATTTGTTGTCTTTGTTTTTCACTAGGTTTGATTTGCTGAGGAAGAAGGGTTTGGCCACAGTGATCATTTCCCTCATAGAACTCGAAAAATAAGAGTGTTTTACTAAGTCATATTTTTAAAAGTTTTCTAAAAAATTTCACAAATACAATTCAGACATACTGTAAATGCAGTTTTTTAGTATGATTTGTTGGCTTCACTCTTCACTAGGCTTCATTTGCTGAGGAATAAGGGTTTGGCCACACTGGTCATTTCCCTCATAGAAATTAAAAAAATAAAAGTGTTTTACTAAGTCATATTTTTAAAAGTTTTCTAAAAAATTTCACAAATATAATTCAGACATACTGTAAATGCAGTTTTTTAGTATAATTTGTTGTCTTCATTTTCCACTACGCTTGATTCGCTGAAGAAGCAGGGTTTGGCCACAGTGATCATTTCCCTCATAGAACTCGAAAAATAAGAGTGTTTTACTAAGTCATATTTTTAAAAGTTTTCTAAAAAATTTCACAAATACAATTCAGACATACTGTAAATGCAGTTTTTTAGTATGATTTGTTGGCTTCACTTTTCACTAGGCTTCATTTGCTGAGGAATAAGGGTTTGGCCACACTGGTCATTTCCCTCATAGAAATTAAAAAAATAAAAGTGTTTTACTAAGTCATATTTTTAAAAGTTTTCTAAAAAATTTCACAAATACAATTCAGACATACTGTAAATGCAGTTTTTTAGTATGATTTGTTGGCTTCACTATTCACTACGTATCATTTGCTAAGGAAGAAGGGTTCCACAGTGGTCATTTCCCTCATAGAAATTAAAAAAATGAGAGTGTTTTACTAAGTCATATTTTTAAAAGTTTTCTAAAAAATTTCACAAATACAATTCAGACATACCGTAAATGCAGTTTTTTAGTATAATTTGTTGTCTTCACTTTTCATTACGTTTGATTTGCTGAGGAAGCAGGGTTTGGCCACAGTGGTCATTTCCCTCATAGAACTCGAAAAATAAGAGTGTTTTACTAAGTCATATTTTTAAAAGTTTTCTAAAAATTCCACAAATACAATTCAGATATACTGTAAATGCAGTTTTTTAGTATAATTTGTTGTCTTTGTTTTTCACTAGGTTTGATTTGCTGAGGAAGAAGGGTTTGGCCACAGTGATCATTTCCCTTATAGAACTCGAAAAATAAGAGTGTTTTACTAAGTCATATTTTTAAAAGTTTTCTAAAAAATTTCACAAATACAATTCAGACATACTGTAAATGCAGTTTTTTAGTATGATTTGTTGTCTTCGTTTTCCACTAGGCTTGATTCGCTGAGAAAGAAGGGTTTGGCCACAGTGATCATTTCCCTCATAGAACTCGAAAAATAAGAGTGTTTTACTAAGTCATATTTTTAAAAGTTTTCTAAAAAATTTCACAAATACAATTCAGACATACTGTAAATGCAGTTTTTTAGTATGATTTGTTGGCTTCACTATTCACTACGTATCATTTGCTAAGGAAGAAGGGTTCCACAGTGGTCATTTCCCTCATAGAAATTAAAAAAATAAGAGTGTTTTACTAAGTCATATTTTTAAAAGTTTTCTAAAAAATTTCACAAATACAATTCAGACATACCGTAAATGCAGTTTTTTAGTATAATTTGTTGTCTTCACTTTTTATTACGTTTGATTTGCTGAGGAAGCAGGGTTTGGCCACAGTGGTCATTTCCCTCATAGAACTCGAAAAATAAGAGTGTTTTACTAAGTCATATTTTTAAAAGTTTTCTAAAAAATTTCACAAATACAATTAAGATATATTTTAAAAGCAGTTTTTTAGAATGCTTTGTTGTCTTCGTTTTCCACTAGGCTTGATTCGCTGAGAAAGAAGGGTTTGGCCACAGTGGTCATTTCCCTCATAGAACTCGAAAAATAAGAGTGTTTTACTAAGTCATATTTTTAAAAGTTTTGTAAAAAATTTCACAAATATAATTCAGACATACTGTAAATGCAGTTTTTTAGTATAATTTGTTGTCTTCATTTTCCACTACGCTTGATTCGCTGAAGAAGCAGGGTTTGGCCACAGTGGTCATTTCCCTCATAGAACTCGAAAAGTAAGAGTGTTTTACTAAGTCATATTTTTAAAAGTTTTCTAAAATATTTCACAAATACAATTCAGATATACTGTAAATGCAGTTTTTTAGTATGTATTGTTGTCTTAACTTTCCACTAGGTCTGATTCGCTGAAGAAGCAGGGTTTGGCCACAGTGGTCATTTCCCTCATAGAACTCGAAAAGTAAGAGTGTTTTACTAAGTCATATTTTTAAAGGTTTTCTAAAAAATTTCACAAACACATTTTAGATTTGCTGTAAGTGCAGTTTCTTAGTATGATTTGTTGTCTTCATTTGCCAATAGGTTTAATTCGCTCACAAAGCATGGTTTGGCCACAGTGGTCATTTCCCTCGTAGAACTCGAAAAATAAGAGTGTTTTACTAAGTCATATTTTTAAAAGTTTTCTACAAAATTTCACAAATACAATTGAGATATATTGTAAATGCAGTTTTTTAGTACATATTGTTGTCTTCACTTTTCACTAGGCTTGATTTGCTGAGGAAGCAAGGTTTGGTTACAGTGGTCATTTCCCTCATAGAACTCGAAAAATAAGAGTGTTTTACTAAGTCATATTTTTAAAAGCTTTCTAAAAAATTTCACAAATACAATTTAGATATACTGTAAATGCAGTTTTTTAGTATGTATTGTTGTCTTCACTTTCCACTAGGTCTGATTTGCTGAGGAAGCAAGGTTTGGCCACGGGGGTCATTTCCCTCATAGAACTCGAAAAATAAGAGTGTTTTACTAAGTCATATTTTTAAAAGTTTTCTAAAAATTCCACAAATACAATTCAGATATACTGTAAATGCAGTTTTTTAGTATGATTTGTTGTCTTTGTTTTTCACTAGGTTTGATTTGCTGAGGAAGAAGGGTTTGGCCACAGTGATCATTTCCCTCATAGAACTCGAAAAATAAGAGTGTTTTACTAAGTCATATTTTTAAAAGTTTTCTAAAAAATTTCACAAATACAATTCAGACATACTGTAAATGCAGTTTTTTAGTATGATTTGTTGGCTTCACTCTTCACTAGGCTTCATTTGCTGAGGAATAAGGGTTTGGCCACACTGGTCATTTCCCTCATAGAAATTAAAAAAATAAAAGTGTTTTACTAAGTCATATTTTTAAAAGTTTTCTAAAAAATTTCACAAATATAATTCAGACATACTGTAAATGCAGTTTTTTAGTATAATTTGTTGTCTTCATTTTCCACTACGCTTGATTCGCTGAAGAAGCAGGGTTTGGCCACAGTGATCATTTCCCTCATAGAACTCGAAAAATAAGAGTGTTTTACTAAGTCATATTTTTAAAAGTTTTCTAAAAAATTTCACAAATACAATTCAGACATACTGTAAATGCAGTTTTTTAGTATGATTTGTTGGCTTCACTTTTCACTAGGCTTCATTTGCTGAGGAATAAGGGTTTGGCCACACTGGTCATTTCCCTCATAGAAATTAAAAAAATAAAAGTGTTTTACTAAGTCATATTTTTAAAAGTTTTCTAAAAAATTTCACAAATACAATTCAGACATACTGTAAATGCAGTTTTTTAGTATGATTTGTTGGCTTCACTATTCACTACGTATCATTTGCTAAGGAAGAAGGGTTCCACAGTGGTCATTTCCCTCATAGAAATTAAAAAAATGAGAGTGTTTTACTAAGTCATATTTTTAAAAGTTTTCTAAAAAATTTCACAAATACAATTCAGACATACCGTAAATGCAGTTTTTTAGTATAATTTGTTGTCTTCACTTTTCATTACGTTTGATTTGCTGAGGAAGCAGGGTTTGGCCACAGTGGTCATTTCCCTCATAGAACTCGAAAAATAAGAGTGTTTTACTAAGTCATATTTTTAAAAGTTTTCTAAAAATTCCACAAATACAATTCAGATATACTGTAAATGCAGTTTTTTAGTATAATTTGTTGTCTTTGTTTTTCACTAGGTTTGATTTGCTGAGGAAGAAGGGTTTGGCCACAGTGATCATTTCCCTTATAGAACTCGAAAAATAAGAGTGTTTTACTAAGTCATATTTTTAAAAGTTTTCTAAAAAATTTCACAAATACAATTCAGACATACTGTAAATGCAGTTTTTTAGTATGATTTGTTGTCTTCGTTTTCCACTAGGCTTGATTCGCTGAGAAAGAAGGGTTTGGCCACAGTGGTCATTTCCCTCATAGAACTCGAAAAATAAGAGTGTTTTACTAGGTCATATTTTTAAAAGTTTTCTAAAAAATTTCACAAATACAATTTAAATATATTTTAAAAGCAGTTTTTTAGTATAATTTGTTGTCTTCATTTTCCACTACGTTTGATTAGCTGAAGAAGCAGGGTTTGGCCACAGTGGTCATTTCCCTCATAGAACTCGAAAAGTAAGAGTGTTTTACTAAGTCATATTTTTAAAAGTTTTCTAAAAAATTTCACAAACACATTTTAGATTTGCTGTAAGTGCAGTTTCTTAGTATGATTTGTTGTCTTCATTTGCCAATAGGTTTAATTCGCTCACAAAGCATGGTTTGGCCACAGTGGTCATTTCCCTCATAGAACTCGAAAAATAAGAGTGTTTTACTAAGTCATATTTTTAAAAGTTTTCTAAAAAATTTCACAAATACAATTGAGATATATTGTAAATGCAGTTTTTTAGTACATATTGTTGTCTTCACTTTTCACTAGGCTTCATTTGCTGAGGAATAAGGGTTTGGCCACACTGGTCATTTCCCTCATAGAAATTAAAAAAATAAAAGTGTTTTACTAAGTCATATTTTTAAAAGTTTTCTAAAAAATTTCACAAATACAATTTAGATATACTGTAAATGCAGTTTTTTAGTAAGTATTGTTGTCTTCACTTTCCACTAGGTCTGATTTGCTGAGGAAGCAAGGTTTGGCCACGGGGGTCATTTCCCTCATAGAACTCGAAAAATAAGAGAGTTTTACTAAGTCATATTTTTAAAAGTTTTCTAAAAATTCCACAAATACAATTCAGATATACTGTAAATGCAGTTTTTTAGTATAATTTGTTGTCTTTGTTTTTCACTAGGTTTGATTTGCTGAGGAAGAAGGGTTTGGCCACAGTGATCATTTCCCTTATAGAACTCGAAAAATAAGAGTGTTTTACTAAGTCATATTTTTAAAAGTTTTCTAAAAAATTTCACAAATACAATTCAGACATACTGTAAATGCAGTTTTTTAGTATGATTTGTTGTCTTCGTTTTCCACTAGGCTTGATTCGCTGAGAAAGAAGGGTTTGGCCACAGTGATCATTTCCCTCATAGAACTCGAAAAATAAGAGTGTTTTACTAAGTCATATTTTTAAAAGTTTTCTAAAAAATTTCACAAATACAATTCAGACATACTGTAAATGCAGTTTTTTAGTATGATTTGTTGGCTTCACTATTCACTACGTATCATTTGCTAAGGAAGAAGGGTTCCACAGTGGTCATTTCCCTCATAGAAATTAAAAAAATAAGAGTGTTTTACTAAGTCATATTTTTAAAAGTTTTCTAAAAAATTGCACAAATACAATTCAGACATACCGTAAATGCAGTTTTTTAGTATAATTTGTTGTCTTCACTTTTTATTACGTTTGATTTGCTGAGGAAGCAGGGTTTGGCCACAGTGGTCATTTCCCTCATAGAACTCGAAAAATAAGAGTGTTTTACTAAGTCATATTTTTAAAAGTTTTCTAAAAAATTTCACAAATACAATTAAGATATATTTTAAAAGCAGTTTTTTAGAATGCTTTGTTGTCTTTGTTTTCCACTAGGCTTGATTCGCTGAGAAAGAAGGGTTTGGCCACAGTGGTCATTTCCCTCATAGAACTCGAAAAATAAGAGTGTTTTACTAAGTCATATTTTTAAAAGTTTTGTAAAAAATTTCACAAATATAATTCAGACATACTGTAAATGCAGTTTTTTAGTATAATTTGTTGTCTTCATTTTCCACTACGCTTGATTCGCTGAAGAAGCAGGGTTTGGCCACAGTGGTCATTTCCCTCATAGAACTCGAAAAGTAAGAGTGTTTTACTAAGTCATATTTTTAAAAGTTTTCTAAAATATTTCACAAATACAATTCAGATATACTGTAAATGCAGTTTTTTAGTATGTATTGTTGTCTTCACTTTCCACTAGGTCTGATTCGCTGAAGAAGCAGGGTTTGGCCACAGTGGTCATTTCCCTCATAGAACTCGAAAAGTAAGAGTGTTTTACTAAGTCATATTTTTAAAGGTTTTCTAAAAAATTTCACAAACACATTTTAGATTTGCTGTAAGTGCAGTTTCTTAGTATGATTTGTTGTCTTCATTTGCCAATAGGTTTAATTCGCTCACAAAGCATGGTTTGGCCACAGTGGTCATTTCCCTCGTAGAACTCGAAAAATAAGAGTGTTTTACTAAGTCATATTTTTAAAAGTTTTCTACAAAATTTCACAAATACAATTGAGATATATTGTAAATGCAGTTTTTTAGTACATATTGTTGTCTTCACTTTTCACTAGGCTTGATTTGCTGAGGAAGCAAGGTTTGGTTACAGTGGTCATTTCCCTCATAGAACTCGAAAAATAAGAGTGTTTTACTAAGTCATATTTTTAAAAGCTTTCTAAAAAATTTCACAAATACAATTTAGATATACTGTAAATGCAGTTTTTTAGTATGTATTGTTGTCTTCACTTTCCACTAGGTCTGATTTGCTGAGGAAGCAAGGTTTGGCCACGGGGGTCATTTCCCTCATAGAACTCGAAAAATAAGAGTGTTTTACTAAGTCATATTTTTAAAAGTTTTCTAAAAATTCCACAAATACAATTCAGATATACTGTAAATGCAGTTTTTTAGTATGATTTGTTGTCTTTGTTTTTCACTAGGTTTGATTAGCTGAAGAAGCAGGGTTTGGCCACAGTGGTCATTTCCCTCATAGAACTCGAAAAGTAAGAGTGTTTTACTAAGTCATATTTTTAAAAGTTTTCTAAAAAATTTCACAAACACATTTTAGATTTGCTGTAAGTGCAGTTTCTTAGTATGATTTGTTGTCTTCATTTGCCAATAGGTTTAATTCGCTCACAAAGCATGGTTTGGCCACAGTGGTCATTTCCCTCATAGAACTCGAAAAATAAGAGTGTTTTACTAAGTCATATTTTTAAAAGTTTTCTAAAAAATTTCACAAATACAATTGAGATATATTGTAAATGCAGTTTTTTAGTACATATTGTTGTCTTCACTTTTCACTAGGCTTCATTTGCTGAGGAATAAGGGTTTGGCCACACTGGTCATTTCCCTCATAGAAATTAAAAAAATAAAAGTGTTTTACTAAGTCATATTTTTAAAAGTTTTCTAAAAAATTTCACAAATACAATTTAGATATACTGTAAATGCAGTTTTTTAGTAAGTATTGTTGTCTTCACTTTCCACTAGGTCTGATTTGCTGAGGAAGCAAGGTTTGGCCACGGGGGTCATTTCCCTCATAGAACTCGAAAAATAAGAGAGTTTTACTAAGTCATATTTTTAAAAGTTTTCTAAAAATTCCACAAATACAATTCAGATATACTGTAAATGCAGTTTTTTAGTATAATTTGTTGTCTTTGTTTTTCACTAGGTTTGATTTGCTGAGGAAGAAGGGTTTGGCCACAGTGATCATTTCCCTTATAGAACTCGAAAAATAAGAGTGTTTTACTAAGTCATATTTTTAAAAGTTTTCTAAAAAATTTCACAAATACAATTCAGACATACTGTAAATGCAGTTTTTTAGTATGATTTGTTGTCTTCGTTTTCCACTAGGCTTGATTCGCTGAGAAAGAAGGGTTTGGCCACAGTGATCATTTCCCTCATAGAACTCGAAAAATAAGAGTGTTTTACTAAGTCATATTTTTAAAAGTTTTCTAAAAAATTTCACAAATACAATTCAGACATACTGTAAATGCAGTTTTTTAGTATGATTTGTTGGCTTCACTATTCACTACGTATCATTTGCTAAGGAAGAAGGGTTCCACAGTGGTCATTTCCCTCATAGAAATTAAAAAAATAAGAGTGTTTTACTAAGTCATATTTTTAAAAGTTTTCTAAAAAATTGCACAAATACAATTCAGACATACCGTAAATGCAGTTTTTTAGTATAATTTGTTGTCTTCACTTTTTATTACGTTTGATTTGCTGAGGAAGCAGGGTTTGGCCACAGTGGTCATTTCCCTCATAGAACTCGAAAAATAAGAGTGTTTTACTAAGTCATATTTTTAAAAGTTTTCTAAAAAATTTCACAAATACAATTAAGATATATTTTAAAAGCAGTTTTTTAGAATGCTTTGTTGTCTTTGTTTTCCACTAGGCTTGATTCGCTGAGAAAGAAGGGTTTGGCCACAGTGGTCATTTCCCTCATAGAACTCGAAAAATAAGAGTGTTTTACTAAGTCATATTTTTAAAAGTTTTGTAAAAAATTTCACAAATATAATTCAGACATACTGTAAATGCAGTTTTTTAGTATAATTTGTTGTCTTCATTTTCCACTACGCTTGATTCGCTGAAGAAGCAGGGTTTGGCCACAGTGGTCATTTCCCTCATAGAACTCGAAAAGTAAGAGTGTTTTACTAAGTCATATTTTTAAAAGTTTTCTAAAATATTTCACAAATACAATTCAGATATACTGTAAATGCAGTTTTTTAGTATGTATTGTTGTCTTCACTTTCCACTAGGTCTGATTCGCTGAAGAAGCAGGGTTTGGCCACAGTGGTCATTTCCCTCATAGAACTCGAAAAGTAAGAGTGTTTTACTAAGTCATATTTTTAAAGGTTTTCTAAAAAATTTCACAAACACATTTTAGATTTGCTGTAAGTGCAGTTTCTTAGTATGATTTGTTGTCTTCATTTGCCAATAGGTTTAATTCGCTCACAAAGCATGGTTTGGCCACAGTGGTCATTTCCCTCGTAGAACTCGAAAAATAAGAGTGTTTTACTAAGTCATATTTTTAAAAGTTTTCTACAAAATTTCACAAATACAATTGAGATATATTGTAAATGCAGTTTTTTAGTACATATTGTTGTCTTCACTTTTCACTAGGCTTGATTTGCTGAGGAAGCAAGGTTTGGTTACAGTGGTCATTTCCCTCATAGAACTCGAAAAATAAGAGTGTTTTACTAAGTCATATTTTTAAAAGCTTTCTAAAAAATTTCACAAATACAATTTAGATATACTGTAAATGCAGTTTTTTAGTATGTATTGTTGTCTTCACTTTCCACTAGGTCTGATTTGCTGAGGAAGCAAGGTTTGGCCACGGGGGTCATTTCCCTCATAGAACTCGAAAAATAAGAGTGTTTTACTAAGTCATATTTTTAAAAGTTTTCTAAAAATTCCACAAATACAATTCAGATATACTGTAAATGCAGTTTTTTAGTATGATTTGTTGTCTTTGTTTTTCACTAGGTTTGATTTGCTGAGGAAGAAGGGTTTGGCCACAGTGATCATTTCCCTCATAGAACTCGAAAAATAAGAGTGTTTTACTAAGTCATATTTTTAAAAGTTTTCTAAAAAATTTCACAAATACAATTCAGACATACTGTAAATGCAGTTTTTTAGTATGATTTGTTGGCTTCACTCTTCACTAGGCTTCATTTGCTGAGGAATAAGGGTTTGGCCACACTGGTCATTTCCCTCATAGAAATTAAAAAAATAAAAGTGTTTTACTAAGTCATATTTTTAAAAGTTTTCTAAAAAATTTCACAAATATAATTCAGACATACTGTAAATGCAGTTTTTTAGTATAATTTGTTGTCTTCATTTTCCACTACGCTTGATTCGCTGAAGAAGCAGGGTTTGGCCACAGTGATCATTTCCCTCATAGAACTCGAAAAATAAGAGTGTTTTACTAAGTCATATTTTTAAAAGTTTTCTAAAAAATTTCACAAATACAATTCAGACATACTGTAAATGCAGTTTTTTAGTATGATTTGTTGGCTTCACTTTTCACTAGGCTTCATTTGCTGAGGAATAAGGGTTTGGCCACACTGGTCATTTCCCTCATAGAAATTAAAAAAATAAAAGTGTTTTACTAAGTCATATTTTTAAAAGTTTTCTAAAAAATTTCACAAATACAATTCAGACATACTGTAAATGCAGTTTTTTAGTATGATTTGTTGGCTTCACTATTCACTACGTATCATTTGCTAAGGAAGAAGGGTTCCACAGTGGTCATTTCCCTCATAGAAATTAAAAAAATGAGAGTGTTTTACTAAGTCATATTTTTAAAAGTTTTCTAAAAAATTTCACAAATACAATTCAGACATACCGTAAATGCAGTTTTTTAGTATAATTTGTTGTCTTCACTTTTCATTACGTTTGATTTGCTGAGGAAGCAGGGTTTGGCCACAGTGGTCATTTCCCTCATAGAACTCGAAAAATAAGAGTGTTTTACTAAGTCATATTTTTAAAAGTTTTCTAAAAATTCCACAAATACAATTCAGATATACTGTAAATGCAGTTTTTTAGTATAATTTGTTGTCTTTGTTTTTCACTAGGTTTGATTTGCTGAGGAAGAAGGGTTTGGCCACAGTGATCATTTCCCTTATAGAACTCGAAAAATAAGAGTGTTTTACTAAGTCATATTTTTAAAAGTTTTCTAAAAAATTTCACAAATACAATTCAGACATACTGTAAATGCAGTTTTTTAGTATGATTTGTTGTCTTCGTTTTCCACTAGGCTTGATTCGCTGAGAAAGAAGGGTTTGGCCACAGTGGTCATTTCCCTCATAGAACTCGAAAAATAAGAGTGTTTTACTAGGTCATATTTTTAAAAGTTTTCTAAAAAATTTCACAAATACAATTTAAATATATTTTAAAAGCAGTTTTTTAGTATAATTTGTTGTCTTCATTTTCCACTACGTTTGATTAGCTGAAGAAGCAGGGTTTGGCCACAGTGGTCATTTCCCTCATAGAACTCGAAAAGTAAGAGTGTTTTACTAAGTCATATTTTTAAAAGTTTTCTAAAAAATTTCACAAACACATTTTAGATTTGCTGTAAGTGCAGTTTCTTAGTATGATTTGTTGTCTTCATTTGCCAATAGGTTTAATTCGCTCACAAAGCATGGTTTGGCCACAGTGGTCATTTCCCTCATAGAACTCGAAAAATAAGAGTGTTTTACTAAGTCATATTTTTAAAAGTTTTCTAAAAAATTTCACAAATACAATTGAGATATATTGTAAATGCAGTTTTTTAGTACATATTGTTGTCTTCACTTTTCACTAGGCTTGATTTGCTGAGGAAGCAAGGTTTGGTTACAGTGGTCATTTCCCTCATAGAACTCGAAAAATAAGAGTGTTTTACTAAGTCATATTTTTAAAAGCTTTCTAAAAAATTTCACAAATACAATTTAGATATACTGTAAATGCAGTTTTTTAGTAAGTATTGTTGTCTTCACTTTCCACTAGGTCTGATTTGCTGAGGAAGCAAGGTTTGGCCACGGGGGTCATTTCCCTCATAGAACTCGAAAAATAAGAGAGTTTTACTAAGTCATATTTTTAAAAGTTTTCTAAAAATTCCACAAATACAATTCAGATATACTGTAAATGCAGTTTTATAGTATAATTTGTTGTCTTTGGTTTTCATTAGGTTTGATTTGCTGAGGAAGAAGGGTTTGGCCACAGTGATCATTTCCCTCATAGAACTCGAAAAATAAGAGTGTTTTACTAAGTCATATTTTTAAAAGTTTTCTAAAAAATTTCACAAATACAATTCAGACATACTGTAAATGCAGTTTTTTAGTATGATTTGTTGGCTTCACTATTCACTACGTATCATTTGCTAAGGAAGAAGGGTTCCACAGTGGTCATTTCCCTCATAGAAATTAAAAAAATAAGAGTGTTTTACTAAGTCATATTTTTAAAAGTTTTCTAAAAAATTTCACAAATACAATTCAGACATACCGTAAATGCAGTTTTTTAGTATAATTTGTTGTCTTCACTTTTCATTACGTTTGATTTGCTGAGGAAGCAGGGTTTGGCCACAGTGGTCATTTCCCTCATAGAACTCGAAAAATAAGAGTGTTTTACTAAGTCATATTTTTAAAAGTTTTCTAAAAAATTTCACAAATACAATTAAGATATATTTTAAAAGCAGTTTTTTAGTATGCTTTGTTGTCTTCGTTTTCCACTAGGCTTGATTCGCTGAGAAAGAAGGGTTTGGCCACAGTGGTCATTTCCCTCATAGAACTCGAAAAATAAGAGTGTTTTACTAAGTCATATTTTTAAAAGTTTTGTAAAAAATTTCACAAATATAATTCAGACATACTGTAAATGCAGTTTTTTAGTATAATTTGTTGTCTTCATTTTCCACTACGCTTGATTCGCTGAAAAAGCAGGGTTTGGCCACAGTGGTCATTTCCCTCATAGAACTCGAAAAGTAAGAGTGTTTTACTAAGTCATATTTTTAAAAGTTTTCTAAAATATTTCACAAATACAATTCAGATATACTGTAAATGCAGTTTTTTAGTATGTATTGTTGTCTTCACTTTCCACTAGGTCTGATTCGCTGAAGAAGCAGGGTTTGGCCACAGTGGTCATTTCCCTCATAGAACTCGAAAAGTAAGAGTGTTTTACTAAGTCATATTTTTAAAGGTTTTCTAAAAAATTTCACAAACACATTTTAGATTTGCTGTAAGTGCAGTTTCTTAGTATGATTTGTTGTCTTCATTTGCCAATAGGTTTAATTCGCTCACAAAGCATGGTTTGGCCACAGTGGTCATTTCCCTCGTAGAACTCGAAAAATAAGAGTGTTTTACTAAGTCATATTTTTAAAAGTTTTCTAAAAAATTTCACAAATACAATTGAGATATATTGTAAATGCAGTTTTTTAGTACATATTGTTGTCTTCACTTTTCACTAGGCTTGATTTGCTGAGGAAGCAAGGTTTGGTTACAGTGGTCATTTCCCTCATAGAACTCGAAAAATAAGAGTGTTTTTCTAAGTCATATTTTTAAAAGCTTTCTAAAAAATTTCACAAATACAATTTAGATATACTGTAAATGCAGTTTTTTAGTATGTATTGTTGTCTTCACTTTCCAATAGGTCTGATTTGCTGAGGAAGCAAGGTTTGGCCACGGGGGTCATTTCCCTCATAGAACTCGAAAAATAAGAGTGTTTTACTAAGTCATATTTTTAAAAGTTTTCTAAAAATTCCACAAATACAATTCAGATATACTGTAAATGCAGTTTTTTAGTATAATTTGTTGTCTTTGTTTTTCACTAGGTTTGATTTGCTGAGGAAGAAGGGTTTGGCCACAGTGATCATTTCCCTCATAGAACTCGAAAAATAAGAGTGTTTTACTAAGTCATATTTTTAAAAGTTTTCTAAAAAATTTCATAAATACAATTTAGACATACTGTAAATGCAGTTTTTTAGTATGATTTGTTGGCTTCACTCTTCACTAGGCTTCATTTGCTGAGGAATAAGGGTTTGGCCACACTGGTCATTTCCCTCATAGAAATTAAAAAAATAAAAGTGTTTTACTAAGTCATATTTTTAAAAGTTTTCTAAAAAATTTCACAAATATAATTCAGACATACTGTAAATGCAGTTTTTTAGTATAATTTGTTGTCTTCATTTTCCACTACGCTTGATTCGCTGAAGAGGCAGGGTTTGGCCACAGTGGTCATTTCCCTCATAGAACTCGAAAAGTAAGAGTGTTTTACTAAGTCATATTTTTAAAAGTTTACTAAAAAATATCACAAATACAATTCAGATATACTGTAAATGCAGTTTTTTAGTATGTATTGTTGTCTTCACTTTCCACTAGGTCTGATTTGCTGAGGAAGCAAGGTTTGGCCACGGGGGTCATTTCCCTCATAGAACTCGAAAAATAAGAGTGTTTTACTAAGTCATATTTTTAAAAGTTTTCTAAAAAATTTCACAAATACAATTGAGATATATTGTAAATGCAGTTTTTTAGTACATATTGTTGTCTTCACTTTTCACTAGGCTTGATTTGCTGAGGAAGCAAGGTTTGGTTACAGTGGTCATTTCCCTCATAGAACTCGAAAAATAAGAGTGTTTTACTAAGTCATATTTTTAAAAGCTTTCTAAAAAATTTCACAAATACAATTTAGATATACTGTAAATGCAGTTTTTTAGTATGTATTGTTGTCTTCACTTTCCACTAGGTCTGATTTGCTGAGGAAGCAAGGTTTGGCCACGGGGGTCATTTCCCTCATAGAACTCGAAAAATAAGAGTGTTTTACTAAGTCATATTTTTAAAAGTTTTCTAAAAATTCCACAAATACAATTCAGATATACTGTAAATGCAGTTTTTTAGTATAATTTGTTGTCTTTGTTTTTCACTAGGTTTGATTTGCTGAGGAAGAAGGGTTTGGCCACAGTGATCATTTCCCTCATAGAACTCGAAAAATAAGAGTGTTTTACTAAGTCATATTTTTAAAAGTTTTCTAAAAAATTTCACAAATACAATTCAGACATACTGTAAATGCAGTTTTTTAGTATGATTTGTTGGCTTCACTTTTCACTAGGCTTCATTTGCTGAGGAATAAGGGTTTGGCCACACTGGTCATTTCCCTCATAGAAATTAAAAAAATAAAAGTGTTTTACTAAGTCATATTTTTAAAAGTTTTCTAAAAAATTTCACAAATACAATTCAGACATACTGTAAATGCAGTTTTTTAGTATGATTTGTTGGCTTCACTATTCACTACGTATCATTTGCTAAGGAAGAAGGGTTCCACAGTGGTCATTTCCCTCATAGAAATTAAAAAAATGAGAGTGTTTTACTAAGTCATATTTTTAAAAGTTTTCTAAAAAATTTCACAAATACAATTCAGACATACCGTAAATGCAGTTTTTTAGTATAATTTGTTGTCTTTACTTTTCATTACGTTTGATTTGCTGAGGTAGCAGGGTTTGGCCACAAAGGTCATTTCCCTCATAGAACTCGAAAAATAAGAGTGTTTTACTAAGTCATATTTTTAAAAGTTTTCTAAAAATTCCACAAATACAATTCAGATATACTGTAAATGCAGTTTTTTAGTATAATTTGTTGTCTTTGTTTTTCACTAGGTTTGATTTGCTGAGGAAGAAGGGTTTGGCCACAGTGATCATTTCCCTCATAGAACTCGAAAAATAAGAGTGTTTTACTAAGTCATATTTTTAAAAGTTTTCTAAAAAATTTCACAAATACAATTCAGACATACTGTAAATGCAGTTTTTTAGTATGATTTGTTGTCTTCGTTTTCCACTAGGCTTGATTCGCTGAGAAAGAAGGGTTTGGCCACAGTGGTCATTTCCCTCATAGAACTCGAAAAATAAGAGTGTTTTACTAGGTCATATTTTTAAAAGTTTTGTAAAAAATTTCACAAATACAATTTAGATATATTTTAAAAGCAGTTTTTTAGTATAATTTGTTGTCTTCATTTTCCACTACGTTTGATTCGCTGAAGAAGCAGGGTTTGGCCACAGTGGTCATTTCCCTCATAGAACTCGAAAAGTAAGAGTGTTTTACTAAGTCATATTTTTAAAAGTTTTCTAAAAAATTTCGCAAACACATTTTAGATTTGCTGTAAGTGCAGTTTCTTAGTATGATTTGTTGTCTTCATTTGCCAATAGGTTTAATTCGCTCACAAAGCATGGTTTGGCCAGAGTGGTCATTTCCCTCATAGAACTCGAAAAATAAGAGTGTTTTACTAAGTCATATTTTTAAAAGTTTTCTAAAAAATTTCACAAATACAATTGAGATATATTGTAAATGCAGTTTTTTAGTACATATTGTTGTCTTCACTTTTCACTAGGCTTGATTTGCTGAGGAAGCAAGGTTTGGTTACAGTGGTCATTTCCCTCATAGAACTCGAAAAATAAGAGTGTTTTACTAAGTCATATTTTTAAAAGCTTTCTAAAAAATTTCACAAATACAATTTAGATATACTGTAAATGCAGTTTTTTAGTAAGTATTGTTGTCTTTACTTTCCACTAGGTCTGATTTGCTGAGGAAGCAAGGTTTGGCCACGGGGGTCATTTCCCTCATAGAACTCGAAAAATAAGAGAGTTTTACTAAGTCATATTTTTAAAAGTTTTCTAAAAATTCCACAAATACAATTCAGATATACTGTAAATGCAGTTTTATAGTATAATTTGTTGTCTTTGTTTTTCACTAGGTTTGATTTGCTGAGGAAGAAGGGTTTGGCCACAGTGATCATTTCCCTCATAGAACTCGAAAAATAAGAGTGTTTTACTAAGTCATATTTTTAAAAGTTTTCTAAAAAATTTCACAAATACAATTCAGACATACTGTAAATGCAGTTTTTTAGTATGATTTGTTGGCTTCACTATTCACTACGTATCATTTGCTAAGGAAGAAGGGTTCCACAGTGGTCATTTCCCTCATAGAAATTAAAAAAATAAGAGTGTTTTACTAAGTCATATTTTTAAAAGTTTTCTAAAAAATTTCACAAATACAATTCAGACATACCGTAAATGCAGTTTTTTAGTATAATTTGTTGTCTTCACTTTTCATTACGTTTGATTTGCTGAGGAAGCAGGGTTTGGCCACAGTGGTCATTTCCCTCATAGAACTCGAAAAATAAGAGTGTTTTACTAAGTCATATTTTTAAAAGTTTTCTAAAAAATTTCACAAATACAATTAAGATATATTTTAAAAGCAGTTTTTTAGTATGCTTTGTTGTCTTCGTTTTCCACTAGGCTTGATTCGCTGAGAAAGAAGGGTTTGGCCACAGTGGTCATTTCCCTCATAGAACTCGAAAAATAAGAGTGTTTTACTAAGTCATATTTTTAAAAGTTTTGTAAAAAATTTCACAAATATAATTCAGACATACTGTAAATGCAGTTTTTTAGTATAATTTGTTGTCTTCATTTTCCACTACGCTTGATTCGCTGAAGAAGCAGGGTTTGGCCACAGTGGTCATTTCCCTCATAGAACTCGAAAAGTAAGAGTGTTTCACTAAGTCATATTTTTAAAAGTTTTCTAAAAAATTTCACAAATACAATTCAGATATACTGTAAATGCAGTTTTTTAGTATGATTTGTTGTCTTAATTTTTTTCTAGGTTCAATTCGCTGAGGAAGAAGGGTTTGGCCACAGTGGTCATTTCCCTCATAGAACTAAAAAAATAAGAGTGTTTTACTAAGTCATATTTTTAAAAGTTTTCTAAAAAATTTCACAAATACAATTCAGACATGCCGTAAATGCAGTTTTTTAGTATAATTTGTTGTTTTTACTTTTCATTAGGTTTGATTTGCTGAGGAAGCAGGGTTTGGCCACAGTGATCATTTCCCTCATAGAACTCGAAAAATAAGAGTGTTTTACTAAGTCATATTTTTAAAAGTTTTCTAAAAAATTTCACAAATACAATTCAGACATACTGTAAATGCAGTTTTTTAGTATGATTTGTTGTCTTCGTTTTCCACTAGGCTTGATTCGCTGAAAAAGAAGGGTTTGGCCACAGTGGTCATTTCCCTCATAGAACTCGAAAAATAAGAGTGTTTTACTAGGTCATATTTTTAAAAGTTTTGTAAAAAATTTCACAAATACAATTTAGATATATTTTAAAAGCAGTTTTTTAGTATAATTTGTTGTCTTCATTTTCCACTACGTTTGATTCGCTGAAGAAGCAGGGTTTGGCCACAGTGGTCATTTCCCTCATAGAACTCGAAAAGTAAGAGTGTTTTACTAAGTCATATTTTTAAAAGTTTTCTAAAAAATTTCGCAAACACATTTTAGATTTGCTGTAAGTGCAGTTTCTTAGTATGATTTGTTGTCTTCATTTGCCAATAGGTTTAATTCGCTCACAAAGCATGGTTTGGCCACAGTGGTCATTTCCCTCATAGAACTCGAAAAATAAGAGTGTTTTACTAAGTCATATTTTTAAAAGTTTTCTAAAAAATTTCACAAATACAATTGAGATATATTGTAAATGCAGTTTTTTAGTACATATTGTTGTCTTCACTTTTCACTAGGCTTGATTTGCTGAGGAAGCAAGGTTTGGTTACAGTGGTCATTTCCCTCATAGAACTCGAAAAATAAGAGTGTTTTACTAAGTCATATTTTTAAAAGCTTTCTAAAAAATTTCACAAATACAATTTAGATATACTGTAAATGCAGTTTTTTAGTAAGTATTGTTGTCTTTACTTTCCACTAGGTCTGATTTGCTGAGGAAGCAAGGTTTGGCCACGGGGGTCATTTCCCTCATAGAACTCGAAAAATAAGAGAGTTTTACTAAGTCATATTTTTAAAAGTTTTCTAAAAATTCCACAAATACAATTCAGATATACTGTAAATGCAGTTTTATAGTATAATTTGTTGTCTTTGTTTTTCACTAGGTTTGATTTGCTGAGGAAGAAGGGTTTGGCCACAGTGATCATTTCCCTCATAGAACTCGAAAAATAAGAGTGTTTTACTAAGTCATATTTTTAAAAGTTTTCTAAAAAATTTCACAAATACAGATGAGATATATTGTAAATGCAGTTTTTTAGTACATATTGTTGTCTTCACTTTTCACTAGGCTTGATTTGCTGAGGAAGCAAGGTTTGGTTACAGTGGTCATTTCCCTCATAGAACTCGAAAAATAAGAGTGTTTTACTAAGTCATATTTTTAAAAGCTTTCTAAAAAATTTCACAAATACAATTTAGATATACTGTAAATGCAGTTTTTTAGTATGTATTGTTGTCTTCACTTTCCACTAGGTCTGATTTGCTGAGGAAGCAAGGTTTGGCCACGGGGGTCATTTCCCTCATAGAACTCGAAAAATAAGAGTGTTTTACTAAGTCATATTTTTAAAAGTTTTCTAAAAATTCCACAAATACAATTCAGATATACTGTAAATGCAGTTTTTTAGTATAATTTGTTGTCTTCACTATTCACTACGTATCATTTGCTAAGGAAGAAGGGTTCCACAGTGGTCATTTCCCTCATAGAAATTAAAAAAATAAGAGTGTTTTACTAAGTCATATTTTTAAAAGTTTTCTAAAAAAGTTCACAAATACAATTCAGACATACCGTAAATGCAGTTTTTTAGTATAATTTGTTGTCTTCACTTTTCATTACGTTTGATTTGCTGAGGAAGCAGGGTTTGGCCACAGTGGTCATTTCCCTCATAGAACTCGAAAAATAAGAGTGTTTTACTAAGTCATATTTTTAAAAGTTTTCTAAAAAATTTCACAAATACAATTGAGATATATTTTAAAAGCAGTTTTTTAGCATGCTTTGTTGTCTTCGTTTTCCACTAGGCTTGATTCGCTGAGAAAGAAGGGTTTGGCCACAGTGGTCATTTCCCTCATAGAACTCGAAAAATAAGAGTGTTTTACTAAGTCATATTTTTAAAAGTTTTGTAAAAAATTTCACAAATATAATTCAGACATACTGTAAATGCAGTTTTTTAGTATAATTTGTTGTCTTCATTTTCCACTACGCTTGATTCGCTGAAGAAGCAGGGTTTGGCCACAGTGGTCATTTCCCTCATAGAACTCGAAAAGTAAGAGTGTTTTACTAAGTCATATTTTTAAAAGTTTTCTAAAAAATTTCACAAATACAATTCAGATATACTGTAAATGCAGTTTTTTAGTATAATTTGTTGTCTTTATTTTTTTCTAGGCTCAATTCGCTGAGGAAGAAGGGTTTGGCCACAGTGGTCATTTCCCTCATAGAACTAAAAAAATAAGAGTGTTTTACTAAGTCATATTTTTAAAAGGTTTCTAAAAAATTTCACAAATACAATTTAGACATGCCGTAAATGCAGTTTTTTAGTATAATTTGTTGTTTTTACTTTTCATTAGGTCTGATTTGCTGAGGAAGCAGGGTTTGGCGACAGTGGTCATTTCCCTCATAGAACTCGAAAAATAAGAGTGTTTTACTAAGTCATATTTTTAAAAGTTTTCTAAAAAATTTTACAAATACAATTTAGATATACTGTAAATGTGGTTTTTTAGTATGATTTGTTGTCTTCATTTTTCACTAGGTTCGATTCGCTGAGGAAGAAGGGTTTGGCCACAGTGGTAATTTCCCTCATAGAACTCGAAAAATAAGAGTGTTTTACTAAGTCATATTTTTAAAAGTTTTCTAAAAAATTTTACAAATACAATTCAGATATATTTTAAAAGCAGTTTTTTAATATGCTTTGTTGTCTTCGTTTTCCACTAGGCTTGATTCGCTGAGAAAGAAGGGTTTGGCCACAGTGGTCATTTCCCTCATAGAACTCGAAAAATAAGAGTGTTTTACTAAGTCATATTTTTAAAAGTTTTGTAAAAAATTTCACAAATATAATTCAGACATACTGTAAATTCAGTTTTTTAGTATAATTTGTTGTCTTCATTTTTCACTACGTTTGATTCGCTGAAGAAGCAAGGTTTGCCCACAGTGGTCATTTCCCTCATAGAACTCGAAAAGTAAGAGTGTTTTACTAAGTCATATTTTTAAAGGTTTTCTAAAAAATTTCACAAACACATTTTAGATTTGCTGTAAGTGCAGTTTCTTAGTATGATTTGTTGTCTTCATTTGCCAATAGGTTTAATTCGCTCACAAAGCATGGTTTGGCCACAGTGGTCATTTCCCTCATAGAACTCGAAAAATAAGAGTGTTTTACTAAGTCATATTTTTAAAAGTTTTCTAAAAAATTTCACAAATACAATTCAGACATACTGTAAATGCAGTTTTTTAGTATGATTTGTTGGCTTCACTTTTCACTAGGCTTCATTTGCTGAGGAATAGGGGTTTGGCCACACTGGTCATTTCCCTCATAGAAATTAAAAAAATAAAAGTGTTTTACTAAGTCATATTTTTAAAAGTTTTCTAAAAAATTTCACAAATAAAATTCAGACATACTGTAAATGCAGTTTTTTAGTATGATTTGTTGGCTTCACTATTCACTACGTATCATTTGCTAAGGAAGAAGGGTTCCACAGTGGTCATTTCCCTCATAGAAATTAAAAAAATGAGAGTGTTTTACTAAGTCATATTTTTAAAAGTTTTCTAAAAAATTTCACAAATACAATTCAGACATACCGTAAATGCAGTTTTTTAGTATAATTTGTTGTCTTCACTTTTCATTACGTTTGATTTGCTGAGGAAGCAGGGTTTGGCCACAGTGGTCATTTCCCTCATAGAACTCGAAAAATAAGAGTGTTTTACTAAGTCATATTTTTAAAAGTTTTCTAAAAAATTTCACAAATACAGATGAGATATATTGTAAATGCAGTTTTTTAGTACATATTGTTGTCTTCACTTTTCACTAGGCTTGATTTGCTGAGGAAGCAAGGTTTGGTTACAGTGGTCATTTCCCTCATAGAACTCGAAAAATAAGAGTGTTTTACTAAGTCATATTTTTAAAAGCTTTCTAAAAAATTTCACAAATACAATTTAGATATACTGTAAATGCAGTTTTTTAGTATGTATTGTTGTCTTCATTTTCCATTAGGTCTGATTTGCTGAGGAAGCAAGGTTTGGCCACGGGGGTCATTTCCCTCATAGAACTCGAAAAATAAGAGTGTTTTACTAAGTCATATTTTTAAAAGTTTTCTAAAAATTCCACAAATACAATTCAGATATACTGTAAATGCAGTTTTTTAGTATAATTTGTTGTCTTTGTTTTTCACTAGGTTTGATTTGCTTAGGAAGAAGGGTTTGGCCACAGTGATCATTTCCCTCATAGAACTCGAAAAATAAGAGTGTTTTACTAAGTCATATTTTTAAAAGTTTTCTAAAAAATTTCACAAATACAATTCAGACATACTGTAAATGCAGTTTTTTAGTATGATTTGTTGGCTTCACTTTTCACTAGGCTTCATTTGCTGAGGAATAGGGGTTTGGCCACACTGGTCATTTCCCTCATAGAAATTAAAAAAATAAAAGTGTTTTACTAAGTCATATTTTTAAAAGTTTTCTAAAAAATTTCACAAATAAAATTCAGACATACTGTAAATGCAGTTTTTTAGTATGATTTGTTGGCTTCACTATTCACTACGTATCATTTGCTAAGGAAGAAGGGTTCCACAGTGGTCATTTCCCTCATAGAAATTAAAAAAATGAGAGTGTTTTACTAAGTCATATTTTTAAAAGTTTTCTAAAAAATTTCACAAATACAATTCAGACATACCGTAAATGCAGTTTTTTAGTATAATTTGTTGTCTTCACTTTTCATTACGTTTGATTTGCTGAGGAAGCAGGGTTTGGCCACAGTGGTCATTTCCCTCATAGAACTCGAAAAATAAGAGTGTTTTACTAAGTCATATTTTTAAAAGTTTTCTAAAAAATTTCACAAATACAATTCAGATATATTTTAAAAGCAGTTTTTTAGTATGCTTTGTTGTCTTCGTTTTCCACTAGGCTTGATTCGCTGAGAAAGAAGGGTTTGGCCACAGTGGTCATATCCCTCATAGAACTCGAAAAATAAGAGTGTTTTACTAAGTCATATTTTTAAAAGTTTTGTAAAAAATTTCACAAATACAATTTAGATATATTTTAAAAGCAGTTTTTTAGTATAATTTGTTGTCTTCATTTTCCACTACGTTTGATTCGCTGAAGAAGCAGGGTTTGGCCACAGTGGTCATTTCCCTCATAGAACTCGAAAAGTAAGAGTGTTTTACTAAGTCATATTTTTAAAAGTTTTCTAAATAATTTCACAAATACAATTCAGATATACTGTAAATGCAGTTTTTTAGTATGATTTGTTGTCTTTATTTTTTTCTAGGTTCAATTCGCTGAGGAAGAAGGGTTTGGCCACAGTGGTCATTTCCCTCATAGAACTAAAAAAATAAGAGTGTTTTACTAAGTCATATTTTTAAAAGTTTTCTAAAAAATTTCACAAATACAATTTAGACATACCGTAAATGCAGTTTTTTAGTACATTTTAGATTTGCTGTAAGTGCAGTTTCTTAGTATGATTTGTTGTCTTCATTTGCCACTAGGTTTAATTCGCTCACAAAGCATGGTTTGGCCACAGTGGTCATTTCCCTCATAGAACTCGAAAAATAAGAGTGTTTTACTAAGTCATATTTTTAAAAGTTTTCTAAAAAATTTCACAAATACAATTGAGATATATTGTAAATGCAGTTTATTAGTACATTTCGTTGTCTTCACTTTTCACTAGGCTTGATTTGCTGAGGAAGCAAGGTTTGGTTACAGTGGTCATTTCCCTCATAGAACTCGAAAAATAAGAGTGTTTTACTAAGTCATATTTTTAAAAGCTTTCTAAAAAATTTCACAAATACAATTTAGATATACTGTAAATGCAGTTTTTTAGTATGTATTGTTGTCTTTGTTTTTCACTAGGTTTGATTTGCTGAGGAAGCAAGGTTTGGCCACGGGGGTCATTTCCCTCATAGAACTCGAAAAATAAGAGTGTTTTACTAAGTCATATTTTTAAAAGTTTTCTAAAAAATTTCACAAATACAATTCAGATATACTGTAAATGCAGTTGTTTAGTAAGATTTGTTGTCTTCACGTTCCACTAGGGTTAATTTGCTGAGGAAGCAGGGTTTGGTTACAGTGGTCATTTCCCCCATAGAACTCGAAAAATAAGAATGTTTTACTAAGTCATATTTTTAAAAGTTTTCTAAAAAATTTCACAAATACAAATCAGACATACTGTTAATGCAGTTTTTTAGTATGATTTGTTGTCTTCACTATTCACTACGTTTCATTTGCTAAGGAAGAAGGGTTTGGCCACAGTGGTCATTTCCCTCATAGAAATTAAAAAAATAAAAGTGTTTTACTAAGTCATATTTTTAAAAGTTTTCTAAAAAATTTTACAAATACAATTCAGATATACTGTAAATGCAGTTTTTTAGTATGATTTGTTGTCTTCATTTTTCTTTAGGTTTAATTCACTGAGGAAGAAGGGTTTGGCCACAGTGATCATTTCCCTCATAGAACTCGAAAAATAAGAGTGTTTTACTAAGTCATATTTTTAAAAGTTTTCTAAAAAATTTCACAAATACAAATCAGACATACTGTAAATGCAGTTTTTTAGTATGATTTGTTGTCTTCACTATTCACTACGTATCATTTGCTAAGGAAGAAGGGTTTGGCCACAGTGGTCATTTCCCTCATAGAAATTAAAAAAATAAGAGTGTTTTACTAAGTCATATTTTTAAAAGTTTTCTAACAAATTTCACAAATACAATTCAGACATACCGTAAATGTAGTTTTTTAGTATAATTTGTTGTCTTCACTTTTCATTACGTTTGATTTGCTGAGGAAGCAGGGTTTGGCCACAGTGGTCATTTCCCTCATAGAACTCGAAAAATAAGAGTGTTTTACTAAGTCATATTTTTAAAAGTTTTCTAAAAAATTTCACAAATACAATTCAGATATATTTTAAAAGCAGTTTTTTAGTATGCTTTGTTGTCTTTGTTTTCCACTAGGCTTGATTCGCTGAGAAAGAAGGGTTTGGCCACAGTGGTCATTTCCCTCATAGAACTCGAAAAATAAGAGTGTTTTACTAAGTCATATTTTTAAAAGTTTTGTAAAAAATTTCACAAATATAATTCAGACATACTGTAAATGCAGTTTTTTAGTATAATTTGTTGTCTTTGTTTTTCACTAGGTTTGATTTGCTGAGGAAGAAGGGTTTGGCCACAGTGATCATTTCCCTCATAGAACTCGAAAAATAAGAGTGTTTTACTAAGTCATATTTTTAAAAGTTTTCTAAAAAATTTCACAAATACAATTCAGACATACTGTAAATGCAGTTTTTTAGTATGATTTGTTGGCTTCACTATTCACTACGTATCATTTGCTAAGGAAGAAGGGTTCCACAGTGGTCATTTCCCTCATAGAAATTAAAAAAATAAGAGTGTTTTACTAAGTCATATTTTTAAAAGTTTTCTAAAAAATTTCACAAATACAATTCAGACATACGGTAAATGCAGTTTTTTAGTATAATTTGTTGTCTTCACTTTTCATTACGTTTGATTTGCTGAGGAAGCAGGGTTTGGCCACAGTGGTCATTTCCCTCATAGAACTCGAAAAATAAGAGTGTTTTACTAAGTCATATTTTTAAAAGTTTTCTAAAAAATTTCACAAATACAATTGAGATATATTTTAAAAGCAGTTTTTTAGTATGCTTTGTTGTCTTCGTTTTCCACTAGGCTTGATTCGCTGAGAAAGAAGGGTTTGGCCACAGTGGTCATTTCCCTCATAGAACTCGAAAAATAAGAGTGTTTTACTAAGTCATATTTTTAAAAGTTTTGTAAAAAATTTCACAAATATAATTCAGACATACTGTAAATGCAGTTTTTTAGTATAATTTGTTGTCTTCATTTTCCACTACGCTTGATTCGCTGAAGAAGCAGGGTTTGGCCACAGTGGTCATTTCCCTCATAGAACTCGAAAAGTAAGAGTGTTTTACTATGTCATATTTTTAAAAGTTTTCTAAAAAATTTCACAAATATAATTCAGACATACTGTAAATGCAGTTTTTTAGTATAATTTGTTGTCTTTGTTTTTCACTAGGTTTGATTTGCTGAGGAAGAAGGGTTTGGCCACAGTGATCATTTCCCTCATAGAACTCGAAAAATAAGAGTGTTTTACTAAGTCATATTTTTAAAAGTTTTCTAAAAAATTTCACAAATACAATTCAGAGATACTGTAAATGCAGTTTTTTAGTATGATTTGTTGGCTTCACTATTCACTACGTATCATTTGCTAAGGAAGAAGGGTTCCACAGTGGTCATTTCCCTCATAGAAATTAAAAAAATAAGAGTGTTTTACTAAGTCATATTTTTAAAAGTTTTCTAAAAAATTTCACAAATACAATTCAGACATACGGTAAATGCAGTTTTTTAGTATAATTTGTTGTCTTCACTTTTCATTACGTTTGATTTGCTGAGGAAGCAGGGTTTGGCCACAGTGGTCATTTCCCTCATAGAACTCGAAAAATAAGAGTGTTTTACTAAGTCATATTTTTAAAAGTTTTCTAAAAAATTTCACAAATACAATTGAGATATATTTTAAAAGCAGTTTTTTAGTATGCTTTGTTGTCTTCGTTTTCCACTAGGCTTGATTCGCTGAGAAAGAAGGGTTTGGCCACAGTGGTCATTTCCCTCATAGAACTCGAAAAATAAGAGTGTTTTACTAAGTCATATTTTTAAAAGTTTTGTAAAAAATTTCACAAATATAATTCAGACATACTGTAAATGCAGTTTTTTAGTATAATTTGTTGTCTTCATTTTCCACTACGCTTGATTCGCTGAAGAAGCAGGGTTTGGCCACAGTGGTCATTTCCCTCATAGAACTCGAAAAGTAAGAGTGTTTTACTAAGTCATATTTTTAAAAGTTTTCTAAAAAATTTCACAAATACAATTAGGATATACTGTAAATGCAGTTTTTTAGTATGATTTGTTGTCTTTATTTTTTTCTAGGTTCAATTCGCTGAGGAAGAAGGGTTTGGCCACAGTGGTCATTTCCCTCATAGAACTAAAAAAATAAGAGTGTTTTACTAAGTCATATTTTTAAAAGTTTTCTAAAAAATTTCACAAATACAATTCAGACATACCGTAAATGCAGTTTTTTAGTATAATTTGTTGTTTTTACTTTTCATTAGGTTTGATTTGCTGAGGAAGCAGGGTTTGGCCACAGTGGTCATTTCCCTCATAGAACTCGAAAAATAAGAGTGTTTTACTAAGTCATATTTTTAAAAGTTTTCTAAAAAATTTTACAAATACAATTTAGATATACTGTAAATGTGGTTTTTTAGTATGATTTGTTGTCTTCATTATTCACTAGGTTCGATTCGCTGAGGAAGAAGGGTTTGGCCACAGTGGTAATTTCCCTCATAGAACTCGAAAAATAAGAGTGTTTTACTAAGTCATATTTTTAAAAGTTTTCTAAAAAATTTTGCAAATACAATTCAGATATATTTTAAAAACAGTTTTTTAGTATGCTTTGTTGTCTTCGTTTTCCACTAGGGTTGATTCGCTGAGAAAGAAGGGTTTGGCCACAGTGGTCATTTCCCTCATAGAACTCGAAAAATAAGAGTGTTTTACTAAGTCATATTTTTAAAAGTTTTCTAAAAAATTTCACAAATACAAATCAGACATACTGTAAATGCAGTTTTTTAGTATGATTTGTTGTCTTCACTATTCACTACGTATCATTTGCTAAGGAAGAAGGGTTTGGCCACAGTGGTCATTTCCCTCATAGAAATTAAAAAAATAAGAGTGTTTTACTAAGTCATATTTTTAAAAGTTTTCTAAAAAATTTCACAAATACAATTCAGACATACCGTAAATGCAGTTTTTTAGTATAATTTGTTGTCTTCACTTTGCATTACGTTTGATTTGCTGAGGAAGCAGGGTTTGGCCACAGTGGTCATTTCCCTCATAGAACTCGAAAAATAAGAGTGTTTTACTAAGTCATATTTTTAAAAGTTTTCTAAAAAATTTCAAAAATACAATTCAGATATATTTTAAAAGCAGTTTTTTAGTATGCTTTGTTGCCTTCGTTTTCCACTAGGCTTGATTCGCTGAGAAAGAAGGGTTTGGCCACAGTGGTCATTTCCCTCATAGAACTCGAAAAATAAGAGTGTTTTACTAAGTCATATTTTTAAAAGTTTTGTAAAAAATTTCACAAATATAATTCAGACATACTGTAAATGCAGTTTTTTAGTATAATTTGTTGTCTTTGTTTTTCACTAGGTTTGATTTGCTGAGGAAGAAGGGTTTGGCCACAGTGATCATTTCCCTCATAGAACTCGAAAAATAAGAGTGTTTTACTAAGTCATATTTTTAAAAGTTTTCTAAAAAATTTCACAAATACAATTCAGACATACTGTAAATGCAGTTTTTTAGTATGATTTGTTGGCTTCACTATTCACTACGTATCATTTGCTAAGGAAGAAGGGTTCCACAGTGGTCATTTCCCTCATAGAAATTAAAAAAATAAGAGTGTTTTACTAAGTCATATTTTTAAAAGTTTTCTAAAAAATTTCACAAATACAATTCAGACATACCGTAAATGCAGTTTTTTAGTATAATTTGTTGTCTTCACTTTTCATTACGTTTGATTTGCTGAGGAAGCAGGGTTTGGCCACAGTGGTCATTTCCCTCATAGAACTCGAAAAATAAGAGTGTTTTACTAAGTCATATTTTTAAAAGTTTTCTAAAAAATTTCACAAATACAATTGAGATATATTTTAAAAGCAGTTTTTTAGTATGCTTTGTTGTCTTCGTTTTCCACTAGGCTTGATTCGCTGAGAAAGAAGGGTTTGGCCACAGTGGTCATTTCCCTCATAGAACTCGAAATATAAGAGTGTTTTACTAAGTCATATTTTTAAAAGTTTTGTAAAAAATTTCACAAATATAATTCAGACATACTGTAAATGCAGTTTTTTAGTATAATTTGTTGTCTTCATTTTTCACTACGCTTGATTCGCTGAAGAAGCAGGGTTTGGCCACAGTGGTCATTTCCTTCATAGAACTCGAAAAGTAAGAGTGTTTTACTAAGTCATATTTTTAAAAGTTTTCTAAAAAATTTCACAAATACAATTAGGATATACTGTAAATGCAGTTTTTTAGTATGATTTGTTGTCTTTATTTTTTTCTAGGTTCGATTCGCTGAGGAAAAAGGGTTTGGCCACAGTGGTCATTTCCCTCATAGAACTAAAAAAATAAGAGTGTTTTACTAAGTCATATTTTTAAAAGTTTTCTAAAAAATTTCACAAATACAATTCAGACATACCGTAAATGCAGTTTTTTAGTATAATTTGTTGTTTTTACTTTTCATTAGGTTTGATTTGCTGAGGAAGCAGGGTTTGGCCACAGTGGTCATTTCCCTCATAGAACTCGAAAAATAAGAGTGTTTTACTAAGTCATATTTTTAAAAGTTTTCTAAAAAATTTTACAAATACAATTTAGATATACTGTAAATGTGGTTTTTTAGTATGATTTGTTGTCTTCATTATTCACTAGGTTCGATTCGCTGAGGAAGAAGGGTTTGGCCACAGTGGTAATTTCCCTCATAGAACTCGAAAAATAAGAGTGTTTTACTAAGTCATATTTTTAAAAGTTTTCTAAAAAATTTTGCAAATACAATTCAGACATACTGTAAATGCAGTTTTTTAGTATAATTTGTTGTCTTCATTTTCCACTACGCTTGATTCGCTGAAGAAGCAGGGTTTGGCCACAGTGGTCATTTCCCTCATAGAACTCGAAAAGTAAGAGTGTTTTACTAAGTCATATTTTTAAAAGTTTTCTAAAAAATTTCACAAATACAATTAGGATATACTGTAAATGCAGTTTTTTAGTATGATTTGTTGTCTTTATTTTTTTCTAGGTTCAATTCGCTGAGGAAGAAGGGTTTGGCCACAGTGGTCATTTCCCTCATAGAACTAAAAAAATAAGAGTGTTTTACTAAGTCATATTTTTAAAAGTTTTCTAAAAAATTTCACAAATACAATTCAGACATACCGTAAATGCAGTTTTTTAGTATAATTTGTTGTTTTTACTTTTCATTAGGTTTGATTTGCTGAGGAAGCAGGGTTTGGCCACAGTGGTCATTTCCCTCATAGAACTCGAAAAATAAGAGTGTTTTACTAAGTCATATTTTTAAAAGTTTTCTAAAAAATTTTACAAATACAATTTAGATATACTGTAAATGTGGTTTTTTAGTATGATTTGTTGTCTTCATTATTCACTAGGTTCGATTCGCTGAGGAAGAAGGGTTTGGCCACAGTGGTAATTTCCCTCATAGAACTCGAAAAATAAGAGTGTTTTACTAAGTCATATTTTTAAAAGTTTTCTAAAAAATTTTGCAAATACAATTCAGATATATTTTAAAAACAGTTTTTTAGTATGCTTTGTTGTCTTCGTTTTCCACTAGGGTTGATTCGCTGAGAAAGAAGGGTTTGGCCACAGTGGTCATTTCCCTCATAGAACTCGAAAAATAAGAGTGTTTTACTAAGTCATATTTTTAAAAGTTTTCTAAAAAATTTCACAAATACAAATCAGACATACTGTAAATGCAGTTTTTTAGTATGATTTGTTGTCTTCACTATTCACTACGTATCATTTGCTAAGGAAGAAGGGTTTGGCCACAGTGGTCATTTCCCTCATAGAAATTAAAAAAATAAGAGTGTTTTACTAAGTCATATTTTTAAAAGTTTTCTAAAAAATTTCACAAATACAATTCAGACATACCGTAAATGCAGTTTTTTAGTATAATTTGTTGTCTTCACTTTGCATTACGTTTGATTTGCTGAGGAAGCAGGGTTTGGCCACAGTGGTCATTTCCCTCATAGAACTCGAAAAATAAGAGTGTTTTACTAAGTCATATTTTTAAAAGTTTTCTAAAAAATTTCAAAAATACAATTCAGATATATTTTAAAAGCAGTTTTTTAGTATGCTTTGTTGCCTTCGTTTTCCACTAGGCTTGATTCGCTGAGAAAGAAGGGTTTGGCCACAGTGGTCATTTCCCTCATAGAACTCGAAAAATAAGAGTGTTTTACTAAGTCATATTTTTAAAAGTTTTGTAAAAAATTTCACAAATATAATTCAGACATACTGTAAATGCAGTTTTTTAGTATAATTTGTTGTCTTTGTTTTTCACTAGGTTTGATTTGCTGAGGAAGAAGGGTTTGGCCACAGTGATCATTTCCCTCATAGAACTCGAAAAATAAGAGTGTTTTACTAAGTCATATTTTTAAAAGTTTTCTAAAAAATTTCACAAATACAATTCAGACATACTGTAAATGCAGTTTTTTAGTATGATTTGTTGGCTTCACTATTCACTACGTATCATTTGCTAAGGAAGAAGGGTTCCACAGTGGTCATTTCCCTCATAGAAATTAAAAAAATAAGAGTGTTTTACTAAGTCATATTTTTAAAAGTTTTCTAAAAAATTTCACAAATACAATTCAGACATACCGTAAATGCAGTTTTTTAGTATAATTTGTTGTCTTCACTTTTCATTACGTTTGATTTGCTGAGGAAGCAGGGTTTGGCCACAGTGGTCATTTCCCTCATAGAACTCGAAAAATAAGAGTGTTTTACTAAGTCATATTTTTAAAAGTTTTCTAAAAAATTTCACAAATACAATTGAGATATATTTTAAAAGCAGTTTTTTAGTATGCTTTGTTGTCTTCGTTTTCCACTAGGCTTGATTCGCTGAGAAAGAAGGGTTTGGCCACAGTGGTCATTTCCCTCATAGAACTCGAAATATAAGAGTGTTTTACTAAGTCATATTTTTAAAAGTTTTGTAAAAAATTTCACAAATATAATTCAGACATACTGTAAATGCAGTTTTTTAGTATAATTTGTTGTCTTCATTTTTCACTACGCTTGATTCGCTGAAGAAGCAGGGTTTGGCCACAGTGGTCATTTCCTTCATAGAACTCGAAAAGTAAGAGTGTTTTACTAAGTCATATTTTTAAAAGTTTTCTAAAAAATTTCACAAATACAATTAGGATATACTGTAAATGCAGTTTTTTAGTATGATTTGTTGTCTTTATTTTTTTCTAGGTTCAATTCGCTGAGGAAGAAGGGTTTGGCCACAGTGGTCATTTCCCTCATAGAACTAAAAAAATAAGAGTGTTTTACTAAGTCATATTTTTAAAAGTTTTCTAAAAAATTTCACAAATACAATTCAGACATACCGTAAATGCAGTTTTTTAGTATAATTTGTTGTTTTTACTTTTCATTAGGTTTGATTTGCTGAGGAAGCAGGGTTTGGCCACAGTGGTCATTTCCCTCATAGAACTCGAAAAATAAGAGTGTTTTACTAAGTCATATTTTTAAAAGTTTTCTAAAAAATTTTACAAATACAATTTAGATATACTGTAAATGTGGTTTTTTAGTATGATTTGCTGTCTTCATTTTTCACTAGGTTCGATTCGCTGAGGAAGAAGGGTTTGGCCACAGTGGTAATTTCCCTCATAGAACTCGAAAAATAAGAGTGTTTTACTAAGTCATATTTTTAAAAGTTTTCTAAAAAATTTTACAAATACAATTCAGATATATTTTAAAAGCAGTTTTTTAGTATGCTTTGTTGTCTTCGTTTTCCACTAGGCTTGATTCGCTGAGAAAGAAGGGTTTGGCCACAGTGGTCATTTCCCTCATAGAACTCGAAAAATAAGAGTGTTTTACTAAGTCATATTTTTAAAAGTTTTCTAAAAAATTTCACAAATACAAATCAGACATACTGTAAATGCAGTTTTTTAGTATGATTTGTTGTCTTCACTATTCACTACGTATCATTTGCTAAGGAAGAAGGGTTTGGCCACAAGGGTCATTTCCCTCATAGAAATTAAAAAAATAAGAGTGTTTTACTAAGTCATATTTTTAAAAGTTTTCTAAAAAATTTCACAAATACAATTCAGACATACCGTAAATGCAGTTTTTTAGTATAATTTGTTGTCTTCACTTTTCATTACGTCTGATTTGCTGAGGAAGCAGGGTTTGGCCACAGTGGTCATTTCCCTCATAGAACTCGAAAAATAAGAGTGTTTTACTAAGTCATATTTTTAAAAGTTTTCTAAAAAATTTCACAAATACAATTCAGATATATTTTAAAAGCAGTTTTTTAGTATGCTTTGTTGTCTTCGTTTTCCACTAGGCTTGATTCGCTGAGAAAGAAGGGTTTGGCCACAGTGGTCATTTCCCTCATAGAACTCGAAAAATAAGAGTGTTTTACTAAGTCATATTTTTAAAAGTTTTGTAAAAAATTTCACAAATATAATTCAGACATACTGTAAATGCAGTTTTTTAGTATAATCTGTTGTCTTTGTTTTTCACTAGGTTTGATTTGCTGAGGAAGAAGGGTTTGGCCACAGTGATCATTTCCCTCATAGAACTCGAAAAATAAGAGTGTTTTACTAAGTCATATTTTTAAAAGTTTTCTAAAAAATTTCACAAATACAATTCAGACATACTGTAAATGCAGTTTTTTAGTATGATCTGTTGGCTTCACTATTCACTACGTATCATTTGCTAAGGAAGAAGGGTTCCACAGTGGTCATTTCCCTCATAGAAATTAAAAAAATAAGAGTGTTTTACTAAGTCATATTTTTAAAAGTTTTCTAAAAAATTTCACAAATACAATTCAGACATACCGTAAATGCAGTTTTTTAGTATAATTTGTTGTCTTCACTTTTCATTACGTTTGATTTGCTGAGGAAGCAGGGTTTGGCCACAGTGGTCATTTCCCTCATAGAACTCGAAAAATAAGAGTGTTTTACTAAGTCATATTTTTAAAAGTTTTCTAAAAAATTTCACAAATACAATTGAGATATATTTTAAAAGCAGTTTTTTAGTATGCTTTGTTGTCTTTGTTTTCCACTAGGCTTGATTCGCTGAGAAAGAAGGGTTTGGCCACAGTGGTCATTTCCCTCATAGAACTCGAAATATAAGAGTGTTTTACTAAGTCATATTTTTAAAAGTTTTGTAAAAAATTTCACAAATATAGTTCAGACATACTGTAAATGCAGTTTTTTAGTATAATTTGTTGTCTTCATTTTCCACTACGCTTGATTCGCTGAAGAAGCAGGGTTTGGCCACAGTGGTCATTTCCCTCATAGAACTCGAAAAGTAAGAGTGTTTTACTAAGTCATATTTTTAAAAGTTTTCTAAAAAATTTCACAAATACAATTCAGATATACTGTAAATGCAGTTTTTTAGTATGATTTGTTGTCTTTATTTTTTTCTAGGTTCAATTCGCTGAGGAAGAAGGGTTTGGCCACAGTGGTCATTTCCCTCATAGAACTAAAAAAATAAGAGTGTTTTACTAAGTCATATTTTTAAAAGTTTTCTAAAAAATTTCACAAATACAATTCAGACATACCGTAAATGCAGTTTTTTAGTATAATTTGTTGTTTTTACTTTTCATTAGGTTTGATTTGCTGAGGAAGCAGGGTTTGGCCACAGTGGTCATTTCCCTCATAGAACTCGAAAAATAAGAGTGTTTTACTAAGTCATATTTTTAAAAGTTTTCTAAAAAATTTTACAAATACAATTTAGATATACTGTAAATGTGGTTTTTTAGTATGATTTGTTGTCTTCATTTTTCACTAGGTTCGATTCGCTGAGGAAGAAGGGTTTGGCCACAGTGGTAATTTCCCTCATAGAACTCGAAAAATAAGAGTGTTTTACTAAGTCATATTTTTAAAAGTTTTCTAAAAAATTTTACAAATACAATTCAGATATATTTTAAAAGCAGTTTTTTAGTATGCTTTGTTGTCTTCGTTTTCCACTAGGCTTGATTCGCTGAGAAAGAAGGGTTTGGCCACAGTGGTCATTTCCCTCATAGAACTCGAAAAATAAGAGTGTTTTACTAAGTCATATTTTTAAAAGTTTTCTAAAAAATTTCACAAATACAAATCAGACATACTGTAAATGCAGTTTTTTAGTATGATTTGTTGTCTTCACTATTCACTACGTATCATTTGCTAAGGAAGAAGGGTTTGGCCACAAGGGTCATTTCCCTCATAGAAATTAAAAAAATAAGAGTGTTTTACTAAGTCATATTTTTAAAAGTTTTCTAAAAAATTTCACAAATACAATTCAGACATACCGTAAATGCAGTTTTTTAGTATAATTTGTTGTCTTCACTTTTCATTACGTTTGATTTGCTGAGGAAGCAGGGTTTGGCCACAGTGGTCATTTCCCTCATAGAACTCGAAAAATAAGAGTGTTTTACTAAGTCATATTTTTAAAAGTTTTCTAAAAAATTTCACAAATACAATTCAGATATATTTTAAAAGCAGTTTTTTAGTATGCTTTGTTGTCTTCGTTTTCCACTAGGCTTGATTCGCTGAGAAAGAAGGGTTTGGCCACAGTGGTCATTTCCCTCATAGAACTCGAAAAATAAGAGTGTTTTACTAAGTCATATTTTTAAAAGTTTTCTAAAAAATTTCACAAATACAAATCAGACATACTGTAAATGCAGTTTTTTAGTATGATTTGTTGTCTTCACTATTCACTACGTATCATTTGCTAAGGAAGAAGGGTTTGGCCACAAGGGTCATTTCCCTCATAGAAATTAAAAAAATAAGAGTGTTTTACTAAGTCATATTTTTAAAAGTTTTCTAAAAAATTTCACAAATACAATTCAGACATACCGTAAATGCAGTTTTTTAGTATAATTTGTTGTCTTTACTTTTCATTACGTTTGATTTGCTGAGGAAGCAGGGTTTGGCCACAGTGGTCATTTCCCTCATAGAACTCGAAAAATAAGAGTGTTTTACTAAGTCATATTTTTAAAAGTTTTCTAAAAAATTTCACAAATACAATTGAGATATATTTTAAAAGCAGTTTTTTAGTATGCTTTGTTGTCTTCGTTTTCCACTAGGCTTGATTCGCTGAGAAAGAAGGGTTTGGCCACAGTGGTCATTTCCCTCATAGAACTCGAAATATAAGAGTGTTTTACTAAGTCATATTCTTAAAAGTTTTGTAAAAAATTTCACAAATATAATTCAGACATAGTGTAAATGCAGTTTTTTAGTATAATTTGTTGTCTTCACTTTTCATTACGTTTGATTTGCTGAGGAAGCAGGGTTTGGCCACAGTGGTCATTTCCCTCATAGAACTCGAAAAATAAGAGTGTTTTACTAAGTCATATTTTTAAAAGTTTTCTAAAAAATTTCACAAATACAATTGAGATATATTTTAAAAGCAGTTTTTTAGTATGCTTTGTTGTCTTCGTTTTCCACTACGCTTGATTCGCTGAAGAAGCAGGGTTTGGCCACAGTGGTCATTTCCCTCATAGAACTCGAAAAATAAGAGTGTTTTACTAAGTCATATTTTTAAAAGTTTTCTAAAAAATTTTACAAATACAATTTAGATATACTGTAAATGTGGTTTTTTAGTATGATTTGTTGTCTTCATTTTTCACTAGGTTCGATTCGCTGAGGAAGAAGGGTTTGGCCACAGTGGTAATTTCCCTCATAGAACTCGAAAAATAAGAGTGTTTTACTAAGTCATATTTTTAAAAGTTTTCTAAAAAATTTCACAAATACAATTCAGACATACTGTAAATGCAGTTTTTTAGTATGATTTGTTGGCTTCACTATTCACTACGTATCATTTGCTAAGGAAGAAGGGTTCCACAGTGGTCATTTCCCTCATAGAAATTAAAAAAATAAGAGTGTTTTACTAAGTCATATTTTTAAAAGTTTTCTAAAAAATTTCACAAATACAATTCAGACATACCGTAAATGCAGTTTTTTAGTATAATTTGTTGTCTTCACTTTTCATTACGTTTGATTTGCTGAGGAAGCAGGGTTTGGCCACAGTGGTCATTTCCCTCATAGAACTCGAAAAATAAGAGTGTTTTACTAAGTCATATTTTTAAAAGTTTTCTAAAAAATTTCACAAATACAATTGAGATATATTTTAAAAGCAGTTTTTTAGTATGCTTTGTTGTCTTCGTTTTCCACTAGGCTTGATTCGCTGAGAAAGAAGGGTTTGGCCACAGTGGTCATTTCCCTCATAGAACTCGAAATATAAGAGTGTTTTACTAAGTCATATTCTTAAAAGTTTTGTAAAAAATTTCACAAATATAATTCAGACATACTGTAAATGCAGTTTTTTAGTATAATTTGTTGTCTTCACTTTTCATTACGTTTGATTTGCTGAGGAAGCAGGGTTTGGCCACAGTGGTCATTTCCCTCATAGAACTCGAAAAATAAGAGTGTTTTACTAAGTCATATTTTTAAAAGTTTTCTAAAAAATTTCACAAATACAATTGAGATATATTTTAAAAGCAGTTTTTTAGTATGCTTTGTTGTCTTCGTTTTCCACTACGCTTGATTCGCTGAAGAAGCAGGGTTTGGCCACAGTGGTCATTTCCCTCATAGAACTCGAAAAATAAGAGTGTTTTACTAAGTCATATTTTTAAAAGTTTTCTAAAAAATTTTACAAATACAATTTAGATATACTGTAAATGTGGTTTTTTAGTATGATTTGTTGTCTTCATTTTTCACTAGGTTCGATTCGCTGAGAAAGAAGGGTTTGGCCACAGTGGTAATTTCCCTCATAGAACTCGAAAAATAAGAGTGTTTTACTAAGTCATATTTTTAAAAGTTTTCTAAAAAATTTTACAAATACAATTCAGATATATTTTAAAAGCAGTTTTTTAGTATGCTTTGTTGTCTTCGTTTTCCACTAGGCTTGATTCGCTGAGAAAGAAGGGTTTGGCCACAGTGGTCATTTCCCTCATAGAACTCGAAAAATAAGAGTGTTTTACTAAGTCATATTTTTAAAAGTTTTCTAAAAAAATTCACAAATACAAATCAGACATACTGTAAATGCAGTTTTTTAGTATGATTTGTTGTCTTCACTATTCACTACGTATCAATTGCTAAGGAAGAAGGGTTTGGCCACAGTGGTCATTTCCCTCATAGAAATTAAAAAAATAAGAGTGTTTTACTAAGTCATTATTTTAAAAGTTTTCTAAAAAATTTCACAAATACAATTCAGACATACCGTAAATGCAGTTTTTTAGTATAATTTGTTGTCTTCACTTTTCATTACGTTTGATTTGCTGAGGAAGCAGGGTTTGGCCACAGTGGTCATTTCCCTCATAGAACTCGAAAAATAAGAGTGTTTTACTAAGTCATATTTTTAAAAGTTTTCTAAAAAATTTCACAAATACAATTCAGATATATTTTAAAAGCAGTTTTTTAGTATGCTTTGTTGTCTTCGTTTTCCACTAGGCTTGATTCGCTGAGAAAGAAGGGTTTGGCCACAGTGGTCATTTCCCTCATAGAACTCGAAAAATAAGAGTGTTTTACTAAGTCATATTTTTAAAAGTTTTGTAAAAAATTTCACAAATATAATTCAGACATACTGTAAATGCAGTTTTTTAGTATAATTTGTTGTCTTTGTTTTTCACTAGGTTTGATTTGCTGAGGAAGAAGGGTTTGGCCACAGTGATCATTTCCCTCATAGAACTCGAAAAATAAGAGTGTTTTACTAAGTCATATTTTTAAAAGTTTTCTAAAAAATTTCACAAATACAATTCAGACATACTGTAAATGCAGTTTTTTAGTATGATTTGTTGGCTTCACTATTCACTACGTATCATTTGCTAAGGAAGAAGGGTTCCACAGTGGTCATTTCCCTCATAGAAATTAAAAAAATAAGAGTGTTTTACTAAGTCATATTTTTAAAAGTTTTCTAAAAAATTTCACAAATACAATTCAGACATACCGTAAATGCAGTTTTTTAGTATAATTTGTTGTCTTCACTTTTCATTACGTTTGATTTGCTGAGGAAGCAGGGTTTGGCCACAGTGGTCATTTCCCTCATAGAACTCGAAAAATAAGAGTGTTTTACTAAGTCATATTTTTAAAAGTTTTCTAAAAAATTTCACAAATACAATTGAGATATATTTTAAAAGCAGTTTTTTAGTATGCTTTGTTGTCTTCGTTTTCCACTAGGCTTGATTCGCTGAGAAAGAAGGGTTTGGCCACAGTGGTCATTTCCCTCATAGAACTCGAAAAATAAGAGTGTTTTACTAAGTCATATTTTTAAAAGTTTTCTAAAAAATTTCACAAATACAAATCAGACATACTGTAAATGCAGTTTTTTAGTATGATTTGTTGTCTTCACTATTCACTACGTATCATTTGCTAAGGAAGAAGGGTTTGGCCACAAGGGTCATTTCCCTCATAGAAATTAAAAAAATAAGAGTGTTTTACTAAGTCATATTTTTAAAAGTTTTCTAAAAAATTTCACAAATACAATTCAGACATACCGTAAATGCAGTTTTTTAGTATAATTTGTTGTCTTTACTTTTCATTACGTTTGATTTGCTGAGGAAGCAGGGTTTGGCCACAGTGGTCATTTCCCTCATAGAACTCGAAAAATAAGAGTGTTTTACTAAGTCATATTTTTAAAAGTTTTCTAAAAAATTTCACAAATACAATTGAGATATATTTTAAAAGCAGTTTTTTAGTATGCTTTGTTGTCTTCGTTTTCCACTAGGCTTGATTCGCTGAGAAAGAAGGGTTTGGCCACAGTGGTCATTTCCCTCATAGAACTCGAAATATAAGAGTGTTTTACTAAGTCATATTCTTAAAAGTTTTGTAAAAAATTTCACAAATATAATTCAGACATAGTGTAAATGCAGTTTTTTAGTATAATTTGTTGTCTTCACTTTTCATTACGTTTGATTTGCTGAGGAAGCAGGGTTTGGCCACAGTGGTCATTTCCCTCATAGAACTCGAAAAATAAGAGTGTTTTACTAAGTCATATTTTTAAAAGTTTTCTAAAAAATTTCACAAATACAATTGAGATATATTTTAAAAGCAGTTTTTTAGTATGCTTTGTTGTCTTCGTTTTCCACTACGCTTGATTCGCTGAAGAAGCAGGGTTTGGCCACAGTGGTCATTTCCCTCATAGAACTCGAAAAATAAGAGTGTTTTACTAAGTCATATTTTTAAAAGTTTTCTAAAAAATTTTACAAATACAATTTAGATATACTGTAAATGTGGTTTTTTAGTATGATTTGTTGTCTTCATTTTTCACTAGGTTCGATTCGCTGAGGAAGAAGGGTTTGGCCACAGTGGTAATTTCCCTCATAGAACTCGAAAAATAAGAGTGTTTTACTAAGTCATATTTTTAAAAGTTTTCTAAAAAATTTCACAAATACAATTCAGACATACTGTAAATGCAGTTTTTTAGTATGATTTGTTGGCTTCACTATTCACTACGTATCATTTGCTAAGGAAGAAGGGTTCCACAGTGGTCATTTCCCTCATAGAAATTAAAAAAATAAGAGTGTTTTACTAAGTCATATTTTTAAAAGTTTTCTAAAAAATTTCACAAATACAATTCAGACATACCGTAAATGCAGTTTTTTAGTATAATTTGTTGTCTTCACTTTTCATTACGTTTGATTTGCTGAGGAAGCAGGGTTTGGCCACAGTGGTCATTTCCCTCATAGAACTCGAAAAATAAGAGTGTTTTACTAAGTCATATTTTTAAAAGTTTTCTAAAAAATTTCACAAATACAATTGAGATATATTTTAAAAGCAGTTTTTTAGTATGCTTTGTTGTCTTCGTTTTCCACTAGGCTTGATTCGCTGAGAAAGAAGGGTTTGGCCACAGTGGTCATTTCCCTCATAGAACTCGAAATATAAGAGTGTTTTACTAAGTCATATTCTTAAAAGTTTTGTAAAAAATTTCACAAATATAATTCAGACATACTGTAAATGCAGTTTTTTAGTATAATTTGTTGTCTTCACTTTTCATTACGTTTGATTTGCTGAGGAAGCAGGGTTTGGCCACAGTGGTCATTTCCCTCATAGAACTCGAAAAATAAGAGTGTTTTACTAAGTCATATTTTTAAAAGTTTTCTAAAAAATTTCACAAATACAATTGAGATATATTTTAAAAGCAGTTTTTTAGTATGCTTTGTTGTCTTCGTTTTCCACTACGCTTGATTCGCTGAAGAAGCAGGGTTTGGCCACAGTGGTCATTTCCCTCATAGAACTCGAAAAATAAGAGTGTTTTACTAAGTCATATTTTTAAAAGTTTTCTAAAAAATTTTACAAATACAATTTAGATATACTGTAAATGTGGTTTTTTAGTATGATTTGTTGTCTTCATTTTTCACTAGGTTCGATTCGCTGAGAAAGAAGGGTTTGGCCACAGTGGTAATTTCCCTCATAGAACTCGAAAAATAAGAGTGTTTTACTAAGTCATATTTTTAAAAGTTTTCTAAAAAATTTTACAAATACAATTCAGATATATTTTAAAAGCAGTTTTTTAGTATGCTTTGTTGTCTTCGTTTTCCACTAGGCTTGATTCGCTGAGAAAGAAGGGTTTGGCCACAGTGGTCATTTCCCTCATAGAACTCGAAAAATAAGAGTGTTTTACTAAGTCATATTTTTAAAAGTTTTCTAAAAAAATTCACAAATACAAATCAGACATACTGTAAATGCAGTTTTTTAGTATGATTTGTTGTCTTCACTATTCACTACGTATCAATTGCTAAGGAAGAAGGGTTTGGCCACAGTGGTCATTTCCCTCATAGAAATTAAAAAAATAAGAGTGTTTTACTAAGTCATTATTTTAAAAGTTTTCTAAAAAATTTCACAAATACAATTCAGACATACCGTAAATGCAGTTTTTTAGTATAATTTGTTGTCTTCACTTTTCATTACGTTTGATTTGCTGAGGAAGCAGGGTTTGGCCACAGTGGTCATTTCCCTCATAGAACTCGAAAAATAAGAGTGTTTTACTAAGTCATATTTTTAAAAGTTTTCTAAAAAATTTCACAAATACAATTCAGATATATTTTAAAAGCAGTTTTTTAGTATGCTTTGTTGTCTTCGTTTTCCACTAGGCTTGATTCGCTGAGAAAGAAGGGTTTGGCCACAGTGGTCATTTCCCTCATAGAACTCGAAAAATAAGAGTGTTTTACTAAGTCATATTTTTAAAAGTTTTGTAAAAAATTTCACAAATATAATTCAGACATACTGTAAATGCAGTTTTTTAGTATAATTTGTTGTCTTTGTTTTTCACTAGGTTTGATTTGCTGAGGAAGAAGGGTTTGGCCACAGTGATCATTTCCCTCATAGAACTCGAAAAATAAGAGTGTTTTACTAAGTCATATTTTTAAAAGTTTTCTAAAAAATTTCACAAATACAATTCAGACATACTGTAAATGCAGTTTTTTAGTATGATTTGTTGGCTTCACTATTCACTACGTATCATTTGCTAAGGAAGAAGGGTTCCACAGTGGTCATTTCCCTCATAGAAATTAAAAAAATAAGAGTGTTTTACTAAGTCATATTTTTAAAAGTTTTCTAAAAAATTTCACAAATACAATTCAGACATACCGTAAATGCAGTTTTTTAGTATAATTTGTTGTCTTCACTTTTCATTACGTTTGATTTGCTGAGGAAGCAGGGTTTGGCCACAGTGGTCATTTCCCTCATAGAACTCGAAAAATAAGAGTGTTTTACTAAGTCATATTTTTAAAAGTTTTCTAAAAAATTTCACAAATACAATTGAGATATATTTTAAAAGCAGTTTTTTAGTATGCTTTGTTGTCTTCGTTTTCCACTAGGCTTGATTCGCTGAGAAAGAAGGGTTTGGCCACAGTGGTCATTTCCCTCATAGAACTCGAAATATAAGAGTGTTTTACTAAGTCATATTTTTAAAAGTTTTGTAAAAAATTTCACAAATAAAATTCAGACATACTGTAAATGCAGTTTTTTAGTATAATTTGTTGTCTTCATTTTCCACTACGCTTGATTCGCTGAAGAAGCAGGGTTTGGCCACAGTGGTCATTTCCCTCATAGAACTCGAAAAGTAAGAGTGTTTTACTAAGTCATATTTTTAAAAGTTTTCTAAAAAATTTCACAAATACAATTAGGATATACTGTAAATGCAGTTTTTTAGTATGATTTGTTGTCTTTATTTTTTTCTAGGTTCAATTCGCTGAGGAAGAAGGGTTTGGCCACAGTGGTCATTTCCCTCATAGAACTAAAAAAATAAGAGTGTTTTACTAAGTCATATTTTTAAAAGTTTTCTAAAAAATTTCACAAATACAATTTAGACATACCGTAAATGCAGTTTTTTAGTATAATTTGTTGTTTTTACTTTTCATTAGGTTTGATTTGCTGAGGAAGCAGGGCTTGGCCACAGTGGTCATTTCCCTCATAGAACTCGAAAAATAAGAGTGTTTTACTAAGTCATATTTTTAAAAGTTTTCTAAAAAATTTTACAAATAAAATTTAGATATACTGTAAATGTGGTTTTTTAGTATGATTTGTTGTCTTCATTTTTCACTAGGTTCAATTCGCTGAGGAAGAAGGGTTTGGCCACAGTGGTAATTTCCCTCATAGAACTCGAAAAATAAGAGTGTTTTACTAAGTCATATTTTTAAAAGTTTTCTAAAAAATTTTACAAATACAATTCAGATATATTTTAAAAGCAGTTTTTTAGTACGCTTTGTTGTCTTCGTTTTCCACTAGGCTTGATTCGCTGAGAAAGAAGGGTTTGGCCACAGTGGTCATTTCCCTCATAGAACTCGAAAAATAAGAGTGTTTTACTAAGTCATATTTTTAAAAGTTTTGTAAAAAATTTCACAAATATAATTCAGACATACTGTAAATGCAGTTTTTTAGTATAATTTGTTGTCTTTATTTTTTTCTAGGTTCAATTCGCTGAGGAAGAAGGGTTTGGCCACAGTGGTCATTTCCCTCATAGAACTAAAAAAATAAGAGTGTTTTACTAAGTCATATTTTTAAAAGTTTTCTAAAAAATTTCACAAATACAATTTAGACATACCGTAAATGCAGTTTTTTAGTATAATTTGTTGTTTTTACTTTTCATTAGGTTTGATTTGCTGAGGAAGCAGGGTTTGGCCACAGTGGTCATTTCCCTCATAGAACTCGAAAAGTAAGAGTGTTTTACTAAGTCATATTTTTAAAGGTTTTCTAAAAAATTTCACAAACACATTTTAGATTTGCTGTAAGTGCAGTTTCTTAGTATGATTTGTTGTCTTCATTTGCCAATAGGTTTAATTCGCTCACAAAGCATGGTTTGGCCACAGTGGTCATTTCGCTCATAGAACTCGAAAAATAAGAGTGTTTTACTAAGTCATATTTTTAAAAGTTTTCTAAAAAATTTCACAAATACAATTGAGATATATTGTAAATGCAGTTTTTTAGTACATATTGTTGTCTTCACTTTTCACTAGGCTTGATTTGCTGAGGAAGCAAGGTTTGGTTACAGTGGTCATTTCCCTCATAGAACTCGAAAAATAAGAGTGTTTTACTAAGTCATATTTTTAAAAGCTTTCTAAAAAATTTCACAAATACAATTTAGATATACTGTAAATGCAGTTTTTTAGTATGTATTGTTGTCTTCACTTTCCACTAGGTCTGATTTGCTGAGGAAGCAAGGTTTGGCCACGGGGGTCATTTCCCTCATAGAACTCGAAAAATAAGAGTGTTTTACTAAGTCATATTTTTAAAAGTTTTCTAAAAATTCCACAAATACAATTCAGATATACTGTAAATGCAGTTTTTTAGTATAATTTGTTGTCTTTGTTTTTCACTAGGTTTGATTTGCTGAGGAAGAAGGGTTTGGCCACAGTGATCATTTCCCTCATAGAACTCGAAAAATAAGAGTGTTTTACTAAGTCATATTTTTAAAAGTTTTCTAAAAAAATTTCACAAATACAATTCAGACATACTGTAAATGCAGTTTTTTAGTATGATTTGTTGGCTTCACTATTCACTACGTATCATTTGCTAAGGAAGAAGGGTTCCACAGTGGTCATTTCCCTCATAGAAATTAAAAAAATGAGAGTGTTTTACTAAGTCATATTTTTAAAAGTTTTCTAAAAAATTTCACAAATACAATTCAGACATACCGTAAATGCAGTTTTTTAGTATAATTTGTTGTCGTCACTTTTCATTACGTTTGATTTGCTGAGGAAGCAGGGTTTGGCCACAGTGGTCATTTCCCTCATAGAACTCGAAAAATAAGAGTGTTTTACTAAGTCATATTTTTAAAAGTTTTCTAAAAAATTTCACAAATACAATTCAGATATATTTTAAAAGCAGTTTTTTAGTATGCTTTGTTGTCTTCGTTTTCCACTAGGCTTGATTCGCTGAGAAAGAAGGGTTTGGCCACAGTGGTCATTTCCCTCATAGAACTCGAAAAGTAAGAGTGTTTTACTAAGTCATATTTTTAAAAGTTTTCTAAATAATTTCACAAATACAATTCAGATATACTGTAAATGCAGTTTTTTAGTATGATTTGTTGTCTTTATTTTTTTCTAGGTTCAATTCGCTAAGGAAGAAGGGTTTGGCCACAGTGGTCATTTCCCTCATAGAACTAAAAAAATAAGAGTGTTTTACTAAGTCATATTTTTAAAAGTTTTCTAAAAAATTTCACAAATACAATTTAGACATACCGTAAATGCAGTTTTTTAGTACATTTTAGATTTGCTGTAAGTGTAGTTTCTTAGTATGATTTGTTGTCTTCATTTGCCACTAGGTTTAATTCGCTCACAAAGCATGGTTTGGCCACAGTGGTCATTTCCCTCATAGAACTCGAAAAATAAGAGTGTTTTACTAAGTCATATTTTTAAAAGTTTTCTAAAAAATTTCACAAATACAATTGAGATATATTGTAAATGCAGTTTATTAGTACATTTCGTTGTCTTCACTTTTCACTAGGCTTGATTTGCTGAGGAAGCAAGGTTTGGTTACAGTGGTCATTTCCCTCATAGAACTCGAAAAATAAGAGTGTTTTACTAAGTCATATTTTTAAAAGCTTTCTAAAAAATTTCACAAATACAATTTAGATATACTGTAAATGCAGTTTTTTAGTATGCATTGTTGTCTTTGTTTTTCACTAGGTTTGATTTGCTGAGGAAGCAAGGTTTGGCCACGGGGGTCATTTCCCTCATAGAACTCGAACAATAAGAGTGTTTTACTAAGTCATATTTTTAAAAGTTTTCTAAAAAATTTCACAAATACAATTCAGATATACTGTAAATGCAGTTGTTTAGTAAGATTTGTTGTCTTCACTTTCCACTAGGCTTAATTTGCTGAGGAAGCAGGATTTGGTTACAGTGGTCATTTCCCCCATAGAACTCGAAAAATAAGAATGTTTTACTAAGTCATATTTTTAAAAGTTTTCTAAAAAATTTCACAAATACAAATCAGACATACTGTTAATGCAGTTTTTTAGTATGATTTGTTGTCTTTACTATTCACTACGTTTCATTTGCTAAGGAAGAAGGGTTTGGCCACAGTGGTCATTTCCCTCATAGAAATTAAAAAATAAAAGTGTTTTACTAAGTCATATTTTTAAAAGTTTTCTAAAAAATTTTACAAATACAATTCAGATATACTGTAAATGCAGTTTTTTAGTATGATTTGTTGTCTTCATTTTTCTTTAGGTTTAATTCACTGAGGAAGAAGGGTTTGGCCACAGTGATCATTTCCCTCATAGAACTCGAAAAATAAGAGTGTTTTACTAAGTCATATTTTTAAAAGTTTTCTAAAAAATTTCACAAATACAAATCAGACATACTGTAAATGCAGTTTTTTAGTATGATTTGTTGTCTTCACTATTCACTACGTATCATTTGCTAAGGAAGAAGGGTTTGGCCACAGTGGTCATTTCCCTCATAGAAATTAAAAAAATAAGAGTGTTTTACTAAGTCATATTTTTAAAAGTTTTCTAAAAAATTTCACAAATACAATTCAGACATACGGTAAATGCAGTTTTTTAGTATAATTTGTTGTCTTCACTTTTCATTACGTTTGATTTGCTGAGAAAGCAGGGTTTGGCCACAGTGGTCATTTCCCTCATAGAACTCGAAAAATAAGAGTGTTTTACTAAGTCATATTTTTAAAAGTTTTCTAAAAAATTTCACAAATACAATTGAGATATATTTTAAAAGCAGTTTTTTAGTATGCTTTGTTGTCTTCGTTTTCCACTAGGTTTGATTCGCTGAGAAAGAAGGGTTTGGCCACAGTGGTCATTTCCCTCATAGAACTCGAAAAATAAGAGTGTTTTACTAAGTCATATTTTTAAAAGTTTTGTAAAAAATTTCACAAATATAATTCAGACATACTGTAAATGCAGTTTTTTAGTATAATTTGTTGTCTTCATTTTCCACTACGCTTGATTCGCTGAAGAAGCAGGGTTTGGCCACAGTGGTCATTTCCCTCATAGAACTCGAAAAGTAAGAGTGTTTTACTAAGTCATATTTTTAAAAGTTTTCTAAAAAATTTCACAAATACAATTAGGATATACTGTAAATGCAGTTTTTTAGTATGATTTGTTGTCTTTATTTTTTTCTAGGTTCCATTCGCTGAGGAAGAAGGGTTTGGCCACAGTGGTCATTTCCCTCATAGAACTAAAAAAATAAGAGTGTTTTACTAAGTCATATTTTTAAAAGTTTTCTAAAAAATTTCACAAATACAATTCAGACATACCGTAAATGCAGTTTTTTAGTATAATTTGTTGTTTTTACTTTTCATTAGGTTTGATTTGCTGAGGAAGCAGGGTTTGGCCACAGTGGTCATTTCCCTCATAGAACTCGAAAAATAAGAGTGTTTTACTAAGTCATATTTTTAAAAGTTTTCTAAAAAATTTTACAAATACAATTTAGATATACTGTAAATGTGGTTTTTTAGTATGATTTGTTGTCTTCATTTTTCACTAGGTTCGATTCGCTGAGGAAGAAGGGTTTGGCCACAGTGGTAATTTCCCTCATAGAACTCGAAAAATAAGAGTGTTTTACTAAGTCATATTTTTAAAAGTTTTCTAAAAAATTTTGCAAATACAATTCAGATATATTTTAAAAGCAGTTTTTTAGTATGCTTTGTTGTCTTCGTTTTCCACTAGGCTTGATTCGCTGAGAAAGAAGGGTTTGGCCACAGTGGTCATTTCCCTCATAGAACTCGAAAAATAAGAGTGTTTTACTAAGTCATATTTTTAAAAGTTTTCTAAAAAATTTCACAAATACAAATCAGACATACTGTAAATGCAGTTTTTTAGTATGATTTGTTGTCTTCACTATTCACTACGTATCATTTGCTAAAGAAGAAGGGTTTGGCCACAGTGGTCATTTCCCTCATAGAAATTAAAAAAATAAGAGTGTTTTACTAAGTCATATTTTTAAAAGTTTTCTAAAAAATTTCACAAATACAATTCAGACATACCGTAAATGCAGTTTTTTAGTATAATTTGTTGTCTTCACTTTTCATTACGTTTGATTTGCTGAGGAAGCAGGGTTTGGCCACAGTGGTCATTTCCCTCATAGAACTCGAAAAATAAGAGTGTTTTACTAAGTCATATTTTTAAAAGTTTTCTAAAAAATTTCACAAATACAATTCAGATATATTTTAAAAGCAGTTTTTTAGTATGCTTTGTTGCCTTCGTTTTCCACTAGGCTTGATTCGCTGAGAAAGAAGGGTTTGGCCACAGTGGTCATTTCCCTCATAGAACTCGAAAAATAAGAGTGTTTTACTAAGTCATATTTTTAAAAGTTTTGTAAAAAATTTCACAAATATAATTCAGACATACTGTAAATGCAGTTTTTTAGTATAATTTGTTGTCTTTGTTTTTCACTAGGTTTGATTTGCTGAGGAAGAAGGGTTTGGCCACAGTGATCATTTCCCTCATAGAACTCGAAAAATAAGAGTGTTTTACTAAGTCATATTTTTAAAAGTTTTCTAAAAAATTTCACAAATACAATTCAGACATACTGTAAATGCAGTTTTTTAGTATGATTTGTTGGCTTCACTATTCACTACGTATCATTTGCTAAGGAAGAAGGGTTCCACAGTGGTCATTTCCCTCATAGAAATTAAAAAAATAAGAGTGTTTTACTAAGTCATATTTTTAAAAGTTTTCTAAAAAATTTCACAAATACAATTCAGACATACCGTAAATGCAGTTTTTTAGTATAATTTGTTGTCTTCACTTTTCATTACGTTTGATTTGCTGAGGAAACAGGGTTTGGCCACAGTGGTCATTTCCCTCATAGAACTCGAAAAATAAGAGTGTTTTACTAAGTCATATTTTTAAAAGTTTTCTAAAAAATTTCACAAATACAATTGAGATATATTTTAAAAGCAGTTTTTTAGTATGCTTTGTTATCTTCGTTTTCCACTAGGCTTGATTCGCTGAGAAAGAAGGGTTTGGCCACAGTGGTCATTTCCCTCATAGAACTCGAAAAGTAAGAGTGTTTTACTAAGTCATATTTTTAAAAGTTTTCTAAAAAATTTCACAAATACAATTAGGATATACTGTAAATGCAGTTTTTTAGTATGATTTGTTGTCTTTATTTTTTTCTAGGTTCAATTCGCTGAGGAAGAAGGGTTTGGCCACAGTGGTCATTTCCCTCATAGAACTAAAAAAATAAGAGTGTTTTACTAAGTCATATTTTTAAAAGTTTTCTAAAAAATTTCACAAATACAATTCAGACATACCGTAAATGCAGTTTTTTAGTATAATTTGTTGTTTTTACTTTTCATTAGGTTTGATTTGCTGAGGAAGCAGGGTTTGGCCACAGTGGTCATTTCCCTCATAGAACTCGAAAAATAAGAGTGTTTTACTAAGTCATATTTTTAAAAGTTTTCTAAAAAATTTTACAAATACAATTTAGATATACTGTAAATGTGGTTTTTTAGTATGACTTGTTGTCTTCATTTTTCACTAGGTTCGATTCGCTGAGGAAGAAGGGTTTGGCCACAGTGGTAATTTCCCTCATAGAACTCGAAAAATAAGAGTGTTTTACTAAGTCATATTTTTAAAAGTTTTCTAAAAAATTTTGCAAATACAATTCAGATATATTTTAAAAGCAGTTTTTTAGTATGCTTTGTTGTCTTCGTTTTCCACTAGGCTTGATTCGCTGAGAAAGAAGGGTTTGGCCACAGTGGTCATTTCCCTCATAGAACTCGAAAAATAAGAGTGTTTTACTAAGTCATATTTTTAAAAGTTTTCTAAAAAATTTCACAAATACAAATCAGACATACTGTAAATGCAGTTTTTTAGCATGATTTGTTGTCTTCACTATTCACTACGTATCATTTGCTAAGGAAGAAGGGTTTGGCCACAGTGGTCATTTCCCTCATAGAAATTAAAAAAATAAGAGTGTTTTACTAAGTCATATTTTTAAAAGTTTTCTAAAAAATTTCACAAATACAATTCAGACATACCGTAAATGCAGTTTTTTAGTATAATTTGTTGTCTTCACTTTTCATTACGTTTGATTTGCTGAGGAAGCAGGGTTTGGCCACAGTGGTCATTTCCCTCATAGAACTCGAAAAATAAGAGTGTTTTACTAAGTCATATTTTTAAAAGTTTTCTAAAAAATTTCACAAATACAATTCAGATATATTTTAAAAGCAGTTTTTTAGTATGCTTTGTTGCCTTCGTTTTCCACTAGGCTTGATTCGCTGAGAAAGAAGGGTTTGGCCACAGTGGTCATTTCCCTCATAGAACTCGAAAAATAAGAGTGTTTTACTAAGTCATATTTTTAAAAGTTTTGTAAAAAATTTCACAAATATAATTCAGACATACTGTAAATGCAGTTTTTTAGTATAATTTGTTGTCTTTGTTTTTCACTAGGTTTGATTTGCTGAGGAAGAAGGGTTTGGCCACAGTGATCATTTCCCTCATAGAACTCGAAAAATAAGAGTGTTTTACTAAGTCATATTTTTAAAAGTTTTCTAAAAAATTTCACAAATACAATTCAGACATACTGTAAATGCAGTTTTTTAGTATGATTTGTTGGCTTCACTATTCACTACGTATCATTTGCTAAGGAAGAAGGGTTCCACAGTGGTCATTTCCCTCATAGAAATTAAAAAAATAAGAGTGTTTTACTAAGTCATATTTTTAAAAGTTTTCTAAAAAATTTCACAAATACAATTCAGACAGTAAATGCAGTTTTTTAGTATAATTTGTTGTCTTCACTTTTCATTTCGTTTGATTTGCTGAGGAAACAGGGTTTGGCCACAGTGGTCATTTCCCTCATAGAACTCGAAAAATAAGAGTGTTTTACTAAGTCATATTTTTAAAAGTTTTCTAAAAAATTTCACAAATACAATTGAGATATATTTTAAAAGCAGTTTTTTAGTATGCTTTGTTATCTTCGTTTTCCACTAGGCTTGATTCGCTGAGAAAGAAGGGTTTGGCCACAGTGGTCATTTCCCTCATAGAACTCGAAATATAAGAGTGTTTTACTAAGTCATATTTTTAAAAGTTTTGTAAAAAATTTCACAAATATAATTCAGACATACTGTAAATGCAGTTTTTTAGTATAATTTGTTGTCTTCATTTTTCACTACGCTTGATTCGCTGAAGAAGCAGGGTTTGGCCACAGTGGTCATTTCCCTCATAGAACTCGAAAAGTAAGAGTGTTTTACTAAGTCATATTTTTAAAAGTTTTCTAAAAAATTTCACAAATACAATTAGGATATACTGTAAATGCAGTTTTTTAGTATGATTTGTTGTCTTTATTTTTTTCTAGGTTCAATTCGCTGAGGAAGAAGGGTTTGGCCACAGTGGTCATTTCCCTCATAGAACTAAAAAAATAAGAGTGTTTTACTAAGTCATATTTTTAAAAGTTTTCTAAAAAATTTCACAAATACAATTCAGACATACCGTAAATGCAGTTTTTTAGTATAATTTGTTGTTTTTACTTTTCATTAGGTTTGATTTGCTGAGGAAGCAGGGTTTGGCCACAGTGGTCATTTCCCTCATAGAACTCGAAAAATAAGAGTGTTTTACTAAGTCATATTTTTAAAAGTTTTCTAAAAAATTTTACAAATACAATTTAGATATACTGTAAATGTGGTTTTTTAGTATGATTTGTTGTCTTCATTTTTCACTAGGTTCGATTCGCTGAGGAAGAAGGGTTTGGCCACAGTGGTAATTTCCCTCATAGAACTCGAAAAATAAGAGTGTTTTACTAAGTCATATTTTTAAAAGTTTTCTAAAAAATTTTACAAATACAATTCAGATATATTTTAAAAGCAGTTTTTTAGTATGCTTTGTTGTCTTCGTTTTCCACTAGGCTTGATTCGCTGAGAAAGAAGGGTTTGGCCACAGTGGTCATTTCCCTCATAGAACTCGAAAAATAAGAGTGTTTTACTAAGTCATATTTTTAAAAGTTTTCTAAAAAATTTCACAAATACAAATCAGACATACTGTAAATGCAGTTTTTTAGTATGATTTGTTGTCTTCACTATTCACTACGTATGATTTGCTAAGGAAGAAGGGTTTGGCCACAAGGGTCATTTCCCTCATAGAAATTAAAAAAATAAGAGTGTTTTACTAAGTCATATTTTTAAAAGTTTTCTAAAAAATTTCACAAATACAATTCAGACATACCGTAAATGCAGTTTTTTAGTATAATTTGTTGTCTTCACTTTTCATTACGTTTGATTTGCTGAGGAAGCAGGGTTTGGCCACAGTGGTCATTTCCCTCATAGAACTCGAAAAATAAGAGTGTTTTACTAAGTCATATTTTTAAAAGTTTTCTAAAAAATTTCACAAATACAATTCAGATATATTTTAAAAGCAGTTTTTTAGTATGCTTTGTTGTCTTCGTTTTCCACTAGGCTTGATTCGCTGAGAAAGAAGGGTTTGGCCACAGTGGTCATTTCCCTCATAGAACTCGAAAAATAAGAGTGTTTTACTAAGTCATATTTTTAAAAGTTTTCTAAAAAATTTCACAAATATAATTCAGACATACTGTAAATGCAGTTTTTTAGTATAATTTGTTGTCTTTGTTTTTCACTAGGTTTGATTTGCTGAGGAAGAAGGGTTTGGCCACAGTGATCATTTCCCTCATAGAACTCGAAAAATAAGAGTGTTTTACTAAGTCATATTTTTAAAAGTTTTCTAAAAAATTTCACAAATACAATTCAGACATACTGTAAATGCAGTTTTTTAGTATGATCTGTTGGCTTCACTACTCACTACGTATCATTTGCTAAGGAAGAAGGGTTCCACAGTGGTCATTTCCCTCATAGAAATTAAAAAAATAAGAGTGTTTTACTAAGTCATATTTTTAAAAGTTTTCTAAAAAATTTCACAAATACAATTCAGACATACCGTAAATGCAGTTTTTTAGTATAATTTGTTGTCTTCACTTTTCATTACGTTTGATTTGCTGAGGAAGCAGGGTTTGGCCACAGTGGTCATTTCCCTCATAGAACTCGAAAAATAAGAGTGTTTTACTAAGTCATATTTTTAAAAGTTTTCTAAAAAATTTCACAAATACAATTGAGATATATTTTAAAAGCAGTTTTTTAGTATGCTTTGTTGTCTTCGTTTTCCACTAGGCTTGATTCGCTGAGAAAGAAGGGTTTGGCCACAGTGGTCATTTCCCTCATAGAACTCGAAATATAAGAGTGTTTTACTAAGTCATATTTTTAAAAGTTTTGTAAAAAATTTCACAAATATAATTCAGACATACTGTAAATGCAGTTTTTTAGTATAATTTGTTGTCTTCATTTTCCACTACGCTTGATTCGCTGAAGAAGCAGGGTTTGGCCACAGTGGTCATTTCCCTCATAGAACTCGAAAAGTAAGAGTGTTTTACTAAGTCATATTTTTAAAAGTTTTCTAAAAAATTTCACAAATACAATTCAGATATACTGTAAATGCAGTTTTTTAGTATGATTTGTTGTCTTTATTTTTTTCTAGGTTCAATTCACTGAGGAAGAAGGGTTTGGCCACAGTGGTCATTTCCCTCATAGAACTAAAAAAATAAGAGTGTTTTACTAAGTCATATTTTTAAAAGTTTTCTAAAAAATTTCACAAATACAATTCAGACATACCGTAAATGCAGTTTTTTAGTATAATTTGTTGTTTTTACTTTTCATTAGGTTTGATTTGCTGAGGAAGCAGGGTTTGGCCACAGTGGTCATTTCCCTCATAGAACTCGAAAAATAAGAGTGTTTTACTAAGTCATATTTTTAAAAGTTTTCTAAAAAATTTTACAAATACAATTTAGATATACTGTAAATGTGGTTTTTTAGTTTGATTTGTTGTCTTCATTTTTCACTAGGTTCGATTCGCTGAGGAAGAAGGGTTTGGCCACAGTGGTAATTTCCCTCATAGAACTCGAAAAATAAGAGTGTTTTACTAAGTCATATTTTTAAAAGTTTTCTAAAAAATTTTACAAATACAATTCAGATATATTTTAAAAGCAGTTTTTTAGTATGCTTTGTTGTCTTCGTTTTCCACTAGGCTTGATTCGCTGAGAAAGAAGGGTTTGGCCACAGTGGTCATTTCCCTCATAGAACTCGAAAAATAAGAGTGTTTTACTAAGTCATATTTTTAAAAGTTTTCTAAAAAATTTCACAAATACAAATCAGACATACTGTAAATGCAGTTTTTTAGTATGATTTGTTGTCTTCACTATTCACTACGTATCATTTGCTAAGGAAGAAGGGTTTGGCCACAAGGGTCATTTCCCTCATAGAAATTAAAAAAATAAGAGTGTTTTACTAAGTCATATTTTTAAAAGTTTTCTAAAAAATTTCACAAATACAATTCAGACATACCGTAAATGCAGTTTTTTAGTATAATTTGTTGTCTTCAATTTTCATTACGTTTGATTTGCTGAGGAAGCAGGGTTTGGCCACAGTGGTCATTTCCCTCATAGAACTCGAAAAATAAGAGTGTTTTACTAAGTCATATTTTTAAAAGTTTTCTAAAAAATTTCACAAATACAATTCAGATATATTTTAAAAGCAGTTTTTTAGTATGCTTTGTTGTCTTCGTTTTCCACTAGGCTTGATTCGCTGAGAAAGAAGGGTTTGGCCACAGTGGTCATTTCCCTCATAGAACTCGAAAAATAAGAGTGTTTTACTAAGTCATATTTTTAAAAGTTTTCTAAAAAATTTCACAAATACAAATCAGACATACTGTAAATGCAGTTTTTTAGTATGATTTGTTGTCTTCACTATTCACTACGTATCATTTGCTAAGGAAGAAGGGTTTGGCCACAAGGGTCATTTCCCTCATAGAAATTAAAAAAATAAGAGTGTTTTACTAAGTCATATTTTTAAAAGTTTTCTAAAAAATTTCACAAATACAATTCAGACATACCGTAAATGCAGTTTTTTAGTATAATTTGTTGTCTTTACTTTTCATTACGTTTGATTTGCTGAGGAAGCAGGGTTTGGCCACAGTGGTCATTTCCCTCATAGAACTCGAAAAATAAGAGTGTTTTACTAAGTCATATTTTTAAAAGTTTTCTAAAAAATTTCACAAATACAATTGAGATATATTTTAAAAGCAGTTTTTTAGTATGCTTTGTTGTCTTCGTTTTCCACTAGGCTTGATTCGCTGAGAAAGAAGGGTTTGGCCACAGTGGTCATTTCCCTCATAGAACTCGAAATATAAGAGTGTTTTACTAAGTCATATTCTTAAAAGTTTTGTAAAAAATTTCACAAATATAATTCAGACATACTGTAAATGCAGTTTTTTAGTATAATTTGTTGTCTTCACTTTTCATTACGTTTGATTTGCTGAGGAAGCAGGGTTTGGCCACAGTGGTCATTTCCCTCATAGAACTCGAAAAATAAGAGTGTTTTACTAAGTCATATTTTTAAAAGTTTTCTAAAAAATTTCACAAATACAATTGAGATATATTTTAAAAGCAGTTTTTTAGTATGCTTTGTTGTCTTCGTTTTCCACTACGCTTGATTCGCTGAAGAAGCAGGGTTTGGCCACAGTGGTCATTTCCCTCATAGAACTCGAAAAATAAGAGTGTTTTACTAAGTCATATTTTTAAAAGTTTTCTAAAAAATTTTACAAATACAATTTAGATATACTGTAAATGTGGTTTTTTAGTATGATTTGTTGTCTTCATTTTTCACTAGGTTCGATTCGCTGAGGAAGAAGGGTTTGGCCACAGTGGTAATTTCCCTCATAGAACTCGAAAAATAAGAGTGTTTTACTAAGTCATATTTTTAAAAGTTTTCTAAAAAATTTCACAAATACAATTCAGACATACTGTAAATGCAGTTTTTTAGTATGATTTGTTGGCTTCACTATTCACTACGTATCATTTGCTAAGGAAGAAGGGTTCCACAGTGGTCATTTCCCTCATAGAAATTAAAAAAATAAGAGTGTTTTACTAAGTCATATTTTTAAAAGTTTTCTAAAAAATTTCACAAATACAATTCAGACATACCGTAAATGCAGTTTTTTAGTATAATTTGTTGTCTTCACTTTTCATTACGTTTGATTTGCTGAGGAAGCAGGGTTTGGCCACAGTGGTCATTTCCCTCATAGAACTCGAAAAATAAGAGTGTTTTACTAAGTCATATTTTTAAAAGTTTTCTAAAAAATTTCACAAATACAATTGAGATATATTTTAAAAGCAGTTTTTTAGTATGCTTTGTTGTCTTCGTTTTCCACTAGGCTTGATTCGCTGAGAAAGAAGGGTTTGGCCACAGTGGTCATTTCCCTCATAGAACTCGAAATATAAGAGTGTTTTACTAAGTCATATTCTTAAAAGTTTTGTAAAAAATTTCACAAATATAATTCAGACATACTGTAAATGCAGTTTTTTAGTATAATTTGTTGTCTTCACTTTTCATTACGTTTGATTTGCTGAGGAAGCAGGGTTTGGCCACAGTGGTCATTTCCCTCATAGAACTCGAAAAATAAGAGTGTTTTACTAAGTCATATTTTTAAAAGTTTTCTAAAAAATTTCACAAATACAATTGAGATATATTTTAAAAGCAGTTTTTTAGTATGCTTTGTTGTCTTCGTTTTCCACTACGCTTGATTCGCTGAAGAAGCAGGGTTTGGCCACAGTGGTCATTTCCCTCATAGAACTCGAAAAATAAGAGTGTTTTACTAAGTCATATTTTTAAAAGTTTTCTAAAAAATTTTACAAATACAATTTAGATATACTGTAAATGTGGTTTTTTAGTATGATTTGTTGTCTTCATTTTTCACTAGGTTCGATTCGCTGAGAAAGAAGGGTTTGGCCACAGTGGTAATTTCCCTCATAGAACTCGAAAAATAAGAGTGTTTTACTAAGTCATATTTTTAAAAGTTTTCTAAAAAATTTTACAAATACAATTCAGATATATTTTAAAAGCAGTTTTTTAGTATGCTTTGTTGTCTTCGTTTTCCACTAGGCTTGATTCGCTGAGAAAGAAGGGTTTGGCCACAGTGGTCATTTCCCTCATAGAACTCGAAAAATAAGAGTGTTTTACTAAGTCATATTTTTAAAAGTTTTCTAAAAAATTTCACAAATACAAATCAGACATACTGTAAATGCAGTTTTTTAGTATGATTTGTTGTCTTCACTATTCACTACGTATCAATTGCTAAGGAAGAAGGGTTTGGCCACAGTGGTCATTTCCCTCATAGAAATTAAAAAAATAAGAGTGTTTTACTAAGTCATTATTTTAAAAGTTTTCTAAAAAATTTCACAAATACAATTCAGACATACCGTAAATGCAGTTTTTTAGTATAATTTGTTGTCTTCACTTTTCATTACGTTTGATTTGCTGAGGAAGCAGGGTTTGGCCACAGTGGTCATTTCCCTCATAGAACTCGAAAAATAAGAGTGTTTTACTAAGTCATATTTTTAAAAGTTTTCTAAAAAATTTCACAAATACAATTCAGATATATTTTAAAAGCAGTTTTTTAGTATGCTTTGTTGTCTTCGTTTTCCACTAGGCTTGATTCGCTGAGAAAGAAGGGTTTGGCCACAGTGGTCATTTCCCTCATAGAACTCGAAAAATAAGAGTGTTTTACTAAGTCATATTTTTAAAAGTTTTGTAAAAAATTTCACAAATATAATTCAGACATACTGTAAATGCAGTTTTTTAGTATAATTTGTTGTCTTTGTTTTTCACTAGGTTTGATTTGCTGAGGAAGAAGGGTTTGGCCACAGTGATCATTTCCCTCATAGAACTCGAAAAATAAGAGTGTTTTACTAAGTCATATTTTTAAAAGTTTTCTAAAAAATTTCACAAATACAATTCAGACATACTGTAAATGCAGTTTTTTAGTATGATTTGTTGGCTTCACTATTCACTACGTATCATTTGCTAAGGAAGAAGGGTTCCACAGTGGTCATTTCCCTCATAGAAATTAAAAAAATAAGAGTGTTTTACTAAGTCATATTTTTAAAAGTTTTCTAAAAAATTTCACAAATACAATTCAGACATACCGTAAATGCAGTTTTTTAGTATAATTTGTTGTCTTCACTTTTCATTACGTTTGATTTGCTGAGGAAGCAGGGTTTGGCCACAGTGGTCATTTCCCTCATAGAACTCGAAAAATAAGAGTGTTTTACTAAGTCATATTTTTAAAAGTTTTCTAAAAAATTTCACAAATACAATTGAGATATATTTTAAAAGCAGTTTTTTAGTATGCTTTGTTGTCTTCGTTTTCCACTAGGCTTGATTCGCTGAGAAAGAAGGGTTTGGCCACAGTGGTCATTTCCCTCATAGAACTCGAAATATAAGAGTGTTTTACTAAGTCATATTTTTAAAAGTTTTGTAAAAAATTTCACAAATATAATTCAGACATACTGTAAATGCAGTTTTTTAGTATAATTTGTTGTCTTCATTTTCCACTACGCTTGATTCGCTGAAGAAGCAGGGTTTGGCCACAGTGGTCATTTCCCTCATAGAACTCGAAAAATAAGAGTGTTTTACTAAGTCATATTTTTAAAAGTTTTCTAAAAAATTTCACAAATACAATTAGGATATACTGTAAATGCAGTTTTTTAGTATGATTTGTTGTCTTTATTTTTTTGTAGGTTCAATTCGCTGAGGAAGAAGGGTTTGGCCACAGTGGTCATTTCCCTCATAGAACTAAAAAAATAAGAGTGTTTTACTAAGTCATATTTTTAAAAGTTTTCTAAAAAATTTCACAAATACAATTTAGACATACCGTAAATGCAGTTTTTTAGTATAATTTGTTGTTTTTACTTTTCATTAGGTTTGATTTGCTGAGGAAGCAGGGCTTGGCCACAGTGGTCATTTCCCTCATAGAACTCGAAAAATAAGAGTGTTTTACTAAGTCATATTTTTAAAAGTTTTCTAAAAAATTTTACAAATAAAATTTAGATATATTTTAAAAGCAGTTTTTTAGTACGCTTTGTTGTCTTCGTTTTTCACTAGGCTTGATTCGCTGAGAAAGAAGGGTTTGGCCACAGTGGTCATTTCCCTCATAGAACTCGAAAAATAAGAGTGTTTTACTAAGTCATATTTTTAAAAGTTTTGTAAAAAATTTCACAAATATAATTCAGACATACTGTAAATGCAGTTTTTTAGTATAATTTGTTGTCTTTATTTTTTTCTAGGTTCAATTCGCTGAGGAAGAAGGGTTTGGCCACAGTGGTCATTTCCCTCATAGAACTAAAAAAATAAGAGTGTTTTACTAAGTCATATTTTTAAAAGTTTTCTAAAAAATTTCACAAATACAATTCAGACATACCGTAAATGCAGTTTTTTAGTATAATTTGTTGTTTTTACTTTTCATTAGGTTTGATTTGCTGAGGAAGCAGGGTTTGGCCACAGTGGTCATTTCCCTCATAGAACTCGAAAAGTAAGAGTGTTTTACTAAGTCATATTTTTAAAGGTTTTCTAAAAAATTTCACAAACACATTTTAGATTTGCTGTAAGTGCAGTTTCTTAGTATGATTTGTTGTCTTCATTTGCCAATAGGTTTAATTCGCTCACAAAGCATGGTTTGGCCACAGTGGTCATTTCGCTCATAGAACTCGAAAAATAAGAGTGTTTTACTAAGTCATATTTTTAAAAGTTTTCTAAAAAATTTCACAAATACAATTGAGATATATTGTAAATGCAGTTTTTTAGTACATATTGTTGTCTTCACTTTTCACTAGGCTTGATTTGCTGAGGAAGCAAGGTTTGGTTACAGTGGTCATTTCCCTCATAGAACTCGAAAAATAAGAGTGTTTTACTAAGTCATATTTTTAAAAGCTTTCTAAAAAATTTCACAAATACAATTTAGATATACTGTAAATGCAGTTTTTTAGTATGTATTGTTGTCTTCACTTTCCACTAGGTCTGATTTGCTTAGGAAGCAAGGTTTGGCCACGGGGGTCATTTCCCTCATAGAACTCGAAAAATAAGAGTGTTTTACTAAGTCATATTTTTAAAAGTTTTCTAAAAATTCCACAAATACAATTCAGATATACTGTAAATGCAGTTTTTTAGTATAATTTGTTGTCTTTGTTTTTCACTAGGTTTGATTTGCTGAGGAAGAAGGGTTTGGCCACAGTGATCATTTCCCTCATAGAACTCGAAAAATAAGAGTGTTTTACTAAGTCATATTTTTAAAAGTTTTCTAAAAAATTTCACAAATACAATTCAGACATACTGTAAATGCAGTTTTTTAGTATGATTTGTTGGCTTCACTTTTCACTAGGCTTCATTTGCTGAGGATTAAGGGTTTGGCCACAGTGATCATTTCCCTCATAGAACTCGAAAAATAAAAGTGTTTTACTAAGTCATATTTTTAAAAGTTTTCTAAAAAATTTCACAAATACAATTCAGACATACTGTAAATGCAGTTTTTTAGTATGATTTGTTGGCTTCACTATTCACTACGTATCATTTGCTAAGGAAGAAGGGTTCCACAGTGGTCATTTCCCTCATAGAAATTAAAAAAATGAGAGTGTTTTACTAAGTCATATTTTTAAAAGTTTTCTAAAAAATTTCACAAATACAATTCAGACATACCGTAAATGCAGTTTTTTAGTATAATTTGTTGTCTTCACTTTTCATTACGTTTGATTTGCTGAGGAAGCAGGGTTTGGCCACAGTGGTCATTTCCCTCATAGAACTCGAAAAATAAGAGTGTTTTACTAAGTCATATTTTTAAAAGTTTTCTAAAAAATTTCACAAATACAATTCAGATATATTTTAAAAGCAGTTTTTTAGTATGCTTTGTTGTCTTCGTTTTCCACTAGGCTTAATTCGCTGAGAAAGAAGGGTTTGGCCACAGTGGTCATTTCCCTCATAGAACTCGAAAAATAAGAGTGTTTTACTAAGTCATATTTTTAAAAGTTTTGTAAAAAATTTCACAAATACAATTTAGATATATTTTAAAAGCAGTTTTTTAGTATAATTTGTTGTCTTCATTTTCCACTACGTTTGATTCGCTGAAGAAGCAGGGTTTGGCCACAGTGGTCATTTCCCTCATAGAACTCGAAAAGTAAGAGTGTTTTACTAAGTCATATTTTTAAAAGTTTTCTAAATAATTTCACAAATACAATTCAGATATACTGTAAATGCAGTTTTTTAGTATGATTTGTTGTCTTTATTTTTTTCTAGGTTCAATTCGCTGAGGAAGAAGGGTTTGGCCACAGTGGTCATTTCCCTCATAGAACTAAAAAAATAAGAGTGTTTTACTAAGTCATATTTTTAAAAGTTTTCTAAAAAATTTCACAAATACAATTTAGACATACCGTAAATGCAGTTTTTTAGTACATTTTAGATTTGCTGTAAGTGTAGTTTCTTAGTATGATTTGTTGTCTTCATTTGCCACTAGGTTTAATTCGCTCACAAAGCATGGTTTGGCCACAGTGGTCATTTCCCTCATAGAACTCGAAAAATAAGAGTGTTTTACTAAGTCATATTTTTAAAAGTTTTCTAAAAAATTTCACAAATACAATTGAGATATATTGTAAATGCAGTTTATTAGTACATTTCGTTGTCTTCACTTTTCACTAGGCTTGATTTGCTGAGGAAGCAAGGTTTGGTTACAGTGGTCATTTCCCTCATAGAACTCGAAAAATAAGAGTGTTTTACTAAGTCATATTTTTAAAAGCTTTCTAAAAAATTTCACAAATACAATTTAGATATACTGTAAATGCAGTTTTTTAGTATGCATTGTTGTCTTTGTTTTTCACTAGGTTTGATTTGCTGAGGAAGCAAGGTTTGGCCACGGGGGTCATTTCCCTCATAGAACTCGAACAATAAGAGTGTTTTACTAAGTCATATTTTTAAAAGTTTTCTAAAAAATTTCACAAATACAATTCAGATATACTGTAAATGCAGTTGTTTAGTAAGATTTGTTGTCTTCACTTTCCACTAGGCTTAATTTGCTGAGGAAGCAGGATTTGGTTACAGTGGTCATTTCCCCCATAGAACTCGAAAAATAAGAATGTTTTACTAAGTCATATTTTTAAAAGTTTTCTAAAAAATTTCACAAATACAAATCAGACATACTGTTAATGCAGTTTTTTAGTATGATTTGTTGTCTTTACTATTCACTACGTTTCATTTGCTAAGGAAGAAGGGTTTGGCCACAGTGGTCATTTCCCTCATAGAAATTAAAAAATAAAAGTGTTTTACTAAGTCATATTTTTAAAAGTTTTCTAAAAAATTTTACAAATACAATTCAGATATACTGTAAATGCAGTTTTTTAGTATGATTTGTTGTCTTCATTTTTCTTTAGGTTTAATTCACTGAGGAAGAAGGGTTTGGCCACAGTGATCATTTCCCTCATAGAACTCGAAAAATAAGAGTGTTTTACTAAGTCATATTTTTAAAAGTTTTCTAAAAAATTTCACAAATACAAATCAGACATACTGTAAATGCAGTTTTTTAGTATGATTTGTTGTCTTCACTATTCACTACGTATCATTTGCTAAGGAAGAAGGGTTTGGCCACAGTGGTCATTTCCCTCATAGAAATTAAAAAAATAAGAGTGTTTTACTAAGTCATATTTTTAAAAGTTTTCTAAAAAATTTCACACATACAATTCAGACATACCGTAAATGCAGTTTTTTAGTATAATTTGTTGTCTTCACTTTTCAATACGTTTGATTTGCTGAGGAAGCAGGGTTTGGCCACAGTGGTCATTTCCCTCATAGAACTCGAAAAATAAGAGTGTTTTACTAAGTCATGTTTTTAAAAGTTTTCTAAAAAATTTCACAAATACAATTCAGATATATTTTAAAAGCAGTTTTTTAGTATGCTTTGTTGTCTTCGTTTTCCACTAGGCTTGATTCGCTGATAAAGAAGGGTTTGGCCACAGTGGTCATTTCCCTCATAGAACTCGAAAAATAAGAGTGTTTTACTAAGTCATATTTTTAAAAGTTTTGTAAAAAATTTCACAAATATAATTCAGACATACTGTAAATGCAGTTTTTTAGTATAATTTGTTGTCTTCATTTTTCACTACGTTTGATTCGCTGAAGAAGCAGGGTTTGGCCACAGTGGTCATTTCCCTCATAGAACTCGAAAAGTAAGAGTGTTTTACTAAGTCATATTTTTAAAAGTTTTCTAAAAAATTTCACAAATACAATTCAGATATACTGTAAATGCAGTTTTTTAGTATGATTTGTTGTCTTTATTTTTTTTTAGGTTCGATTCGCTGAGGAAGAAGGGTTTGGCCACAGTGGTCATTTCCCTCATAGAACTAAAAAAATAAGAGTGTTTTACTAAGTCATATTTTTAAAAGTTTTCTAAAAAATTTCACAAATACAATTCAGACATACCGTAAATGCAGTTTTTTAGTATAATTTGTTGTCTTCACTTTTCATTAGGTTTGATTTGCTGAGGAAGCAGGGTTTGGCCACAGTGGTCATTTCCCTCATAGAACTCGAAAAATAAGAGTGTTTTACTAAGTCATATTTTTAAAAGTTTTCTAAAAAATTTTACAAATACAATTTAGATATACTGTAAATGTGGTTTTTTAGTATGATTTGTTGTCTTCATTTTTCACTAGGTTCGATTCGCTGAGGAAGAAGGGTTTGGCCACAGTGGTAATTTCCCTCATAGAACTCGAAAAATAAGAGTGTTTTACTAAGTCATATTTTTAAAAGTTTTCTAAAAAATTTCACAAATACAATTCAGATATATTTTAAAAGCAGTTTTTTAGTAGACTTTGTTGTCTTTGTTTTCCACTAGGCTTGATTCGCTGAGAAAGAAGGGTTTGGCCACAGTGGTCATTTCCCTCATAGAACTCGAAAAATAAGAGTGTTTTACTAAGTCATATTTTTAAAAGTTTTGTAAAAAATTTCACAAATATAATTCAGACATACTGTAAATGCAGTTTTTTAGTATAATTTGTTGTCTTCATTTTCCACTACGTTTGATTCGCTGAAGAAGCAGGGTTTGGCCACAGTGGTCATTTCCCTCATAGAACTCGAAAAGTAAGAGTGTTTTACTAAGTCATATTTTTAAAAGTTTTCTAAAAAATTTCACAAACACATTTTAGATTTGCTGTAAGTGCAGTTTCTTAGTATGATTTGTTGTCTTCATTTGCCAATAGGTTTAATTCGCTCACAAAGCATGGTTTGGCCACAGTGGTCATTTCCCTCATAGAACTCGAAAAATAAGAGTGTTTTACTAAGTCATATTTTTAAAAGTTTTCTAAAAAATTTCACAAATACAATTGAGATATATTGTAAATGCAGTTTTTTAGTACATATTGTTGTCTTCACTTTTCACTAGGCTTGATTTGCTGAGGAAGCAAGGTTTGGTTACAGTGGTCATTTCCCTCATAGAACTCGAAAAATAAGAGTGTTTTACTAAGTCATATTTTTAAAAGTTTTCTAAAAAATTTTACAAATACAATTTAGATATACTGTTATGTGGTTTTTTAGTATGATTTGTTGTCTTCATTTTTCACTAGGTTCGATTCGCTGAGGAAGAAGGGTTTGGCCACAGTGGTAATTTCCCTCATAGAACTCGAAAAATAAGAGTGTTTTACTAAGTCATATTTTTAAAAGTTTTCTAAAAAATTTCACAAATACAATTCAGATATATTTTAAAAGCAGTTTTTTAGTATGCTTTGTTGTCTTCGTTTTCCACTAGGCTTGATTCGCTGAGAAAGAAGGGTTTGGCCACAGTGGTCATTTCCCTCATAGAACTCGAAAAATAAGAGTGTTTTACTAAGTCATATTTTTAAAAGTTTTGTAAAAAATTTCACAAATATAATTCAGACATACTGTAAATGCAGTTTTTTAGTATAATTTGTTGTCTTCATTTTTCACTACGTTTGATTCGCTGAAGAAGCAGGGTTTGGCCACAGTGGTCATTTCCCTCATAGAACTCGAAAAGTAAGAGTGTTTTACTAAGTCATATTTTTAAAAGTTTTCTAAAAAATTTCACAAATACAATTCAGATATACTGTAAATGCAGTTTTTTAGTATGATTTGTTGTCTTTATTTTTTTCTAGGTTCGATTCGCTGAGGAAGAAGGGTTTGGCCACAGTGGTCATTTCCCTCATAGAACTAAAAAAATAAGAGTGTTTTACTAAGTCATATTTTTAAAAGTTTTCTAAAAAATTTCACAAATACAATTCAGACATACCGTAAATGCAGTTTTTTAGTATGATTTGATGTCTTCACTTTTCATTAGGTTTGATTTGCTGAGGAAGCAGGGTTTGGCCACAGTGGTCATTTCCCTCATAGAACTCGAAAAATAAGAGTGTTTTACTAAGTCATATTTTTAAAAGTTTTCTAAAAAATTTTACAAATACAATTTAGATATACTGTAAATGTGGTTTTTTAGTATGATTTGTTGTCTTCATTTTTCACTAGGTTCGATTCGCTGAGGAAGAAGGGTTTGGCCACAGTGGTAATTTCCCTCATAGAACTCGAAAAATAAGAGTGTTTTACTAAGTCATATTTTTAAAAGTTTTCTAAAAAATTTCACAAATACAATTCAGATATATTTTAAAAGCAGTTTTTTAGTAGACTTTGTTGTCTTTGTTTTCCACTAGGCTTGATTCGCTGAGAAAGAAGGGTTTGGCCACAGTGGTCATTTCCCTCATAGAACTCGAAAAATAAGAGTGTTTTACTAAGTCATATTTTTAAAAGTTTTGTAAAAAATTTCACAAATATAATTCAGACATACTGTAAATGCAGTTTTTTAGTATAATTTGTTGTCTTCATTTTTCACTACGTTTGATTCGCTGAACAAGCAGGGTTTGGCCACAGTGGTCATTTCCCTCATAGAACTCGAAAAGTAAGAGTGTTTTACTAAGTCATATTTTTAAAAGTTTTCTAAAAAATTTCACAAATACAATTCAGATATACTGTAAATGCAGTTTTTTAGTATGATTTGTTGTCTTTATTTTTTTCTAGGTTCGATTCGCTGAGGAAGAAGGGTTTGGCCACAGTGGTCATTTCCCTCATAGAACTAAAAAAATAAGAGTGTTTTACTAAGTCATATTTTTAAAAGTTTTCTAAAAAATTTCACAAATACAATTCAGACATACCGTAAATGCAGTTTTTTAGTATGATTTGATGTCTTCACTTTTCATTAGGTTTGATTTGCTGAGGAAGCAGGGTTTGGCCACAGTGGTCATTTCCCTCATAGAACTCGAAAAATAAGAGTGTTTTACTAAGTCATATTTTTAAAAGTTTTCTAAAAAATTTTACAAATACAATTTAGATATACTGTAAATGTGGTTTTTTAGTATGATTTGTTGTCTTCATTTTTCACTAGGTTCGATTCGCTGAGGAAGAAGGGTTTGGCCACAGTGGTAATTTCCCTCATAGAACTCGAAAAATAAGAGTGTTTTACTAAGTCATATTTTTAAAAGTTTTCTAAAAAATTTCACAAATACAATTCAGATATATTTTAAAAGCAGTTTTTTAGTAGACTTTGTTGTCTTTGTTTTCCACTAGGCTTGATTCGCTGAGAAAGAAGGGTTTGGCCACAGTGGTCATTTCCCTCATAGAACTCGAAAAGTAAGAGTGTTTTACTAAGTCATATTTTTAAAAGTTTTCTAAAAAATTTCACAAATACAATTCAGATATACTGTAAATGCAGTTTTTTAGTATGATTTGTTGTCTTTATTTTTTTTTAGGTTCGATTCGCTGATGAAGAAGGGTTTGGCCACAGTGGTCATTTCCCTCATAGAACTAAAAAAATAAGAGTGTTTTACTAAGTCATATTTTTAAAAGTTTTCTAAAAAATTTCACAAATACAATTCAGACATACCGTAAATGCAGTTTTTTAGTATAATTTGTTGTCTTCACTTTTCATTAGGTTTGATTTGCTGAGGAAGCAGGGTTTGGCCACAGTGGTCATTTCCCTCATAGAACTCGAAAAATAAGAGTGTTTTACTAAGTCATATTTTTAAAAGTTTTCTAAAAAATTTTACAAATACAATTTAGATATACTGTAAATGTGGTTTTTTAGTATGATTTGTTGTCTTCATTTTTCACTAGGTTCGATTCGCTGAGGAAGAAGGGTTTGGCCACAGTGGTAATTTCCCTCATAGAACTCGAAAAATAAGAGTGTTTTACTAAGTCATATTTTTAAAAGTTTTCTAAAAAATTTCACAAATACAATTCAGATATATTTTAAAAGCAGTTTTTTAGTAGACTTTGTTGTCTTTGTTTTCCACTAGGCTTGATTCGCTGAGAAAGAAGGGTTTGGCCACAGTGGTCATTTCCCTCATAGAACTCGAAAAATAAGAGTGTTTTACTAAGTCATATTTTTAAAAGTTTTGTAAAAAATTTCACAAATATAATTCAGACATACTGTAAATGCAGTTTTTTAGTATAGTTTGTTGTCTTCATTTTCCACTACGTTTGATTCGCTGAAGAAGCAGGGTTTGGCCACAGTGGTCATTTCCCTCATAGAACTCGAAAAGTAAGAGTGTTTTACTAAGTCATATTTTTAAAAGTTTTCTAAAAAATTTCACAAACACATTTTAGATTTGCTGTAAGTGCAGTTTCTTAGTATGATTTGTTGTCTTCATTTGCCAATAGGTTTAATTCGCTCACAAAGCATGGTTTGGCCACAGTGGTCATTTCCCTCATAGAACTCGAAAAATAAGAGTGTTTTACTAAGTCATATTTTTAAAAGTTTTCTAAAAAATTTCACAAATACAATTGAGATATATTGTAAATGCAGTTTTTTAGTACATATTGTTGTCTTCACTTTTCACTAGGCTTGATTTGCTGAGGAAGCAAGGTTTGGTTACAGTGGTCATTTCCCTCATAGAACTCGAAAAATAAGAGTGTTTTACTAAGTCATATTTTTAAAAGTTTTCTAAAAAATTTTACAAATACAATTTAGATATACTGTTATGTGGTTTTTTAGTATGATTTGTTGTCTTCATTTTTCACTAGGTTCGATTCGCTGAGGAAGAAGGGTTTGGCCACAGTGGTAATTTCCCTCATAGAACTCGAAAAATAAGAGTGTTTTACTAAGTCATATTTTTAAAAGTTTTCTAAAAAATTTCACAAATACAATTCAGATATATTTTAAAAGCAGTTTTTTAGTATGCTTTGTTGTCTTCGTTTTCCACTAGGCTTGATTCGCTGAGAAAGAAGGGTTTGGCCACAGTGGTCATTTCCCTCATAGAACTCGAAAAATAAGAGTGTTTTACTAAGTCATATTTTTAAAAGTTTTGTAAAAAATTTCACAAATATAATTCAGACATACTGTAAATGCAGTTTTTTAGTATAATTTGTTGTCTTCATTTTTCACTACGTTTGATTCGCTGAAGAAGCAGGGTTTGGCCACAGTGGTCATTTCCCTCATAGAACTCGAAAAGTAAGAGTGTTTTACTAAGTCATATTTTTAAAAGTTTTCTAAAAAATTTCACAAATACAATTCAGATATACTGTAAATGCAGTTTTTTAGTATGATTTGTTGTCTTTATTTTTTTCTAGGTTCGATTCGCTGAGGAAGAAGGGTTTGGCCACAGTGGTCATTTCCCTCATAGAACTAAAAAAATAAGAGTGTTTTACTAAGTCATATTTTTAAAAGTTTTCTAAAAAATTTCACAAATACAATTCAGACATACCGTAAATGCAGTTTTTTAGTATGATTTGATGTCTTCACTTTTCATTAGGTTTGATTTGCTGAGGAAGCAGGGTTTGGCCACAGTGGTCATTTCCCTCATAGAACTCGAAAAATAAGAGTGTTTTACTAAGTCATATTTTTAAAAGTTTTCTAAAAAATTTTACAAATACAATTTAGATATACTGTAAATGTGGTTTTTTAGTATGATTTGTTGTCTTCATTTTTCACTAGGTTCGATTCGCTGAGGAAGAAGGGTTTGGCCACAGTGGTAATTTCCCTCATAGAACTCGAAAAATAAGAGTGTTTTACTAAGTCATATTTTTAAAAGTTTTCTAAAAAATTTCACAAATACAATTCAGATATATTTTAAAAGCAGTTTTTTAGTAGACTTTGTTGTCTTTGTTTTCCACTAGGCTTGATTCGCTGAGAAAGAAGGGTTTGGCCACAGTGGTCATTTCCCTCATAGAACTCGAAAAATAAGAGTGTTTTACTAAGTCATATTTTTAAAAGTTTTGTAAAAAATTTCACAAATATAATTCAGACATACTGTAAATGCAGTTTTTTAGTATAATTTGTTGTCTTCATTTTTCACTACGTTTGATTCGCTGAAGAAGCAGGGTTTGGCCACAGTGGTCATTTCCCTCATAGAACTCGAAAAGTAAGAGTGTTTTACTAAGTCATATTTTTAAAAGTTTTCTAAAAAATTTCACAAATACAATTCAGATATACTGTAAATGCAGTTTTTTAGTATGATTTGTTGTCTTTATTTTTTTCTAGGTTCGATTCGCTGAGGAAGAAGGGTTTGGCCACAGTGGTCATTTCCCTCATAGAACTAAAAAAATAAGAGTGTTTTACTAAGTCATATTTTTAAAAGTTTTCTAAAAAATTTCACAAATACAATTCAGACATACCGTAAATGCAGTTTTTTAGTATGATTTGATGTCTTCACTTTTCATTAGGTTTGATTTGCTGAGGAAGCAGGGTTTGGCCACAGTGGTCATTTCCCTCATAGAACTCGAAAAATAAGAGTGTTTTACTAAGTCATATTTTTAAAAGTTTTCTAAAAAATTTTACAAATACAATTTAGATATACTGTAAATGTGGTTTTTTAGTATGATTTGTTGTCTTCATTTTTCACTAGGTTCGATTCGCTGAGGAAGAAGGGTTTGGCCACAGTGGTAATTTCCCTCATAGAACTCGAAAAATAAGAGTGTTTTACTAAGTCATATTTTTAAAAGTTTTCTAAAAAATTTCACAAATACAATTCAGATATATTTTAAAAGCAGTTTTTTAGTAGACTTTGTTGTCTTTGTTTTCCACTAGGCTTGATTCGCTGAGAAAGAAGGGTTTGGCCACAGTGGTCATTTCCCTCATAGAACTCGAAAAATAAGAGTGTTTTACTAAGTCATATTTTTAAAAGTTTTGTAAAAAATTTCACAAATATAATTCAGACATACTGTAAATGCAGTTTTTTAGTATAATTTGTTGTCTTCATTTTCCACTACGTTTGATTCGCTGAAGAAGCAGGGTTTGGCCACAGTGGTCATTTCCCTCATAGAACTCGAAAAGTAAGAGTGTTTTACTAAGTCATATTTTTAAAAGTTTTCTAAAAAATTTCACAAACACATTTTAGATTTGCTGTAAGTGCAGTTTCTTAGTATGATTTGTTGTCTTCATTTGCCAATAGGTTTAATTCGCTCACAAAGCATGGTTTGGCCACAGTGGTCATTTCCCTCATAGAACTCGAAAAATAAGAGTGTTTTACTAAGTCATATTTTTAAAAGTTTTCTAAAAAATTTCACAAATACAATTGAGATATATTGTAAATGCAGTTTTTTAGTACATATTGTTGTCTTCACTTTTCACTAGGCTTGATTTGCTGAGGAAGCAAGGTTTGGTTACAGTGGTCATTTCCCTCATAGAACTCGAAAAATAAGAGTGTTTTACTAAGTCATATTTTTAAAAGTTTTCTAAAAAATTTTACAAATACAATTTAGATATACTGTAAATGTGGTTTTTTAGTATGATTTGTTGTCTTCATTTTTCACTAGGTTCGATTCGCTGAGGAAGAAGGGTTTGGCCACAGTGGTAATTTCCCTCATAGAACTCGATAAATAAGAGTGTTTTACTAAGTCATATTTTTAAAAGTTTTCTAAAAAATTTCACAAATACAATTCAGATATATTTTAAAAGCAGTTTTTTAGTATGCTTTGTTGTCTTCGTTTTCCACTAGGCTTGATTCGCTGAGAAAGAAGGGTTTGGCCACAGTGGTCATTTCCCTCATAGAACTCGAAAAATAAGAGTGTTTTACTAAGTCATATTTTTAAAAGTTTTCTAAAAAATTTCACAAATACAATTCAGACATACCGTAAATGCAGTTTTTTAGTATAATTTGTTGTCTTCACTTTTCATTAGGTTTGATTTGCTGAGGAAGCAGGGTTTGGCCACAGTGGTCTTTTCCCTCATAGAACTCGAAAAATAAGAGTGTTTTACTAAGTCATATTTTTAAAAGTTTTCTAAAAAATTTTACAAATACAATTTAGATATACTGTAAATGTGGTTTTTTAGTATGATTTGTTGTCTTCATTTTTCACTAGGTTCGATTCGCTGAGGAAGAAGGGTTTGGCCACAGTGGTAATTTCCCTCATAGAACTCGAAAAATAAGAGTGTTTTACTAAGTCATATTTTTAAAAGTTTTCTAAAAAATTTCACAAATACAATTCAGATATATTTTAAAAGCAGTTTTTTAGTAGACTTTGTTGTCTTTGTTTTCCACTAGGCTTGATTCGCTGAGAAAGAAGGGTTTGGCCACAGTGGTCATTTCCCTCATAGAACTCGAAAAATAAGAGTGTTTTACTAAGTCATATTTTTAAAAGTTTTGTAAAAAATTTCACAAATATAATTCAGACATACTGTAAATGCAGTTTTTTAGTATAATTTGTTGTCTTCATTTTCCACTACGTTTGATTCGCTGAAGAAGCAGGGTTTGGCCACAGTGGTCATTTCCCTCATAGAACTCGAAAAGTAAGAGTGTTTTACTAAGTCATATTTTTAAAAGTTTTCTAAAAAATTTCACAAACACATTTTAGATTTGCTGTAAGTGCAGTTTCTTAGTATGATTTGTTGTCTTCATTTGCCAATAGGTTTAATTCGCTCACAAAGCATGGTTTGGCCACAGTGGTCATTTCCCTCATAGAACTCGAAAAATAAGAGTGTTTTACTAAGTCATATTTTTAAAAGTTTTCTAAAAAATTTTACAAATACAATTTAGATATACTGTAAATGTGGTTTTTTAGTATGATTTGTTGTCTTCATTTTTCACTAGGTTCGATTCGCTGAGGAAGAAGGGTTTGGCCACAGTGGTAATTTCCCTCATAGAACTCGATAAATAAGAGTGTTTTACTAAGTCATATTTTTAAAAGTTTTCTAAAAAATTTCACAAATACAATTCAGATATATTTTAAAAGCAGTTTTTTAGTATGCTTTGTTGTCTTCGTTTTCCACTAGGCTTGATTCGCTGAGAAAGAAGGGTTTGGCCACAGTGGTCATTTCCCTCATAGAACTCGAAAAATAAGAGTGTTTTACTAAGTCATATTTTTAAAAGTTTTCTAAAAAATTTCACAAATACAATTCAGACATACCGTAAATGCAGTTTTTTAGTATAATTTGTTGTCTTCACTTTTCATTAGGTTTGATTTGCTGAGGAAGCAGGGTTTGGCCACAGTGGTCTTTTCCCTCATAGAACTCGAAAAATAAGAGTGTTTTACTAAGTCATATTTTTAAAAGTTTTCTAAAAAATTTTACAAATACAATTTAGATATACTGTAAATGTGGTTTTTTAGTATGATTTGTTGTCTTCATTTTTCACTAGGTTCGATTCGCTGAGGAAGAAGGGTTTGGCCACAGTGGTAATTTCCCTCATAGAACTCGAAAAATAAGAGTGTTTTACTAAGTCATATTTTTAAAAGTTTTCTAAAAAATTTCACAAATACAATTCAGATATATTTTAAAAGCAGTTTTTTAGTAGACTTTGTTGTCTTTGTTTTCCACTAGGCTTGATTCGCTGAGAAAGAAGGGTTTGGCCACAGTGGTCATTTCCCTCATAGAACTCGAAAAATAAGAGTGTTTTACTAAGTCATATTTTTAAAAGTTTTGTAAAAAATTTCACAAATATAATTCAGACATACTGTAAATGCAGTTTTTTAGTATAATTTGTTGTCTTCATTTTCCACTACGTTTGATTCGCTGAAGAAGCAGGGTTTGGCCACAGTGGTCATTTCCCTCATAGAACTCGAAAAGTAAGAGTGTTTTACTAAGTCATATTTTTAAAAGTTTTCTAAAAAATTTCACAAACACATTTTAGATTTGCTGTAAGTGCAGTTTCTTAGTATGATTTGTTGTCTTCATTTGCCAATAGGTTTAATTCGCTCACAAAGCATGGTTTGGCCACAGTGGTCATTTCCCTCATAGAACTCGAAAAATAAGAGTGTTTTACTAAGTCATATTTTTAAAAGTTTTCTAAAAAATTTCACAAATACAATTGAGATATATTGTAAATGCAGTTTTTTAGTACATATTGTTGTCTTCACTTTTCACTAGGCTTGATTTGCTGAGGAAGCAAGGTTTGGTTACAGTGGTCATTTCCCTCATAGAACTCGAAAAATAAGAGTGTTTTACTAAGTCATATTTTTAAAAGTTTTCTAAAAAATTTTACAAATACAATTTAGATATACTGTTATGTGGTTTTTTAGTATGATTTGTTGTCTTCATTTTTCACTAGGTTCGATTCGCTGAGGAAGAAGGGTTTGGCCACAGTGGTAATTTCCCTCATAGAACTCGAAAAATAAGAGTGTTTTACTAAGTCATATTTTTAAAAGTTTTCTAAAAAATTTCACAAATACAATTCAGATATATTTTAAAAGCAGTTTTTTAGTATGCTTTGTTGTCTTCGTTTTCCACTAGGCTTGATTCGCTGAGAAAGAAGGGTTTGGCCACAGTGGTCATTTCCCTCATAGAACTCGAAAAATAAGAGTGTTTTACTAAGTCATATTTTTAAAAGTTTTGTAAAAAATTTCACAAATATAATTCAGACATACTGTAAATGCAGTTTTTTAGTATAATTTGTTGTCTTCATTTTTCACTACGTTTGATTCGCTGAAGAAGCAGGGTTTGGCCACAGTGGTCAT